>OY757930.1:12208757-12273757 GCA_963585895.1 Sepioteuthis lessoniana
AAAAACTGGTTAGCAATTACAGATTCACTAATTTAAAACCCACACTGTGAACCGTTTCAAGCGATAATTGTAACTAATTTAAATTGAAAAAGAATTGTTTTGGTATTAAAAAGACAGAACAACTAATGACACTTGACAAAGTTCATTTTCACCACATAGGTGACAGTTTAAATCCCTGTAGATATTTCTGCCTATCCCTGTAAATTTATCCTTTTGTCCTTTATATTGCCAAATATTTTTACTATGGAAAACGCACGTAAGTATTTACATACATGTGTGCCTGTGGGTATTTGTGGTAACGTGGGGTGGAAAATATGACGAAGAATAATACAATGTATTTATAGCTCTAGAACTTCACATTTTTTCATTAAATTATAATTTCTTCGTAGCATAATGGTTAAAGTCGTGGATTGCAATCTCTAAGTAACCGAGTTCGAATTTCATTAGTTCCATTACACTCACTTTTGAACGAATGACATTTGGAAAGATATGAACTCACTTATCCGACCAGTTATGGTTTAAAAGCATCACTGCTGTTGTTTTTACATGGGTGAATTTAGTATTAAATAACCCAATAATGTTTATATACCCATACACATAGAAGGTAAAGTTGGCGACCGTAGGCTAGGGGAGCCAGAAGGCTCCCTTTCCAATAGCTACTACACCAAGGTGTAGGTAAGGACGCAACTCTTTTCCCCAGATTGCTCCACTTTACACTTGATACATACCTTATATTGCCAAGTGTTAAGCAAGAAGGTATCAAGTACTACTTTTAAAGTGTTTGGTATGACGTGATCTGGGATTGAACTCAGGTCTTCTAGACCATTAGGCGAACACTCTACCCACTAGTTCAGTGAGGCAGTGATAATACTATTTTATTGTAACTATATAACTCTATCTTATATAAATATTGGCGCTTGTGTTAACAATGTGAACAATAACATTATTACTAAAGACGACCTACTTTTGGCTTTGTGCTGTATTTAATGTTGTAGATTACAATTAATGTTTCTCTAATCATGGACAGCATTTTGCCCTTATTATCTAAATAGTTTTCTGATTTTTCTAAAATAAAATTCATAGTTTTACTTCCTAATTTATATTCGTGTAGCTGAAATAAAAGTGCTGTCAATACTATCAAACAATTAAAAACATATCTATGAAATTCTCTATTCGACTTCAAATGTTACCAACTTTTTACTACTGCACGCACTATGTCTTGCACATGCATGGATATGTGCATGTATTTTGTGTCTGTGTGTTTGAGCGCTTGCGCTAATCTTGGTTTCTGAAATGAAAATAAAATGGAATTAGGGAAGATTACTTCCTTTTGGGAAAACGATTGAAATATGAAAGTAAAGCGGATTAATTAAAATCAAATTATCAAGCATTTTATGTTTTCTTAATTTCATGTATTTTTATAGAATAAAGATTAACAAAAATATACTATATACTTGTGTTATACCTGCCGTTGTGTAAAGCTCTGCATAACATAGAAATAGATTTTAATTATGTAAATATATGCAGATTTATATGAGTGTTAAAATCTATCTATATATCTAGCTAGCTAGCAGGCAAACAAAATAGCTTCTGAGCTAGATTACATGGGGATGTATATATATATATATATATATATATATATATATATATATATATGTGTGTGTGTGTGTGTGTGTATAAAATTAAAAAGAAGCAAGGTATATATCCTATATTAAAATGGGAGATAATGACAAATAATCGTAAATATAAGCCTGGCGGTAGATTATTACCTCCTATATATAGAGGGAAAGTGAGCTATCGCTTTTTACAATTATACAAATTAATTATTTCACTAAAAATATAAAATACTTAATACTGCGGACATACAAAGGTTGGTTACCTGGCAAATAGAATGTGGAGTTTTTTTATGCTAATTTTTTATTCCCTCTGCCTGCCGCTTCATTCATAAAATATCGTTGGGACCAACCCTCTATAGTTAGAATTATCTTGATAATCCGGTTGGAAAAACCTAGGTAGATAGGTCCTGGTACTTTAAGTATTATCATGGTTAATGTGTGTAGTAAAAATCTTAGTTTTTGGATGAGCACATAACAGAAAATTGGTGGTCCAATATACTACATATTCTTCAGAACAAAACTACTTAGATTCTCAAATCAGAATGTTGCTTTCTGCGAGACCAGTCACTGTACCAAAGCTAGAGTGCCCAATCTATTCTACTATTTTTCCGCTAGCTGGGGATTGTATGCCCAGCCATTCACACCTAATGATAGGAACATATAATTGTTTTTTAGCTTACATTTGTAGACCCTCTCGCTATGTGTGGAAAGCAGTTATATGTCTAGAAAGGACAGCTTTGTAGTTAAATTGTGACATGTAAAAGACAATTACTCGCAATAGTTCCGTCAGCATGAATCTATTTCTTACCACCTAAATGAACATTTCAAACTTCATTGTTTTTTTTGTTTTTTTAGCTAAGATCATTTTTTGTATATGTACGAGTAAAATTCAAAGGTGTCCTTTTGCACTTTTCTCCACTGGACAAGTAAACATCCATGTTTCTGTTTTTTTTTTCTGGGGCTCTATTCCACTTCATTTCGGGACCCTTTTTTTTAAATATCTTTTAGATATATTTTTGTCCCTATTTTGCCTCTCTTTTTTAGGGCCCTTTTAAGCTAACAATACTAACTTTTGGAGTCAATTCGAACCCCTATGGAACAAGGAATTAGGGTTTCCTGGCTCGTATTCAGGTATTAAGAAGTCAGGACCTCAAAGAAAATTCAAGCTTTGAAACGCAGAGCCTACGTTTTAGCTTCGGGGTACCTTTTCCAAGACATCTCCGAAATAATCTCGTCTGTGAGTGAAGGGGAGGTCGACAGCAAAGTTCACATGGTTCTGCTATCACGAAAAAGGGCTTAACGAAAAGGGCAGTTTTCGAGTCCCTGGTCGAGGTGGCATCCAATCGCTGGATATAGTAAGTGGCCAAAGCCCGAGCCCTGTCGGGTTCACGGTCAATATCCAGTCGAGGAGATGCTTGTGGGAGTTCCAGCAGTTCAGTTGTCGCCAGTGTTTAGGCAGCAGCCCGTGGGTGCAGTACCGAAGCAACTCAGCCTAACCGAACAACTGCTAAGAGAACTCCTCTGTGGCAACGACATTCCTGGTAGATAAAGGACTCATGTAACTTGGAATATTTTGCTCCTCTAGGCTGAAGAAGAACTCCTTTGAACGATATCATTTCTAAGTCCTACCGAGTATCTAGGTGCAAGAAGGACTACCATAAATATCTACAAAATCGCCATTGAGTTGACTGGAAACGCACTGTCAGGATACCTCAGTGAATATGAGATGAGGACAGTGAGGCGTTGACCTCATTTTAACGAACATCACGGGTCTCATTGGGTAACTACGCATTTAAAATAGGTTTGAAAAGGAAAGCCTTCAACGCCATCTCAGATAATATCATTTTCCACGGCCATCAATAAATGTTGTTTTGGATAGTTGGAGGTCTCACTGCTGGGTCTATAACCCACAGAGTTATATGGAGAAAGCTTTTCCTATGAAATCTCCCGCTACTTCAAAAGACCTATCCACAACCGGAGCCGCAACAATGACAACTTGACCTTCTACTGAAGCAAGCGAAAGAATAGCGTAGACTGCATCCTCCAAATATACCATAAACTCTACCAAAACACCAATCACCCATTCCGAAAGGGTTCATCAAAGCTAGTGTAAAAGGAACGACAAATTCCTTCCGCCTCACCCACTTTGACCACCTCAATAAGGCCAAAAAATCTTAAAGAGCAGTTAATCAACACAGCCGTCGCCTCCACTGCTCCCTGTGAAAAATCATGGAATTCTTCAAACTGCTCTGGAAAGAAAAGGAGACAAGAACGAGAAAAAAGAAAACAAAAGAAATCAGAGTCCAGCCTAAGTCACCAAAAATCCCTATACAAAAAATCCCTGCAGTCATGAGAAGTCAAAAATCCAGAGTAACCCAAGTCTTTACTTCTTTAACCCACGCCAATTCTTAATATTCCCCTCTTTTAAAAAACAGAAAAAAAAACATATCTTTCATGCTCCTAGAAAGAGAAAAATAAAAAAAAACAATATTCCCTCAGACTCCATGGTCACAATCGACCACTTTCGCAAGAAGATTACCGGTTGAATTACCTGTGAAAAAGAAAGAGACAAAAGTCAACCTAGTGGAGATAGTTTAAAGTGTCGAGCCTCTGAAAGTCGGCTGCATTTTATCGCATTAAAAAAGAAGAGATCAATGTCTCTTCTGAATTTCCCTACTCTTGGTGGAAAGAAAATTGAAGACACTCAAGGTTTTTTGGGTGCTCCCATGGTGTCTAATTTCATATAGTTGGCCGACCGACGGATGATCACCATTGAAGGTGTGGTGAATGCCAAAGGAAACTTAAGAGTCCTAACCCAGGATGATGTTGGTGAATGAGGTGCATGTGTCCCCGAATGGTGTTCAGGACGACGCGCTTGAAGAGCTTGGATAACAACCTGAACTTTTCTAATCATGATCTGTTTACGTTTTTTATACTTCTACTAATGGCAAATATAAGATGTGACAGAAAATACTTAGATCTCATAACCTTCGACGAAAGGTGACTGAAAGCAACAAGCCTGCTCGGGAGAAAAAGGGTTTGGTGAGTATCTGCTCCAATCCTCCTGGAAATCACGCTCATGTGATTCTTTCCTGAATCTAAGAAGTATGTGTGTCTCTTGTTCCCCGTCATCTAGCTTTTGGTCAACAGGATCTCCCAAACCAGATTTTCTTTTATAAGTCTCTCTTCCTACACCCCAACATTATTTTGACACACCTTCTCTCTCATAATGGATCTATAGTAATTTTTTGTCGAAAAACTGTCTGTATACAATTTCATACAATCCTGTCGTATTATTTTTCTTATCCTAGTTAGATTTTAACTCCATCCACAGTCGTGGCTAACCGACGTGTTTTACGTGTTAGAAGACAGAGGGGGATGTAGATTTATATGTGTGCTAGGGCAGAGAAACACCAAATTACTTTATCATTTTGTTTGTTCTATATATATTTGATGTTTTTTTAAATGCCCCTCCCACCAAGTAATTTTTTAAAGAATGCATTTTCTATTGTAAACCTCTTCGTTATGTGGTATGTGGTCAGGTATGAATGTGTTTTCTCGCTTGTAATATATATATATATATATATATATATATATATATATGCTCATGCAAAGATTTCTAAGCCTCACTCTGGAAGAAGATGTTGGATCCATTTGCTGCAGCCTTACACAACTACATCTAATCAAACAAAACAAAATTACATCATATTTTGTGGAGGTAAGGCCCAAACAAAGTTGATAATTAGGAAACAAATCCGAAAGCAGATTGAAGCTTAGAACCTTTTCAACGTCCCTCATTTATATACACATATATATATATATATATATATATATGTGTGTGTGTGTGTGTGTGTGTGTGTGTGTGTGTGTGTGTGTGTCACAAAAAGGAAACATTACGGTTTTAATAATTGTCTGTTATTACGTCAATCATTTTATTCGTAATTTATTCCAAGTTTTTGTCGTCACCGTTAAGTAAACATTATTATTTACGATATCACATTGCCAAGGGGCTGATTATCGATCTCCTGTATGTGGTACTTTGAAAAACAATCCTAACATCGAGATAGAAATTTGCATAAATACGTTGAACGGAATCATTTCATGTAAATCTTGGCTTGGTTTCACATAAATAAATGAAGATAAACAAATAATCTTTTAATGCAACATTTTTTCTTCAGAAAATTGGGAAAAGAAGAATAACAATGCACTGTATAATTAGAAAAGAAAACCCCAAAAAATTGTAATTGGAATAAATAATTCAGCTATAGATTTCATGGATTAGATGCCAAAATGCTTCAGAAGAATTTTTTTTAAAAATTGGCTAAACAATATCTCAGCTCATTTTTCTTTTTGTTATGTAAGTACATAACAGAGTTAGAATAATTAACTGATGTTGTGATTAATACTTTTTTTTAATTCCCAAGAGAACTTTGTGATATAAAGTAAAAAAAAAAAAATGAATGATACTATGTATGGGGACGTAAAAATATAGTTTCTCTTGATTAGAAATATGAGTACAATATAAATTCAGTACATTTTAGAGATTTCAAAGGGTAAATTTACTTATACCTAAGCAGAGGAAATCAATTTTGTTAAGATTTATTTCTTACTAATATTATTAGATTATGTTTTTGATATATTGAATTCTTGCTAAAGATAACTTATATAGTAAGGTAATCAAGCAAATTAATATAGGGTTGGGCTTGGTCTCGACAACCACATGATTCAACTCATTCAGATTCATATTCACTGAATATTTGAGTAACAAAAACTACTGAACCAAACGTATATATATATATATATATATATATATATATATATATATATATATATATATATATATATATGTTTGTGTGTGTGTGTGTGTGTGTGTGTGTGTGTGTGTGTGTGTGTGTGTGTGTGTGTGTGTGTGTGTGTGCGCTATGATTAAACTCTTCATTAAAAAATTGAGCGCATTATGAATTCAGAAAAAAATATTCAACGGTGAAATCTGCATATACCTATGTCTTCAGAAATATTCAAAAATACGGAAATCTTATTATGCTGGTTAGACAGTCAATGATTAGTTGTATATTTTTTTGTTTTTTTTTTTCTTTTTGTTTTACTACATATCAACCATTTTCAACACAGTTGCATCTCTTGATTGACAGCTCGGTCAACGGTCAATATATAACAGTGTAAGTACAACTTTGGTTCATACACAGTTTAAGATATCAAAAACGGTTCTATTTCAAACAATTTAGGGTTTTCTAAACATAATTTTTTGTATAACACATTTAAAGTTAAGAAAAATAATTTTAAATAATTCAGTTTAGCATAATTACTGTTTAGTTTTATTAGACCTGTATATAGGTGTCTATCAGGAGCTACCACTCCAAGCCTGAGTGGACATGAGAGCGATAGCAATGAAGGGGTTCTCCGTATTCCCCAAAGCTCCAGCGTTACTGGAGCTTCACCATCAGAATATTCAAAAAGATCAGTTAGCAAATTATTAGTTTTGATATGACAATCATATATCCTAGAGCAGTCTACAAAATATTAGAAGCTACTCTTAAATATAAGGAAGTTAAGAATATATGTACAATATAATCTTTAACTAAAATCTAGGTATCAAACAATCCCAGACAAGTTTACGTGCCGTTAAAATTAAACTATAAATTTAGTAAAATTCAGCCAATATACTTTATATTTGTATATGCCAATTCATTTTTTAACAAACCAATTTTTTTGACGATGTTAATAATGTTACTGACGTTCGGAAGAATTATATTTTTTTATGTTTTTTACATATAAGAATAATTTGAACGAATTTCAAAGAAAGTTTTCTCTATTTTCTTTTTAATAATGTATTAGTGCACTTTGATTTACAGATGCTAGACATATTTATATATGATATTATTAGTTTTTCTTATTATAGAATTCAATATTAGTAAATTGTTCGGATGAAAGAATAAAAGGCAAACAGTAAATGGGACCTTTTAATAATAGAATTTTGAGATTTCTTGATTAAAGATTGATTATATGTCATGTGATAAAATAAATAACCAATATTTAATGAAATGAATTATCAGGGAACTTTAACATAAAGGGTTTGAATAGACATATGTACAGATAAAGAATACGTATTAAATGGTTATTTTCTGTGTCCAACCTTCAAAGAAATAAGTATTGATCTGGCTTATCCCGAAAAGATTATTCATACTGACTGCAACATAAATTTAAAAGAAGTAAAATGAAAATGTAAGGAAATGAAACCAATCATATCGAATCAAATTTTGAGATTTATGTTTTCAATATATAAAAATATTTGCACAAGCTTATTACTGACTCATAATATTACATTGGTCCTTTATACATAAAACGAGTAAGCAAGAATGGAAACGACAAAAAATCTTTGATTGGCTTATCGACAAAACCAAGGAAAATTTTCTTTGTATACCCTATACAAACTAAAGAATTTTTATTTAAAAGAAAATGAACATTTTAAGGAAAAGAAGTGTTGGAGGATTGAACAAAAAAACCGTAAAAGATGACCTTTCAACGGCTCTCGCTTCAGCGATTTTGAAGAACCCAACAAAGTCAATAAGAAAGCAGGAAAATAAATTGAAAATCCTCGAGAGAACTGTGAGGACACCAATTAAAATAAACTTAAGTCTACACTTTAACTCCCTTTATAAGAGTCGTTTTACAATACAAAACAAATGCAATTCCCAATTCAAGTATTTGTTTTGCTTAGGACTGCTATTTACAAGGAATGGAATAAAATATCTGAATATTTTTTTTAAAAAGCATACAAATAATTTCGAAGAGGTGTTCATACAATAATTGAAAAAACAAACATTATGGCTACATTGAAGGAATTAAATGTTTTGCGTCTATCTTCTTATTCTGTTCTTTATTTTATAAATTAGAATAAATTTGGTTTTATAATAGATTCGTTTATTATGATACTAGAATACTTCTATTCTTTTTTCCGCATCCGATATATATATATATATATATACTTTGATGATTTTCTCCTCGAAAGTTTAGTTAGAACCCTTAGGAGAAGTGACAAGGACCAAAGTGCACAGAGATAACTCAGTTCGACACTTTTTAAAGAAAATAAAACACAACAACTGTTTCAGACTAAATAGTTTAGTACAAAGAAAAATTGTAGTGAAAGAGAATGGGCTTTGCAGATATTAGGCGTAGGCGGACTTAACTTGTTTGATTATTCGACCTCGTAAATGGTTGCACGGTCAGTCTGCAGTGGACTTCTGAGTAGCAGTCTTTGCTTCCCTTTCACGTTGTGGGCTCCTTTGCGGTTCATTAAGGATTGGGTGTCTAATGTGTTATTATTGATGGGGACATCGCGTTTACTTTTGAGGATTTGAGAGATAAGGCAATAAAACAGGATGGTATAGCACACAGTGAATAGGAGTTCAAGAGGAAGAAGAAACGGCAATAAAGAGGTAAAATTCTTGAAGTAAGCCTTTAGATAGGGGTTTATCAAGGAGGCCATATAATATCCACCAGGTTTCTGGCTGTGCCACTATTTTAGCCCATTATACAGGATACCGATATATATATATATATATATATATATATATATATATATATATATATATATATATATATAGAACATGAATAAGTATCACACAAACACCTTTTAAATAAAATATTATTTTCTATCAAACCAATAACAAAACGGAGAGGATGCAACCGTGTGTTTCTTTTTAGGGGGTTTCAAAATTGTGTTATCATTCGCCAATCAAGGATTCTGTCCTTTTATTTCTTCATATCTAGTATATATATATATATATAAGTATACACACACACACACACACATATATATATATAAAAACATATGTATATATATATATATTTTATCTATCTATATATATATATATATATATATATATATATTTATGTATAATAAAAGGGAGATGAAGTGAAATGAATCGTTGAGTTGAAAGAAAGTGTCTTAGTTATTTAGTATTTCACGGAGAGTTTGACTGGGTTCATTAAAGAAAAATATAAAATGGTTATGAGAAATGTGGTCAATTTAATAAATATACTATATTTTAGATTTTAAAATGCAACGATTAACATATGAAAAGTGAACAGAATTATCCGAATCCTAGTCGCTACACAAAGTACAATTTTACCTACAGTACCCAGCAAACCTTATCTCTGTCTAGCTCAAGAAATCTAGTAGTAACTGTCAAGCTAAGCAATGAGTTATAGAAATACATAAATCACGAAGAAATTGAATATGAATGCTAACTTTTGCCACCTGAAAGAGAAGAGCGTCTATATTTCTTAAAAACAAAAATGACCTGTACCCGCATAGCAATTTATTTCAAGAGAAGTAAAATTTACAAAATCCGGCTTTTCATATTTCTCTTATGTTTGACGAAATTGAATTTAAGGAAACAAAGATAACATACCTTCAAGTAACGACAATACTATAACCAAACAAAGAAGAAGGATATAAAAATATAATGAATGAATTGCTCGAAGCAATCCTGTCAACCACCAACTGTTTAACTTTTGTTAATAATAGAAAACTATTCTTTGGTATTTTATGTCAAAGGTCTTTTTGAAGCCAATTCTTAGGGCGTGTTCGTTTTCTCGGCGTCTCTTTCTTTTGTCGAATTAACCTGGCCAATCGCGTTCTTTTAGTTTCCAGAGTTTACATGTTGAAAAGGAAGTTTACTATTTCTTTAAGAGAATTTCGAGTAGACCACAGGTTCCTCCACCTAGAGATGAATATATTTCTGTTTCAACTGGAATTTTCTTGGAGTTTACGGGGGCATTTACGTAATTTATTGACCGACGCAAAGCTTCTCTTATTCGCAAAAGAATACAATAATTCCACCTCTAGCCCCTAGACTCAAACTTCCTTTGAAGGGGACAGCATAACAAAACCATAATTAGTCTGCAGTAGGCTTATTGTTTCTACAAGTAACATCGACTGATGTGAATTGGCTTTCGTTGTCGCTGACCACACAATCTACAACACCGAACAGCGCAAACATTTCGTGTAGGAGCCTAATAGTTGTCCCCGTAGTAGGTCTTCTGCATCTGAGAACCTCCTGCCATTTAAAGTAACTATCCACAACAATTTGTAAGTAGAAATCTTCCAAGGGACCCGCAAAATCAGCATGTGTCCTCGACCTAGGTTTTTCTGTTTTTGGCCAAGGTTTGAAAGTTGTGGTGGGGTGCTTTTGCCGCTAAGGCACAGCCTTTAAATTTTTCGATCATGTCCGTAATGTCATTATCCATCTTAGGCCAATAAACATAGCTTCTCATGAGACTATTCATTCTATTTATTCCCGGGTATCCCGTGTGGAAATCTCTTAAAATCCTCTTTTAATATTTCTTTGGAATTAAGAACCTTTCACCATATAGGAGGATGTTGTCACATATTAAAAATACTTCTGGTGCTTTTTCTTCTTTTTCTGGAATTTTCTATTTGATATTGGTAATAAAGTCGTCGTTCATTGCTTCGCTTTTTATCTCGAGTAGCGTAACGGGCAGTTCTTTGATGGTGTGGGTTATCATGTTTTTAATTTCACAGTCTGTTCGTAAGACTGCTATTATTGTGTCCTCGAAGGGTTCACTATACTTCGGTACCAACCTTGATAGTCCATCTGCGTGGCTAATCTGTTTTAACGGGAGGTATTTGATTTTAAAATTGTAGTTCAGTAAAATCGTACCCCAATTAGTAGCCTATTGGCAGTATAAATTGGTAAACCCTTTTTTGATCCGAAAATGGTTATTAGGGGTTTGTGGTCTGTTTGTAGAGTAAAAAATCTGCCATGAAAGTATCGGTGAAATTTTGTCACTGTAAATATTATTCCCAAGGCCTTCTTTTCAATCTGGGAATATTGCTTTTCGGCCGGAAGAAGGATTCTAGATTCGTGGGCTATTGGCGTTTTTGTCCCATCGGGCATTTTATGTAGGATACACGCACCAATTCCATCTGAGCTGGCCTCGCTTGCGACAATAATCTCCAGTTTTGGGTCATTGTGCGTGAGAAAAAAGATCAGATGTTAATGCCTTTTTAATTTGGTCAAATGCTATTTGACATTCGGGCATCCAACTCCACTTTTTATCTTTTTTTAGTTGTTCGTTTAGTGGGGCGCGGAGATCGTGCAAATTTTTTATGAAACTTTGGTAGTAGTTTGCAAGTCAAGGAAGCTCTGTAATGTCATAACATTATCAGGGGTGGGCATATCCTTGATAGCTGTAGCCCTTTCGAGGTCGAGACGTCTCCCGTCTTTGTCAATGATATGTCCCAGATATTTGATTTTGTTCATACTGAAATCGCATTTTGCTTCCTTTACCTTGAACCCAAATTCCCGTATTTGTGCGAAAACCTTGTTTAGATGTTCTCTGTGTAGCTCCTTCGTTTTACTACTAATTACAATATAATCAAGATAAGCTAAAGTGAAGTCTAAGTCGCCCAGCATTGTGTCCATCGCCTGTTGGAAGATAGCCAGTGCGACTTTTATTCCAAAAACTAGTCTGTCAAATTTGTACAGCCCTCTGTGTGTGTTAATACAGAGTAGTTTAGAGCTATTTTCTTCTACTGGAATCTGGAGGTAGGCCTCGCTTTAGTCATTTTTGGAAAAGACTTTTCCTCCATTTATTTATTAAAACCTCTTCTGAGCTGGGGAGTGGATAGTGGTAATCGTTCAGTACAGCGTTCAATCCTGTAGAAAAATCTGCGCATACCGGATTTCCTTAGATTTTTTTTCTTATGTGTACCGTTGGAGCAGCCCATTAGCTTAATTCCACTTTCGACAATATACCCATATTCCCTAATCAGCCTAACTCTTCTTCTGAAACCAGTCCAACCCAAAATAATTTCCTGTGTTCTTCAGTACGATTACTTTTAATTTTTTGGTTTTACCATTTAGTGATACTGGGATCATTATTTCGCTTTCATATTTTATTTTGTCTCCTTTTACCGTTCGCGCCGTCTTGCTTGTCATCTTTATTATTAGCCTATTTAATTTTCTCCAAGTTTGTAAGTTTATTATTGATAAATCAGAGCCAGAGTCTAACGGAAATCTTATCGACTTATTTAGTACTTTGACTCTTATGTATTTACGAACGACTTTGTCTGACTTGTCCTCGCTTTTTGTATGTCTGACTCTGTTATTAATTATTTTTCTGTTTCTACACTGTGAGCCCTTATGTCCGAATTTATCGCAGTTTTAACTTTTTTTCTACGATAGGGACAGTCCTTGGTCCAATGTAATTTTCCACAGCGGTAGCAAGCGCTCGGTGTTTTTTTTTAATTGTAACTCGTCTGCCTGTATTGAGATTTTGGTTAATCATATTTTTTCTCTGTTTTACCGGAGAGAATGATTGGGATCTATGCTTGACTTTCCTTACGTAAACAACACCAGACTCCGCGATATTTTTTGAGTCTTTTCTGACACTCACTATCCTCTGACCGTTTTCAGCCAGTTTTTGAAGTGTGAGATCGGGTTCCTTCTCTAATTTCGACAAAACTTGCGGCTGATTCCTGCGTCTTTTGCCGACACTAGGCCTTGTGCAAATATCAAACATTTGAAATGATTCGCTGACAATTCGCCTAGCTTAAAACCGTCGCAGTTTTTATTGTCGACCGAAGCAAACCCTAAATAATCATCACTGTCCCTTTTTGTTAAGTTGAGACATTTCCATCTTTTGCGGAATAGAGACGTTTTGGAGCTGAATAATTCTGGCAGTAATTTAACTGTTTCTAAAAAACGAAGTTCGCAAGTTTTTTTTGGTAAGATATAATCTACGAACTTATTGGATTCCACAGTTCCTAGCTTTCGTAGAAGTAGCAGGACATTTTCTGCATCAGTATAATCGGCACAGTCGGCAATATAGATATCTTCATATTTTCTGTAATATGCCTCAAAGGTCTTATCCTTATCTAGCGAGTATGAAAATGTTTCGAGTGCGTTTCACACTGCATTTTGAGTGAAAATTGTAGTACTATCTGTTGGCTGGTTATTACTTTAACTTTTAAAAAGTGCTTCTTGTTTTTGGTATTCAAGGAAGAACCGTGATTGCTTTTTCTCGTTTTTTAAGATTCTTTCTGAAGTTGAAGGAGTTTTTCCTCATTTTTTTTTTTTTTTTGTTGTTGAGCCTCCATTGGAACTTCATCATTTGTGCAAACATTTCTTTAAGGTCTTCCATTTTTTTTTTCTGGAGGAGGGAATTTTTTTTTTCTTCAGTAAATATACCCAGAAATCAGCAATAATTACTCAGTGTGTGTGTGTGTGTGTGTGTGTGTGTATGTGTGTGTGTGTGTGTGTGTGTGTGTGCTTTGTACAATACAAACTGTAAGCGCCAAATAAAATTTTTCTCTGAAGTTGAAAGAAAGAAAAATATGAAAATCACTTTTGATTACGTGAATACTTACATTTTTTTAAAAATATCCACTATCCGACACACTGCGCCGTTTGTAAAATTTGATATCTTGTAGTTGTTTAACAAAAATCTTGTTCGGTTCGTTGTATGCTGGAACTTTGTTGTAGATTCTTTAACAACTTGTTGTTGGGTATCTTTTGTTGTTGCGATGTATCTTCGCCAGTATGTTGTGCGATTAACCCCTTTTACTTGTTGGAGAGTCCCTTTTTTCGTTCGAGTTCCTCGTCGCCAGTATGTTGTGGCCCCGAAAAGGGTCACTAATGAAAACGCAAACAAGGATATTAGATAACAGATTATATTACACAAGAAAGATAGAGTTACATAAATAAGGTAAGGAGTCTCGTACTATTCGGATAACACCGATATTGATCTGTCCTCTGGCAGCGAAATCTCTCAGTACTAATAACGGTGAGAAGAGTCCATTATGGTGTGATATATAAAATAGCGTGTAAAAGAAATATTTATGACTCCAGCGTGATGATATAAAATCATATACAATACAAAAATATTTATCTTTTATACACTTCCTTTCATATTGCACTTAATTATTACAGTAAGAGTAATCAAGAGCGCTCTCACATACACATTCACACACACACATACACGCACACACACACACACACACACACACACACATATATATATATATATATATACATAACATACAGTTTGATTTATTCTTAAATAAAGTGCTTAGTGTCAGTGAAAGAGCCTGTGTGTGTGTGTGTGTGTGTGTGTGTGTGTGTGTGTGTGTTTGTCTGATTATCTGACTGTTGATAAAATGACAGTCGTAAACCTATGATAATATAAATATATATATGTGTGTGTGTGTGTGTGTGTGTACATGTGTGTGTGTGCGTGTGTGTGTGAGAGAGAGAGAGGGATAGAGTATGTAGATGTTTCATTATCAAAACTTATATTTCCTTCAAACTTTGTTTGCGTACAAACCGACCAAACGATTGATAGATAGATAGATAAGTTTGCTTCAGTTTCTTTGTTTAATGGCATGTCACCTTTTGATTGATACATAAAGATCTATCTATATACATATATTTCTAAGGGATTTAGAGTACTCCTCTCATTATAAGCGTTTGAATTTCTAAAAGAAAAAACAAAATTCAGTTGTTCATCTTTTTAATCCTTCATTTATTCAGCGTTTGATAAATAGCATCACTCACCCTGCAAACCAAAATCTTATAACAAAATAATCTCACTTATCTTCCTGAAAGTGTTTGCTTTTATCCATTATAAACTAATCAATGATAAACACAAACCGTATAAATTAAATAGAGAAATTACATGACAATGTTGTACTTGTGTCATATCTCCAAAATAAAGTAACTAAACCAAGTTATCAATTTCAAAGTTGAGAGAAAGGGAATTATGTGATTGGTTTATTTTTTATTTTCCTTTTTTTTTTTCTTGAATCTGCTCAATATTCCAGCCATCAATCAAAGATAATTACTTGTCGAGACGACTTTAAAGATGTATGTTGAACTGTCTTTGAATAATAAGATCTGTTCATTTTAAAACTAGAAATTTCAAATTTCTCGACAATATCGCCATTTTTCAACAGACAGTGTTTTGATGAATGTGACTGTAACAATATCATTGGATAATAAAGTTCTGGTTTCGAACATCGAAAAATTAACTTTAAGAACCACGTTCCCCCCGTATGTTTCTTGCAATTTCGAACCGCTGAAAATAAATTGGACCTGATTTTTTTTAATGAAATGTTAATATAAAATGATTTTCTACGTATCTATATCTTAGATATACATAAACTATGTGATGCCGATGCTCAACTTAATTCAAGATATTTTTTAAAAGAAGTTGCCAAGTGGTGTAATTTTTAGCAAGCTATATTAACAGATAATTTTTAGTCAGATCGACTTCTGCTGGGTCACCACCATACCTGCGTTTTTTTTACCATAATTATCTTAAGCTTCGTAAAAATCTTGTTGGGGCACTTAATGTCAAAGTAAAAAATTTTTTCAAGCAATTTTATGTTTT
The DNA here is from genome assembly GCA_963585895.1 of Sepioteuthis lessoniana. Taxonomy (NCBI): domain Eukaryota; kingdom Metazoa; phylum Mollusca; class Cephalopoda; order Myopsida; family Loliginidae; genus Sepioteuthis; species Sepioteuthis lessoniana. Next base: position 12,224,810 of record OY757930.1, read on the forward strand.
GATTTGAATATTCCGATACCATAATTATTGTTATTATTGTTGTTGTTGTTGTTGTTGTTGCTTAAAAGACTGGAAATAAAAGTTAAAAAAGGTTTAAGTTATATTGGGAGCCTGATCAAAAAAGAGATTGCTGAACGCATTTACAAAATACCTGGCAGTTCTAAGCGATAAAAAATGAAAAGGAATTGCACGTTTGAGAACTGCTCATCCTCTTATCAGAGAAGTATCAATTCTATTGCAAAAATAGCATCTGAAAGAATGGATGGAACTAAAATACATACAATCCCTGTTTTATCTCACCTTATGTCGTGAATAAAGGCCCGGTGAAGGATAGTAAGAAACCTAAAGTAACAAATTAGCACAGAAGGAGTATAGGACTAGACACGACTAGGTGGCAAGGTGATCTAGTGGGAAATGTGCAAGAAATTGAAATTTGACCATATACAGAAATGGTATATGCACAAACCATAATCTGTCCCAGACAATGACACACATATACTCCTATGAGACTTGATATACAAACGGGTCACCTAATCTCTGCCAGAAAGCAGACCTTATAATAATCAACAAAAGAAAAAAAGAGAATTCTAAAAATTGCGACTTGGCTTTTACGGCTGACCACGTAATAAAACAGGATGAAAGTGAAAAGCAGGATAAGTTTCCTACCTTGCTAGGGAACTGAAAAAAATATGGAACATAAAGGTGCCATTTATACCAATTGTGACTGGTGTTTTTTGTACAGTCACCAAAGGATTATTAAAGGGGCAGGAGAAATTGGAAATAGAAGGACGAGTGGAGACTCTCCAAACTACAATGGTATTGAGAACGGCCAGAATACCGTCACTCAAACTTTAGTGAAAAACTATCTGCTAAAACTGATGTGAAACATTCTCAAGAAGTGAGTAAAAGTAAAGCTGGTGACCGTATTTGAGAGCAGCAAGAAGGCTCCCTTTTCAATAGCTACTACAACGAGGTGTAGGCGGGTCACTACTCCTTTCCCAGGATTGCTATTTTTTACCCTTGATACGTGCTTTATATTGCTGAGTGTTAAGCATGAAGGTATCAAGTACCATTTTTAAAGTGTTTGTTATGACGCGAGTCATTGGCGAACACTCTACCCATTACGTCAATGAGTCGATTACCTCAACCTTGCTGGGGAAATGAAAAAAAAAAACTGTGGGACATGAAAGTGAAGGTTATACCAATTGTAATTTGAAGCTCTTGTTACAGTCACCAAAGTTTAATAAAGACACTGGAAGACTTGGAAATAAGTGGACGAGTGGCGACTAACCAAACTAGTGCATTATTAAGATCAGCCGTAATACTGAGAAGAATCCTGGAGACTTGAAGAGACTTGCTGTAACTCAAACTGCAGTAAAAGACCATCAGCTAAAGCTGATGCGAAAAACTCGTAAGGAATAATTATAATAATAATAATAATTAGAAGAAGAAGAAGAAGAAGAAGAAGAAGAAGAAGAAGAAGAAGAAGAAGAAGAAGAAGAAGAAGAAGAAGAAATTGTATCATACTAATTTTTGTTACTCCGTTCACATGTGTTAGCGGATAATCATCCACTAGAATTTGAGTAATATTAGTCTTCCTGACGCTTCCCTATATTCTTGCCGATCTTGATAATATTGTAGTCTGGATGGTGATCATTTGCCCTCTTTCTTTTCATGTCTTCCAGTCTCTTTACCAAGCTTTCTGGAATTGTTTCCATCGGTATAGTTGCAACGGGCATGAACATCAACTTCCTATTATTTTGTTTATTTGAGAGTTTTTCACACCAGCATTTGCTCATGGTTTTCCACTGGGATCTGAGTGAGTACATGTTTCCTCAAGTTTCCAGGACTCTTCTCTATATTCTGGCCGACGTGAACAATGCTGTAGATTGAATGGTCGCCAGTCGTTTTCTTATTTTAAAGCACTTCAGTGTCTGTACCAATCCTGTGGTGACAATGCCGAGCGCTCATATAACAATTGGTATCACCGTCATATTATTATTATTATTATTATTATTATTATTATTATTATTATATGCGAGATTTTCACACCAGTTTTTGCTGATATTTATTCACTTGGGTCTAAGTGACAGAAAGCCACCTTTAGGCCCCAGAACTTTTCTCATTATTCTTACAGATTTCAACAATTCTGTAATTTGGTTGGTCTCTGCCCGTTTTCCGATTTCCAACTCATCTAAACCCTTTACTAAGCATTTAGGGATCGTTCCGTGTGCGCCAGTTACAATGGGTATTACTGTTATGTTATTGTTCCATTGCTTTATTGTGAGAGCTTTCTCCACAACGTTAAATGGTGGTTTCTTACTAGAGTTTGAATTACAGCAATTCGCCTCAAGTCGACGGGACTCTTCTCGGTAATAGGGCCAATCTTAATAATTTTATAGTATAGATGGTCTGTACTTGTGGTCGTATTTCCAAGGCATTCAATCCTTTTACCAATCCTTTCGGGAATTGTTTCGATATTATCATTTTCATTATTATTACGTGAGCTGAGGGTCTTTCTCTGGAGTCTGAATAACAGTAAGTTTCCACAGCTCTGCGGGACAGTTTGCTAGGTGATCGTAAAAATCAAGACGTCTCGACGGTATCGGCTCTTCCTTTGATTTGGCCAACACTCTAACCCCTTGGTCAATAAGCCGGTTAACTCGACCTTGCTGGGGAAATGAAACAAACTGTACGACATGAAAGTAAATGTGACACCAATTGTAATTAGTGTTCTTGGTACTGTACCAGAAAGTTGATAAAGAGACTGGAAGGGTTGGAAAGAAGAGGACGAGTGGAAACTATTAAAACTTGTGCATTATTAAGATCAGCCAGAATACTGAGAAGATTCCTGGAGATTTGAGGAGACTCGCTGTCACTCAAACTGCAGAAAAAGACTATCAGCTAACGCAGATATGAATAACAGTAAGTTTTCACAGGTCTCCGGGACAGTTTGCTAGGCGATCGTAAAAATCTAGAAGTCTCGAAGGTATCGGCTCTTCCTTTGATTTCTGATTCCTCCAATCTTTTTCTTAGCATTTGTTTATCGTTGCCAGTGCTCCAACAATAATTGGTATCTCCATCAGCCTTGCGTTTCTCCGTTTTTACAGTTTTCTGAAAAAGTGTATGTATTCTTCCATATTTCCCTGTTATGTTCACACTTTGGTCAACAAAAACGGCAAAATAGAGTCAGGGTTAGTCTAAGAGATTTTGTTCTTGTTGATTGTTGCGTTTCATATTTATGGCAAGGCCATGATATTTTCTCAGCAGTTCGTTTTGCTTAGCTTTCATTATCCTGTCTAGTTTGTAACATCATTTTAAGTTAATATTCATCACTGGAGCTTGAATGACTACAAGCCTCCTTGAGTCCCAAGAACTATTCTCATTATTCTGGCAGATTTCAGCAAATCTGTTGTCTGGATGGACCTTGCTGGTACTTAAATTTCCAACTCTTCCAACCCCTTAACCAAGAATTACTATCACCGTCATATTCATGTCCCTTACCTTTATTGTGATGGCCCTTCATACCAGCGTTAGATGGTGGTTTCTCACTGGAGTTTGAGTGACAGCAAGTTTCCTCGAGTCTCTTGAACCTCTTCTCAGTATTTTGGCCGATCAAAAAAATGCTCTCGATTAGATGGTCTCCACTTGTCGTGTTCAGAAGTCTTCCCTCCCTTAACCAACCCTTTTGAGATTGTCCAGATTTCACCAACCAAAAGCTGAATCATTGTCCGCTTTATCTTACATATGTTTTCAGTTCTCTAGCAAAGTATACATACTTATCTGTCTTTTCGCTTTCTTTTATTTTCATTCTGTTGTCTGCTCTGTCAGCAAAGTCCCCTATTCGGCAGGTTCTCTTTTTTTTGTTGAGTATCATTGCAGTAGGTCTTCTCGTCAGGCCAAGATTAGAAGATCTGTGTGTATCTCAAAATTCCAGTAAAGCCTGTGCTCTTCATTCTCAATGAAGAATCCTGGAATGTTTATATACGTTAATACGTTAAAATTTCACATTTGACACAACTCTCAGTTGATTAAAAACCCCACCCAGTTTTGTGATTATTTTATTATTAACTCCTTTAGAGTTTTTCACATCAGTGTTAGCTGATGATCTTTCACTAGAGTCTGAGTGACAGCAAGTCTCCTCAGGTCTCCAGGTTTTGTCTCAGGATTCTGGCTGTTCTCAGCAATGCTGTCCTTTGGAGAATCTCTACACGTCCGCCAAATTCCCAGTCCTCCAGGCCTTTAGTTATTGTGCCTTAAGCACCTATCACAATTGGCTCAATCCTTACTTCTCTGTCACCGCATAGCCTTCAGTTATTGCTTTGTTGTGTCTTATCTATTCTGGCTATGATATGATTGATTCTAAAGGCGTTGTCCTGCGTTGCTATTAGGAGAGATTCTGTTTCTCTCTTAAAGTTTTCTTTTCTTAGTCAGGTCCAGGTTTTCTGGTGTGAGATGTTGTTTATTAGTCGTTTAAAGCGGCCATAGAGAGGTTTTCCTTCCATTTTTGTTTCCTATTTGTTGTCTTTCTACGTCTATCGTGTTATTCGTATCGTTTTTGATGGCTGTAATTAGTTATCGTTCGTGTTTTTCTATTATTATTATTATTATTATTATTATTATTATTATTATTATACTTTTTAAGAGCTTTTCACTCCACCCTTAGCTGGTGGTTTTTTGCTTGCGTCTGAGTGACAGCAAGTCTCTTCAAGTCTCCAGGACCTTTCTCAGTAATCTGTCATACCTCAACAATTATGGAGTTTGGATGATATTTCCTTGTCCTCTTATTGACAACTACTTTGTTTATTCTACTGAGCTGACCAATTACAATATCCTTCACTGTCACTTTCATGTTTCATTGTTTTTTTCAGTTCTCTAGCAAAGTTGAGGTACTTATATCTCTTTTCGCTTTCTTTCAGTTTTATACGGTATTCAGCCTGAACAGCTAAGTCCAATATTGGGAATGTTCTTTTTTTATTTATTATCACTTGGTCTGGTCGTCTGGTCGAGATTAGGAGATCCGTTTCAATTTCAAAATCATAAAGATATTTATGCGCCTCTTTTTCTTAGACGAATCTACAATCATACTATCATTACTAGAAATAATTGGCACTGTAATTTGGTTTCAAATGAATTTCTATCGGTACACAATTACATTTTTCAATGATTCTCATCAAATTTTAATATTTGCAAGCAATTGTATCTATTTCAAAATCATTTTGAACATGTACACACAGTATACAGTTACAATATCACTCGTTACACAGCCAAACATTATTGGTGATCAAACTCATTTTAAACATTGTCTCAATCAGATCGATTTTAAAAATAACATTTCTATTTTTATTCTTTCAAATGTATAAAATCATAATTGAATAAACGAAATCTAATCGTGAGAATAGAAAATAATGTATGTCAAATAATACTTAATGATGATGTATATATCAGAAAGAAGATATAAAGCATGCATAGATATTTAAACATTTCAAGAGAATTAAGACACCATTGATATACGAAAATGACATTTTTACCAATTCTTGCCGAATCGTATGGAATGGCCTCGAAGATTTTTGGAATAAAAAAGAGAATTGCAATATGGAATACCCGTAGGGAGGAAGAGATAAGAATGGAACCACACTGTGATAAGGTCTAACTCAGAGGTTAAGTGCATCGTTGGATCGTAAGAAACTTGAAAAGAACCTACATGCATACGGTAGTCACACAAATGTCAATACGGAATAACCCGCAGTTTCAATTCCTTTGTTTTGCAAGAAAAAAAGTTTTAGAGATCAACTCGTTGTACAAAGTAAGGAATCCCTAGTGTTATACATATTTCTGTAAGCGTTCTCATATTGCCTGAACATTGTATCTCAACTATTTTCCATTTGTTTTACCCTTTACAAATGTGGAAAAAAAGATAATGTGAAACTACCTGTAAACTATCGATAAACCCACACCTTTAGATACGGGTTTCCTACATAGAATAATATTTTAGAAGAAAGATCGTTTTCTGTTGATTTTAGTATCTCGAAAATGATTTACTGATTTTTAAAGGCAAGCCGACCTCTAGAGAATTATATTTTACTCAAAGATTTATGGAATCATCTTTATTGTAATGTCATCCTTACATTTTTTATGAGTTTCTTATGCTTTTTTCTCTTACAGTTCTATCGAATATGAAATATAATTAAACTGGTCAGTTTCACCTTTATAGAGGAGTCGGGAGTAATGGCAATAAAAGGGTACTCAATCATACTCCAAAGATTTCTAGAACTGGAACAACCTCTATCAGATGGAGTTTAATGTGATACCACATTTTTTGCAGAGGCGGGGATTAACCCCAAGCCCAATCGACTGGATGATTTGAAAAATAGATTGTAATTATAAATATCTAGATTTTATATTCTTTTCCTACCGAATCGAATATTCAGTTTATATATTTACCAACCACTCCACATGAGCAGGATTTGACTTTAGATTAATTTTAAAACGTGTGATGGTACGCCCACCCTCGTCAAACACGAGGATGATTCCGCTTTCAATCAGTTGATCATTCCATCGGTCGGATATATCATCGGATGACATAATTAATTCGTTATTTTCCCACGTTGCGTATTTTTAGATCCAGACATCAGATCAATCGCTAATAAGAGTCGTCGTTTTGTGAGTAAACAGATGAAACCGTTTAATTAAGACAGTAAAAAAGGATTCGTTGCAAACAAATAGTGAACAGACACGGTTTTGTATTAATGATAATATTTAGAAAGAATAAAAATCTCATGAACAATGGTACCAATATTCACTCTTCCCAGAGGTGGGTGTAGGTTAAGTCAAAGACCTAGTTAATAAAGAGACAGTCAGTCAATTTTTTGTATAAGTTTGCTACTTTGCTCTTCTCAGCCTGGTGTAAGGCACTCTCAGTGGTGGCTATGTGTGCTTTCTCTCAATCCCTGGCATTATTTTGCAATGTTGTCATATAACAGGTTTTATTCTCTTTCTATTGCCACGTTAGCCAAGTAGAAGGCCATGTTATGGAATCTAGTAGTCACCTTCCGCTATTAACGCGTTATTTCAGTTTTTCTTTGTCTCTCTCTTATAGTCATGTTTTCTTTAGTCGCTTCGCTTTTTTACAACACTCAAGTTAGTTTGGTAAAAGGTCAGCTCTCTGATCGATGTGAATTTTCCAAGTCAACTTTTTTTCAATTGTCGCATTCTCTTAATTTAGTTCACTTTTTCTGAACCAAGAGCAGTCTAGTAAAAGGCATTCTCAAGGTATCATATTACTTCGATTTCTCTTCGCTTCTTTATCCACATGGTCTGCCACAAGGGCATCTCAGATTAGCTCCGCGCTGATCTCTAGAATGCAATATTATCTCGATTTTCCTTCACTTCTCTATCTCCACGTGTCAGGCTCAAGGACATCTCTAGGTATCAAATTATCTCAGTCGTTCTTCGCTTCTTTCACAATGCTGTATATCGGTAAGACTAGATCACTTCCAAGCAACACGTAATATGGATTTTCTCTACTTCTCAACTCTGGCGCAACGCCAGAGGTCAGAGCGGCGCAAATATGGCAGTCATTCGCGCTCTCTCCGTGGAACTCTCTCTCTCTCTCTCTCTCTCTCTCGCCGCGGAACTCTCTCTCTCTCTCTCTCTCTCTCTCTCTCTCTCTCGAATCCCTTGCATTTTAAATTGGCTTCCAACTATCAAATCCATTTACATCTGTTAGTCATGCCCTTCATATCATCTTTACGCTTAATTTATCCAAAAATGGCAGTCTTTCCAAATTTAGAATTCTCACAATTCTATGTTCACCTGACATGACGTTATTAACCATTATCCCAGAGCGATAAGGGAACTGAAATAAAATTGTCAAAAATTGACTTTTTTTTAAAAACTGCATATCTTCGATATCATTATCAGGCCGCTGACGGACCAGACCTGACTTCCAGGCCAAATTTTCCGGATGATTCCTGCTTACCCTGACTTGAGTTTCTAATTCATGGGGATAAACGAATAACAATCATTTTTAAACATTTAATTTTCTATCATTTTCTTTTTCGTCCAACACACATATTTCCGATTAATTCCTCGTTACACAATTTTCGTTATGTTTAATGATTTGTTGGGTCCATTTTTCTAACATCCATAGTGGTTGATTGTTATTTTTACTGTCAACAAATTTACTTGACTGACTTATATGGACACGGCAGTGTTTAACCGATTTCAATTCATATTTTTTTCTCTTAGTCTAGTTGCTAAACCAAGACTAAAGAGTCTAATCTGCCCTACTATTAAACCAAAGCTGCAGGGAAAATTATCGGATTAATAACTTTCCCAAGGCTATTATTGTTTGTAAAATACAACCAGCTTCGTCCAGGACTTGAACTCGTGTCAGCTTATCTATTTTCTACTACAATAACCATTACACCACGGGCACATCCGTATAGCACATTCTTGTATCAATATGGGATCTTAGTATCGCTGATTTACTCCTTTTTTTTTAACTTGCTGATATATAAATCTGTGTATGCGATAGTTTTCTGCATACCACGGATAATAACCTTTCAGCAAAGTGCCACACTTATTCAGGGTGATGTAATTTTATTTTCCGAACGTGTCGATAAAGTTAAGTTACCCATTTTGCGGAATATGAATAAAAATAATCTGTAAGGGAGAAAAAAAAAGAGAAGAAAAGATAATAAAAAAGAGAGAGAAGTAGGGAAAAAAGAAATATAGTAAGAAAGAAACAGCCAGATAGATAGATAGATTTGATTTTGTTTCGTTTTGTTTTGTTTTGTTCGAATTGATTTGGTTTAGTTTAGTTTGGTTTATTTGTTTAATGGTAAATTAACCACTGTGCCAAAGCTATCCTCATCGAAAAACTGGAATGGTAGTATTCAACCAATTATAGGGGAAATAACGGGGCTCTTTACTTTCCCAAGAATATTTGCCTGAAAGTGAACATAATGCGTGAAAGAAGTTTGAATATACTTTGTCACTTGGCCATGGGGTGTATCCCCACTTCCATTAGCTTGCTATCTAAGTAGATGTATAGATTTGAACAGACCAAATGTTTACCAAGGTAAAGCTGAAATGATTCGGGTGTAGTGTTTATTCATTTTGTTTCGCAGCTGCCTTCTGCATATGTATATGTATGGGTGTGTGCATATATATATATATATATATATATATATATATGTGTGTGTGTGTGTGTGTGTGTGTGTGTGCGTGTGTGTGTGTGCGTGTGTGTGTATGTGTGTGTGTGAATATATACACACACACACACACACACACACATATATATATATATATATATATATATATATATAACTATTTCTCTATTATGTCTTTAATCATTTTATCCATTAGATCTGAAAATGTCCAGTTATTTTTGGTGTTATTGATTCATATCATTACCCATAACAGGATGGAAATAAATCTATAATCCTAATGTGACCGGTTATTGTTTTTCGTAAAGAAATATATATATATATATATATATATATATATATATATATATATACTAAATTTAACGTAATATCAGTACTATATAAACATGTACAATGTTTTACGTAATAAGAGTTCAAGATAATATGACTAATAATTGTGTGTGGAAAACAATGTCATCAACTATCATATTAATTGACCGAGTAAGAATAAGAAAACGTATATGGACAGAGACATCTGAAAAACATCTGATAGTTCAACGGGGGAAGAAGCTGTTTCATAAAAGAAGGTTATAAATGGATAATTAATTCGTTTGTAATTAATCATTAATCAGTCATTATTTTCCAAAAGCGGTAATTATAAATATTATAGATTAACGCTCAGTACAATTTTAAAATTTCAAATTGATTCGAATATGGATGAATTACCAAATAAAAATGAATCATTCTATCACTCGCAAATATTATGGAATTAACAAAATTATAGTAAATTTTTTTAAAGTTTCTTTTTATTTCGCTGTAAAGAATTAATAAGATATAAGAAAATAATTTTCTTTAATAGTTGAAAATTCTGGCTATATAAAATGTACCTTTAAAGATTATTCCTTTAAATTAGTGATACAAAAGTCTCAAAGAATGAAGACGTTCAGAAAATCTCGTGGAAACGTTAGGAAGTATTCAAATTTTTGTCAATAAAATTCTTAATTTTTATTCCTCCTTTTTGGGTTATCAATAATAGATTCTTCTGCATGTCTAATAAACTATGTATCATTAATTGAACTAATTTAATCTAGTTTGTTTAAATAATATTCTATGAAGCTATGTTTAGCTATGAAATTAAATATATGGTTCACGTCTTTTACGTCATTTGGTTGTTTTCTGCTAAGTGAAAAAATATGTAGCATCCATTAAGGGTGCCAATTCCTTAATTTTTGCCAGGGTTAGTAGTCACGGAAAGTATCCTTTAAAAAATCATTTTTTCATTCACTGCAGCAACAAAAAATTGGCTTATGAGTTAAAAAAAAATCATTACAGAATGTGTTCAGATTTCAGGAATATTAAGAAAGGCGTGTATATTAAATAGATTCCCGCAATAAACTTTGAACGAAATCAACTTTCTATAATCAATAATAACAACTGAAGCTTTGGATGAATATTTACTTGCATTTACTTTATTTTTTCCTGCTTCTCCCTTTATATCGAACCGTTGCAATATCTGCCCACGTTTACAAAAAGAATATGCATTTCGTGCAAAAGGCAATAAAGCAATGAAAGGGAAATCGTCTTCGTCTTGATATAAAGGCTTCTAAAACATACAGAAATCACCATTGGCTTCCACGGAATCAAAGATTTAAACCAGAAAGCTTGAAGGAAATGACTTTGATCTGAATAAAATATTTTAAAAGTACATCAGAGAGTTTATTCATTTAATAATTGCATTTACTATCCATTTCCCTTTCTTCGTCTGCATTCAGATGCTTATGAGATCTTTTCGATATGTTTATATTTTACTGCTTTTGTTGTACTTAGTTTATTTGCTCATCAGAGAGCCATGTTGAGTAATTTCCCTTCCCTTTTGGTTTCTCTTAGTGGAAGGGAAATTGCTATGCAATGTCCCTCTTTTTCTCAAGCAGTAAATAATTTTATGGAGTACAAATCGCAGAGCATGATTACTGCCCTATTATCAAACACCAGGGATGGATTATATTTTATAAGGCAAAATATTTAGGCTGGTCAGCTGTTTACTTATAATTAGCAAGGAGGTTTATTAGCCATTTCGGTGATAGTGTTCTCCGTGTAGTAAACGTATGGAACACTATATATATACGTGCACGTGTGCGTGTGTGTGCGTGTGTGTGTGTGTGTGCGTGTGTGTGTGTGTGTCTGTGTGTGTGTGTGTGCAAGGTAAAACACTGGCACAAACAGCTGAAAATAAAATAGTGTGTTGATAAGCTTTAATCACACACACACACACACACACATATATATATATATATATATATATATATATATATATATATATGGAGAGAGAGAGAGAGAGAGAGAGAGAGAGAGAGAGAGAGAGAGAGAGAGAAACCGAAGCAGAAAAAAAAAGAAAATATGGACATAAAAGTTTAGATACGGAAAAATATTTTTGTTGTTTTATTTAAATTGTTCTCAATGAGTCCTGAAATTAGATGATCATCAGGAGAAAAAATTATGTGCAGAAATATTTCAGATATGTTAAAAATTGTTTTAAGTAAGTCAATATGCTACAGAATAAGCGAGAAAAAAAGAAATGCTAACGTAGCATATCCTCTTGTTCAATTTATTATATATATATATATATATATATATATATATATATATATATATATATCCCAACAAAAAAAATCTTTAAAACTCACACATTTTTGTTCGTTACATTATTTATTTCAGCAGATACACTTTTTAAAATTATTTCATCTGCATCTTCAGACAAAAAAACTCATAAGAAATTTCCGATGAAAATTTAGAAAAATTCCACAAAATTCAAGTCACACTATCTTCTTAAACAATTCTTTTAAATATATGAACTAGACCATTTGCTCTTCCGGTTTGCTTGACAAATGTCATACAATTCATTTAACAAGATGTGTCAATTGTTTACTCTCTTTTCCGTATAACCTCATTTTAAGTAATTTATATAATGAAAAAAAAATTTTCTCCTAAAATTAATTTATTCTTTTGTTTTTAGTTTATTTATTATTTCGTTTGGTTTTAAAATTTTATTTCGATTAAATACTTTAAATAAGTTGAAGATTAAAATAGCGTCAACTATTGATACAACTGGTTACATGAATTATATGGCATTTGTTAACTAGACTGGAAAAATAAATGGTCTGGTTTTAATATTTAAAAAAATAGGTTAAAGAGATAGGGTGTCGGAATTTTTGTGAAATTTTGTAAAATTTTCGTAAAAAGTCTTCTCAGCACTTCTTTGTCTGAAGATTCATATTTAATATGGAAGAAAGAGTCTGCTAAAATCTATATTATCAGAAATGAATATGATTGATTTTTAAAGGTTTTTGTTTTATAAGAATTATTTGTTTTGGATTTTAATGTATTATCATTTTACATTGAGCTCTCTACTGGATTTTAAATTACATTGATATTTAAAAATACTTAAATAGAAACGTTCTCACCATCGGCTTACTTGGATTTGGATAACACACACACACACGCACACACACACACACACACACACACACATATATATATATATATATATATATATATATATATATATATATATATATGCATACTAACTTATATATATATATATATATATGCTCATCTATATGGAAAACATGAATATAGGTACATATATCTACTGACAATCGAATACTCAATTCGAAAAATATGACATCGATAGAGTTTATGCAATATTTTTGACTCGAGAATAATCTTACTCTAGTCAGTCTGACTCAGTTGTCAGTGGTTGAAGAATACACCGACTTATTCTTTGCAGAGTTGTAAGACTACTCCAACGTGTGTCTTGAACATGACATTAAACAATCTGATGGTGAGGACCCAGTAATGCTAGAGCTTTGAGGAATATGAACTACTCCTTCATTGCCACAACTCCCTGGCTCACTCTGGTCTGTAGTGATATCACTTGATAGGATCTTATCAACGGGTCAGATAGTATTATCCGTGTACTAATGGTAAACAGAACTGTTTGGAATAGAACTGTTTTTACATTTATCTATGAGTAAAAAAAAGTGTACTTACCTAAACTGAATTGTTTGAAATATCATTTATTTACATGTTTAAAAATGGATTTGCAATTAAGTAACTTTCAGCGGTTGATATACCATGAAACCAAATCTTCTCAGTAATGCCACAAAATACTTTGCCTCGACTTTTGATCAATCTGGATTCCGGAACATACATCAAATGAACGATGAGAAAAAAAAATATTTGTAAAAAATGGGTTATTTTTTTCTTGATGAAAGCAAAAATATTATATTTTAAAAATCTTGACAAAAAACATCATAGAATCACCATCAAACCATAATCAGAAATATTTCATTTCATATTTATCGAATAACAGCTGCCAATTTTGCAGGACAGTGCTGTTTCATGAACATTTAATTCTAATCTTAAATGTTCAGTTAGATTGAGATTTACGAACAGTATTGAACAAATCCTGGATACAACACCCCACAATGTAGCAGCTATACAACCACCAACCACCCATCACAAAAACTATAAAAATTAGACGAACCAGACACGCAGGACACAGCTGGAGAAGTAAGGACGAGCTCATAAGTGATGTATTTCTGTGGACCCCTTCACATGGACGACCAAAGGCAGGACGTCCAGCAAGAACCTATATACAGCAGCTTTCTGCCGATACGGGATATAACCCTGAGGATCTGCTGAAGGCAATGGACGATAAGGATAAGTAGCAAGAGAGAGTCAGGATTATCCGTGCTGATAGCACAATATGATGATGATGACGATGATGATGATATTGAGATTAGATATACTTGTTGATCCTGACATTTTGTTTGCTGAAAAGAAGTATTTAAAAGTATTTGCTGTATGGTATGAACTACGATCATCCTCATATAACTTCAGTATGTCTAAGCCTAATTCTTGTTTATTGAACACCCTGTCAACTGGGTCTATAGAATACACCAAATGCAACTCTGCAAATGGTTTAAGACCTCACATCAAAAAAAGTAAAAAATGAATAAAACGAGTGTCTTTGTTATGACACTAAACAATTTGGTGGTGTCAACCCTGTCATCTGCTTTGGATCATATAGATTACTCCATCATTTCCATTACTCCCATGTCAACTCTGAATCGGAGTGATAGTACTAGTAAGGGTCCCATCTTTGGGTCATATAGATCTATTTAATAATGTACTATTCTTGAAACCATTTAGCAGGGTACAAACGAATGAATAATTTTGATGAGAATTATTAGTGTTTGATCGAAACATATTTCATATTTTACTGGAATATCTCCATTCAAATGTTCCTGTTTTATTCACTTGGTCAATAGGGTTCCGTGATTCATCAGTAAATATGACTTTTATCTAATCATTCTAATTCAATGGTTGCTTTTTGCATCAAACTGTTACTGTAATTTATTCTCTTCATGTTCGAATACTGGTTTTCATTTACCTTTTTTCAGTTTGCAATTTCGATTTCATTTAGACTATTTTTATCCGAGCGATGTGATCCTTGTTTCTGACCATTTTTTCCTTCGCTTTCTTGTACTTTGTATTTTCACTCTAGAGTCTCTTATGCAGTCGCTGGGCTAGTTATACTATCATTATTTTTCTGCCTTTAATTTTTTTTTTTTTTTTGGTATTCTTGTACCAAATTTTAAACAAAGCTTATTTAAAACCAACAACATCTGTTGCCACACTTCGTACTTGACATCCCCTTTTTAAATGTGTGTTTATAATTATTTCCATTGTTTTAGCTGACAGCTATCTTGTTGGATCCATGTTAACTTTTCATTAACAAAGTCCAACAGTTCGTTAGTCTTCATTTAATTTTATCCTAATTTACATGCACTGACATTTGTTTCTGAAATGTAAATTGAAACATGATGTCAATTCTTTTATCAAACACAAGTTGTTTCATTATTTTCCTATGCAAATTAAAAATGTGATCGATGCTATAATAGAAGAGCCGATTAAAAACAAACAAGAAAAAATAAAACATGAACACTAAAACTATATTACTTGAGGTTTCTTCTGGTATGCACAATCATCAGACGGATATGTAATAAAATAAGCTGAATAGTCATAAATATAGTGTGGTGTTTTGTCACCCTCTAAGATGGAAGTTTTCGTTTTTACTGTTTAAATGCCCCATATAAATCTAGCATTAATAACAATAATAATAATAATAATGCAAAGAGAGAGAATAGAGGATAGAGAGATATTGGGTAAGGAAGAAAGATAATTTAATATGGGAAAAAAGAGAGTCTCTACTTTCGCAGTAAAAGGTAGATTAAACATTACCCTCCAAAATTGTAACTGTATGGCCACTTACCGCAACCTTCTAAACCATTCCAGTAAGACAAATGAAGGATTGTGGACACTGAGGGAAAACCAAGGATGAGCTCATTTGATGTTTTTCCTTGAACTCCAACGCAAGGCACACACCACTATTGCTCGACAAGCAGACTTACATTCATCAGACTTTTGTGTGTGTGGGCGGGGGTTTGTGAGATAGATAGATAGATAGATAGAGAGATAGAGAGAGATAGGTGTATAGAGAGAGAGAAAGAGAGAGAGAAAGATAGGTAGAGAGATAGATAAAGAGAGAGAGAGAGAGAGAGAGAGAGAGAGAGAGAGAAGAGAAGTTGTGCTAATAGGTCAACTTGATGAAGGTTTTGACAATCTTTGAAAGAAATTGTGCTCTATTACTGTTTGTGATCGGATTAAGCACTTTTTTTCCCAAAATATTAAACTTTATTAGCAAAATTATTCCATTAGTTAGTTGACTGAGTTTTTGAAATCTGCCTTGACAGTAAATTCTCAGTTCAATGAAAAATAATGAAAAAAAATATCTACCACAATAAGGCATTCCATTAATCATTCTGAATGTTTCTGTTAGATCACCTCTCATACTTTTTTTCTAGATAAGTAGTTTATCATAATTTCATCAATCACTTCCTGGAAATGTTTATTAGCTTTTCTACCCGTCCTTTTATTTCCTCCAATCACAATAATACAGGGGTGTCCTCCTGGTGTAATGGTTAAAGCGATGGACTGCGGAATCGTAGTGAGTTCGTAATCCAGTCGCGCTATTATGTTCACTTTCGGGCAAATACCCTTGGGAAAGGTATGAACCCTCTTATCCTCCCAGCTATGGGTTAAATAGTACCACTATTGTTCTTCTAGGAGAAAAGTATTGGCATTAAATAACCTAATAGGTTGATATGCCATTAAACAAAGAAAACAAACCAAACCAAACAATAATACACACCTATGAACATGTCTAGATCCTAAAGCCCAGGCCGGTGTACTATATTCTGTAGAAGGTCTAATTTGGGTTTTATTCATATGAGGATCATTAAATAAGTTTCCATACTTTTTCCGTATGGGTAATTTTATTTATAGTACTCTCTTAACAACTTTAGTCCCCTTCGAGGCAATCTCCTACGGATGCAATGCACTTTTTGTACCGCTCCAACAGCTTCTGGAAGGCCCCATGGATGTCCTCATATGTGAGCGTGTTAATGACCTTCGTCACAGCCTCTTTTATCTCCTCAATTGTCTCATAAAGACAGCCTCTGAGCTTAGGGAATAACCTAAAGTGACAGGGAGCAAGGTCTGGACTATAGGGAGGATGGGGAACTGACTTGATGCCAATCTTGCACAAATTGTATGTGACAAGGATGGAGTTGCGGTCTAGTACATTGTCCTCATGGAAATGCCGCTGACCCAATTTGATGAGTGCTGGCCTCTTCCGACGTAATCTCCTCCTGAACTCCCTTAAAACCTCAGCATAGTAACCCTTACCATAACCCTAACCCTTTGGCCAATCAACTCTGGTGTATTGATTTCCTTACTCGTCCCACACCTATCATCATCCCTCACAGACTCCCTGCCTTCATTGAATCTCTTATGCCACTAAAAACCTGATGCTTGATTAATGCAAGATGGTCGAAAAGAAGTCTGAAGCATTCCATATGTTTCTGTGGCATTTTTTCCAAGTTTAAAACATAATTTTATTGCATATCTTTCTTCCTCGCGTCCAGACTGCATTTTTGAAATTCACCAGCTGTGACAATCAGGCTTTAGTAGTGTGTATTCCAATTTTTGCTATAGCTGTTCATTTGAAGCTGAAATCATTAAAAAAAAGCCAGTCATCTCATAAGATGTATAGCAATAAGATACTGAATTTTCAAGAGTCTACGTCAATTTTAAATGCCTATACAAAAAAGTCTGGAAACTTATTGAAAGCACCACGTATCTGAAATAACATTTCCCTCCTATGAAATAATATTTCTAACGATCCAGTCAACTATAACCTTTTCCCTCGTTAAAGTTTGCAAAATTGTCAGGTTTGAATGTATCATTAAAACCAACCCCCTTAAATAGCATTCCTCATTTATTCACTGATCTTTTTTTTTATCTTAATTCATGAGAAATAATATGTGAACGTGAATTCCCTTTTTTGGTAAGATTTTGACTCTTCAGCGAATATTTCATTCTTAAAAGCATTTCAAGGACAATTTTCAAACAATCCATTTTAAGCCATCTGATAAGTAATCTCTTGCTCGAATTTGTTGAAGACAGTTTACTAATATATGCTTAACTGTATATATTTTCAGGTTTGGGATGCTCATTGGTAGTTCTTCCTTTGTTTTTAGCAAGTGTTGTTAGTGTAATAGGTGTGTACGATGCAGAATATGTATAAAACCACTACCTTTGATCTAATTTTTCTGTGGTTTGATAATTCGTCGCTGATGAATGGCAATATGCCTTCTAATCCGTTTTTCTGACTGTGGTTTCACAGTTCTTGACATTTTTATTTGTCCTGTTTATACTTGGTCGGAGATCAGCGTATGAAACCTTGGAATTTGAAGAAACCATGCACAGTGATCCCATTGCTGATTCATCAGGTCTTCCATTTCCATGGATTCGGTTATATTTACAAAACTGCAATATCTCACAAAATATATAAATTTGAGATGATTTTGTTCCTTGAAGATATACAATTTGTTTTGCTTGCAAGACTTTATATAAAATAATGATGTTTGCCGTTGTTTTCTAAGGCGAAGAAAATACGAAATATTTCAAATTTATATATATTGTCATCCCCAGACACACTGTTTAGTTGTATCACAACATTTCAGTGTGGCTATACACTGAGGATGCTTGATGCTGGGATCGAAACGCGCCCAACTTTCCGTTAGACTTAGTATCATACCGCTCAGCCAATAAGCAGACTACGTTAGCTAAGGCAATTGTAAGGAATAATATAGTGGCTTTCGTTTGTTTACGTTTTTGCCTAACCACATACCAGAATGCACAATTCATTCGAAGAGCTTTGCATTATGCGAGTGGCAGCCGTAAATTCCTTCGACGGACTGCTCAACCCCCTAAAAATCATATATATATATATATATATACATATATATATATATATATATATATATATATATATATATATATATATATATTAGAGTAGAAGTTTACAAAGGACAAAATTAGAAAAATTTTAAACCTCAGAAAATAAATAAATGCATAAATAAAAAATCTAAACGCACATTCTTTAAAAAATGCCAAAATGTACTTTAAACAATTTTAGAAAAGTGATAGTTATTTTTTTATAGAAAACATTAATTGCTAACAGTTTACTTTGATCTTTTTCTGATGAAGATATGTAGGGCATTATATGTGTAATGCATTACAAGTATAAAAGACTATATATATATATATATATATATATATATATATATATATATATATATATATATATATATATATATATATATATCATTCATTATATATGTAAAGCTCTATATATGTAATTCCCTTTACGTGTAATGCATTATATGTGAAATACACTATATGTCCACAATTTGATCGAGGACACTCATTTGCTCCGGCACGAATCTTTTTTCTATATATTTAAATAAATAAAATAGAATGAACACAAAATGGAATAAGAAACAGTTTTTATGAAAAGAAAACTTTCGATGAAAAGTTTAAATCAATTAATTTTTAGATGTTATCAACTTTTTTTTCTTTCTCATCAACACACAACCTTTTTTTCGAACTGTTCCATAAAAAAGTTGTTTTCCAATTTGGTTAGAATCAAAATATATATGATTATTGTTATGTATGCTTGGATACTAGAAATCTATCCCCAGGTTGATAAAAAAAAAGTATTTCTGTGTATACGCATAAGCACACAGACACACAAATGGCCATGTGCACGAGCACGTGTGTGTGTGGAGAGAGAGAGAGAGAGAGAGAGAGAGAGAGAGAGAGAGAGAGAGATAGAGACAGGCAGACAGAGAGAGAGAGAGAGAGAGATCAGTGCACATGCATGCATAATCTACGTCCATATGTATATCGTATATACACACACTGAAATGAATTTGAACATGAATATATATATATATATATATATATATATATATATATATATGTGTGTGTGTGTGGATGTGTGTGTGTGTGTTTGTGTGTGTGCACGCACTTTGAAGATTTTTTTTGTAAAGTTCAAAGATGAACGTATATAAGTCTTACGAATTCTAATTTGAGTAACGAAAATTTTAGAAACTTCCTTCCTTCACCTAATTTTAAAAAAAAAGTTATGTATAAATAAAATCATAAAAGCTGCAACTCTAAAATAATCAACTCTTAAAAAGTAAACGTGAATGCCAACAGGATGTCTTCAACAGAAAATGCTCGCGAAGGTAGGCCCAAATCTATTGGATCTGCAATCACATTTAATTTTTATTCCTATAAATATCTAACAATCGTTTACTTTCGAGAGAGAAAAATGTGTCGCTCGTAAAGTGAAAGGTCAATTAAACTAATTTTAAGCCTCCACCTTGTGACCGCTACAAAGAATGGATAAAAATATCTCAACTTATCTATTTTATTTATTTATTTGCATGAATTTTAACTAAAGAATGTTGAGAGCGATATTGAACAAGTCCTGGCGACAACACCCCACGAGACAACAACTATACGGCCACTTGCCTCCCATCACGAAAACTATACAAGTTAGACGAACCAGACACGCAGGACACTGCTGGAGAAGCAAGGACGAGCTCGTAAGTGATGTACTCCAATGGACCCCCACATATGACCAAGCAAAAGCAGGACGACCAGCTCGAACTTACATACAGAAGCTATGTGAAGACACAGGATGTAGCCCTGAAGTCCTGCCGGAGGCAATGAATGATCGGGAAAAGTGGCGAGAGATGGTCAGGGATATCCGTGCTGGCGGCACGACATGATGATGATTATACCAAATGGCATTTACTAATTCAGCCTCACTTCAAAAATCCCTACTGCCCAATGCGTTGAGAAACGTTCGACTTTTGACAAACGTTGAAATGTACTGGTTTGTTCCGTGTGAATATTATAACATATCTATCGTTTTTGAAAATGCTGCTTAAACTATTATTCTCTTTCACGTAGCAAGTTTTGAAGAAAATGAATAAAAAATATTTAAAATTGAGTGGAACAAAACCCCAAAATATTTCCCTTGCATTAAATGACCACGAATGAATCCTTCCGGATTAACTTTATCTTAACAAAATGACAGGAACTGATAATCCCACATTTACCTGATATACGTCATCATCATCATCATCATCATGTCGTGCTGGTAGCACGGATATCCCTGACCCTCTCTTGCCACTTTTCCCAACCGTTCATCGCCTCTGGCAGGTCTTCTGGTCTACATCCCGTATCCTCTCATAGTTGCTGAATGTATGTTCGTGCTGGTCGTCCTGCTTTTGCTTGGCCATATGTGGGGGTCCATAAGAGTACATCACTTATGAGTTCGTCCCTGCTTCTCCAGTAGTGTCGTGCATGTCTGGTTCGTCTAACTTGAATAGTTTTCGTGATAAGAGGCAGGTGGCCGTACAGTTGGTGTCTTGTGGGGTGTTGCCGCCAGGACTTTTAAAATTCTATTCATTAAAAAAATAATGAGTCCTTTTTTTTCCTTTTCACCAAGCCACTCAATTATCCTTCTCAGATTTTTTACAAGAAAAGTCTCTGAGAAGAAGAGTATATCACGAGCCACACAAGCATATAGCAATGGATATCATAGGATGCAGCAATGTGAATGTGAAGTTGGATCAACGGCACGCTTCACCAGATGATGGGCGGGAAAATAACCACTGGTAAACTGCCAAGATCAAATAGATCAGTCAGGAATCTGATGCTATTCATTTCGAAGGGTGGCATCTATTGATGAGAAATACCGCCCAGAAAAGAAACCCATGTCTTTAATCATTTAAATTGCATCACCCTTTCAATGAGTAAATAAAGAGCATATTCTACTAGAGACTGGAGTTCTGGCCCATGTGATAAAAAAAAAAAGTTATAGAGTCCAAACCCAACTTACTAAGACGCAAAGATATAAACATAACACATTTTAGAGTTAAGACTTTAAACACTTAAACTATCTGGCAGAGCTTATAGTAAATGAGGTTGAGAAAAAACATAGAGATTATAAGTGTGCAAGAACATTGATAATACTGTTGTATACCTTAATGAAGGAATGAATAAATGAATGACCGTAACACATTTATGTATAAAAAATAAAACGTTCTCTTTATTACTTCTCGAAGAGTCGAAATTGGCTTTAAGTGAGACCATATTCCAAACCCCACTTGGTGCTTCTGCTTCTCCACATTAGGTCACTGCATGAGACCCAAGATAGATTCTTCTCTGACTTGACTGCCCTTCTAACTGGCTGACCGACTGACTGTTCTGGCCGTTGGCACGTGTGTATATAAAATTTCATAACACTTACGTTTTTTAGTTATCCTTACAGCTTTCAACCGAAGTGACTTGCTTCCGCTGTTTCCAGAGCCTCCTGTTTTACAGATCTTTATTTGAAGGGTCTGTCAAAGGTCAATTTGCAATACAACTATAGTAAACAGGAAGCAAATTATCAGGATATTGGTAATAGTAAGAAATTTATCTCGCTATATGTGTGGAAAAACTCCTTTAATACCGCCAAAGGAGGTTTAGGAATGCTTCTTGGCCCAAATAACGGTAAAGCACGGCTAGAATATATATTCATAAAAAAAGAATATATAGGTCTTTAAACTGTGAGAGATACTCTTCTTTTAAGGAAAATCTTCCGATTAAAAAATCCACCGCCATAACATCCATAAAGCTTTGCAGAAATAAGAAACAAACTGGTAATATCATACGTGATGACAAGTTCTAAATTGTGATATAAGCAATGATTATGCGAGAGATGGAAAAAAATTATACAGGTCGTCTCCAAGTAGAGGCAACTCATTAATATGATAAAGGTTTATTACTGAGACAAGCGTAATGGCGGTCATTTGAAACACAACCTGTTAAAATGCATCCCTTGTGCTAGAGACATAAAATCAATGTTGTTGTTTTTTATTGTTATTATATAAGCTTCTAGGACATACAACACTTTTCTTTTTTTACCTTTTTGTCTCAGTAATGAATTATGATCATATTAACGCGTTGTATCCATTTTGATTCAGTTTTGAATGAATTCCTCTCCTAAGTTGTGACGCAAATTATTCTTCCTCTTTTTTCCAAGGAATTGTGATCAAGGATTAATAGTTGTTATAGAGCACTATTTTCAAAGCTAAAACAAAAAAAGAACTCAACATTCTTAGTACAAGAGATTTTAGCATTTACATGGGTCCAATTTATAATGACACACTCACATTTGATACACTTCAAGTGACATCTTGCCCAGTAAGATGGGGCAGTAGAATACACCGACTGAATCTCTACAGAGGGATAAAATTGTCCTGGATATGCCATAAAACAATCTGATGGGGAAGTTCCAGTGATACTGGAGCGTTGGAGAAAGCTGAGTACCCCTTCATTGCCACTGCTCCCAGGTCCACTTTGTCCTAGAGTGGTATCATCTGATAGGGTCCTTTATATAAGTCATATAGAACTAAACTACGAACTTATACTCAACATAATTGTTTAAAATAGAATCGTCCTTGTATGCCTAACTGAATTGTTTGAAATGGAACTGTTTTTGTTTTTACATTGAACCTGTATAATTATATAAAACTGTTTTGTTTGAATCTTTAATCAAAAGGGTTTACTTTGGCGTTATGTGACCCGAAAACGGTTGGTACGCCGTAAAACAAAAATAAAAGTAACAACCAGCCAATCTGTGGATCAAATAGAACTAAACTGACTACTTATACTGAACTGAATTATTTGTCAAAATATCTGAGACGAAGCTTTTTGATTTTTATCATAAAGAGTTTTCTGACTATTGTCTTCATCTCTATTGTTATTTCCACAACGTTTCGGCCGATATGTCCTCCGGCCTTCTTCAGGTGTTTGTCGAACTCGGGAACCTTCACGGAACTTTGAACTACGTTCTTTATTCAATACACGGGGGTCGGCTTTTCTGATTCCGTTAGCCATAACCGGATACATGTGTTAAGTATTCCTGTATTGTTACTCGCCTGTAGTGAGGATTGAACCTGCAAGCTTCAGATAATGTTCGACAAACACTTTAAGAAGGCCGGAGGATATATCTGCAGAAAAGTTGTGGAACTAACAATAAAGGTGAAGACGATAGTCCGAAAACCGTTAATGATAAAGATAAACTGAATTATTTGAAATAAAAGTTTTTGATATTGAAACTCCGTACTTATGCTAAATTGAACTATTTGAAGTCAGGCTGTTTTTAAATAGAACTAAACTGTGTACCTATGCTAAAAAGTGTTGTTTGAAATAGAACTGTTTTGACATTTAACTGAACTGTTTTGACCTTTAACTGTTTGTAAACAAAAACTATACTAACCTGAATTGTTTGACATTTAATTCGGCTTTAAATGACCTGCAAAGTGTTGATATGCCGTAAAAGAAATCAACCAAGAAACCAGGTGACATCTGAAAGACACATTTTAAATGACAAATCTGAAAACGATGATATTCCCTATATAGTAGCAGCAGCGAAGGGCATGACACCCAAAACAACAACCAAATTCATAGTTCCATAGGAATCACTTGTAAGTTAAAAAAAAAAGTAATAACTTTAAAAAATTCTAAATAAAAGAAAACCAACAGATTGCAACACGCAGAAGCTTATGAAATCCCCAAAAGAACTAAGATATACCAAAAATAGCAATTAAAATTTTTAATTGATAAAATACAAATTATGTTAAAGATTGCCAATCATGATGAGCATGTAAGTAAATTAATCGAATGGAAGAAAAAACACAGTGAGAGCAAAATTTAAAAACTGCCAGACAAGAATAAAGACTTCAGAAATGGAAAGAACTTTTCCAGAATCTACTCAGAAACCATTCTAAAATCACTGAGAAATCGATCCTAAACTCTAACAACTCTACAAGACATCAAATATGGTTAGTTTCCGGATGAAAAAACAAGACAAAGTATCAAATAAATAAATTAATATGTACATTTAAACAGAAAAGCTGTAAGCCTCGACGAAATTCCCTCTTCTGTCTGGAAGTCAAGAAAATTGACGATATACTTTTCCTAGTATGCAATGCAGTCAATAAACAAACACAATCGAGAAATGAACATAATTTTGCATCCTTTCCTTCTACAGCAATGACAAATTCTTCGGAATCACTGAGAATAACAGGCGTGACTGTAACTCGAGTAGATGCAAAATTTATAACGTCTTGCTTCTCAATCGTATCCGACACGATATCGAATTTTTTAGGAAAAATCAGAACGATTTTCGAAGAAATCACTCAACAACCTCATCAATTCTAACAATTCATCGATTCATCAAAGGATTTAGAATTATAAATCTTGAGGCAAACCTCATTTCGTAGTTATCTCCAAGGCTTTCGTTTCCATACACAGAAGAATGATAGATGGTTTGGCTTGGTTTCTTCGTTTAATGGCATATCAACCTTTTCAATTTATCTAATGCCAAAACTATTCTCCTAGAAGAACAATAGTGGTACTATTTAACCCATAGCTGGAAGGATAAGGGGGTTCATACCTTTTCCAAGGGTATTTGCCCGAAAGTGAACGTAATAGCGCGACTGGAGTACGAACTCGCTAACTACGATTCCGCAGTCCATCGCTCTCAACATCACAAAGAATGATAGACGCAAAAGTATTAGGATATGACCCCTTTAAGATACAGTCAATTCTATAAGCAGGCTTTACAAAACACGAAAGTAACGGCTCTTTCACTGTATGGAGACAATGTCGTCTTTGATATTGTCAGTGGAGTGTTGAAAGGAGATTCATAAGTTTTTACTCTGCTTAGACTAAGCACTATGAGCGTCGATAAAACTAATAAAAGAAAACGGTTTTAGGAAAAAAATGTAAGTAACAGACGATATTCCCCTGAAATTATAACAGGTAGAGACTACAAAGGAAGATATAACGCTCCACACAAAATCACCAGCCTAAGAAGAATATTTATTGTATATCTACGGCGAAGCACCAGGGTGCATTGGCTGCTACGTGAATGTATATAAAACCTACTATATGTTGAAAGCCTCTAAAATTCGTAGACAAATTCACATATCTCGGCAGCAATATCTCATCTATTGTAAATGATCCCAACATACGCCTAGTGAAGGTGTGGAATGCATTGATTGGTTATCGATCGTATGGAAATCTCATCTATCCGATAAAACATAACAGAAATTCTTCGAAACTGTAATTATGTTCATTCTTACTATATGGATGTCCCATGTGAGACAAATAAAAAACTGACAAAAGGTTAGGGGAGACCTATACAATAACACTACGTGTTGTCTTGATTCTGGAAACAAGACTTCTCAATACAGCAGCAATGCCACTGACAACCTTCTTCTATCTCACGAACATTTCAATAAGAAGAACAAGACGGGCAAGGGCTTGCTGGAAAAGCAAGGACGAACTCATAAGCAACGTTCTCCAATGGACATATGCTTGTGTTAAGTGACCAGCGAGGACTTACTTACAACAGCTTTGTCCAGACATAGGATCCAGCCATTGGGACCTACCACACACACATATATATATATATATATAGTCATCCACGGAAAGACTGTTTCGTTGTATCATAACTCTTAAGTGGGGCTAGATTCCCGAAGCTGGGATCGAAACCCGGGAGACTCAAACGCCAATCCGAGATTATACCACTCAGCCACGAGAAAACTAGCACATGCGAAGGAAATTTAAACGCTCATGAATCACACTTGTTTTGTTTACATATTTCCGCTTAACGGCTACCAATAGCTCAATTCACTTGAAGAGCCTTGCTTTACGCAAGTGACAACCATTACTTCCCTCGCTAGAGAGCTCAACCCCACAGGGGAAGAGGAGCATATATCCAACTGGAGTTGTTTAGATCTATGCGTCAGAAACCAAGCATGAAATTAAATTTTGAATGTAACTTGAGTTCAAGGTGAATCTGCAAAACATCGTATCTACTCTTTAGGTGACAGGTTAGTTTAGGTTTAAAAACACACAAAAAAAGCAACTGGTATCTTTAGTCTCATTTACATAGTTTAGAGTTGGTTTGGTGTTACTTGATTTGGTTTTATGGCTTATCAACCATTGCAGGTTATTTGATGTTAAATCCGTTTTCATCTATATGAAAAATTCTAATACAAACAATTCCGTTTATCCTCAGTACACAATTTAAATGTCAAAAACAGTTCTATTTTAAACAATTAAGTTTAGACCGAGTCAAATACTTCTATTCGACCCATAGATAGGATCTATCAGATGCTACCACTCTGAACTAGAGCGGATCAGGGAGCGGTGGTAATAAGGAGGTACTCTTCACTATCCAAAGCTCCAGTATTACAGGACCCTCACCATCAGATTGTTTAGTGTCATAATATCAGGACACTCAATGAGGGAAATTTACCGCTATGCAGAGATGTGGTCGGTGTATTCTACAGCCCCAGCCCACTAAAAGTTGTACACGAATGTCTTAATCAGGAAATTGTTCATAAGTGCCTCACATTAAAAGTATGTATCTTTAATTCATAAATATTATCAGTAAAAGAGTAACTTTTTTTCATTTTCACAGAATATTGTTTGGTATAATATCATTTGTGCTTTTTCTAGTATTTACGAGTATCTTTAAAGTTTCGATTACTTGTTTTCACAATAATACTGGCAAAATAATTTACAATCCTTGGTTAATAAGTATAGATCAACTACACTTACATTATATAAATCAGTTTGTTTACCATATAGCAAATAAGCATTTGCGTTTATATACTGAATATGAGAAAATACGTCAAAATAAATTTAATCGTTTTAAATAGTTTATCTAGATGAAATAGAAAAAAATATGCAAAATCTTAATGCAAAAATGCTTAAGTTTGATCCTTTATTGAACATCCGCCTTAATGTTATTCACATATAACCCTAGAGAAGAATTTATTAAAGCCCGATAGACAATCAAACTTGGACAGTTCACGGAAGAAAAAACTTGACACTGTTCTAAAAAAATAAATCAATAATCAAAAGCTAAAAAGATTCAGGCCTAGAAGAAATACCTCCAAGAACATGGAAGGAATGACAACAAAATTGTTTGATTTTACAACGCTATGTATCATCAGAACCGAACAGAGGAATGAATGAAGGGCTCAATCCTCAACTTCTCCAAGAAAAATAACCTCAGAATCATTGATAAGACAGAGGTAAATCTCTTACTACTAAAGTTACTATTTACCAACCCCTCCGCTCGGGTAGGATATGACACAAGGTCAATTTTTAAGCGGAGTTTAACAGGTTTTGAATTCAGAGTTTTCCTTCTCCTAGACTAGTTGCCTAATCAAGGCTGAAGAACCTAGTCCGTCCTACTATTTACCCATAGCTGGAGGGAGAATAAGGGGGTTCATACCTTTCCCAAGGGTATTTGCCAGAAAGTGAACGTAATAGCGCGACTGGAGTACGAACTCGCGTACTACGATTCCGCAGTTCATCGCTTTAACCATTACACCACGAGGACACCCCCCCTCTCTTACTACTAAAGTTGTGTAGGTGTACAACGTCCTAATTATCAATCATATCATACCTAGACTGACTAGATTACGTATTACGCATGCCAATACATTTGACTGAATAAAACAGCCTCAAACAAAAAAAAAAATGACAAGAAGCAGCTAATTTACTACAGAAACTATCGTGAATGCAGACAACACAGATGACCTAGCTTTTCAAGTAAAAACACAGTCCCTAAGAGAATGTCTATTGTATAGCCTGAAACATGCTGCAAGAGACATTGACTTTTATGTAAACTCCGATAAACCAGAATTCTTGTGTTTTAAACAAGATGGAACTATCTTTACATTAATCAAGTAGCCTCTAAAATCAATAGACCATTTCATATATCTCAATAGCAATATCTTATCCCGTGAAAGCAATATCAACATTGGCATAAGTAAAGGTTTGAACGTCTGTACAGATATTATCGACTCGATAGAAAACTCATCTCTCTGAAAAATAATATAGGAATTCTTCCAAGCTGGAATCGTAGCAATACTGTTGTATAGTTGCACTAATTTAATATTTAAAAAAAGGGCTTGGAGAAAAATGATTGATGGGAACTGCTCAAGGATTCTAAAACCTGCTTGGAAAATGGACTAGAAACAACTTCACACAGATATGCAATGGTACGGCCACTCGTCTTCCATCTCAAAAACTATCAAATTTGAAGAACCGAGATATGCTGGGGACTGCTGAGGAAGCAGGAACGAACTCATAAATGAAATTTTTTATTGGGTTCCATTAGTATTAAAATTCTATTATTTTTTAGATATTTATATATAAATCTTATTAAAGATATTCGTTTTAAAATATTTAATCTGTTGCTTGTGATATGATTTCTCAATGATACAAATGTTAACTTCCAAATTACATACAAATCTATTTTTATCATGATTTTCAACATGATATTCTCTCAATTAAACTTGCACACACAAAATTACTAATAGAATTTCTCTATTTAATAAATCAGTTGTCAGTCTTCTGCAGGGATTCAAAATATCTACCCATTTTTATAAGGGTTTCAATTTTAATTTTTTCTTCTTATCCATTTGATTTAGTTTAGTTCGGTTTAATGGCATATCAATAGTGTACGTTATTTAATGTCAAATCCAAATTTTACATATAAAAAGTTCTATTTTAAACAAATCAGTTTAAGGTAAGTACATTTTTAATTAACACACACCAAAATGTTTAAAATAGTTCTATTTCAAGAAATTTTGTTTTGCATAAGTACGAAGGTTAGTTCTATTTGGCCCATAGAAAGGATCCTTTCAGGTGCTACCACTCAGACCCAGAGTGGAACTTGGAGCGATGGCATTCCACAAAGCTCCAGTATAACTGGAACTTCACCATCAGGTTGTTCAGCGTCGTATCCAGAACCCTCTTTGGGGGAGTATTACCCCTCTGCAGAGATGTAGTCTATGTTTTCTGCAGCCCCAGCTGACTGGGCCAGTTAGTGGGTTAAGAGATAGGTCTTGGGTGATGCGAATGGTGGGGTTGTTTTTCTTAGGTTTATTTGATGAATGTATCTCAAGAACTTTTTCTAGCGATTAATATGAAAAAAGTTAAGATATTTTAGGCTTTTAAGGGAGTGTTCGATTAACTCAAATTCTTCATCACCGTACCGTGGACTACATATTCTAAGTGCTCATTGGTAAAATCCTGTTTGATTTTGTTCTTGTAGAAATGTATGTAATCGTTTTTGTTTGTGAGTTTTTAGTAGACTTAAAAAGTTAAATTGTTATGAGGTTAAATCATAAGGATGCCAATGAAGCGTATGGTGTTTTTAGATTCTTTTTCATAAGTGAAGTTGATGGTGGCTTCACCATTGTTTAGTTTTCCTGCGATCTCTGCAATTTTTATGTTATGAGTTAGGAAAATAAATATATCGTCAATATATCATAAATGTGAAGTGTTGCTAGGTAGTCTATGTTCAAAAAGACCTGATTCTTAAATTCTAGAAATAGACAGACTAATATTCTGCATAGTGGGTATGAAGTCCATATTTATGTATATAGAGTTTGTTATTAAATTTGAAAGAAATCATGTTTGTTATGCTTTTGCAGATGCTGACTAAGGTGTTTATAATATAATTTAGGAGATTTAAAATAATGCAGATAATTAGAAGCTGCTATAATTTCCAAAACAACCATCTTAGACAACGGTCAGGATCTTCTCAGATATCACCATACCTGGTGAACTTCATACTACACAGAAAAAATATAAAAATTGAAAATAGAGAATAAAGGGACATTTTCTCCACTCTCTACTGCTATATTTTACAGGATTCTTTCCTTATCGTTTTATCTTTCCCCCTTTTTCGCTCCCTTCTCACCTAGACTTCACATTATTGTCAATGTCTTTCGACGAAATAGGAAATGCCAAAAGACTTTTCCCTCCACTTATTTACCAATTTCTTTTCCATCAGCTCACTAAAATTATTTCCTCTTTCATAGAAATCTTTAATGAAACCTGATCCATTTGACTCTAACCTCGTTGCTTCTTCAAACTACACCTTTATCCACTCCATCATTTTTTCACGTTCCTAATTTGATTATTAATAGAAAAACTCAGAAAACGGTTCAGTTTGAGAAATTTCTTTAAAAAATCAAAAATGAAATAAAAGAATGAAATATCGCGCCTCTTAACCGGTTTTTATAGTTTGATTTATCCATCTTTCCACATATTTCTATCACATATGTATGTAACATGTTACACCAGTTAATGGTTATCACAATCTCACTTTGTGGTTTTATGGTAGACGAAATGCGAAAAATCTCGAATAGTTCTTAATATATAAGATAAAGCGATATATATATATATATATATAAATATATATATATATATATATATATATATATATATATATATATAGTATCGATGATTACTTAGTGAGTTAGGAACTAACCTACTATAGTTTCGCCTAAGCGGGTGATCAGGGTACCTAACCCCTAATTAACTCTACTCAGTATTGAGCACTTTTTGCATTGTAAGTTAGCATTCCGAATGGTGCTTTTTTCCTTTTGACCAATCAATTGTGTGTATTTTGATTTTTTTCAATTGGTATGACAAGGTTGGCCTTTTCTTTTTTTTTTTTCCAGTATATATATTTTTCCCCTGGGCAGTGATTCTTAGTATATTTTCAGGTTCAAGTCACTTGCCGGTTTGTCTTTTTTTCACCGTAAGGGCTACTATTTAATATATATATATATATACATATATATATATATTTCCAAGTTTCCATGTATATTTAATAACAGATTTTGTTCTGCGATCAGAGTTTTCATGGATGTCATTAGGCGGCAGTCCCCAGGCAGACCGTATAATGACGTGCGTGAAACCAATGGTTGCGAATAAGTGTCTATGTTATATATACATAAAACCAATTTATATTTATTGTATAGATATTTATATAACTATTTTTCTCTTTTAAAAAAGAAGGATACGTATTTTATAAGTTGTCAAAATTTCTGTGACGAAGCTTGTTGATTTTTATCATTAAGGGTTTTCGGACTATTGTCTTCATCTTTATTTTTACCTGGGAAGGAGTAGCGCCCTCCCCTACACCTTGGTGTAGTAGCTATCGAAAAGGGAGCCTTCGGGTCACCCTCGACTATGGTCGCCAACTTTTTATTTTTATTGTTATTTCCACAACGTTTCGGCCAATAGGTCCTCCGGCCTTCTTCAGGTGTGAGCCTAACTAAGGAACCTTCACGGAACTTCGAACTACGTCCCGAATTAGTGGGCTCTGACCAGGTACAAGTGTTAAGCATTCTTATATTGTTATTCACCTGTAGTCAGGATTGAACCTGCAACCTCCAGATGGTTGTCTCCTTAGAATTTTAGGGAACCGACGCCTATAACCGTTACGCCTTGTGTCCTGCTGGACAATTCAGAGTGAATTTTTGACTCTAACCTCCACACTTCTTCCTACTTCTACGTATTTTATCATACTTTGTATTTTCTCGTGAGACACCCTTTAATTCGGGGAGGGGAGAGGAGTCCCCTTGTGTGAAGTGCTAAATTGCAGCTTTGAAATAAACGAGTTTGATATCGGCTTAGTCTAATAAATTTACTAATGAACTCCCACTCCTTGCTATGAGTTAAATAATTGTTCTTCTACAAGGATAGCTTTGACATTATATACTCAAAAAACGTTAATATTCCATTAAATAAAGAAATAAAACCTTTTATTCTTAGTCTTAGTTATGTAGCTGTTTAAAGTTATTATTTTCAAGTTACTTTTTCATAATAATTCGATAGGCTTTCGCTCAAATTTTAACCGTATCCGACCGTTACTTCGTTTGGCGTATTGTTGATGTCGATCTCTCACTCTTTCTTGCATTTTGCTTTATTCATTATCATTTTTTTCTTTCTGTTTTTCTGAACGCGTTTTGCACTTTTTGAACGTCTTTTCTTTTATCTGTCAATTCTGGCTGCCATTATATCAGTCAGGGGTTTAAGAATACCAGAACGAGGCTAGTGTCCGCCCAGCTATTCAATAATTGACCCAGCGCGGCATCTTCTGGTTATTACGTATCTACTTTTCTTTTGTCTTGGACAGGATTTAATTTGATGATGTTTCCAAATCTGACAAACAGCAATGCATTAAGCAGATGAAATTCCTGACCTATTCGAAACTGTGATGAAAAAATCTGATCTTATTTCTATTTCGACAAATACGAGTACTGTTAAAATACCGATAATTGATTCAAATTACAGATCTAAACATTTAGAAATATTATTTGAGTATAACAAGAGTAAAACAATCAAAATTAAAAGGATTATATTTGAAATAGGACATATTCATTGCTTTTTGTAATCAATTGAAACTTCATGGAAAATCTTTGGAAAGTAACTATATATTTAGTCAGAGGAAAAATATGTAGAAAATAATGACAGTTTTTGATAAGAAAATTCCTGGGGAAAAAGTCAGGATCAATTTAGGGCAGCCAGGTTGAGAGTTAGATTAAGTTTTTTCTAGAGAAAATTGTTTTTGTTCGGGTAAGAAGAATGGGGTTTATTGGGTAAAAAATTTTAGTTTAAGATTCTTTGTTTTGTAATTTTATTTTTATCAATTATTAATTTATTTTCATTTGGTTTTGCGGCTCAATTCTTCGTAAAACTCATCGAACATATTTCGTCTAAACTTTTTATAGTTGATTGATTGATTAATTGATTTTTATAGCTTGGTGACCTCCCTAGAGCAGAGGGAATTGTGTTCATCGTACATTTATATTTACATTCTCATGTATTTTTTCTAAAAATATTTTTGTACAAAGTTATATGTTATCTAGTATTCCTACTGAATACTAAAAATTAGAGTTTGATCGTTTCAAGTATTTATCTAACACTAATAATTATTTGGTTTCAAGTAATTATTTATTTTCAGTCATATTCATTTGCTTATCAAAGTTATATGGCTCTACATAAATAATAATAATAATAATAATAATAATAATAATAATAATAATAATAATAAGATGAAATTGAACTAAAAAAACCTTATGTACACGGATGACATAAAACTACTTGCAAAAAATGAAAAAGAAATGGAAGCTCTCATACACGCCGTTAGAATATACATTCAGGACATAGGAATGGAATTTGGCATAGAAAAATGTGCCATGCTCGTCATGAAAAGTGGCAAACGACATCTAACTTACGGAATAGAACTACCAAATAACGACAAAATTTGAACGTTCGGAGAAGAGGAAACTTGGGTCTCTTGGAGGCTGGCCTCATCAAACAAGTGCAAATGAAAGACAAGATCCGGAAAGAATATCTCAGGAGTCCAAGAAAACTACTTAAGACAAAACTCTCGAGCAGAAACCCAATCAAAGAAATAAATACTTGGGCTGTGCCCCTCATTAGATATTCGAGACCCCTCCTCAAGTAGACCAGATATGAATTTAAACAAATGGATCAAAGAACAAGAAAACTAATGACCATGCATAAGGCATTACATCCAAGAGACGATGTTGACAGACTATATGTATCAAGAAAAGAGGGAGGAAGAGGACTTATCAGCATCGAAGGCAGCGTTGACACATCGATACAACGGCTCGAAGACTACATAGAAAAACACGAAGGAGGACTCATTACAGCCATCAGAAACGATACGGACAACGATAGACGATAGAATGACAACTACTACGAAACAAAAACGGGAGAAAAAAAACAACTCTATGGCCGCTTTAAACGACTAATAGACAACATCTCACATCAGAAAATCTGGATCTGGCTAAGGAAAAGAAACCTTAAGAGAGAAACGGAATCTCTCCTAATAGCAGCACAGGACAACGCCATAAGGACCAATCACATCAAAATGAGAATAGATAAGACGCAACAAAACAATAAATGTAGGCTAGGCGGTGACAGAGACAAAATCACATAATAAGCGAATGTAGCAAATTAGCACAGAAGGATAATAAGGCGAGACACGGCTGGGTCGGCAAGGTGATCCACGGAGAAGTGTGCAAAACATTTAAATTTGAATATACGAACAAATGGTTTATGCAAAACCCAGCACCTGTCCTAGAAAATTACACGCATAAACTCCTATGGAATTTTAACATACAAACAAATCCCATAATCCCGGCCAGAAGACCAGACCTTATAATAATCAAACAAAAAAAAAAAGAGAATTAGCAAAATTGTCGACTTTGCTGTCCCAGCAGACCACAGAATAAATCTGAATGAATGTGAAAGGAAGGATAAGTACCTCGACCTTGCTAGAGAATTGAAAAAGCTGGGAAACATGAAAGTAATGATTGTGCCAATTGTGACTGGTGCGTTAGGCGCAATAACTAAAGGATTATTAAAAGGCCTAAAACTTATGACCATGCATAAGCCCTTATATACCAGAGATGATGTGGACAGACTATATTTGTCAAGAAAAGAAGAAAAAAGTGTGCTTGCCAGCATTGGAAATAGCCTTGACACATCAATACGGTGACTTAAAGACTACATAGAAAAGCATGGAGGACAAGGGGTTACAGTCACCGGAAACAATACTGACAACACGTCGACCAACCGAACGAAAATAATTAGAAAACAAAAGTAGGAAGAAAATCAACTGTATGGACATTTTAAGCGACTAAGGAGCGACTACTCACACGATAAAACTTGGATGTAGCAAAAATAAAAAAAAAGAAACCTTGAAAGAGAAACTGAATCTCCTCTAATAGCAGCATAAAATACAGCCATAAGGACCAACTATATAAAAGCAAGTATTGATAAGATGCAACAAAAGAGAATATGTAGGTTATGTGGTGATAGAAACAAAACGATCAATAAGAGAACTCAGCAAATTAACTCTGAATTGTAAAAGGCCAGGCATGAGTGGATGGGCAAGGTGATCGAATTTGAATTTTAAAAGATATTGAAATGTGTACATATGAACAAAGCGTATATGAACAACCCAGAGTCTGTCCTGGAGAATGAGACGCACAACTTCCTCTGGGATTTTGCATACAAACGCATCATTTAACCTTGGCTAGACCACCAGACCTTGTGATAACCCCCCCCCAAAAAAAAGTGAACTTGCAGAATTGTGGATTTTGATGTCTCTCATGCCCAAGTCTAGTAGCTGATTCCCCCAGAAGTTTCCCACATGATAACTGGCACTCGATAGTCGCAATTCCATCTGGTAAAGCGAACGATTGGAAGCCCAGGGGCCGTTCACGGCCTCAACAAACTCTCGAACTCAGAATGGGTGGAACAGGTAGACTCTCCCGAATAACAGAGCTGTGACCACTCTTGGTTCCTTCCCTCGCGAGGGAGAAGACGACAATCGAATGCGAGTGCCAAGTAGGCTACTTTTGGTAAGCAGAACTGGCGCTGTTGGATGAACCAAACATCCGGCTAAGGTACCTAACGCGACGCCCATGAGAACCCTGAAAGGGTGTCGGTCCACATAGGCAGCAGGACGGTGGCCACGGATGTCGGAATCCGGAATTGAAAGAAAACGAAAAGAAAGATAAGTAGCTGAACTTTGCTAGGGAGATGAAAAATCTATGGAAAATCAATTGATATTGAAACCAATTGTAATTGGTTCTCTTGGTACAGTATCCAAAGGATTGGTATAGGGAGTGGAAGATTTCAAAATAAGAAGACAAGTCGAGACCATCCAAACTACAGAATTCTTGAGATCAGTTCAAATACTGAGAAGAGTTCCGGAGACTTGAGATGACTGGCTGTCTCTAACACTCCAGACAATAATCGTCAGCTAAAGCTGATGTGAATGACGTTTTTAAAAGTAAAATAATAAGAAAAATCCTTAGTAAAACTACATACCTTCAATTAACTGTTCTTAATACAAATAATTCACTTTAATATTTCATCAAATATTCTGACTGAATATAACTAAATTTAAATACTTCAATTTGATTGACAGATCCCATCTTTTTTATCCTAAGGGTAAATACCACTCCAACTAGACCTTTGAGAAATGACACTGAGAAATTTCTACACACACATCAGAACTAGACTCTCATCACATGAAGTTTAGTATCATACCAAATAAAAGGAGAGGTCTTTCTCCTCAGCAGGGGATGCAGTCGCCGCATTTTATGCCCTGTCGTAAAGTTCATCGAGTGCTAATCAGGTTATTCCTTAACTTTCCTTTTAAACCATCATATTCAGTATTTACTAGTTG
The DNA here is from genome assembly GCA_963585895.1 of Sepioteuthis lessoniana. Classification (NCBI taxonomy): domain Eukaryota; kingdom Metazoa; phylum Mollusca; class Cephalopoda; order Myopsida; family Loliginidae; genus Sepioteuthis; species Sepioteuthis lessoniana. Next base: position 12,261,620 of record OY757930.1, read on the forward strand.
CCATATTATGGGGTTATATTAAGAGGTTATCTATTACTCTGGAAACGTTGAAATGAGATTTTGTCTTTCTTTCTCTTTCATTCTGTGAGAAGGTTAAGTAGTTTCACGTTCTAACATGAAATAATGACTGCATTTTTATCGATCATAATACCAACTGAAAAACGTAGAGAGGCAGCAATAAAATACGTAATGATAATATTAGTAATATAAAGGGACTATAGTTTTTAGAAGTATCAATAAAATAATGCCCGGAGCAAGGCTTCTGAATCTTTTTACTAATAAAATAACTTGTTTCCTCTCGTAACAATATCTAGTTTCAATTTATTCCCAAATAAATTAATTGAATATTAAATTAAAAAAAAACATAACTAATTTATTCGTACATGATAAAATTTACATAAAAGAAGAATCAGCAAACAAGAAATTTAAACACACCATTATTTCTGGAATTAATTTTAAATATGGAGGATTGATTTGATGGGCACTAAGTAAATCATAAATATTTCGTCTGAGTCTCAAATCATCACGTTATATGATTAAAGTGTTTCTCATTTGGTTAAGTGAATAACACAGAAGATTGAACTCAGATTATACAATGAACGAACTTGGAAAAAATAGCAAATAGGTTCTAGAGTTACACAAAGCTTGAAAAATATTTTTTTCGTTCATCCAGTAATATTCCATTCCTTTAAATGTGTACATACATTTCACTTTAAGATCGAAAGTTACTTCAGTAAACTCATTTTTAGGAAAGTGTTCTAAGTTTGTTCTTTGTACTTAAACATCGCTCATTCACGTAAATGACCAGTATGTTTCGAACGGTTTCTTAATAAACGACCCATCTTTTAGTGATCATTTGATTCAATAACTTGTTATGCAAGGTGTACGATATTGACAACTGCTCGGCATAATCCAAAATTTTTTTTTCTCATAATTGTAAACTTGTAGAGTCACTCCCAGTGGATATCTATGATTTCATTCATCTTTCCAAAATATCATTCACCCCATGGGTCTACAGGAACTACTTTTAGAAACCCTGTGTTATATGATAACCAACCTTCTCAGCACCAGTGAATCCGTTGTTTAACTCAAATACGATAAGGACGATAGTCATGTGAAAATTAAGTTTGGTTTTATGGCACATCAACCTTTCTAGGTTATTCAATACCAAATCGTCTGTATGCATATATATTAAATATATGATTTGTAAACACATTTTGTAGATAGGATTTTTTTAAATGAGCGTGAACTAGTTTTTTTCACACAGTTAAATGGTTTCACTGATTTCTATCAAATAAAATAATTCTATTTGCTATAAATCATTTTCTTGCACACAGTGTAACATTGCTATATACGACTAACAATTGAATTTCACATCAGTCATTTGATTTGGTTTGGTTTGGAGTCTTTGTTTAATGGCATATCAACTTTTGTAGGTTATTTAATGCCACGGCAATTTTCCTAGAAAATTAATGGCACTATTTAACCCATAGCTGGAAGGATAAGGGGTTCATACTTTTCCCATGGGTATTTGCCTGAAAGTGAACGTAATAGCGCGACTAGAGTACGAACTCGCGTACTACGATTCCGCAGTCCATCACTTTAACCATTACACCACGAGGACACCCACCTCAGTCATTTGATTACACACTGTTAAATAATGAAACATTTCTATTTCAAACAATTTAGTTTAGCATAAGTACTCAAGTTAAATGCCAAACTATTATATTTAACACATAAATAAGACCCAATCCGGTGCTACAACTACGGATCAGTGTAGACCTGGGAGCAAGGACAATAAAGGGATTCTCTGTATTCCCCAAAACTCCAGTATTACTGGATCCTTACTGTCAGGTTTTTTTAGTAAAATATCTAGGGCATTCTTTGGAGGAATCCTGCCTCTCTACAGAAATACTGTCGGTGCATTCTGCAGCCCTAGCCGTCAGGCCAGTATGAATTAAGAATTTTCAAGACTTAATCAGTCAGTTAGTGACCGGTATATGAAATGTAAGGAGCTTATATTTCAGAGTTACCTAAACCCCAAATTCAATGGAGTGGGCACTATCTCAAGGGAAAATTGGATCTTTCCTTAATCGAATAAAAAAAATACTACTTCACGTGTTCCGGTGCAGATGCTAGCAAATTCTAACACTCTAATAAAAAGATTTTATTCTTTTACCATATGTCTGACATTTTCCATTTTTGTAAACTTTTCTTCAATTCTCCATAGCGTCTGAATCCTCTGCAACTTTCGTCTATACCGAGCAATGAGACACCAGCCCTTGAGTAAAGATATCTAAAAAAAAATCCTTTTTTACTCGGTAATAATCTAATAGAAATACTCTGACTGCATCTTAGCAAAGAGTCAAGACCCCTCAATGAGTATCTTGGATATGACACTAAACAATCTGATGGTGAGTTTCCAATATAGCGGGAGCTTTGGGGAATGAAGAGTACCTATTGGTTGCAAGCATTCCCAGGTCCCCTGAGGGTCGGTGCGCTAGTACATGATAGCGTCCTATGTATGGATCAAATAGAACTAAATAGTGAACTTTGCTAATCTGAATTGTATAAAATAGAACTGTTTTCACATTTTGAATCAGTACTTATGCTAAACTGAATTGATTGAAATAGAACTATATATATATATGAATATGGATTTGGCATTAAATATTCTATAATGGTTGATATGCCATAAAACCAAACCATCATTATAAAGTGGGGCTGATATGTCCCAGACTCTCTCTCTCTCTCTCTCTCTCTCTCTCTCTCTCTCTCTCTCTCTCTCTCTTCAATTCTCGCTAACTGCCTTTACTGCATACTGTGTTCGAACAAAGATGTATTTAAATTCTTCCTGGTCGGCTAATACTGGTGCGTCTATGTATCAGAATCTGTAAAAGAACGCCTCTTATGAATTACTATTTATTTCTCCAGCAGTAGTCTGTATGTCTTTTTCGTCTTACTTGAATCTTTTGTAAAATGCCGTTCAACTGCTATTTTATGGGGTATTGCTACTAAAGAGCATGTATAGTTCCCATCTAGGCTTTTCTTCATGGACTTCGTTAGCGTATAGGCTGAGCATCCATATTAGGTTAATGGTACCGCTATAGCTTGAAAGAAATCCCCTTTCATTTTATCAGAGAGAGAGAGAGCATTTAACATGGAACATCTAACATGAGTATTTTCTCAATTAATCAGCCTCGAAAGAATTGAGTCTGGGATAAATCAGAAATAACTTGTTGAGCTTCAAAAGTGGGATTGTATGTCTCTATCAGATTTAATGAATTAACCTGTTTTCCAAAGTTTTCACATCATAGTGAGAAATTCGTGAAATAATTGAGAAACCCATGTCCACTCAAATATTTGAATGAACGTGAATACTGATAAAAATTGTACGGTAATCCTTAGTGGTGACTACCAGATACCAAGTGTTTGAAGAAATGGAATATCAGAGATTCGGTTGATGAAACACTATTCAGTACCTTTTCATGTACTATGTTAGAGAGACCTTATAAATCATTTTGAAGTTTACTCGATTGATCATGACGTTTGCATTCAAATAAACGCCTAATGAAAGTGATAACTCTACGTTAAGACTGAATAACATTTACAATTTCAATTATTCCTATTTAAACTAGAAAGATACTGATGGATGTAGGTAAGTAATAATTGAGGTTTATGCTAATTAAGTAGCAATAAAAAACAAATTTGTGAAAAGTTGTATGTGATATTTGATGAACTGAAAGAACTACTGGAGTTAGTATATGTAGAAAAGTATATGAAAAATCTCTCACTCATTATAATAATCAATCGGAAATTTTTGTTTTCAAATTATTGAAAAGAAATTTTCTGATTAAGAACCTTCACCTCTGGTATTGTTTCTTGAGAACGTAAAAAATGATGAGCCTAGATCAGGATTTCGATGGGTATAGTTTTTTTTTTTCCGACGGTATCATCTTTTAAAAAAATAGTCATGTCAGCTGGGATGCGCTTGATATACCCGGCAGAGATGTAAGATAACCGAAAGAAAGCGCGCCTAGTGTAACGTGATATGTAAGGTACAAATTATTAAGAGAAGAAGAGGTTAATTTCTGGGGAAAGAGAGAGAAGAAAAGAAAAAAAAAGACACTGAGTCTACGGAAACGGCTTGCTGACCACTGATTGACTCAGGTTAAAGCACTGGTTGTAGGTCAGCCAGTCACGGGAAAATGACTACGGTAATTAAAAATGAATGAAAAAAAACGGAGGTCCCATATCTTTTGTGCAGATGTGGAACGAATCGAAAATAGATATGGTCCTCCTTACGTCACCAGGCGGAAGTAAGTAGACAACTCGGGTTTCAAAGTTTATTAGCAGCCGAACGCGAAGAGGCAACGATGTAAGTTGAACACTAGCCACGAAGATGTAAGAACAGACGAAAATTTACAAGCCCCATTTTGGGGGTGGACTCAGAAAAAGCTACTCACACCAGATTTGAACCAGTGAAGACCAAACCAGCGGACAAGTATGTTAGAATTACAACATAAAACGAGGAAGAAAATTCAAGGTTTATATCTGCTCCCTCTTTCTCATCAGGACATGTTAATGTTTGTCCAGCTAATGCAGTCGAGTCAGCTTTTATACTCTCCTTTCTCTCGGCGACAATTTTAAAAGTGTAATTGTGAACAAACTTTTGTGTTACTGAACTAAGACAGAGTTTCGTATGTTCATCAACTTTTACCACTCAAGGTTACAACAGGGTGCAACTACTTCTTAAGACGCAGCAATACAGCAACTGACACATTCGAGCACGTGGTGGTACAGCCGTATTTTTGATGTGTAACTGGAAAATTTCCTATTCGTTATAGTACCATTACAGCCTTCTATATGAAACGTTATGTAAACCTAGGATGTGACACTAAACTTCATCTGATAATGACGTTCAAATTTTGGACATATGCGGAGTGTGTACATTCCTTTCTTGAAATTACTCCCAGATCTACTCAGAATTGGTGTGGTATGAACTCTTTGGGTCAAATCAATTGGTTGAATAATTCTGTTAAAAATAATTTGAATCTGTTGGAATAAAAAAAAAACAAACAAACAAACAAACAAAAAAACACTTCTGAAGCTACTACACAAAAATAGAAATAGAAATATTCGATGAGCGGGATTCACTAATGGATTGACATGTTGTTAAAATCGATCAATAAATCAATCAAGTAACGAATGCATTTATGTTATATTTCATTTTATATATCTTGCCTTTGGGTTTAGTTAGGCTGAGAACCTTTCGGCTCAGTGCATGGGTTAGTTTGGTACAAACTTGAGCGCAGGTGTTGACGCGCGTGCGGGGAGGATGTGTCGTTCACAGATAGCAAAATAAAAATCCCAGATAAAAAGGTTGACAAGTGGATGTGAATGACGTCATGCACCGGAAGCGCGCGTGGGATTTTGGAGATTTTGAAAAAGTCAGTTAGTTGAGTTGAGAAGTGGACTCCGAACGGGAAGGGTCGACTTTCGGGGCTCGCTGAGGCAGACGAATTGGTGCGCTACGGGCCCCGCACGAGATGGGGGTGGTGCAGATGGAAAAGTCATCATAGAAAGATTGTGCATCTATCTTCCTTGTGTCGAAACCTTTAAATCAAAGGTAATAAAAAGTTTCATACCTGAACTAAGAAGTCGTAAGTGTTTTGGTGTTTCGGGTTTCCTATGTCCTATGTATATATGTTTTGAACATTCTATGTACGTTTCACATATCTGTATGTGGCTAAGTTACATTTATAACTAAGTAATAAAGAAATAAATATAAAATGATATAAAAATTTAGTAAAATTAGTTCGTACAACAAATCGTACAATATTTCTAAATTCCTTACAAGAGGCCCCATATTGAATCAGTAAAAAAAAAGATTATATCCGTCTTTGGTGTAAAACTCATTATAAACTATCTAGTCGGGATATCATAATGGGAAGACTAGAAAATTAGAAAGTTCAAGTCAATGAATCTAAAAATTAGAAACGACTGTCAAATAACTTGTCGCTTATTTTTGACCTGGATCATTATCGTCATCATCTCGTCATGCCATCAGCACGCATATCCCTGACCCTCTCTCACCACCCCTTCCTATCGTTCATCGCTTCCGGCAGATCCCCAGGTTGCCTGGAAAATAGTGACCAAAAAAATTGGCAAGATGCATAATTTGCTGAAAACAATCTTCCAATCAGAGCAAATTACTATACCCTCCATTACTGAGTTCTCTTTTGGTGTGGCGGCATGAAACTTTGTTAGATCAGCTGTATTTCCTTTGCATAATCTTTGAATTTTAAATCTATCACGCACCCGGAGGACCCATGTCGTTCCTGTGAAGCTTTATATGATTCTTGAATCTTATTATACGCCACTGATGGGTACAATTAGCAAATTACAAAGACAGTAAATTCCCAAATGTCATGAAATTACTTCTGAATTGGTGAACCCTTTGAAATCCAACAGGTTACAACACACAACATGGCTGAACTACCGACCTGTTAATGATATGTGTGTGCGTGTGTTTATTGCACAAAAAGGAAAGCTTGTGATGTATTGGCAAATGTCCTGGACTGCGACATTGTAGTCAGCGACTTGGAACTGCAGTCGCGCTATTATGTTCACTTTGGGACTTGGGAATGGTAAGAACTCTTATATCATGCCAGCTATCGATCAACTAGTACCAGCACTGTCATTAAAAAAGGATGGCTTAGCATCAAATAACCCCGAAACGTTGATGTGTAAATTAAACTAAGAATCCAAATCAACTATTGCTTCATTATTAAAATATTTTGAAAAAAAAATTATTTCAAGAAACTATTTCAATGCGGTGACAAAATTGAAACCATCAATCACATAATAAGCGAATGCAGCAAATTAGCACAGAAAGAATACAAGACTAGACATGACTGGGCAGGCAAGGTGATCCACTGGGATATGTGCAAGAAATTCAAATTTGACCATAATTACAAATGTTTTATGCACCACCTTGCAATTGTCCTAGAAAATGAGAGGCATAAACTCCTATGGGACTTTGACATACACACGGATCACCGAATCTCGGCCAGAAGACCAGACCTTATGATAATCAACAAAAAAAAAAAAAGAATTTGCAAAATTGTCGATATTGCTATCCCGGCTGACCACAGAATAAAACTGAAAGAATGTGAAAGAAGGATAAGTACCTCGACCTTGCTAGAAAATTGTAGAAACTACGGAACATGAAAGTGTCGATTGTACCAATTGTTATTACTGCTTTTGGCACTGTAACTGAAGGATTATTGAAAGGTCTGGTGGATTTGGAACTCGGTGGACGAGTGGAGACTATTCAAACTACTACATTATTGAGAACGGCTAGAATACCGAGAAGAGTCCTTGAGACTTGAGGAGACTTGCTGTCACTCATACTCCAGTGAACGACCCTCAGCTAACGCTGACGTGAAAAAATCTAATGAGTAAATAATAATAATAATAATAATAATAGTTTTCAGATACAAATGGATCACCTAATCTCGGCCAGACAACCAGACTTTATAATAATCAACAAAGATAGAGAACTTGTAGAATTGTGAACTTTGATATCTCGGCTGGCCACTGAGTAAAATTGAAAGAATGTGAGAAGAAATATAACTACCAGAACCTTGCTATGGAATAAAAAAACAACAACTTTGGAACATGAAAGTGATAGTTTTAACAATTATAATTGGTGCTTTTGGAGCATCACCAAAGCATCGGTAAAAGGAGTAGAGGACTTGGAAACAAGAGGACGAGCAGAGAAAATCCAAATTACAGCATTGATGAGATCGGCCAGAATACTGAGAAGAGTCCTGGAGACATAAGGAAACTTGTTATCACTCAGATCCCTGGGAAAGACCATCAGCCTTAGCTGATGTGAAAAAAAAATTAAGAAGTAAAGATAAGACGAAGGAAGACAGTGTTGACGCATCAATACAACGTCTTGAAGTCTAAACACAAAAATGTGAAGGAAGATTGATTACAGAAAACACAAACATGAGGACCTGTAACGTTACGCCCTCGCCCCCACACGCATTCATCCTCTGCTATACATTTCACTTCTCACCCGGCCGGTGATCAACTAGTGGCCCGAGGGGGGTAAAGCACATTTCTTGCCACCACAAGAATATGATCGGGGGGACAGGAGAAAATAAAACAGACGAACAAACACGAACAAAGCTTGGGGTTAACCAAGAGCAGAAGGAGGAGTATGCAACACTACATGCATGTGCGGACTAACGCTAGCGTGGGTTGCTAGCGAAAATTCCACAAGCAACTGGAATGCCGACATCTTGACTCAATCTTCTTCGCTGGACACTATCTTCTCTGCTACTTTCTCCGGAGTCGACCACATCTGTCCGTGGTTCCACGCCAACTCCTCTGCTGACTCGCCTCTCTGCTGTCCTGTCGCCAACTTCCTGCCAGCTCCTTTGTCCAGCCAACTCTCTTTCGTGTCCCCTTACCACTTCCGGATACGGCGAGATTTCATGTCCCAAAATCCTTTGCCTGGTTTCGCGCCAAAACAGACCAACAGACCTGAAATAGCTAGAAAACAAAACTGGAAAGAAAAACAACTCTATGGACGTTTTAAGCGACTAATAAGCAACATCTTAGACGAGAAAACACGGACGTGGCTAAGAAAGAGAAAGCTTAAGAGAAAAACTGAATCTCTCCTGATAATAGCACAAAACAATACTATAAGAACTAACCATATCAAAGCAAGGATAGATAAGACGAAACGAAACAGCAAATGTAGCTTATGTGGTGATAAAGACGAAACCATCAAACAGATAAGTGAATGCAGCAAATTAGCACAGAAAGAGAATAAGACTAGACACGACTGGGTGGGCAAAGTGATCAACTAGGAATTGTGTAAAAAAATTTAATTTATCCATAGTAACAAATGGTATATGCACGACCCAACATCTCTCCTTGAGAATGACACACAACCTCATCTGGTATTTTGATATTCAAACAGATCACTTAATCTTGGCCAGACGACCAGACCATATGCTAATCAACAAAAACGGAGAACTTACAGAATTGTGGCCTCTGGTGTCCCGGCTGACCACCGAGAAAAAATCAAAAGAAAGTGAAAAGGAGGATAAATATCACAACTTTGCTAGGGAATTGAAGAAATTGGGGAACATGAAAGTGGCAATTATACTAATTGTAATTGGTGCTCTTAGTATAGTTATCAAATTAATAAATTAATAATATAGTTATCAATTAATAAAGAGACTGGAAATTAGAGGGCGAGTGGAAGCCATCCAATTTTGTGCATTATTTGGATCGGCCAGAATACTGAGAAGAGTCCTGGAGACTTAAGGAGACTTTCAATCACTCAACCTCCACTGAAAGACCATCAGCTAACCCTTATATGAAAAACCTGCAAGGCAATAATAATAATAATAATAATAATAATAATAATAATAATGAATTACAGCATTATTGAGTACGCACAAAATACTGAGAAGAGTCCTGAACACTTGAGAAGACTTGCTGTCACTCAAACTCCAGTGAAAAACCTCAGCTAAAAATGATGTGAAAAAATCCCAAAGATTAAATATTAATAATAATAAACGAGAACCAGAATCTGTCTGGAAGAACGAGACGCCCGGAATTCTCTAAACCATCTTTCTCCATAAAACTTAGAACACAGCATATGGATATAAAACTAAGAATGAAAAAAAAAAACGATCTTCTACGGACGATTTAAAGAACTAGGCAAAACATGATGACAATTTAGGTCTACTGAGCATTGTAAAAAGCTTTATTGCAGACAGACTGATATAGTTTTGTCCAGGAAAATGTGCGAAAGTCATATATAAGAAAGGCTAACAAGTAAAGTCTAAAAGCATCACTTGAGATGCAAACACTCAAATTGCTGAATGAGAAGACAATAAAACCTGTGAATATTTTGGAATTAATGAAACAAATTGTATCAATAATACTGTAAGTATAGAAAACATAAGAAAATAATTGTATAGGATAATAAGAACTATATTAAGAATGGAACTTAATCGATCACAATTTTCGCAATTGACACCCTGCTAATACCTGTAATAAATGCATCACGTAAGAGGATATTTAGAACTTCCCTACCTCAAAAGAGAGAATGATGGAAAGGGATAAACGCAATTAGAAGTGACCAACAGAATAACAACCACAGGATTCAAGAAATACTTAGAAACTACACCAGATTGGATGCTATGGTTAGTAGACATGAGAAGCCCTGGCAAAAATTTCAATTCGTGAATAGTGTAATAAATTTGCTCATCAACTCAACCTCGCAGCAAAAGAAATAGACATAAATGTTAAAACTAGAGAGACAGTAACTACACTCGGACTAAATCAATTAAAAACGCATGAGAACAAAACTCCCTCTATACACGATACCCACAAAGAGTTTGAAATACCGATATAAGTAGAGAAAACACTGATCAATGGCTGTAAAGTTCAGGACTGAAGGCAGAGAGAGAGAGAGAGAGAGAGAGAGAGAGAGAGAGAGAGAGAAAGGAAGGGAGAGAGAGAGAGGTGACTATAATAGCTGTTAAAAACCAGAGCCTACAAACCAGAAACTATCAGGTAAATATTTTTAAAAGCTGATCAAACCAAATAGTTCGATTGTTCGAACAAAATACTGAATGAGTTGTTCTTTTTACTGTCTGGTTGCTCAATACCTTATAGCAAAAGAATATAAAGAAAGGCATGATTAAAAAGGATATTACATTCATTAAAAAGAATATAATTTCCATGAAATATTGAAATGTGAAAAATTGTATAAACACAAAAAAATATAAATAAATAAATAGATAAATAAATAACAGAAGGCAAAGAAGCGACTATTCTCAGAGGCTTCGTTCTCCGAACTGACTGAAAAATTAGGAGAAATAAACAAGGTATATTACTCAAGGTCTACAGAGGCAAAAAACATGTCTTCTAATTGATATAACAGCATATCAAGCAAAGAATATGACAGAATAAGTAAATAAAAAAACCTGGATACGGAAATCGAGAATATATGACACCTTATAGCTACCATCATGCTTGTTATAGTTTGAGAACTGGACATTGTTCAGAAAGAGACATGAAAATACATTTAACAAGATATTTTGTAGTTCCAGTCTATATGAAATTTTAAATAATTGCTCATAGTGAAACTGCTTATCTCCTGATAGGAGTACTAAAATATATATTACGGAAAGAGGCAGCAAAAAACGTAGAAATGATTATCATGATTATTTTCTCGCAACTAAGGTATTGGGCAAATTTTCTAATAAGAACTGTTAGAAATCGAAAATAACCAAAATTTGATTGATAATTATGCTATAATTCCAGTTAAGTGAGGACTTTGTTTTAATAGTAATGAAAGTGTTTTTGCACTGTCCTATATGTTCAGATCTGAAGCCTCATTATCTCTTGACGTTAATACTCATGTCAAGGTTGCATGAATGTTTCGGGTTAAAAACAAGTTAGTGTTTGATTTTGTTTTTTTCAAATCTATTCTCCTAGAAGAACAGCAGTGGTACTATTTAACCCATTGCTGGGGGGATAAGGGGGTTCATACCTTTCCCAAAGGTATTTGCCCGAAAGTGAACGTAATAGCGCGACTGGAGTATGAACTCGCTTACTACGATTTCGCAGTCCATCGCTTTAACCATTAAACCACGAGGTTAAAGAAGCCATGGACAGCTATCATAGGCTATCGATTATATGGAAATCAGACCTAACTGATAAAACGAAACGAAGTTACTTCCAGGCAGCGGTCGAATCGATACTGCTATATGAATGCACTACATGGACTCAAATAAAACGACTGGAGAAGAAGCTAGACGGCAATTACACAAGAATGCTGCGTGCAATCTTGAACAAGTCCTGGCGGCAACACCCCACAAGACACCAACTGTACGCCCACCTGCCTCCTATCACGAAAACTATCCAAATTAGAAAAACCAGACATAGAGGACACTGCTGGAGAAGCAGGGACGAACTCATCAGTGAAGTAATCTTATGGACCCCCAGATATGGCCGAGCAAAAACAGGACGACCAGCACGAACATACATTCAGCAATTATGAGAGGATACGGGATGTAGACCAGAAGACCTGCCAGA
>OY757930.1:12276257-12333757 GCA_963585895.1 Sepioteuthis lessoniana
TATGTCCCAACGATTCTTGTCATATCTACACAATAAGTAGAAGCTCAAGCGCATTTCTCTGCAGCGTTAAATATAACTTTTAATTTTTAAATGTAGAAAGTATTTAAGAAAAAATATTCTGAATCAACCAACATATTTTATACTGACAAATGTTTTTTTTACCAAAATTCCATTAGTTTTTCCTCTTTCCTCCGATGGAAAGAGCAGATTTCGTTACGTAATAAAAGATTGTATTGTGGTCATTGTTAACAGACCTTATATAAGTTTTGCAGTTTTATTGGGTCTATTCCCTGAATGGGTTTTCATGGGACAGTTGAATGGTTTCGCATATTTTTATTTACTACACAATGTCAATAATACAAAATAGGTACATTCTTGAAGACTTTCAAGCCTTGCTATTGAACACGAATAATTCTTTTCAAAATGAATTATTTTTTTCACACAATTAAATTGTCCAGAATTTTATTTTTAAGACTTCGATTTAACATAAGACGTTCGTTTACGCTCAGTTCAATTGACAAGCAGATCTATTTACACATATATCGGAATTTATCATATCCAACCAATACCTATGATCAATGACAATGAAGGGATACGTCACCTTTTTCAAAGATGCAGTTGTGGATCCTCAACACAAGATTGTTTCTTGCCACATCCAGGACACTCGTTGGAGATGAGAGACTTGTTTCTTAGCTGAGATGTTTTCAGTGTATTGTATAGCTCCAACTGACAGGGATCGAGCCCTTTTGCGTACCTCGGCCTGTTTTTAATGTTCTGATGAATTTAGAGTCATTTTATGATGAAGTGATTGACTATTTTATTTAAAAATTAAAACTAAATTATGCCATGACTACAGGATATAGAATAGAGTTCCATTTTGGTTCGTATTCATATTTTTTTGAGTCTTTGTTCATTTTTAAAGTTTTCTCTTTGCACTCGGCCCAATAATATACGAATGATTTTTACACAGATCTTTTTACCAATATATTGCATAATAACAACGCCTACCACTCATATTTAGTGGAGACCAGGAAGTAATTACAATAAAGGTGTATTAAACACTTATCAAAAGCCCAGAACAGGAGCTACCAATGAGATGTAGGCGCAGTAAATTTAGCAAGATACTATTTTTTGTCTTACCCATCTATAGATGACGTATTAAGCGTATTCAAAAAACGATTGAAAGGGAGGCTTAATTGCCCTCTCAAAATTTTATGAATTTTACTACATTATTTTTTTTCTTTATGTGAGATCTAACGTTTTCATTTGCTTTCTTTGGTATATTAGTTTGAGAGATATATATCAAACCTCGTAGATTATTCAATGGGAAAGACATAATCGAAGTAGTATAAAATTTAACCCCTAGCTCAGGTGATAAAGATCATTTTGATATCAATTAGTTTGAGAGATATATCAACCCTCGTAGATTATTCAATGGGAAAGACATAATAGAAGTAGTATAAAATTTAACCCCTAGCTCAGGTGATAAAAATCATTTTTTCTCAAGGTTAAATTTCTGAGAGTGAACATCATAATGTGATTGAAGTCCGAACTTAGTGCGATGACGCTGTCAAACAGTGTAGCTACAACATATCAAGTACTTTCACTCCTTAGACTGGGTATTGGCACAGATATTTAATCAGAACTAATAAAATATTAAATCTATAATTTCATGAAATTCATTCAAACCTAATTTCAAGTTTAAATAAATTGGCAAAAATTACTTCCATAACAAAAATAATTTCACGTATGCTTTTCTGCCAAAAATCTATTCTTAAGTTTGCAAAATGAATTTATCTCCAATTAATTAATTCATATAATAACATGTCAGTAAGTATACATTTTACAAATGTTAGCTCGACATCAAATTCTATACAGGAAAAATTAGTTATATATATATATATACTTTTTTATATCTTTTATGCATAAATTCATTATTACCGAAATACAGCAATCTTGTACATCAAATAATACACATACATACATGTGTATACTTATAACAACCTCATATATATATATATATATATATATATATATATATATATATATATATGTGTGTGTGTGTGTGTGTGTGTGTGTGTGTGTGTGTGTGTGTGTGTGTGTGTGTGTGTGTGAGTGTGTGTGTGTAAAGAAAAAATATATATGCATATATTCTGGTAGGCTTGCTTTACATTTAACTTCTTTACTTTAGGAATCTGTTTTATTTCATCTTGTTTTTATTTTTTCTTGTATTTCAACTTTGGTAATTGACAGGATCCAATGTTGATATTCAATGAAAGCAGGTACCTCAACATGCATTGCTGGCAAGATCAATTCTTTTAACTAGCTATTATTCTGGCAATGGTAAATAGAGTGTTTTATTAAATTTAGTACGACTAATATATTCATTGTTGATTTCTAAAAGGTGGGTGTACATCGATCATTTATTCTCCAAGAACGTTCAATAATATATTGGTATATATATATATATATATATATATATATATATATATATATATATATATATGTATGTGTGTGTGTGTGTGTGTGTGTGTGTGTATGTGTGTGTGCAGAGCGAATTGCAAATAGATAAAAGAAGACAAGGAAAGATAGGAGAGAGAGAGAGAGAGAGAGAGAGAGAGAGAGAGAGAGAGAGAGAGAGAGAGAATTATGATTGATCTAAGTTCCAAAATCGTTTAGAAAGAGTTACCGGCGCTGAGTTGATTCAGTGTCCGTGGTATTTATATTTTGATGTACACATGTACTATCACCAATGTTCTACATGTTTTGCATAGTAACGTAGTAATCCATATAATTGTATCACACACACACACACACACACACACGCATATATATATATATATATATTTATATATATATATATATATATATATATATATATATATATGAGTCTATTCGTCCAGTAGGTTCGCAGAGACTAAGAATGTATGAATTGCCAAAAATTCATAAACCGGGTATTCCTCTGCGTCTTATTCTTTCTATGTGCCATTCTGCCCAGCATTCTTTGGCTAAATGGTTGGTTGAAGTCCTTAAGCTTGTTTTAGAATTTTATTCATGGTGTTTTGGGAAGGACTCTTTTACATTTACCGCTATTATCCGTCGTCTTTCCGTATGTAATGAGTCCCAATTTCTTGTCTCCTTTGATCTTGTCTCATTATTCACGAACATTCCTTTTGATGAGACTACATCAAAATGCGCTGATTTTTTGTGTCGTGGTCCATTTACGATTGCCCTTCCGTTTCCTAAGGAAGTTTCTTATTAAAGTGAAGGGTACTGCCAAAAAGTCAGAGTCGTTTAGTTTCAATGAGATCATGTACTGCCGGATTGAGGGCGTTACTATGGGTTCCCCTCTTGGCCCCATTCTGGATAATATTTTTGTTGGGTTCCAAGAAAGACATTTGTTTCATAGGTTTCCTAAGCCCTTCATTTATTTTCATAACGTGTATGATATTTCTGTTTCCTTTAGATCACGTAACGATGCATTATTATTTCTCGATAAATTAAATGAGTTAAACTCTTCTTTAACATTTTCCTTGGAAGAAGAAAACAATAATAAACTACCATTTTGGGATATTTTAGTTAAAAGATGTGATTCCTCTTTCCTCACATCGGTTTATAGGATACCTACATTTACTGGGCTATATCTGAGTTGGCATTCGTTTGCCCTTAAATCTAGGAAACTTGATTTAATCAGATGCATTTCCTATAGAGCTTTAAATATCTGCAGTGATAGCAAGATTGAAGACGAACTGAAGGTAATCAAGGATATATTTATTATCAACGGGAATCCCGAGGAAGTCATCGATGATAACATACAGTGACAAGGTTTAAAAATAAGAACAAAACCTTCGGTCCTCCGAAATGTGCTGTTTACTTTAGACTTCATTGTGTTGGTTCTGCTAGCCAGTCCTTTGCTGAGAGGATTGCCTCCTCTGTGTATCGCCGTTATCATGCTGTTAATTCAAGACCAAGTTTCACTACGAGTTCGGCTTTTAATTCTACACATAAGGACGCATTGCCTATCTTTAAACAAAGTATGTTGATATAGAAATCTGTATGTCGATGTTGTTCGACATATATAGGTAGGATTTGTCACCGCCTCGAAGTCAGAATTAGACAGTATGTACCCAGAGTTATTGTAACAAAAGGCCGACTAATATCTGGACATTCCCGGGCAATGGATTCGGCTATTGGTGAGCATATCCTTGCCATAAATAGTTGCAGGACCAGCTATGAAGGTGACTGCTTTTCTCTTCTGCATAGAGCCAGAGACAAAATTCATCTTAACGTGTAAGAGGTGATTTATATCGCTATAAATCGCCCTCCTCTATGCAGAGAGTTAAGCAGTCATATTTTAAATATTTTTTGGGAAGTGTTGGAGACTGGGGTGACTTGAAAACTTTTTCCACCTTGTACCTGAAATCAAATTATTTAATTTACACCCCATTTTTAATTATTTTTCCGGTGACAAAGCTTGGCAAGTGCCGGACCAAAGGACCCTCGCTGTTTTATTGTTTTAAAATAGTTTCCCACTAGGTAACAATTTTTAATCAATTTAAACAGGGAATCGGTAGTTCTGTTGACCCACATATCGGACCATGACAAGTTCTTCCTCTCCCGACGAGAGTGGACCAAAGAGTTATGGCACACATTCCCTAAAGACCCAGGATTAGAAAATTATCATCAAATGCATTCGTGTCACAACTCAGACATTCATTTTGATGCGTCTTACCCTTTAGCAGAGATGCAGTCAACGAATTAAACTAGAGATGCATTCTATAAGTTTCCAGACTTTTTTGTACAGGCATTCAAAATTATCGTAGACTCTTGAAAATTCACTATGTTATTGCTATGCAGCTTATACGATAGCTATACAATTTGTATGATTTCGGCTTCAAAAGAACAGCTACAGCAGCAATTGGAATACACCCTACTAAAGCCTGATTGTCACAGCTGGTAAATTGCAAAAATGCAATCTGGACGTGAGGACACTTTAGAAGAATGATATGCAATAAAATTATGTCTTAAACGTGGAAAAAATGCCACGGAAAAGTATGGAATGCTTCATGCTGCTTTTGGACGATCTTGCATGAATCGAAGATCAGTTTTTGAGTGGCATAAGAGATTCAATGAAGGCAGGGAGTCTGTGAGGGATGATGCGAGAGATGGGAGGAGTAAGGAAGTCAGAGTTGATTGGCCAAATAAAGAATTTCATCGATACGCACCGTCGTGTGTCTACAGAGACAATAAGTGCACAGCTTGATGTCAGTGTGGGAACTGTACATACAATTATTCGCGAGGAACTGAAGATGCGGAAGATTTTCGCGAAGTTTTTCCTAAGAGTGCTCAGAGAAGATCAGAAAGAAAAACGTTGTCGTGACAGCAGGGAGATGGTCGAGCTGATCAATTCAGATCTCGCAGTTCATGCTGCTCTAGTTACTTGCTATGACCCATAGACCAAGAGACAGAGCTCCCAATGGAACCATGCTAGCTCTCCCAGAAGTAAGAAGGACAGACAGAGCAAATCCACCCGCAAACTTTTGATGATCCCTCTTTTGACAGCACTGGCATGATCTACAGGCACTGGGTTCCCACTGGACAGACAGTCAACAAGGAATACGTTCTTGAGGTTTTAAGCGACTTCAGGAAAAGATTCCATCGGAGGAGGCCAGCACTCTTCAAATGGGGTCAGTGTCATTTCTACGAGGACAATGCACTAGTCCACAACTCCATCCTTGCCTCAGACTATTTGACAAAGAGAGGCATCAAGATAGTTCCTCACACTCCCTATAGTCCAGACCTTGGTCCCTGTGACGTTTGATTATTCCCTAAGGCCGAGGAAAAATTTAGAGGCTGTCGTTATTAGATAATTGAGGAGATGAAAGAGGCTTTGACGAAGGTCATTGACACCCTCACAGAAGAGGATTCCATGGGTCTTTCCAGAAGTTGTTGGAACGGTACAACAAGTGCATATCAGCTGGAGGAGATTACTTCGAAGGAGACTAGAGTTTTATGTGTGTACTATCAATAAAAGTGCCCATAAGGAAACATTCTGGAAGATTATTTAATGAGCCTCATATACGTGTGTGTGTGCGTTTGTGGGTTACTATAATTAAATGAATCTGGCTTTAGGAGTTGGCAATAAGTTGTTTAAGCCGCACTTTGTTGAAATAAATCAATATATATATATATATATATATATATATATGGGGTGGTGGAGTGGAAATAGATTGACAGATAGATAGAGGGACGCAGAAAGAGACAGAGTAAGAGGAAGAAAATATGCAATATTAGAGCTCACACATTTACGGTGATATGTAGACACACATTATAATTCATCTCTCTCTCTCTCAGTCTATCTGTCTATCAGTTTATCGGTCAGTCTTTCTCTCCTTCTCAAACATATATATATATATATATATATATATTGTCACATGATCTCCCACTGAGAGAAGAGAAATATGGAATTTCCACTACCCCCCGTGTTTGAATTAGCCAAAGATTGACCGTTAAAAGACAAATAAAGAATGTAGGTCAACTTCGGCTGGCTGTTGAAGGAAGAAAAAATGTGAATCAGGCTATCTGTACTCCGTGACCTCACTCGCATCGCCTACAGAATAAAAGCCAACAGGTGTTTGCATTCTGTGACCGGAAGGAAGAAGATAGAAGCCAAATGATTGGCTAGAACCCTAAAACGGAAGTGGCACCTTCTTCCGTCAGCAGAAATAGGGGTAAAGAAAATCGGTTTTGGAACAGAGGTCGTCATGAACTGATGGGGACGAATCTCACGCCAAACTCCGAGTAAAGAAAGCGGAAAGAGTCTTAGACAAGTAGAGGAACTGAATGCCTTCAAGCCAGAGCGATATGCATAAATAAATTCCGTCAACCCGTAAAAGAGAAAATACTCTCCGAAGCCCATCAAAAAGATAAGTAAACGCTAACACTGTTTCTCCCTACACCGAATTATATATTCTCTCCCGTCTCTCTCTCAATTTAAAGAAAGACTAAAGAAAAGAAGAAAAGGAAGAAAGACATTTATCATCATATATTATCCGCTGATAATATAGCCGACACGTTGAATATGTGTATCCGCGTGTGTAGTAAAACGATTGATATATTTTAATGTTCCCACGTGTTGAAGTTGTTCATTTGTGTTGTCTTTTGTCAAGTTGCTATTTCATGTTTCTTTTTCAGCTTCTTCCGCCTTATGTTATTCTCGCTTAAATTGTCCTATGAATTCCTTTAAAAATATTATACGGGAAACCGGAGTTGTCGACTACTATAATTAATATTATTATATCTAAACCTAGAGGTCCATACCTTCTATAAACCTAGGGTCGGAAGAGCTAGTGGCCGCGTGGGTGTATGTGTAACGTGAAATTTGGAAACCCCTTGCCAGCGGCGGTCAGTCTAGTCCTAAATTAACCTCACATAATATGCCAGTTCCTATATGCCCGAGAAAGGTCTCTGAACAAGGACTTATTCTACGAGGGATCAAGTACCAGACCGCCTCGTCTTCACATGTGCGAAAAAAATAACTCCCCGTTTGGTGATAACAATATTTAAATGCACCAGTTCCCATATGCTTTTATATGGTTGCTCATCCAGGGATCTTTTTATTTTAATTTGCCGTCACAATATATATATATATATATATATATATTAGATTTGCCAGCCCCAACTTGCTCATTTTCGGGATTTGGATTCTTGATTTTTTTATTTTCTATTCTGTTATTTTTAAAAAAATTTCCTCACTTGATAGCCTGGTATTTTCTTATCTTTACGCACTTCGGTAGCCGATACTTATGGTTGTAAGTCTTCCTTTTGTTAATCTGGTAATATCAAATTTTAATAGCATTGTTTCTAGGAAGTGTGTGTATACACTTAGCCATAATGAAGTTGAAAAAGAATCTCTAACCAAAATCACTAACCAATTTCTTAAATAAAGAGATGACTTTGTAACTTCATTTCACATTTCACAGTTCTTGCACTTCTGACGATGATTTCGATGGATGAATCTTAAGGTCAAAGCGAGTATCTAAACTGTTGCTGTGATATGCTTCTCTATTGTACAATTGTGGAGGTTATCTAAAAGACAAACTTGACTGAGATCCTTTTTTAATATATATATATATATATATATATATATATATATATATATATATATATATATATAGGGGGTAAGTTTTTTGAATATGTGTGATAGTTATATATATATATATTGAGAGAGACACAGAGAAAGTCTCGGTGTGTGTGTACATTTGTGCGTCTGTCTGTGTCTGTGTCTGTGTCTATGTGTTCATGTGTTTGAGTTTGTGTGTATATGGATGTGTGTGATCTTCCATATTGATATCTGATATTCCTGATGAAATAATAATGGTAATTAATTCAGCGTTTATTCCTGTCATTAGTACCATAAATTTGGTATTCTAAGACTCTAAGAAAATTCTTTGAGAAAAAGCTTGGTGAGCTTTATCAAATATATCCTGGAAGTAGCACCCTGCTAAACAAACTTATAAGTGACGTTCTCCTGTGGACGCGAAAACCTAGACCCACCAGAGATGGTCAACATACAACCCCTTATATTCATCAGCACTATGCGTATTCTGGGTGGCTTGATGACTTATTTCCAACATCGATGACCGACAGGGTCGGATGGTGAGAGAGAGTCAACAGATTCAGAGCAGTCAGCTGACCTTGATGATTATGATCAGTTTTTGTGTATTTGTGTGTATGTGTGAGTGTGTTTAATTCTTAATTGTATATGCATCCGAACGTATTTAATATATTCTTAAATTAAACATCGATTTTTAAAAAGTACTTTCCAAAAAAGTTTATATTAAATGCTGTTTTGCTTTTACATCATGGAGGTATTCGTAGTGAAATGGATGTTGACGTAGGAAGTGGACAAAGTGACCCTAGTTCAAATCCTAGACGAGACTTTTTGCATTTCACTTAGCGCTAATACAATTGGGGAAGGTAGGAATCGAACAATTCTCTCTCCAGCAATAAGTGAACTAATAGGTCAGACATTAAGTATTGATACGGTGACCAGTCTAGAAGAATGATAAACTCTGAATTCAAACAGGTTAAAGTACACTTGTGTCATTTCCAACTCATTTGGTGGGGTTGGTAAATACATATATCGCTTCTATATTCCTCCTGGTGTATTGCTTAACAAGTTGAACTGCTGTCTTGAAATAAGATAATTTGAACTCCATCTGGAGAATTACGTTCTCTTTCGGACAAATATTGAAAGGAAATATATTCCCCTAATTCCAGTAACAATGTCTTAAATAGTATGACTGCTGTCCTTGCAAAAGATGGCGTTGGCATTT
Organism: Sepioteuthis lessoniana; assembly: GCA_963585895.1. Lineage (NCBI taxonomy): Eukaryota > Metazoa > Mollusca > Cephalopoda > Myopsida > Loliginidae > Sepioteuthis > Sepioteuthis lessoniana. The sequence continues at coordinate 12,285,596 of OY757930.1, forward strand.
AATAACCAACAGAGTTTGATATGGCATTTAAACAAAAACGCCATATTAGAATGGATATCATTGATATTGTTCATGACAAACGTATACAATAGTGAGACTCCTTAAGAATGAATATGAATATTCTGGGGCACAAAAATATCTATCTTTCTTGTATACATTCATAAGATTTTATTTCTGTCACCACTTATGTGGTAAATTCATCTTTTGTAACTTCATCTTTAAATGTTATAATTTTGGTATCAAATAATTATAACAACCTTATTGTTCTGTTCAACTAAATATGAGACAAATTCTGGTAAATTTTGTACTGAAGAAAATTCACATTTTTTTTTTTAATTGTAGCGATGGTTTTATTCGTGGGTGATACTTCTCCCTCTATTCATGTATAGTAGAAAATAACTTTTTTTTTAAATTTTCGTCATATACTTTCATAAATAAACTTATTGTTTCTAAATGTATTAAAAGAAAATAAATAAAGAAAAATATGGAAACAGAGAAAAATATGATAGATTGACGAAGGTACTAATATGAGTCAAAAGTTTTGCAATATTTCGGTAGTAAGGGGCGTACAAGTCGGCAGATCCAAATGCTTTTGACAAGCCACAGAGGCAGGGGAAACTGTGCTCCCCTAATACACTCCGTATGCATCTTATCAGATTCGTCTATCCATGATTTTCGTACTAATTTAAATATCTTTCAACCCCACTGAATAATCGTGAACCATCTGGTGATTGTACTCTAATGACTTATTCACATTCACATGTCACACAACAAATGTTTTCCATTTCTTCTTCTTCTTCTTCTTCTTCTTCTTCTTCTTCTTCTTCTTCTTCTTCTTCTTCTTCTTCTTCTCAAATAATTTTCTGCATATTATTTTCTATGACAGATCCTGGTTCATGTACATGGAATTTGTTCCTATGGTCAAATTTATACTTCTTGCACAATTCTCAGTGGATCATTTTCCTCACCAAGAAATTATTATTATGATTATTATTATTATTATTATTATTATTATTATTTACCTAACTCTTTTAGAGTTTTTCACATCAGCGTTAGCTGATGGTTTTTCACTGGAGTTTGAGTGACAACAAGTCTCCTTAAGTCTCCAGGACTCGTCTCAGGATTCTGGTCGTTCTTAACAATGCTGCCGTTTGAATAGTCTCTACCCGTCTGCCAACTTCCAAGACCTCCAGGCCTTTTAATAATTCTTTAGTTATTGTGCCTAACGCACCAGTCACAATTGGCACAATCGTTACTTTCATGTTCCACAGCTTTTTAAATTCTGTAGCAAGGTCGAGGTACTTATTCTTCTTTTCACATTCCTTCAGATTTATTCTGTGGTCCGCCGGGACAGCAAAGTCGACAATTTTGATAATTCTCATTTTTTTTCTTGTTGATTATTATGAGGCCTGGTCTTCTGGCCGGGATTAAGTGATCCGTTTGCATATTAAAGTCCCATAGGAGTTTATGCGAGTGATTTCCTAGGACAGGTTCCGGGTTCTGCATATACCATTTGTTTGTATGGTCAAATTGAAATTTCCAGCACATTTCCCAGTGGATCACCTTGCCGACCCAGTCATGTCTCGCCTTATACCCCTTCTGTGCTAATTTTCTGCATTCACTTATTATATGATTGATGCTTTCGTCTCTGTCACCGCATAGCCTACATTTACTGTTTAACTGCGTCTTATCTATTCTGGCTTTGATATGATTGGTTCTTATGGCGTTGTCCTGTGCTGCTATTAGGAGGGATTCCGTTTCTCTCTTAAGGTTTATTATTATTATTATTATTATTATTATTATTATTATTATTATTATTATTTCTTCACTGTTTTCTATCTTCTTATATGAATATGAAAATAGAATCTTAGCACCAAACATATTTAAAAAATAGTTTTATATCTACATAAATATCAACTTGTGTTAATTTGTCCGATTTTTTTTTTTTAAATGTCCACTTAAATCATTTTACTTTCTATTATTTCTAAAATAATCCAATTCAGTGATGTTTATTTCCCTATTTCTGTTATATTGCTAGTCATATTATGCACCAATTTAAACTCGTGAAGTGTAAATAAGACTACGTTAAGGTAATCCGGCCCTTTTGTATAATGGTTAGAGTGTTCGCCAATGGTCTGAGAGACCGGGGTTCAATCCCAGGTCGAGTCATACCAAAGCCTAAAAATTTGGTATTGATGCCTCCTAGCTTAACACTCAGCATTTTAATATATAGATCAAGAGTAAGTAGAGTAGTGCCCTCCCCTAGAGACCGGTGTAGTTGCTATTGAAAAGGGAGCTTTCAGGTTGTCCTCGACTATGATCGGCAAACTTACCTACTTAAATTACATGTTTATCTGTGGAACGTTTGAATCCCACATGGTGTGAAGGAATGCACAACGAGTTATGCATCACCTACCACTATACTACGAAACCACAACGGGTACACAGACTTTTTACTCACTCGAGTTAATCATTACTCCAACTTGGTACTATTTTATGGCAATGCAGCGCCAAAATTTTTAAAAAGTGCTTTGAATTCTCTAGAGAATCTTGTCGGTAATAATGTACAAGGATATGTACTTTTTTAATGTTTATTTAAAATTTCTTGGCTTGAATTATTCATATATAGATATTGTCGCACCTTTGGGACTATTTTCTTTATCTTATTGATGGAAACTGTATTATCACTCAATCCCTCTCTGATTTACATATCTGATTCTAAACTAGAATATGATCAGCTGTTTGTTTGAATTCCAATATTTTCTGTTTCCACTCGCTCCTTCCAGTCCAGATTTCGGGATTACATTAATATTCATCAATTCAGGTTTCTTGTTTTCCACTGGGCTTATGATAATTCTCATTTCTCAACTGGCGTCCATTTTGCATTTTCAACATTCATTAAATTTTGCGCGTAGCAAGAAAGAATTTCATTACCTACAATGATTATTCGGAAGTTCAATTTAACTCACGAATCTTTTCTGATTCCAACTGTATTATACTAAAGGTATTTGTTTCTTTAACTTTATTTTTGTCTTTTGTATTTGTGTATAATTTATGATTGTGAGATGCCCATTCTTCACATTTAGACTTGTTGTTAATCCATAGGAAAAAAGAATGCATTTTCTTCAGGGACTTTTATCCACATTCAATAACTTTAGACCTCTGAATATATAGTTTTTTTTTATGTGAATTGTATTTAATAATATATAACTTTTCCAGAAAATTTCTGCAAGACTGAGAAACCTTTTTCTGGTATTAACGAAACATAGGCTAATAAGGCACAAAACACAAATTAGGAGCATTAAAGGAAAGTTTTTTCATATTAATCTACTTAAATTATTTGTGGAACATTCGAATGCCACATGGTGTGAAGCAATTCAAGTTGCTAATTGAAATTATGAAAAATCTCAAAGGTACCTTTGAACCACCCAACTATGGTTTACATGGATAATACGTAATTATGCTTTCTTTTTCTTTCTCTATCAATATATATATATATATATATATATATATATATATATATATCAGTTGAGCAGATATATTAACCAAAACTTTTATCCAGTATGGCATTAAACCATCACATGATGAGTCTCTTGTCTCTCTTCGGGGAATGTAGAGAAACCATTCATTGTCATTGTTCCCTGGTCCACTCTCACTCGGAGTGGTGGCATCTAATAGGGTCATATCTATGGGTCAAATAGAAATTTTTGACATTTAAATTGTGTGTAAACTTATTACTGATGTTTACCTAAATTGTTATTGAATCTTAGCAATAATTAAAACCATTTATCTGTGTGCGAACGATTTAGAAATGTTAGATGAAGTTATTAATGCTGTATAGTAATACTCGAAAACCTTTAACTGTGTTCCTAAACTGAATTATTGGTATTACATAATAATACTTGGAACCATCGTACTGAGTGCAAATTAATCAATAGTATTGAATGGAATAGTGTTAAATAGCAATACTTGAAATCGGTTCGCTGTCTTAAAAAAGTAAGTAATTACTATTGAATAGACTTATTAGTGTTAGATATCAATAACTGAAACTGCGTAGATAAATACGTCGTCTATTGCACAAAAATTAGCTGTCATTTAGAAATAGAAATTAGGACAAACTATGTGTTCCGCCCACATATGGCCAGGCAAAAGCAGGACGACCTGCAGAACAAACATATAGCAGCTATGTGAGGATACGGGATGTAGTCCTGAAGAACTGCCAGAAGGGATGAACGATAGGGAGAAGTGGCGAGATAGAGTCGTGTATATCCGTGCCTGTGGAACGACATAATGATGATGATGACAAATGACGGATATAAAATTGTAACTGTTATATAGCAATACGTGGAAACATTTAACTGTGTGCAAACAGATGAGCTCATGTACGTTTTAAAAAGTTATCAACAAAATGTGTTCACAAATCATATATTTTTTAATATAAGATGTATCAACAGGATGTGACATTAAATAACCAACAATGGTTGATATTACATAAAACCCAACCAATCCATACCAGACACAAATTACATATAAATATCTTGAAATACTATAGATGATATTTTTTTTCAAATAAATCTCTGTTAGCTTCAATTGCACCTTCCAGGCGCTGTCGGAATCTCCAACTACTTTTTTTAAAGGACTCCTGAATAAAGTGTTAAATTCTGCTGTTATCTTTGCCTTCAGTTCCTCTTTGGTACTACATGGAGGTAAATCTTTAAAGGTTTTTCTTTTCCAGTGTATAGCATTTTCATAAATTAAAGGATAAAAACAATCATAAAACATTAAACGCAGTGTTTTAAGGTGTTTCTCCACAAACTATTAAAATTCAAGATCATTTGAACGAAAATTGGTTAAATTATAAAAGTCGAGAGTGAACCGAAGGCTCCCTTTTCGATAGCTACTACACCGAGGTGTAGTGAAGGTCTCTACCTTTTTCCCTGTATTGCTCCACTTTATCCTTGATCCTTACCTTATAATACTGAGTATAAGCAAGGCAAAATCAAGTTCATTTTTTGAGTCTTTGGTCTGACTCGACCTTAGATTGAACCCTGGTCTCCCGGAGTATTGGCAAACACTCTACTCATTAAACCAATGGCCCGGTTTATATTTTTCTTAACCTCAATGCATTGTTTTTGATTTTGATAAGAGAAAACAGAGATGATAAATTGTGTTTCAATAATTGATTTCCTTATTTTCGTTTGTGATATTGGAACGTTTTCACAGATCCATTATTGATTCCTCCACAGATAGTGCAGCGTAAAAAATAATAGTAAACTATACGGTGGAATAAAGTCGAAGAACCGTCCAAAAGTTGTATTAACTTGATGAAGACTGGGCGCCTTGCATGATGCAATGGTTCATCAGAGGAGCTAGCATAACAATCGTTTTAAGATCTCTTCTCACTGAGGGCACCATCTTTCAGTGATTGTAATAAACTAATGTATCATTCACTCACTAATAACATACACAAGTTATGAAGGCAATACTTATTAATTGTCTTGAGCAGGGATAGTATGGCAGTGCCATCCCTATCCAGGTAAAAAAAAAACATGTTTAAAATTTGAGTTTTCCTTTTAGAAATGTTGCTAAGTTTAAACAACTCATTTTGCTACACTGTTAACCCAGAGCTGGAGAGACTATTGTTGGATTCATGCCTTCCGTTCAATGGGAAATTCCAACAGCCTCGTTCTGGGTTTGAACTTGAGAAGCAGAGTAAAACAATAACCCCTAGGTCAAAAGCAGCAAGAAAACTATCATGAAAGCCAGTCATGAACAGAATGTAAAAGAATATTCTGAATGTATGGACATAACAGAAGGATATCAAGATAATTGTGGGTTTTTTTTGTCATTTTAGACAGTGTCAAGCTTTTGAGTTAATTTTTTTTATAACAAAGACGCTTTTCATCATCATCATCATCATCATAATCATGTCGTGCCGCCAGTCCGGATATCCGAGACCCACTCTCGCCACTTCTGCCTATCGGTCATCGCCTCTGGCAGGTCTTCAGGGTTACATCCCGTATCCTCACAGAGCTGCTGTATTTATGATCGAGCAGGTCGTCCTGCTCTTGCTCGGCCATATGTGAGCGTCCATAGGAGTACATCACTTATAAGCTCGTCCCTGCTTCTCCAGCAGTGTCCTGCGTGTCTGCTTCATCTAACTTGGATAGTTTTCGAGACGGGAGGTAGGTGGCTGTATAGTTGGTGCTTTGTTGTGTGTTGCCTCCAGGATTTGTTCAATATTGCTCACAACATTCTTGTGTAATTGCCGTCTAGCTTTTTCTCCAGCCATGTTGTTAGCGTCCAAGTAGCGCATCCATATAGCAGTATCGACACGACAGCTGCTGGGAAGAAACTGCATTTCATTTTATTGGTCAGGTCTGAATCTTTACTAATCTAAATTTATTTATTGTAAGGAAGTTTATTCATAGATAAACATTTTGCTTGCGTATATGTTCTCGATAGTGGTATCAGTTTTGTTGTGTTAATTATTCAGAAACGATGCTGACAGAAATCAGTTAAACTTAGAGTCAAAATTAGAGAAAGAAATGTTTTAAGAAATAGCTATAAGTCGGATTGTATTTAAAAAAAAAAATGAAGAACTGACCCAATTAAAGGAATTAGAATATCTTGGATTGGTTTCATTGTTCAATGACTATCTATCTTCATGTTGTTGTTTTTTTTTTAAATCTTGTTAAAGCTATTATTGCAGAAGAACTGAAGTAGTGCTATTTAACACATAGCTGGAAAAGATAGAAGAATACAAATTTATTACGAAACAGGAACAAAGAAGAAAAATAAAAAAAGTCAAAGTGATGTTTTATTTGTGTTTTAAATTAAGTTAAACACACACATACAAACACACACATACGCTCATTCCTTGTATCTGTCTCTATCATCGTCTCTGTCTGCATCTCCGTGGCTGTCTCTATCTCTAAATATTTTGTTATATAACTCTCTCTCTCTTTCTCTCTCTTTCTCACACACACACACACACACACACATTCCATACAATACAAATGAAAAAGTATTAGACGACTTTGCTAGTGTTTAAATGGGGTTATTCAAGGAAGATACGTCAATAGGGACAGAAAGCAAGGCAAGACAAAATACACACACACACATGCAGACACACATACATACAAACACACATACATACATACATACAGAAACCGGCACACACACAAGCACCAATGTATTATCTTTACGATAATCTGCTTTTAAATTTCGGCGTTCATTAACTGTTTCACGTTTCCGCTTAGCACCCGTATGAATGCCCATTCATAATTTATTGATTTTCAAATGGGAAGAAAAGTTTCGATCTCGAGATTTTGTTAGAAGCAAAATGTTGTAACAAGATATTATAAAATACATTTCTTGAAACTGCCAAATTTAAATGCACTTACACAAGGCTAATTTAAGAAAACAACAAGTGACAGTAACTGAATCCTTTTGCCAATAGAACGTATTAAAATTATATTTGTGTCAGGGAATTTTTAGCATACTAAAAGAAAAGAAAATTGAATGATTTTTCTTATAGAATATGCCTTTTCTTACGATAAATATTAGCAAAGGAACGCTTCCGGCATGGTGTTTATTATTTCTGCTTTACTTTTATCAGATATTTGACACATTTACTGAGAAATATCAGATAGTAATATGCAAAATATTACCTTTTTTAGTAAAGTGATTTTAAAGAAATATTTAAATAAGATATTAAAAAATAACCGATTTAATTCTCTAGATTAATGATGGGGTATTTACAGTGCATTCTTCTTTGGCAACGTTTCGTTAATGAAGCTCTCAGTTTCTTTTGTGAGTGATGAAATCATTTTTTTCATTTGTAATGTGTCGCCTTGTAAAATAATTATCATAATAAAAAGAAATTTGATGAAAGATGATACTCTTGTATGATTCTTATTCTTCGGCTGAATTTTAATATTTCATATAATCCTTCCATTTATAAAATCAATTAACTGTCTTCACTTTTTGTCGTTTCGTGACCGTTAGCATCAACATCTCAGAAATCGATCGTGAAGATGTAATTTTATTAACAAAATATAAAGTGCATGCAAATATTTAGATGGCAATACTAGCCGACAGAAAATAGTCACATTTTATTTCTTCAATGGATAAAGTACTCATTTCTATAAAATGTACAGCTTTTGTAGCTTTTTTGTACTAAATATTATTTATAATAGGTTGACTTATTTTTTTTTACAATGTTTTGGTACAAGCTAGTAAGCAGCTCGTAAATCACGTTACTGAAATAATTCGGGAAAAGGAAATATACGCTGTGGTTTGTAGTGTTGTGGTAGTTGGTGCGCTAAAACGTTATGCATTTGTTGGGGTTACGCAAGATTTGGTCGGTTATTTATTTAGTTTAGTTTGTTTCATCTTGCAAACACTTCATTCATTGGCTTCTTGTCTGCAGAGATCTTCAAAAGAATTTATGAAGGAAGGAAGAAAATAGACCAAAATACCTCTTTGATTTTAACTTCATTTCGAGCTTCAACAACCATTCTGTGGTAGAGGAAAATTCTTCCTGAAAACAATGGAAAGTGTCGCGTCTCCCATACAAGGTTTTTAAATATAACAGTCGTCTTCGGTGGTCTATAAGTCAGTGTTGATGTTCTAATATTGTTAGTTTCGACTCGCTATCAAGCAGATAGGGTGCCAGTCTGTTAAATCTAATCAGCCATGTGTACGCTGCTTGCGGCCGAGTGAAAAAGGCTCCTTTCTCTAATAGGGGTGTCACTGAAGTGAAGTCGATTTTTTTTTCTTTTCACGGGGACGATTCCTTTTACTGCGCATGCAGCATTCTAAACTTCTCGTCCGAGGCTTCTGCACTTTTTGAATTTATTCTATTTCAATTTTTCTAATCACTACAGATTGCTTTACACTGTGCGTAATTTGAGAGCCGTATAGAGGAACATTCACAGGAATCTAATTCAAAAAATTAATTCTTTATGAGTTAGAATTGTCTGTATTCACGTGCAAGAAAATGAAAACATTTATTATGCGACACATGAAGGTATGGTTGATCTCAATACAGTAACTAAATGCTTCAAGAAATCCCCCTCGATTTGAAAGAAGATCTATGCTCCGGCAAGAGTCAGATAGGTCTAAAACTGTGGATTCTGGGGCTGTTCTTTTCGCCATAGAACGAATCCTGTGATTAAAACTTGAAGAGAATATCAGCAGAACTCAACATCTTACAGCTTAGTGAAGTTTGCTGACTTTTGAAAAGGCACCTGGATGAGCTGAAATTGTGCGTCGTATGACCCAGTTGCCGTAATGGTTAATTATTTAATTGTCTGATTTGGTTGGACTGCGAATTTTTCGGTGAGCTGTTAAGTTAGCAAAATATTTTGAGCGGAAATGTAAGACAAAATGGAAATGTCAGGTGAGTACACCAACGACCAACAAAAGAAGACCAATTGAAAATGAAATAGATTCATGTCTTGTCAGAGGTTTCATTGGGGAAATGAAAACAAGGTAAAAGTTGGGGGACACGTGTGAGCTGACGCAATAACTTAGCAAGGTGACATCATCCAACTGATATCCTGAATTATACATATATAAGCGAATTTTGAAAAAGTTGTAAATTGTCAGTTAAGACTCGTGTTAGTAAGAAGTTGGCGTTAAGAGATTTCGATCGGGCTGGAGAGTATCTTTGCGTCATTCATAGACATTAACTGATTTTCTCACTCCCTGGTGCTACTGTATGCTGTTGGAACATTGAACAATAAATGGTTGTTAATTGTTGACGGAGAATTCTTCTTGATTTTGAGTTGCCAACACCAGGCAACTTTGTTCTAATGGATCATCCTAACTGTGAGAAGATGTTCCGGAGGGAATGTGTCATTTCCTACCTATGGATTATTCAAAAACTGTATAATCACAAAGAAGATTGATAAACAAACAATCTGGAAACACATTTGGAGCCGTTACCAGGATAAGATGAAAGTAAAAGTAACATGAAGACTTTAAAACCCCATTTGGCAGTAAAGACGAAAGTAAAAGTACGATGAAAAATATAGCACCGTTACCAGGATAAGACGAATCATTAATATTACATTTGGTACAGTAACTGTTGCCGTGCCCATCGGTATTATATTTGGTACTGGTATCTTAGTTGGTAGTCGTGACTGCAATATTGTTACAGTGATGCCGTGCCAAGATATTGTTACATTTTTTTACCATTGCCAAACAATAGCTTTACAAATAGTAAGTAAGTAGTATCACATTTGGTATCGGTAGTGTTATAATTGGTGCCGGGTAAAACCGTATTATTCTATTTGGTAACATGCCGAAAATAACTACCCAGGCGGTGCAAAACAGTGTTACAATTGATGCCGGACCAAATGATAATATTACATTTGGTGTCTAAAAATGCTCAGCTAGACACAGGATTCGACTCTTGAAATCACTGGCACAGCTATAAACAGGATTCAACCCTAAAAACACATGGTACAACCATAAACAGGATTCGACCCTGAAAACGCTTGGTCAAGGGATGGTACTAAACTTGGTGAAGTTCAAACATTAATCATATTGTTGGGTACTGTTAACCTGATCAAACGAGAGTGTAATACTCGTGTTGGCAAAATCTTTAAAATATTTGGCATTAAAGTTCATAATTAGATTGTTGAAACTCACTGTTTGATTTTTAATGATGAAAACTATTAATAAAAACAGAATACATAGTTTTTTTAACCGACGGTCGGTAGATAATAATAAATCTACTTAATGGATCGGTTAAAGCAATCGATCGTGTGTGTCACTAGCCGAAAGAAAAGAATGTCGTGGTTGATTGTTTGTTTGTTTGGTTGGTTGGTTGTTGTGCTTTATAGCATATCAAACGCTGTTCGCTCTTGAATGCCAAATTATATATGTATATATATATATATATATATATATATATATATATATATATATATAAAATTTGGAAGCATTTGGTTGAGCACATTTTTGGTTTGGTTGTGTTTTTGGCATATCAACTATTGTTTGTTATTTTTGGACACATTCTGCTTATATATATATATGTATATATATATATATATATATATATATATATATATGATTCGTAAACTCATTTTGTTCATAGATTTTTAAACGGGCCTGAACACAGTTATATGGTTTAAAGTATTTTTATCAAACACAAATAATTTTATTAATTATTTGTCATATGTTTGCACAAAATCAAATGTTTTTAAGTATTGCTATGTTACAGTAACAGTGTAACATTTTTTCATTATTCTGCACACAGTGAGATGGTTAAAAGTATTACTAATACACTAATTATTATATTCATACTATTCATTCATTTTCATGATTAAATTGTTCCAAGTATTCCTATGTATCATAAACTATTCAATGAAACGTTGGTTCTTTGTTTACACACTGGTAAATGATCAAACATATTTAAAGCAATTCAATATCGCATGAGTCAATTTTTGCACTTACGTAAATGTCAAACAGTTCTACTTAACCCATGGATAGGACCCTGTCAGCTGCTACCTCTCATCCCGTTAGTGGACCTATGGTAATGAAGAAGTACTCCACATTCGACAAATTTCTAAGAGAGTCTCACTTTCAGATTGTTTAGAGTCATGTCTTGGACACTTTTGTGGGGAATTATCCTTCTGCAGAGATGCAGTCAGTATATTTAACAGTCGTTGACGATTGATGCTGCTGAGATTTGTCAAACAGGCACTAATTCATTCATCTCTTTTCAATGTAAACTACATTCCTCTTATTCTGGAAGTCGTCGGATTGTTGAATTTCCAAATTAGTTCTTATGTTTGTGGTTGGTTGGTCACCACTCGTTCACTTATATGAACCCGAGATCAGTATTTTTGTGCATAATTATTTTTCAAGTAATTAATAATGATAATAATGTGTAAACACTTTTTGTTTCATTTAACAATTCTTAATAAATATACGTTGCACACAGTGATATTATTTTTACAATTCCTATCTAGTACTTATAATTTTTCAAGATATGGCATAATGTAACTATCCTTATTTAATAAAACAATCAATTTTTTGTGCACTTTTTTGTTGCAAGTATTTCTATGAAATATTAATACTTTTACAACATACATATTTTGTCCATTAATGGAAATATAATTGATACGGCCATTCTAACTAAACGTGCACCTGGCAGTTATGGCAACAAAAGCTGCAAGATTAACCTCTCAGCAGTTTAGTACTCTACCCAGAACACTGTATGATATTACAAAGTGTCGTAGATATATCATCATCATCATCATTATTATTAAGTCATGCGATCAGCACGAAGTTCAATGAATATCTCTCGCCATTTTTCCCTATCGGCCATCACTCTCGACAGGGCCTGAAAAGTGTGTCCAGTACCATCACAGAGTTGGTGTCTATAGGCATTTTCTGGACAGCCAACAATGTAATCCATATGTAAGAGTATATAAGAGAACATCGCCCACGGCATCATCTGTATTTATGTTGTTCATCCCAGCATGCCTTGTTCGTCTAATTAAGAAGGTTTCTGACATACGATGTAACTGGCTGTATCACAACTGTTTTGTTGGTTTGAGCTAACTAAGGTTTATTAAAAATAGCACAATGCATTCTTGATTTGTCTTGTCAAGCTTTTTCTCAATGTGTTTCGATTGCGTCCAAGTAGTGCATCCATTCAATAGTTTTATTCTGTTTTATCAAAGAGATCAGATTGCCCTACGATCGACAACCTTTCAATATCAGTCAATGTCTTTTGAACATCGCTCAGATAACTGTTACATTTGCTTGTGCAATCCAGAAAGTTCTGTAAAGAAAAAAGAGAAAGGAAATTTTAAAAAATACAATCTTAATGAAAGAGCAATCTTCAGGAAACTGCTAAAAAATGTTCAACGCAGAAATAATGATTCATCTTCAGAAAAGGGATGATACGAGGAAAAATTAGTTAATCAGGAATATATATATATATATATATATATATATATATATATATATATATATATATATATATATATATATATACCATTTGGTTCACTTCAAGAAACATTTGTCTAGCAATGGAGAATAGAATTAGAAAAACATCATCTGTCGTTGGATAAATGATGCTATTTGCAGAGCTTACCTCTGCCTGATACTTTCTTTAGAAACCTGATCGAGAAGGTAAGGTTTTTAAGATATGGAAGAAAGTTGGTACTAAAACACAGACAGATATACGAATATGCTATGAAATGCAAATCTAGCATTTGTTCGGTGATATACAGTTCCTGTTTCAGCGGTTTAATTGTTTTACTCATTCTGAAAATTTCTAAATGAAAGCAAGGTTTCAAGTTTCTTTCTATTGGATCTTAAAATCTCCAAAAATGCATGCAGAACTTGGCACAGAAGTCGATTTAATATGTCACACCAAATTAAAACAGACATTCTTACAGCGGCAGAAATACGTGATACATTCTTCCGTTCTTGTTTTTTTTCAAAGTGCCTTAAATCAGATATTTTGACTACTTGGAAATAATGATGCTACAAAAAAGTTGCAACAACTTCTTCTTTGCTATAACAGTGACAAAAAATCCAAATTAAACAAAAATCATCTAAATTCAAAGGTTTTGTAGAATGTGCAACTGATTAAATGAATGATATATCCAATCCAAATTCATTTTAAACAGTTTTGATGTGATTTTGTAAAATTAAGTTGACATTATAAAATACACATGGTTTGTTAAAATATGAGAAAGGTCATGGTGCCTGTAATATTGACCAAATTCATTTTTACCAATTACTTAATAAAGAAGTAACTTTTCAAGGGCAGATTATATTTTGCTACGAATGTTTTTTCAGATAATTATTTAATTTCGTTGATTCTGAAAACAGAAAAAAATATTTATTATCAGACAGTTTTCTAAGAAATTTATTAAGATAGAAATTATATATTTCATTTCAATATAATAATTTTTGCATTGCATACTCATGTATAAAACTCATTATTATCTTTTTATTACGGAATTCTGATAATAATCCTGAACGACACACGTTGGCCATTTAGAATCTATAGCAGTCAAATTTTACCAATATTTATCATTTGTTCAATGTTTTATCAGTTTGTATGGACTAAAAATTGATATTTTATCGACTTATTTATGTTTGGAAACACGAAATCAATCCAGTATTTAAAGAAAATCCATGGGTACCTTTACCCAAAAGAAAAATGAGTTCTCATTGGGAAAATAGATATCTATCACAGTCGGTATAGCTGTGAAATGGCGTAGCATACAATAGTTTGAGTTATAGATAGAATTTATTTTCGGTTTTCTAGGCCTGAATATGTTTAAACATTCAACCGGAAGAATGTTTATGATGTTGTTCTTTTGCATAATGCAGAACTCCAACTTTTAGGCTTAAGAATCTGGAAAAATAGCGAGGCTTATGCGCCAATATTTACAGCATTACGTTTCAATGTAGAGAATTCAAAGAGTTTTCTTTTGAAGTTCATATCTAGTGACTCACTGTGTGAAGAACGAATGTAACGTGATTTTTTTCTCTCAGCCAGGTTTTGGTTGATCTATCAGAATAGCAATCAAACTTGTCCAGCTGCAATCCACATTTTCTATTAAGACAGATATAATTGGATTAAAACAAAACAGCATAAAAGGCAGAATGTTGTGATGTTTGACAGGGTTAAAGGATTTTTCACAGTAAATTAACTGCAGGACTACAATTACTGAGAAATCGCTTTCTACTGAGACGTCTTACTCTTTTATATCTGAGAGTCTAAGAGAGAAAATTAGGATAATATTTTTAACAAACTACTTAAGGCATATCAAGACAGTATCCTATTTCTACCCATAACATTTGTCTGGATGGTCATACTTTAGGTTTTAACATATATTCACTTCTTTTTATGATTCTTCTTCGTGGTCATTTCAAGATCTTCATATATGTAATTTCCTTAGTTTGTTTCCTGAAGTATTAATATAGTGGATTTTTTCTACCTATATAATGACTATCGTCGGTTAATTCCGAAGCAGATATCATCACAACAGATTGCTTTGATTTTTTTCCTGACACTTTTGAAAATAACGTCAATTCATGACACTTTTCTAGACATTTATCGGAAAGAAAAATGTATATGCAATTCTCGTTAGTTGAAAACTTTTTTGAGATAAACTTTTTCTGTCAAAGACCACCTAAAAACTCATTCCTTGAAATTTCAAGTGAGTGTTTGCATATTCTCTCTAATTTTTTTATCTTGATGAATTTGTCATCTTAAAGGCTGGTATATTTTGTTCATCAAGTCGTTTTGCTGCATTTAAATCAAAGGGGAAATCATAAATAATTCTTTCTGTCAGATTCTTTTGGATTGTTTATGATGTCATGCCATTTTAATGAATATTGGCAATGACAAATTTACAAGGATTGCCAGCACTTATATTGAAAGATATTGGGAGGAATCGTTTTTATATAAGAAAACAATATCATCTGTTAATTTTAGAAAATATCGCAACTTAAGTAATTGTTGATCTTATTCTTCAGTATGCGCTTTTTTTCATGAAATATTTCGCAAAAGTTTTGACAGGAATTTGATTGATTGATTTACTGATTTTAACGGCATTTAAACTCGTCAAGGGTTATTCTATTCTTAGGGGATAGGGAATAGCTTTCATCGTACATACATAGTTTAGATTTTTGTTGTTTTTTTTCCCTAAGAGTTATTTTAGCGCCCTCACAGGTATTCAGTTGCAGAGAAAGACAACCACGCTCATGCATGAAGATATAATCTGCTTCTTTTGTTTTCATTTAATTACCAAAAAATTACGGGTGTATAGAGTGATAGAGTCGAAGACGGTTAAGCTGCACACATTCGGTAAAACATATTCTTCTTTAGATCCCTCCAGGTTATATGATATTCCGGAGGCCCAAACATATTATCATAGTAACACCTTCAGCCTCCCACCAACACGTTCGGGGACACGCCAACTTCTAGAATATCACCTACGCAAATTCTCGTTTTCCGCGGGGAACACCTGTGTCCTGTTTACTGTTGGTACCAGGGTAATTTCCTGTAATTTTTGTTCCCAGAGTCCAACTTCCACAACTGTATCCAGAAACTCCCAGGGGTCTTCAAGTCAATATCCAACGCAAGTACTATCGCTCATGGTCAAAGAGGCTCTGGGTGAAGTAGAAATGAGAGAGATCACTAAACTCCTTCCATCTCCAGAAGTGTAGCCTCAGTCATATAAAATACACCCCTTTTCTTGGAGCGTTGAGGTCTTAGAACTCTTTAGGGTATAGAGTAAAAGTATTCTAAACCTCGACAACAGAGTTTTAGATAAATCAACTCAGAAAACGTAGATAGGAATATTCAAGAAAAAAGGATCAAAATCTTTCTTACATAGAATTTATACGCTTATATTTTTAAACGAATCAGCGAAGAGCACATAGAATAGAATATTCTCGAAAAAAGCAGATCAAAAACTAACTTGTAGAAAAAATTGTCACAGAAACCAAAATAGTTAGGTTCCAAAATAAATAAGTAATTTCTTTGAATCTGATAAGTTAAGACAAGTCACGGGTTGTGTTTTCGCCGACGTCCGTGAATTCGAACTGTATTTGACCTGTCATAAACTTTAAATATTTTACTCAAATCCATTTTTATTTTACCCAAAAGTATAATTTTTTTTAGTTCAAAGCAAAAAGAACGGCAGATCAGTAGACAGGCACATGATGGCAAGATATATTGACGTCAGATGACCTGCTAATATCGACGTCGGTTAGGAGAATCGACCGAAAAACTCATACATATACGGACACACGCATATACACACACATACACATGCATGTAATTACAAGCCTATCTTCTCTTTTTAGTTCGAACATACATACGCATATACACACGCCAAATTAAACTGAAAATATTCATGTCACACACACACACACACACACACACACACACACACACACACACACGGACACCCTTTGTATCATCATTACTATTGTCGAGTTGATAAAATATAAAGTTGTTTTTCTTGGTTTTTGATTCTTGGTTTTTGTCAGATTTCTCGTGTCTACGTTGCTTGTGGAATTTTGTGTTGTATTATTGTAGAACTAACTTCCGAAGTTTTACTTTTCGTGGAACCTCGCAAAATCCTATTCCTCGACAGTTTTCATAACTCACACTCTTCTTGGTTTTTGTCAGATTCATAATAAGTTTAATAAAAACTAATAAATACTAATTTTAATAAAAACTCTATTATTTAATAATGATTCATAACTCACACTCTTCTTGTTTTTTGTCAGATTCATAATAAGTTTAATAAAAACTAATAAATACTAATTTTAATAAAAACTCTATTATTTAATAATGATTCATAACTCACACTCTTCTTGGTTTTTGTCAGATTTCTCGTGTCTACGTTGCTTGTGGAATTTTGTGTTGTATTATTGTAGAACTAACACCCGAAATTTTTACTTTTCGTGGAACCTCGCAAAATCCTCGACAGTTTTCATAACTCACACTCTTCCAAAATTAAACCAAAAAACTGTTAATCTACAAATTATATACACTGATTTTATAGCATTAAAATGTAGAAAATAACAATATAATGGTAAATCATATTTTGAAAAGAAAATACTTTAAATATTGTTTGAAACGAGCTTCCAGTTGGGAATAGTGTAATTACGCCCAATACAACCGAAAGGAAGACCAACAATCTGATAAATTGTAATTATGACTTTAAGCAGACGATTCTTATTTTACAGCGATGGAAAATCTTGTCTGTTTCGAACAATTTGTTTTATTGACACATCAAAGCATTCACTCAAAATGACTTTTGACAAAAGCTATAGTCGGTATTTTTTTTTCAATAGCGTGTCAGAAGCAAATTCGTTGACACACAGGTTGTGTATTACCTTGGCCATATTTTCAGACGTTCAGTTTAGAATGGTGATACATCAAGTGAATTCATATTGTCAATGGATATGTTTACGGGTAAGGTTGTAACACTCCTTCACAGAGAGACAGGAAGAGAGAGACATAGTGACAGAGACAGAGATGCAGAGATGCAGAGACAGAGAAATGAATAGAGATAAACACAGAAACGTAGGCAGAAACAGAGAGACAGAGAGAGACAGAGAGAGAGAGAGAGAGAGAGAGAGAGAGAGAGAGACAGAGAGAGATTAGCCATGAATATCTTGTAAACAATTTTTATTCAATCAAATCTTACTGGGAAGACCAGTTTTATGATTCTATGCTTACTAATCATCTCCGACTCATTCAAACTTAACATGAAAATATCAACGTGACATATTAAATTGTCTATGATATAGCAAATGTTACAATGTATGTAGAGTGCTTTAATACCTTAAGAGAGTACTGAAATTTACTAGAATTGAACCATGTTTGAGTGGAAGAAAATGAAACTTGATTTGACCATATTGGCAAAATTTACTTAAAATCTTAAAATTTGGTAGCTTACTGGCCAGAATAAAGCCTAAAAGATAGAGCCCAGTATTTTTAGTTAGGGTGATAGAATCAACAGCACTTAAAAATAGTAAATGGTAGTCGCACCAGAGAAAATCCTATGTAAACATGATTCTATTATATAACGTAACTTTTTAAAGACAATCAAGTTACTATGCTATTTTATTTTCCTTTATAATTTCCTTTTGTTTCTATGTGCAATAAGAAGGTTGCTTGACGGGGTTTTTCTTTTCTCCAAGTAATATATAACATATTCTATTGAGTTATATGACATCGCTAATAAGAAACGATGTCTGAGCTGAGCTATACTGTAACGTGGTTGTCGCCTTGCCAAACACTGGGGTGACCCTGTTTTTAATCTGCTGAATATTTCTCAATTAAAATATCCGGAGAGATCACAGAATAATTCGCTATGTGCCCATGTTGGGTTTCTAAGATCCATGCAAAGAATCAAATGCTAATCGTGGTCGCTGCTTTAGCAAGCAGACGAATACCACTGCACACTCAAGTAAGAAAAGAATATGCACCCAGAAACAAAACAGCACAATTTTTAACCAATAATAGTATTTAGTGTATATCAAAGAAAATGGCATTCATCCATTGGTACATTCATTCAACCCTCTTACATAAGAACAACTTCTATCAGGATCGTCAGGTACTAGCTTATCTTTTATATTCTACTCCGGAGGTTTTGTTACAAGGCAAACTATATGTAGGTTAATTTTGTGTTTCTTCGCAACTTCGTATTTGGACGGCTTCCTCAATTTTTCTTCTCTGGTGCCTCTGGTACAAAATCAATAAACCACAGAGCTTGAGGGCAGCTGTTTCAACCTGCCTTCCAACCTCTGTTCTGTCTCGTCTTGGTCTGTCCTAGATCCGACTTCGATCTATTTCCCATTCACTCTCATCTCACGGGTTTCATTAACTCTGTCCTGACAACTCCTTGTTTGGTCTAAACCTGCACTAACTTTCATCAATTATAATTCCGTTTCTCTTTCGGTTTAATTTATCTATATTCCAAACTCGGTGTTGGGTGTGTCTTCAAAAGTCTATCAGTTCCCAGTAAAATTTTCTAACGAAATCCGGGGTAAATTTCGAAGTATCGACACTTGTTCTTTTTAAATTTCTCCTTTAAATCTAACAAATCATAAATTTATTTTTTTCATAAAAATGACCTTGAGATGTTTAAGTTCCATAATTTCCTTTCGTCACTGAATAATTCACTTGGTTGAAACTTCCCTTTGATCGACATATTGGACATTCAATTTTTAAAATCGCATATCAGAAATTTCGCGATAAAATAAAAAAAAACACGATTCTTTCAACATAGCCTATTCAAAATCTATTTCGATATTATACATGTGCGATGTCTTTTCTCGTCTTTTAAAATCCACATTAACCCTTTTTTTCCATCTTTAGGTTTTAAAACCTTTCGGACGGTCCCAGAATTTGACTGGGTTACAATATATATGATTTGTATTTTCAGTTTTCTTTCTTTTTGTTTAGTTGAGTCTCCAAGAAAAGAGTTCTGTCTGCCATAACCCTTAATAAAGAGATTCATTTAAAAGACACGTTGTTGTCTTCCGCACGGGCTTAATCACTAAGGGAAATGCAACACTCCTCATTAAATTTTTGAACTTGGCTTTTTGTTTCCATTACTTACTACCGCAAAGGTAGCGGTGCCTCACCACATAAAAAATAGAATAAAATATTGCTTATGCTAAATATAAAAGCACAAAATTTATATAAAAATTCAGAAAAAAACCCAACAAAAACGTTAAAACAAAATTGTGAGTGAAAGTTTTCAAAGCACAATAAAAATTTGAATACAGTTTTGGACACATTTGTGAATGATAAGTTAAAAAATACCATTATATCATAGATTATAAGAGTAATTTACTTTTTTTTCATTAAAATTAAATCAAATGTTTCTCTAGCTTTTTTCAAAATAGAATGGATTCTAAATTACATTAAACCGACTGATCAATACGTATCAATGCAGAGATATAAACTTCCGTGAGTTATTTAATACCAAACCTATACTTGCAAAATTGCAGTAATAGTACGATTTCACTATAATATTATTTAGGATGATTATCAATTATATTAGTTAATTATTTTATTTGTATAGATGAATTGTCAGTTAACTAAAAACTTTGATTATAAGCAAACATCAAATAGTGCATGTATTGCTCGTGTCGACAGATTATTAATTTAACAGGTTGTTTTTGAAATCCACGGGTAGGCGTGATACTAGAAAGTAAATAAAACTGAAATGTCGCTTGATTTAGGAGTATGACGTCACACATGTACGTTAAAGATACAAATCAACATAACCAGGCCCTGGGCGTATGTATCCTACGGTTCAACGGCCAGGATCAAATAGTTCGATCGGGGAACTACTGCTGCTCATCAATAAAGATGGCTTCTACAGATGAGAATAAAACAGCTATGGAAAGACAACCTTGACCCACACCCAAACCATTTGTCCAAACTGCATCGCTCTTCGCGAGGGTAAAAAAGACGCGTCCTCGTAAGTTTGGAGCCCTGGACTCTGTGTTTAAAAAATAGGGAACAGAGCTCAATCTGACAACAAAAATTTCTAAAATGCAAACGCACTATACATATAGCGACATTCAACATCACAACCTCATATAAAATAGGACAAGTAGCGGAGCTAACTGCATCTGCGATAGATCTTAACATAGACATAACATGCATACAAGAACACAGATACACCCGTGATGAGGATATCAGATATCACGATACTGGCAATGGATGGACGCTAGCCACTGCATCTACATGGAAAAACTCTCTCAATACCACGATATGAGGTGAAGGTATGCTTATAGGACCACAGGTCCTAAAATCACTAAATAGGATAGAGGAAATACAACCTAGGATGATGGAAGCTACATTTAATGGCTACTCCAGCGTAACAACCATTCCCTGCTACAGCCTTACCAATGATAGAGAAGAAATTTACCTAATCACCTGCTATATTGAGTTATCCTCCCTTGTTCGTAGCATCCCAAAACAAAACGTTCTTGGGTGGAGACAAGAATATCCAAATTGATAAAAACGGGAATTCAGATCACACAACTCGTCAAACAAAAATGAGGATCATCAAACAGATTTCACGCGAGAAAGTTGATCAACATGCCTCAATACAAACTTTCAGAAAAGGAACATGACGGAAAAATTATGAACCTACACCTACGCAAATCATACTAAAGAACAGATTGACTGCGTCTTTATGAACAAGAAATGAAATAATAGCGCATTGAATTGCGAGGCATATTCCTCTTTCCAGGGTGTGTCCTCCGATCACCGAATTATCTCGGCAAAACTACAACTGAGCCTACGAAAAAATACGGCCCAAACTTCCACCACTGTACACTATGACTGGTCCCTGTTTAATAACAGGAATATTAGAGATGAATATGCGTTAGCACTAAGAAACAAATTCGATGCACTACAGAAGTCAGAAACACATATTCCGAACGACGAATATAAGAATTTCGTCAATGCCCATTTAGAAACAGCAGCAGAATGCATACCAACTAATCAAAGAGCTGAACCTAGAGTCCCATGGGAGACATTAGCTGTTAGAAAAAAGCGTGTAGACGTGCAAACTGTTTCTAAATGCAATAGGAAGGGCCCAGCCAATGTCAATGCCCTGAAACTAAAAAAGAACAAAATGAATTTGCTAACATATACCTAAAAGAAAAAAAACAGAATACATACAAAATCAGATAATTAAGATTAGAGACTTTGTTGAAGATAGACAACCTATGATAGTATGGTAAACGGTAAATGAAGAGAGAAGGAAGAGCACTACGAAAGGTTAACTGAAAGCTACCAGCCAAAAAAGACGAATACAAATATGTAAACAATATTTCGAGAATTTACTTGGAAACCCTCCGAAAGTTACACATGAACCAATCACGAGAATTGTTAGTAAACAATTAGACATCAAACTAGGAGAGTTTTCGCAAGAACAACTCAACTTAGTACAAAGAAAAATTTAAAAAAGACAAGCAGCAGAGCTTGATGAAGTACCCCCAGAAGTACTGAAGACCATGGAATTCGACCACACTGCTCCGACATTGTAATGCTGTATCTAATCAAAAGACAATAGACAGATGAACAAAGGGATGCATCCACCCCTTCCCTAAAAAGGGCAACGTCGGATTAGCAAAGAACTACCGAGGTATAACCATTACATGCATAGCGGCCAAGATATACAATGCCCTACTACGCAACCGCATAGAACCCAAAATTGAGAAGATGCTCAGGAAGAACCAAAATTGTTTTTGGAGAAATAGATCGACGGTGTCACTAATTTGGACTATCTGTAGAATTCTTAAAGGTGTACGTGATAAACTCTAGTGACAACAAATTTATTTGTCGACTTCGCAAAGGCCTTTGACTCCATATAAAGAGGAAACATGGAGCAAATGATACTCGCCTATGGCCTACCCAAAGAAACAGTCACAGCCATAATGATGATATGTAGAAGCACGAAAGTAAAAGTCCGCTCCCCGGATGACGACACAGACTACTTCGACATTGTAGCAGGTGTGCTGCAAGGAGACACATTAGTCCCACACCTGTTTAACATCTGTCTAGACTACATGGTTAAAACGTCTATTGATAAAATAAAAGACAACGGTTTCAAGCTGACAAAGGAAAGAAGCAGAAGATATCCTGCACAAACAATTACGAACGCGGACTACGCCGATGACATAGAGCTTCTGGCAAATACACCCACCCAAGCCAAAACCCTGCTACATAATTTGGAATGAGCAGCTGCAAGCACAGGACTCCATGTTAACGCACACAAGATGGAATACATTTGCTTTAATCAAATAGGCGACATCTCCATACAAAACAGTAGTTCTCTGAAACTAGTAAACAAGTTTACCTACCAAAGAAGCAGTGTCTCATCAAACGAGACATATATCAGCACATGACTAGCAAAGACATAGACAGCTATCGATAAGTTATTGGTCATATGGAAGTCAAACCTGAAAGATAAAATGAAGCGCAGCTTTTTTTCAAGCAGCGGTCATATCGATACTGCTGTATGGATGCGCTACATGGACGCTAACGAAACGTATGGAGAAAAAGCTTAACGACAACTACATAAGAATGCTGCGAGCAATATTGAACAAGTCATAGAGGCAGCACCTCAGAAACCAGCAGCTATACGGCCACCTACCACCCATCCAGAAAAAGATCCAAGTTAGACGAACCAGACATGCGAAACACTCCTGGGGAACTAGGGACGTACTCTTGTGAACCCTTTCACCTGGACTAGCAAAGGCAGGACGACCAACTAGACCCTATATACAACATATCTGTGCCGATACTGGATGTAGCCAGGAAGACCTACTGGAAGCGATGGACTATAGAGATGTGTGGCGAGGGAGGTTCAGGGAGATCCGCGCAGGTTGTTCGACATGATGATGATATAAGCAGAATTATTGCGTCAGTTCGGGGTTAGTTTGGAGCTCAGAGACAGAGAAGGTCGTTTAAAGCGTCTGAGCCGAGAGAACGAGAAGAGAGAAGATATTGAAGTTGTTGTTTTTTCGGTTCGTCTACTGCTTCTGTGTCTGATAGTGTTCCTATGTAAGAACTAAAACATTTCACTCTATCAAGTGTTGCAGATGACGACCGATGTATAAAATGTTACAGTCAGGAATAAACTCTTCGCATCTAAAGAAGCAACAGGCCCGTCTTGTATTTGAGAATTTTAATACCTGTTGATGATATTTGTGATAGTTCCGGGTTGGTGAGGGTACACACATTCTATTTGATTGCATAGTGTTACATTAACCCGTACATGTGAAATGAAGGATTTTTTTTACCTTCCCAAGGGTATTAATTTGAAAGTGATCCTAATAAGTCGACTGGAGTTTGAACTTAGTTAATATGAAGCTTCCGTCCTGCATGTTAGTCAATACCCCAACAGGGAACCCTCTATATCTTTACGCAGATTTACCCACGTAGTTAACGAAAGTTTTTATTATTCCCCAACCATAATCAGACAAGGATATACGTATTTTAGTATAAATTCTTTTGTATCTCGAAATATGTTTATTTATGTTTAAAGTTGATATCTTTAAAAGATTTCGTGCCCAGTCTGCTGGCGCTGTAGAATACACCGACTCCACCTCGGCAGAGGGGTAAGACACCCCTGAACGAGTGCCCTGGATATGACACTCAACAGTCTGATGGTGAGGTTCCAGCAATGCTGGAGGTTTGGGTAATGCAGAGTACCCCTTCATTGC
This sequence comes from Sepioteuthis lessoniana, assembly GCA_963585895.1. Taxonomy (NCBI): domain Eukaryota; kingdom Metazoa; phylum Mollusca; class Cephalopoda; order Myopsida; family Loliginidae; genus Sepioteuthis; species Sepioteuthis lessoniana. The sequence continues at coordinate 12,310,364 of OY757930.1, forward strand.
GATCACTCCCAGGTTACTCTGATATGGGTTAAATAGAACTAAACGGTGGTTGGAGTTTACTGTTTTCATACATTTAAATTGCGTGCTTATGCTAAACTGAATTATTTGAAATTGAACTGTTTTTACATTGAAACTTTACTTACACTAAACTGAATTGTTATGTATAACTGCTTGAATAAACTGAATAGTTTGAAATAGAAATGTTTTTGACAAACTGTGTACTCATGCTGAACTGTATTGTTTTAAATAGAACTGATTATTTACATAAAAATGGATTTGGCGTTGAATAACCTACAAAGGTTGATATGCCATAAAACCAAACCAAAACCAAAAGATTTCACACAGATGTGTTTGGTTTTCACAAAAAAACAAGAAAAAGAAAAAGAAAGACACGAGATAATTTCATCAAAAGATAAAAATTAAACAAGCGACCGAATCGTCTAGACAAGAAGAAATAAATTAACTGCGGCTATTGTAAATGTTTTGAAGGGTTTTATACATTTTGGCTTAGAGCTTACAGCTAAGAACGTACCTCAAATTTCTCGGGAGATGTGTGACACTTGTATTCTCAGGGCTAATTTAATTTCCTTAAGGTGCAATTTACATTAACCCTCCTACCAGTAATGTGACCAACAGAAAGAAAATGTGCACTTACCCTGAGGTCTGAGTCGTTGATTCTAGACTACACAGCACTTAACCTCTTCGCTTAACTAACTCAGCAAACTTTCTAACTCCAAGCTAAAAACATGGTTAAAGTATATTGGAAACCGTGGTCGGAAAAAATCTCTTCCGGTTACGGTGTTCATTTATTTATGCTGGTAAAAGCCTCCATCCAGCTTATAAAACATGTCACGATTCTTAAGAAACCAATAATTGATAAAACTCCCCCACGCTATAAAGTCGTACAGCTGATTTTATTAACTAATATCGATACTGAACAAAATTATTTTCTATCACTCGCAGACGAAAAAAAAAATGTCCACATTCCGAAATTCACTTATATATTTATTGTATATTTCCGAGCATTACGTACGTATACACACCCCACGTTGCAAACGCATATCACCTAATATACGAATTTAAATCGTGGTTAAAAAATGAAATGTTTCCCCAGTTTGATTTTTTAAAAAAGAAGACTTTTAAAATTTTTAACTCCCAAGTTAAGAAAAAGGCTTAGTTTTTACTTCAATAAATTTCATGCTTATTTTGATATCCAAAAATAGTATACAAATAATACAAATATACGTGACGATTATTCCTTCCGATAGGGTCGCTTGACAAATATTCGATGAAAGGGCCCTTGCAATTCCAATAAAATCTATTTATTTATTTTTTCTGTCCATTTATTGCAATCTCCTTATTGCATATGTCTCTTAACATTTGTCCGTATAAATTTGTATGCACCAATACCTTATATATCATCATCATCATGTCGCGCCGCCAGCGCGGACATCCCTCACCCTCTCTCGCCATCTCTCCCTATCATTCATCGCCTCCGGCAGGTCTTCAGGGTTACATCCTGTGTCCTCACATAGTTGCTGTATGTAAGTTCGTGCTGGTCGTCCTACTTTTGCACATCCATATGTGGGGGTCCATAGGAGTACATCGCTTATGAGCTCGTCGTTGCTTCTCCAGCAGTGTCATATATATATATATATATGAGGATACAGTATGTTGTCCTGAAGACCTACCTAGGGCGATGAACGATAGGGAGGAGTGGCGAGAGAGGGTCAGGGATATCCGTGCTACCAGCACGATATGATGATGATGATGATATATATATATATATATATATATATATATATATATATATATATATATAAGCAGTATTTCCTCTTTTATATACGTTTGATTAAATACAACATATACTTTGTTTTTGTCTATTCTATCTTAGTATGAGGATTTGACTTCTGGATGGAATGAAAACATCCCTATATTTCAACTGAAATCACTGTTTCATTACAACTGAAATCATTTCCATATTACAAAAGGACAGAAAAAAGAAAGCAAATGATAAATCCAGATACTTTAAGTAATCTAAATAAGGATTAATAAACCAACTTTATACTAAAATAGACCAGCTACATTTAACACTTATCCAATCAATTTTTCCTTTTTCCACCGGTAAAACTATTTTCTTCTCCCTCACATGTTCTTTCTCCTCATCTTTATATAAATTTATGCTTCGTCATTGTGTTTGTCATTTTATCATTCCTTCTCCCGTATATTTGCAAAGTTGGAGACGAATTTACTTTGGAAAATTCGGGGCCTAAGTGAAATCACTTCATCCGGAATCAAACGACATACAAAGACTTGAGCGTATCAAAGATAAAATCAGAAATATCTGCTTCATTTCATCTCGCCCTCGTACACCCCCCCACATATATATATATATATATATATATATATATATATATATATATATATATATATCACGGAAAATGAAAATGGATCCCTCGGTAAGCAATTATACAAAAATCAGAAAACACAGTATCATTTTATTATGGTTGAATCATTTTCCACATTAATATTTTCGGTCTGATGAAGTCAGCAAATAATAAAAGTCTAAATAAAATTACACTTTGAATACCTTGTTTTCGTTGTCACTCTCACTCTCTCTCTCTCTCTCTCTCTCTCTCTCTCTCTCTCTCTCTCTCTCACACACACACACACACACACACACACTTATATATATATATATATATATATGGTCGATAGTGAATTTTCACTGTGTGTGTGTGTGTGTGTGTGTTTACACGTATGAATGTGTGTGTGTGTGTGTAATGATTGCTCCATCTTCCCAGCTGATTGTTGTAATTTGATTCTCCAGCATCGTCTGGTGTAACGCTTTCTCTTCGACTGTGTTCTCTAGATGACTTTTCTGTCCAATCGCAAATGGTAAATCTTCAGGTACAAATGATAAACGAGTAGAGAGATGAACGTAGAAGTTCCTTGATGTGGTATTTAAAGAAAATACCGCCAAATGTCTTTTGAGGTCGGACACATTATTTGCAAACTATACTACTAATAAAACGAGTGGTATCAATTTAGGTAAAAGGCTGTGCGTCCTGTTCACATCTCTCATCAGAGCTTTTGTGCATCCGTATAAAAAAATTATGGGGAAATCTTCCCTATCGACTGATACTACACTTTGATCCAAGTCAGAGATACAGGGAGGAATAATTTGTAACTAATTGGAGGGAACGGATTTTTTTATCGTAGTTATTCGTACCGATTAACATGAAAAAAACTGTGTATTATATTTGAACTTTCCTCCTTTTCTACCATGTTGCCACCAAAACATGACCATTGTTCTAATGTATTACAGATTTTTTTTTCTTTTGTGCTGAGAAAAAATTCCACTTTGCTTCAAAAATTATTTAATTTTTTCAGATTATTTGAAATAATGCAATAGAAGATACTTATTGCATATGTCTCTTAACATTTGTCTGTATAAATTTATATGCACCTATACCTTATATATATATATATATCATCATCATCATCATCATGTCGCGCCGCCTGCGCGGATATCCCTGACCGTCTCTCGCCATTTCTCCCTATCATTCATCGCCTCCGGCAGGTCTTCAGGATTACAACCCGTGTCCTCACATAGCTGCTGTATGTAAGTTCGTGCTGGTCGTCCCACTCTTGCACATCCATGAGTGGGGGTCCAAAGCAGAATTTCCTAAACTTTTGTTTAATCAGGTAGTGTTATATTTTGACCTTCGACCCGGCCCAAAAATACTATTCCAAGGTAATACACCGGAAGGAAGTGACACATTCCAACGGCCAGTAATCGAAAGAGATCGCGTGGGCGGATTAAGGCTTACTATATGGGACAAGGTGAAGGTCTCGTTGTGCCACTACAGTCATGCACCGGAAGAGAGTAACCTCTGAACTGCATGACAGTTATTTCCGCTTGATGACGATTAAACATCCGATTCAAAGATCCAGTAGGCGATCGTGTGGGCGTTGAGTTATTATTTAACTCAGTTGAGTTTGGGTCCCGATGCAGTTGCCAGCAGACTCCCAGAGGGTTAGAGACGAGATGTGGTAGGGAAGGCCACAGCCGACCGAGGGGGACCTCGGAAAACCCTCGAAGCAGTTGCCAGCAGACTTCCATACAGTAGAGACCAGATGTGGTAGGGAAGGCCACACCCGACCGAGGGGGCCCTCGGAAAAGCCCCGATGGAGTGGACCCCAAGGCCTCTGGTTGAACATCAGGAGAACAATAAAAACACAACGTGACGGTCATAACAGTGGGGTCAAAATATGAAGTTTATGTTCGATCTCCGGAATCCTCTCACATGCAACCCTTCAACAACCCTTTCGAACCCTTGCAATAAAGTGAGAGGTGAATATTTTTCTAAATAAGTCTTCTTGCGTCTTTATCATGCGTCCTTTATTCATGCGTCTGTCTTTGATGTTGTGTCGTTGTGATGCATGAACGTTTAAATAACTATACAACAGTAGTTGTATTATTTAATCCTGGTGGAGTGCGAAAATAGCTCCAGATCTGTCGTCACTCCTATTAAGGGGAGCCCCAGACACCAGTCAATAATTCTATCCCTTACAATTTTCGTCGAAATTACGTGTACTGCCTGGAAGGAATGGTCTCAGGAACTGAACAAATTAATGATAAATCTTTCTACACTCCCAATAGACTGTTACAAATTTTGGCTCTGTGATAGTTTTAGATACATTGATACTAAATCCTTCTTTGTATAACCGCAATAATATGTATATATATATATATATATATATATATATATATATATATATATATATATATATATGTATATATATATATATATATATATATATATATATATATATATATATATATACGATGTTATTCGTAGTTGAAAGTAAAAATTTTCGAAGAAATATTCGTGTAAAATATTATTACATATAGATGACCTAAGCATCATGACTCACGATTCTTATGTGTTATATTTGGCGACCAATTTTCCTCCTCAGATTAAAAGAAAAACTCGTGAAAACTGACCCGTTTGTTTAAAATGCTATTGAAAATGCATTTCTTTTTTTATCGGAATTTTATCCACTTAACTACAAAATGAAATAAAATCTTAATCCCCCTACTTTCTTTGTTGCCATAAATTGAATCAATCTACCACTAACTTTATATACCAGACATTATCATGATGGTTATAGTGTTCGCCAATAGCCCGGGAGAGCGGCATTCAATTCCCGGTCGAGTCATACCAGAGATTCAAAAAATGGTACTTGATGCCTCCTTGCTTAAGATTCAGCAACATAAGCGTATAGTGGAGCAACCCAGGAAAAGGAGTTGTGCCCTCCCCTACACGTTGGTGTAGTAGCTATCGAAAAGTGAGTCTTCGGGTCACTCTAAGATCGCCAATTTTTATGAGAATTTTGCTTTATTCGCAGTTTTATTATTGTAGCAACATAGACAGATTGATGCCGTCATCTGAGCTGTCGCTGTGAGAACCAGCAAGATGCTGTTTGGTTTTACGCAAATTATAAGAAAAATATTATGATATGTTTTGGGGACTTCTTCATTTTGGAATCAAAGAAAAGCACATATTGAAGACTTAGAAGGCTCTCAGAAAAATAAGATTAAAATATTTTAGTAGTTCGAACCGTCTTCCCAAAGCTAATTGAAGATATTCTGAATTACCCAGAAAATCTATCTATATATCTATCTATCTATTCATCTATCAATTATAAATTAAGAAACAAGAAAATCAAGAAAGTAAATTAGGAATATGATTGGGAAGTAACCTTTGATTATACATGTAAGTCCAATAATGATATTTAATCTACTGTATCAAGGACAAATAGAAAGATTGGCTTACTGATTAGAAATTTTACCTCAAAGGAGGTAAATTTTGATTTAGAAATATATAAAAATCCTGATAAAACATCTTCAAGCCGAAATATGGTAATTGAAATGTAATATAGGGACAGGAGTGTGTAAAAAAGAGTGAACAAAATAATAAAATCAACTTAAATAGTGCAGTTACGAGGAGAGATTACAGAAATTAGATTTACCTACTATACACGAAGGGAGAATGAAGAGTATTCCAATTGAAACTTCAAAATATTTAATGTAATTTTTACATATGCTACATATTTTTCAATATCTAAACTCCAATTCGAAACTTATTTGAAACCCCTTTGAGGAATAAATTACTGTCTAATCAACTGAACACAGTAATCGATATGCATTGCGCTCAGCAAAAAACACACCTTGTTAAAACTAGTCAGAAATATTTACCTTGTCAACCGATCGAGAACACACCGATCATGCCTTCTACGGATTCCTCAAGTATAAAAGTATACTGAATACTTTGTTTATGTTCAATATCTGTAGTTTTAACTTGTTTAGTGTCACCCCCAAGTCTATTCTGACCAGAAGAAATATCAGTGTTGGTCACATCTATTAGTCAAATAAATCCATTTGAGATAAGGAATTGTTTACCTGCTGAAAATGATTTTAAAGGATTCAGTTTGTTAAGTATAGATGTGGAAACCAAAACTGCTTAGCAGATTTACGTATAAACTAACCCAACAAAAAAGACTTGCCTTTAAAACCAACTAAGCAGCCAACTAACCCATATTTTAAGGGTCACCAATTTTATGTGCTTTTTCTGGAGTATAATACATACTACATTATAATGATTCTATGATAGTATTATATTATGCCATATTATAGAGTTAAATGAAAAATGAAGACTTTTCTGCGACTTCATTTTCAGGAAAAACTTTACTTTTGGAAGACGAACTTCTAAATTTGGTAAAGAACCCCCCCCCCAGAAAAGAAAAGGAAAAAAACCCAAACACCTCAAATGTGGTCTAACACGTGCTAAGACGAAACCATAAAAGAAAGTTGACTCCTCCTCTCTCTCTCTCTCTGTCCACCCCACTAGATGACCACGATATAGGAGTGGAATTTTGATATAAATGCTAGTAAAATTAGTAATAATTCAATCGAGCATTTGTTAAAATAGTATGCATACGTTGGAAGTGATTCCGTTTCCAGAAGTTTTTTCACAAAGGTCAGTAAATTTATTCTACTAAACTGTTCATTTAAAAATGCACATATTTGATTTAAAATAATTATTTCTTACGTCTCTACTATATTGTGTTCTTATATGAAATACACTATATTCCTCATTTATGTCGACATATTTAACAGTAAAAGAAAAAAGTATAACGACCCTGGTCGAATGCTTTAGTATACAGGGCAAATAGAACTTTTTCTAAAGCTTAAAAGTCTGATTGCACACCCTCATAGCAGTAAAAAAAAAAGAAAAAAAAAAAAGCAGCCGAAGTCATAAATCGAATTCTACCTATAAAATAAAACCCCATTAGGGCCGGAATCGGATGATAGGATGAAATATACCCCAAAATTTCTTTGAATTTTAACATACAGCAGTCCTGGACTTTAACTAAGTTAAAACTTAAGGTAAAAAAGGTCTTTTTTTTTTCCACGTACACATGGGAAGCGGCATGATGTACGTGTGAGTCCTGCGGCTTAACGCTCAGGATTGTCAGTTCGATCGGGGAAATACTGTTGCTCATCTATAAGAGTGGCTTCTATAGATGAGAATAAAAACAGCCATCGAAAGATAACCATGACTCGTACTCAAACCACATACATAAACCGCATCGTTCCTCGCGCGGGTAGAAAAGGGGCGCTTCCTGCTGAGGTTGGAGCCCTGGCCTCAGTGTTCGAAAGATCAGCTACAGAGCTCAAACAAAAACTACTAAAATGCAAACAAACAATACAGATAGCGACATTTAACGTTAGAACCCTAAATAGAATAGGTCAACTATCACAGCTAACTGCATCAGCCGTAGAACATAAGATAGACGTAATTTGCATACAAGAGCACGGATACACGCACACCGAAGATATCAAATATCACGAAACTGGCAATGGATGGATGCTGGTGACTGTATCGGCATGGAAAAACTCTGTCAATGCATCGGTAGGAGGGGTGGGAATGCTAATAGGACCAAGGGCGTTAAAAACACCAAATAGCATTGAGAGAATACAACCTAGGATGATGGCCGCAACGTTTAATGGCAACCCCAAAGCAACAATTATCTCCTGCTACAGCCCTACCAATGTTAGCGAAGAAAACGAAATAGTCACCTTCTACGAAGAACTATCCTCCCTAGTACGCAGCATTCCGAAACACAAGCTGCTAGTCATTGGTGGAGATATGAATGCACAAATCGGGAAAAACAGAAACAACAAATACAGCCTACACAACACGTCAAAAAGGAATGGACAACATCTAATTGATTTCATGATAGAAAATAGATTAACATGCCTCAATACAAACTTTCAAAAAATGGAGGGAAATATATGGACCTACACATACGCAAATAATAGTAAAGCACAGATAGACTACCTCTTTATAAACAGGAAATGGAAAAATAGTGCGATGAATTGCGAGGCATGCTCCTCTTTCGAGGGTGTGTCCTCCGATCATCGAATAGTTACGGCAAAAGTACGACTAAGCCTACGAAAAAACGCCACACGAAAAGCGACAACCAAGCACTATGACTGGGTCCTACTCAACAACAGAAATATTAGAGACAAATATGCATTAGAATTAAGAAACAGATTCGAAGCACTACAAGGGAAGGCAGAAAAAGGTACCCCAAATGACGAATATGAAAATTTTGTAGAAGCACACCTTGAGGCGGCAGCTAGTGTATTCCAACAATACCTAGAACTAAATATAGAGTCCCTTGGGAAACGCTAGCGGTTAGAGAAAAACGTGCACTCGTGAAAACTGCCTCCAAAAGCTATCGAAAGAATCCAACAAACACAAATGCCCGAAAACTAGAAAAAGCACTATATCAATTAACAGGAATATATCTAAAAGAACAGGCAGAATACATAAAAAATCAGATAGATAAGATTAGAGACTCGGGGGAAGATAGACAATCCAGGATAGCCTGGCAAACAATAAACGAAGTAGAAGGAAGAGCACAGCCAAAGCAAAATTGAAAGCTGCAAGCCAACAAGAAAGAGTAAAACTGTGGGAACAGCATTTCAAAAATCTACTAGGAAACCCACCGAAAATAACGGATGAACCGATCACCAGAATTATCAGTAAGCAATTAGACGTTAAACTAGGTCCTTTCACCAAAGAAGAATTCGACACAGTTCTCAAAAGAATTAAAAATAGGAAAGCTGCAGGGGTAGACGAGATCCCCCCAGAAGTGTGGAAGACTAGACAATTCGACGATATACTGCTCCGGCAATGCAACGCAGTCTATAGTCAAAATAGGATAGAAAGATGGACGAATGGATGCATCCTTCCATTCCCTAAAAAAGGCGACCTCGGACTAGCCAAGCACTACCGAGGGATAACACTTACATCCATACCAGCCAAAATCTACAATGCCCTACTACGGAACCGCATAGAACCCAAAATAGACAACATTCTTAGGAAAAACCAAAATGGCTTCCGAAGAAATAGATCCACAACCTCACAAATACTGACCATCCGTAGAATCCTTGAAGGCGTTCGGGCAAAAAACCTTCAGGCGACATTACTATTTGTCGATTTTACCAAGGCCTTCGATTCCATACACAGAGGGAAGATGGAGCAAATCCTACTAGCGTACGGCCTACCAAAAGAAACCGTAGCAGCGATAATGATTCTCTACAGAAACACCAAAGTGAAAGTACGTTCACCAGATGGAGACACAGAATACTTCGACATTGTTGCAGGAGTACTACAAGGAGACACACTAGCCCCGTACCTCATTATCATCTGTCTAGACTATGTGCTTAGGACTTCGATCGACAAAATCAGAGAAAATGGCTTCGAGCTGACTAAGAAAAGAAGCAAAGGTACCCCACAAAAACAATCATGGACGCCGACTACGCTGATAAACTTGGCGTTACTGGCGAATACGCCTAATCAAGCAGAGACACTACTACATAGCCTGGAACGAGCCGCAGCAGGCATTGGCCTCCATATCAATGCGCACAAAACTGAATATATGTGTTACAACCAAACAGGCAACATTGCCACACTAGACGGAGCCTCTCTGAAACTAGTCGACAAATTCACCTACCTAGGTAGTAGCGTCTCATCAACCGAGAAAGACATCGACACACGACTGACGAAGGCATGGACAGCTATCGATAGGCTCTCGATCATATGGAAGTCGGACCTAACCGATAAAATGAAACGCAGTTTCTTTCAGGCAGCGTTTGTGTCGATACTGCTATATGGATGCACCACATGGACGCTAACTAAGCGGCTGGAGAGGAAACTAGACGGAAATTACACAAGAATGTTGAGAGCAGTATCGAACAAGTCCTGGCGACAACACCCCACGAGACACCAACTATACGGACTCTTGCCCCCCATCACGAAAACTATACAAGTTAGACGAACCAGACACGCGGGACACTGCTGGAGAAGCAAGGACGAGCTCATAAGCGATGTACTCCTGTGGACCCCCACATATGGATGTGCAAAAGCAGGACGACCGGCACGAACCTACATACAGCAACTATGTGAGGACACAGGATGTAACACTGAAGACCTGCCGGAGGCGATGAATGATAGGGAGAAGTGGCGAGAGAGGGTCAGGGATATCCGTGCTGGCGGCACGACATGATGATGATGATGATGATATTTACTTTATACAATATATTCGTCGGATTAAATCTCATATCTTACTCAAATATATATATATATATATCTGTGCGCGCACGCGCATATGTCTATGCCAATTAATGCATATATATATATATATATATATATATATATATATATATATATATATATAAATTAATGCATATATATATATAAATACGTAAAATGTTCAGATGCATGGAAATACTGAAAAACACTGACGAATTTCTTTAGTTCAGGTATGAAACGTTTATTAACTTTTTTGAGTTTTAGTTTTTCGACACGAGGAGAGAGAGAGACACAATTTTTACTATGCTGACTGTTCCATCTGCCCTTGCCTAGGTTCAAATCTCAACTCGCCTCGCCCAGAGTCACATCTCAACTCGCCTCGCCCAGGTTCAAATCTCAACTAGCCTCTGCCAGAGACAAATCTCAACTCGCCTCCCCCAGGCTCAAATCTCAACTGGCTGCTTTTTCAAAAATGACCAAAATTCACAGCCCATCGCTTCCGAGCATGACGTCATCCACACCCCTGTCCATTTCCTCTCTGGGTTTTTTATTATGATATTTGTGATTGCACATCCAACGCACGAGCGTGAACATCCGCACTAATAGCCGAAGAGTTCTAAGCCCAAAACCGAATGATAAGATATAACTAACGAAAATGATTAAATAAAAAAAAGCATTCCGTAATTATATAACATCTATGTTAGGTTGATCTCTCTGTTAAAATAAAACAGTTTTTACCCAAGTTGATGATATTTCTGTACTGTTAAACCACATGGACTGGTGGTGTAATGGCTAGCAAGCTCGACTAGCAAACCTACACGAGTGAGTTCGAGTCTCATTGGGTGCCCCTTTCATATGGCCTTGTGCCACATCTAAGCAAAAAGCTTAGTAAATTTCCATTATCCACATGGACCCCTATGAAACACTCGGAGAAAAAGCGAGAGGAGAACGAATCAAGTGTAAATAGGTCTTTTTGGAACAAACCCTGCAAGCAGCAGTCAATAAAATAGTAACTGTGCCCACATATACCTCCCATCTAAAAAATCATCCAAAAAAATCTAGCATGGTATGCTGGGCCCTGCTGGTGAAGTAAGGAGGAACTTATAAGCCAATATCTTCTATGCGCACATGGACATAATAATGTGGTGTGAACAAAAATGTTGATATTTTCCCGCTTAGTTCTGCCACTAAATGTCATCTAGAGGACTTGCCGGATGAATGAATCGTGAACACGATTGAGATTTAATGAAATCCATTCACTTCTTCATGATGATGATAATGATGATTGTACTTCTATATTTTGTGGTATTGATTGATGGTCATCCACTAGAATACAAAAATACAAACTTATATGAATGATATAAATGAGTGCAGATTTTGGGGCACTGATTTGTTCTGTATTTTCCCTCTCTTCTAGGAATCCTGCCCACTCGATTTGGGCTGAAGAATACACCGACAGCATCTAGAAGACGAGTAAGATTCCTCCACCGAGTGTCCTATGTATAACTAAACAATCTGATGGCGGGGCTCTAGTCTTGGAGCGTTGGGGAATACAGAGAAGTCCTTTATTGCCGTGGCTCCCAGGTCCAGTCTGACCCGGAGTGGTAGCCGCTGAGGGGATCTTATTTATGGGCTAAATAGAACTGTTTGACATTCAAACTGTGTAAGAAAATGACTTAAACTAAATTGACTTGTTTGAAATAGAACAGTTTGATCATTTACCTGTTTGTAAACGAATGTTTCATTGAATTGTTTGTGATATATATATACTTGAAACTATTTAACTTTATTGACTTACGTTTAAAAATAACCCCTATATAATATATATGTAAAAGCCGGTTTTGGCATTATATAACCAACAATGTTTGATATGGCATAAACCCAAGCCAAACCCAACCTATTACTCGCAAGATACACTTGTTTGAAGTTTTCTGTTAAATTACACGCACATAATCTTTTAGTGATTTTAGCTTCTAAAAACGTCTCAGACATTTTATCTTAGGCTACAATGTAGTAATAAGGAAAACGACAAAAATAATCAATTCAGTCATTCGAGGAAGATGTGAAATGATTCTAAGTAATAACAAAATCGCAGAAGAAAGCCTCTTATTTCTCACTTTAAAGCTAAACTGCTTTCACAAAAATTGTATTTACTAATTTCTCTCCAGAAAAGCGGAATATTATGTGAAATTGATTACAGTATAAAAATAGATAAATATTCCTATATTTAAAAAAAAAAAACAAACAAGAACGAGAAATAATCTTGCCCTAGTCGGAAAAGGTTAAAATGTCATTTGAATCGTTTAAGTGTTTTGGCACCATCTGCTGGAACGGAATCGTTTAATAATTGAATAAATTTGAACTCTTTTCGATCTGTCAATCGACAAATCAACATATTGATCTCTGCATTAGTTTCAATTTAAAAATTAATTCGCATTTAATTGAATATATGAAAAAGGCAGATATTGAAAAAAAAAAACGGACATAAAAAATGCAAGAGGAAACGTCAAAATGTAATATTGTTTTTTATTAGTCCCTGTTTGAACAGCAGGAAACACGTTGTTGGTTGCAAGGTATTTTTAAATGTGTTATTGAAGATGTATTTATTATTAAAAGAAATATATAGGCGCTTGTTGACTATTGTTAGATATTGCCAGACTGCAATTCTCAATTTTTTTTTTCTTCTAGACATGGGTATGTATCTATTGATAATTACGAGTTCGGTACTCGCAAGTCGTACGATGTGTAGAACAGAGCACAAAAAAATGTAACTCGTCTGAAGCGTTAGGACCTCTTGAGCTTTATTCACTCCGTTAAAGAAGTGAAAAATGAATAACTGACACAACACGAGAAGAAAATCGGCTTCGTTGTTAAGATTGTATCTTTGATTCGTTCATCGATATCGGTTCAGGCGAAAATTTCCCTCCACACAGTCCAGAGGCTAAAAACAAAAACTGACAGTATAACGGCTTCCGGCGTCGGAAAATTGGTAATCACAGTCCACTCTTTCCAATTTTCTTCTTCAGGTGCATGAAACCGTCTGGCAAACCCCATAAAAATCTTAGATGGTCATTGAAGGTTTTCCGGTACAAGGCGTTAGATAAAGCATACCTTGTTACATCTGTAATATCCTAACTAACAAAAGGGAAATAACCTCTGATTCCACATGGGTTACGGCCCCTACCACATCAGAGGGATTTGGGCAATAAAGGAATGTACCAGGCATAGCAGCAGATGTTCGTTCTCGCTCTGTCTTTAATCACCATCCATCCTATCGATTCATCTTGGTAATAGTCCATACCTAGCAAGTATACATTACCTCAGATATAAAGACTTTACAACATCTAACTCACTGAATGAACTGTTGAAGTTTATCAAATCCTCTCATTTCAATTTGTCAGATTTGTTAATATCTTCTCCAATCGTGATAGAGTAAGATTTGCTTCGAATGTAACATATCTTACCTATTATTATTTGTGTGTTAACATGGACAATTTAAACACTTCTCCACACGTCTATATTTGTTAATCATATCAGTTCGGAGCATATTAGTGCATAGAGAAGTTGTACAACTGTGGCATATTGACTCTTCAACGTAACTTCAATCAGAGATTCTCTGCTCGGGACGCCTTGTGTTAATTAGCAGAAGAAGTCACGTGGTTGAACGGAAATGTGTGGGTATTACGGAGGGATATATACGGATGCTGGTATGACATACGGTGAGTCTTGAGTCAGAAGAGATACGGACAGGCACAGAGAGTGCTTGCGTGTGGATGGGTGCTCTGTCGGAACAGCGGCCTTGAGCTGGCCTCCGGTTTAGTACCCCACCGGCCGAGAAGGAGAAGTGCACATTGGGACCCTAAATATGAATATGGAAGCACAGAGTGGTTAACCGTCTTGCAGCGAGGTATGGCCAAGAGAAGAAGAAATAATAGGCCAATATGACTGGCTGTCTTCGTCTCCCTCCGTCCGTCAGTCTCACTTACTTCTACCGAAGTTTGACCCCTTCCGAGAAAATGAAAATACCTATGTATTTTTATAACCAAAAGTTGTTCATCCTTCATGGCTATATAACACTACGTGATAATTTTTGTTGTTGTTTCAGCCATCTTTATCATTAACGTTTTGAATTAATAGCGACATCAATTCACAAAACAGTTAGCCTTGCTCGTATTCACATGTTATATATAAACTTTATAGTCTTAAAATAAATGAATAAATATGTATATATTTAGCGGCCATGACTTAAGGAACGGAACAGTGACAAATATTTAAATGATTTTTATTTGAAAAAAATGTATGTACATTTATGAAATTTTCACAAAATATTCTAGGAACATATTTGCATTTATTACATATAAAATTTTCAAAATTTTCTTTTACAGTAAATAAGTAGTCATCTGAAAAATCAAAAATATACATTTTGCCCCAGTCAAAAGTTAAGGAACTTGTTAGATTAAAATATAAACTATAGAAAAAGTCTAAATTTACTGAATGTTCTTTAGCATTGGATTACCTCATTGCATCTTCGACCACATGATCCAATTAACTTCTTACAAACAGAGGTAGTGATACTTTCCCATTCTTCTTTCAGAAAACCTCATAAATCATCAATATTTTGAGGATTTCTGTTCTGAGCTTTCTATCTTATGATTTAACACACTTTCTCTATAGGATTCATATCTGGGCATTGTGGTGGCCACTTCATAACAGGTATTCCTTTCTCTTCAAAAAACTAATCACAGTTTTAACTTTGTGTAAATGGGGATAAGCATGTTGGCGAAGACGTTCTTTATAAACACTGGCATTAATATAGGGTGAAAACGAACAATGGGTCCTACATACGCTGAAGAAATCATCCCCACACGAATTCACTCCGCCCTCCAAATTTCACAATTTTCTTAACGCATTGAGGAGATAAGCGTTCCCATTTTTTTTACGTCGGACAAGCCCCTTACCATCAGATCCAAACAAGTTGAATCTAGATTCATCATTAAAGTGAACAATATTCCATTGTTCCTTTGTCCACAGGATATGCTCTGTGGTGAAGTCAAGGCGAACCTTTTGAAATGAATGGTATGCGACATGGAATCTGATCTATAAATTTTTCAGCTTTTCTCGAGATTAGCTTTCCTGTTTGCTAAAAAGGCTCGTAAAATAGACGTTGCTGTATGGAAACGGTCTTTTAAAGACAGTTTAACCATCATTCAATCTTCCTGTTTGGTAGTCAAAGAGGACCTGCCAGTTCTCGGTTTTGGTTCTAGTATCTAACACAAGAATGCTGCGAGCAATATTGAACCAGTTCTGGAGGTAAGACCCCACAAAGCACCAACTATACGACCCCTTACCTCCCATCACGAAAACTATCCAAGTTAGAAGAGCCAGACATGCAGGACACTGCTGGAGAAGGAAAGACGAGCTCATAAGTGATGTACTCCTTTGGACCCACACATATGGCCGAGCAAAAGCAGGACGACCATCTCGAACATACATAGAGGAGCTATGTGAGGATACGGAATGTAGCCCCGAAGACCTACCAGAAGCGATGAACGATAGGGAAAAGTGGCGAGAGAGGGTCAGGCATATCCGTGCTGGCGGCACGACATGATGATTATGATGATGATGATCTTCCCAGCCTTAAATCTACTGATTACACGATAAACAACGCTTTCTTTTCTTCGCCCGATGCCAGTAATTTCAGAATACGATTTCCCTTCTTCATAATTTGCTAAAACGAGTTTTTTTCTTTGCTAATTAAACAATCTTATTTAAAATAGTTCCAACGATGAATGACAGTAGACTATAAATCAAAATAAGCAATGGACTTGTTTAAAACTTATCAAAATTACTATAATTCAAAAGCGTTCTTTAATTTTTGGCCATGGCAAAATGTACATTTTTGTTTTTGTTTTTATTAGTTCACTATTAATTTACAGAATAAAAAACTTAATATATAATAAATACATAAAAGTTTTGTGAAGATTTTGTAAACGCACATTCTAGTTTTTTCAAGTAAAATCATTTAAATATGAGTTGTTCTGTTCCCTAACTTATGGCGGCTACTATATATATATATAGAGAGAGAGAGCGAGAGAGAGAGAGAGAGAAAGTGACATAGAGAGAGAGAAAGTGACATACAGAGAGAGAGAGAGAGAGAGATGATAAGACACAAGGTTTTGCGAACGTTGAATATTTTGGTTTTGAGAAATCCATCAGGGTGTGTAAAGTTGCGAATAAATGAATAAAAAATGAATAAAATGTTTTAAAGCAAGTATTTCTCCAGATAAAAACATTCTCAAAAGATCATAGTTTTTTTTTTTTAATCTCTGGATATTTTTCAATTTATTTTTATGCTAGACCGAAGAGAGAAAACAGTTAATATTTTCAAATCTGTAGGTCCACGAAGAGACTTACACATTTTTTTTAATTATTTAATTTGTTCTTTCTTACACGCGTTTCTACCTTCTCGGTTTCTTCAGAGAGTAATGGAATATTTTGGGAGTTTCTGTAGTAGATATTTTATTTTCCTTATCATTTTTCTTTTTCCGAGAAAACATTATTTTTACGTGTGTCTATTTTTTCATTATAAAGTGTCTCAGATTTTATATGGGTTACTGTGTGTGGTGGGAGGGAGTTCTTCTCTATAGTTTAGTTCTGTTGATTGTTTTTGAGTTTTGATTTTTAACTCTCTTCCATTTCTTATACTTATATATATATATATATATATAAGTATGAAAAATGGAAGTGAGTTAAAAATCAATGATATATATTTATATATATATATATATATATATATCATCATCATCATGTCATGCCGCTAGCACGGATATCCCTGACCCTCTCTCGCCACTTTTACCAATCTTTCATCGCCTCAGGCAGGTTTTCAGGGCTACATCCCGTATCCTTACATAGCTACTGTACATATGTTCTAGCTGGTCGTCCTGCTTTTACTCTGTCATATGCCGGGGTCCATTGGAGTACATCACTTATGAGCTCGTCTCTGTGCCTCATGCAGTGTCCTGCGTGTCTGGTTCGTCTAACTTGGATAGTTTTTGTGATGGGAGGAATGTAGCCGTATAGTTGGTGGTTTGTGGGGTGCTCCCGCCAGGACCTATTCAATATTGCTCTGAACATTCTTGTGTAATTGCCCTCTAGCTTCTTCTCCAGCCGTTTTATTAGCGATAAAGTAGTGCATCCATACAGCAGTATCGATACGACCGCTGCCTGGAAGAAACTGCTTTTCATTTTATCGGTCAGGTCTGATTTCCATCAAGGAATTATTCGGCGTAATTGCAAATAAGCTTGACCTCATGAGTTCGAATTCCAGTCGTGCTATTATGTTTATTTTTGTCTTATTATCTTAGGAAAGGTATAAAAAACATTTACTCTACCTTTAAGGGTTATTTTGTATTATTACTTTTTTTCAGCAACGTCGGCTTTGCCATTAAAAAAACATAAAGTTTAATATGCCATTAAACAGAGAAACCAAAACCCTATAATATCTGGTCACACAATTAGAAAAACATACAACTATTTCCAACACGATAAAAGACTTACCGGTTCATTTGACCAACCGTGATACATCGATGTAGCAATTGGTGACGAAAAAGTTATTAATGAGATAACATCGACAACCATTTGATAACAGAGTCAGTTCATTCCTCAATTCTAATGATTAAATATTTCTATTAACTCAATGCTAAGTAGGAAATTTCTTGTATTAATATCTTATCAAATTTGTATAATATATTTGTTTCCTATATAAGACTAAAGTATTGACCCCACCACCAAAGATAATATACATAGAGTATAGCACAAAAAAAAAATGAAATAATAACAATATCTATCAATCTAGTCATGGTTATCTTTCGATGGCTGTTTTATTCTCTTCTATAGAAGCCACTCTGATAGAGGAACAGTAGTAGTTCCCCGATCGAACTAACGATCCTGAGCGTTAAGTTATCAACCTCACGTCTAGGACCTATTTAGGTATTGAGTTAATGCACCCAAAACGGAATATATGTGCTATAACCAAACGGGGGATATCTCCACTCTAGACGGAACCCCTCTTAAACTAGTAGACAAATTGGAAGCAGCGTCGCATCAACCGAAAAGGACATCGACACGAGGTTAACGAAAGCATGTAGAGCTATCAATAGGCTATCGATTATATGGAAATCAGACCTAACCGATAAAATGAAACGCAGTTTCTTCCAGGCAGCGGTCACATCGATACTGCTCTATGGCTGCACTACATGGACGCTAACAAAGCGGCTGGAGAAGAAGCTAGACGGCAATTACACAAGAATGCTGTGGGCAATCTTGAACAAGTCCTGGCGGGAACACCCCACAAGACACCAACTGTACGGACACCTGCCTCCTATCACGAAAACTATTCAAGTAAGACGAACCAGACACACAGGACACTGCTGGAGAAGCAGGGACGAACTCATAAGAGATGTACTCTTATGGACCCCCACACATGGCCGTGCAAAAACAGGACGACCAGCACGAATATGCATTCAGCAGCTATGTGAGGATACTGGATGTTGTCCTTAAGACCTGCCTAGGGCGCTGAACGATAGGGAGGAGTGGCGATAGAGAGCCAGGGATATCCGTGATACCAGCTCGACATGATGATGATGATGATCTATCAATCTACACGCACTCCTATGTTTTTCTCGTGCTTTTTATTTAATAGTATGAGTGAAATCTTATACTCTTTGAAATATTCTGTTTTTATTTGTATATACCATGCTTAAAGATATAAGAAATAGCCGTCAAATATTTATTGGTACAGAAAGAATATTATGGACGCGGGTATTTAAGTGACCAGCCAATAAGCCAATATGTGATACATGACCGTTTTATCGTTATTTGACGTCACGTATGAAGGATAAAGACACCTGTGCTTTTATTATTTGAGTATAAAATAATTCAGATATATAAGTAGTTTTTTTTTTATTTCAGTGGAGCAGTTCATAGTTCAGAGCTCAGAGTTGGAGTCAGTCGGTTGAGTGTCCTCTAGGGCAGTGGGAGGACGAAATTGCCGAAGGAATAAAAGTCGGGTGTTATTGTTTTTTCGTCTAACACGCACGAGACTTAGCGTTTCCATGACGCAAATAATACTCTCTCCTTCTCTCTCTCTCTCTCTCTCTCGTGTTACGCGTCTGATAGTTGTATGATTTTTTTTTCGGTCAGAAATAAACTTTTTGTATCGAAAACAGCAACGAATCTGTCTTATATTTGAGAAGTGTAACGTCAATTAATATTCTAGATAGTGCCGGGTCAGTGACGCAACGTTATACACTAGTCAGGATGGTGGCAGAAAGTTACACATTTCTTGACTCATAATCATTTTTCTATATCATCACCTATCAGGTGTAAAGCTTTGTTAATAGGAATCAACTTTCTCTTATTTTGTAGATTTGTCTGAGTTTTTCCTTAGTCTATTTTTAGAATAGTCCAGTCTATCTTACACAAAGAACTTGCCAGATTCTTATCACTTTCATGCGATTTCTTAAGGACTTGGTTTTGAAAAGTTTTCTTGTTCTTCTCAAATGATCTTTTCTTCTATTTCTTACAAGTGTTCTCATATTTCGTTACTTTTTAGTTATGTTTCTTCAGTTGTTTCCATTTTTTAAATTATTAGTTTTGCCCATTTTAAACATCAAACTCCATTCCTATATCCTGTCTGTATATTCTCATAAGCTAGTTCCTTTTCAAATTTGCAAATATTTTTAGAATATCCATATCAATAAGGTGTTTCATCTTTTTAACCCTATCTATTTCGTAACTATATAAATGAGTAGCATCATTATTATTACAATTTTTGAGACAAGAGGAAGTTTCATTGGAAGATGCCCTTTTGTAATCTAACCTTTGCTAGATTTTGACTTTTTGTTCTAATTTCTCCTATCCAGTTCTTCATGGCTTTACTGACGTAGCTTATGACATTGTCGGATATTTTGAACATTTTCAGACATTGTATTTTCGGGGTTTGCCGGAACACATATTCGCTCTTGTCAATTCATACTATGTCTATATTAATCTTTTCTTTTTTTTTTTTTTCTTTTTTTTTGATGTGCTGATCTATCTATCTATATATATATTATAAGCCATATATTCCCTTTGCTCCGTTGCAGCATACTTTTTGTTCTTGCAGAAATAGTGAGCGGCATACAAGTAGTAATTTATTTCTTCTTTTATCTGTGCGTTTTCCTTAAGTAAAATGAATCCATTATTGGTCAATGGTTATTGCAGATACATCCTTTTAAGGTTATTTCTGGATCAGCGTAGTTTTCCACTTCATCGTCCATTCGGATATGCTTGCTTCTTCTTAGTATTTTTTCAGTTACTGAGTTAAACTCTCGTAGATAGATCTGAGTTTTCAAAACCAGAATCCATGAATGCCATCATGCACTGGTATTTTCCATTTTTTCATCTGAATGTTGGTTTAGTGAGTTCGGTTGTATATCAACCTCTTATATTCCTCAAGTCCTTGCAATTTTTTTGAATAGTATTTATCGTTGCTTCTACGTTCTTTCTATTCATATAACTTGTTCCAAAATAGTGTCCTTTCCTTTATATTCGATTGTTTATTTGTCTTCATGTTTTCTTCATCGACTTGCTGGTAAAATTTTCTCCCTTTATTTTAGAAGGTCTACCTCTGATTGATTTGTTTGATTTTCTCCCTCTATATTTTGAACCCCATTTCTTTTGTGGATATCGTTTCTTCGAATTGCATTCTTAGTATTGGCTGTTGTCTTTATGTGGGCTTTTCCCCATTGGATTTTGTATAGTTTTCTTTTTTAATCTTCTGCCTATTTTTCGTAATTTCTGTATTTGTTTTCTTTCCTCATTTCCTATTCAGCTTTTATAATTCCGTTTGGGTTCCTTTGGAATATAACCATTTTATCATTGACTAGGTTTGCTTCTGCATGAAATAGATAGTTTAATTTGGAGATGTATGTTGTAGTATTCTTTCATACAATATTAGACTTTTCGGTTTCTAACTTGATGATCACTTTGGAATGGTAGTGTAACCTTCTTTTCAGCCATTTTTTTCTTTTCATTAACTCTATATATCTTTTTTTTTTTTTTCTTGTGTTAACGTCAATGCTAAAGTTATTAGTTCAGTGATATTTTAGTTGTCAATATTTTGTATTTCAGCTACTTTAAGAAGATCTTCTTGAGCTTATTCTTCCCGACATTCTTGTTCACGTTTTATTTACAATAGCTTGAAATCAGAAAGCCTACTTTTCTTGAAATTTATCCTCGTTTGGTTGGTAGGCAAGTCATCGGCTTGAATTAAATTTAGCTGATTCTTTTCAAGTTTGGATCATCCTTTTCCTAGATCCACATTGCGTAAGATCTTTTTATAATAATTGTATTTACATTTTTGTTGTCTTCTTATTCTTTAGTGTCTAATAGCCAACATTCATTGGAACACCATCGGGTCGTTCATGTTAGTTATTAAGGAATCGCTTGTCGATCATAACAATCAGATGCCATTTGTATTTGCATTTGACATAGGGGGTTTATTATGTCTATATGAGTCTCTAGACTTGATTATATTTGATATTGTTACAGATGCAGGTATTCTTTTAATAACCTTTAACGGGCCACAAAAATTCTTACGCCTATAAAATGTCAAAATGGTAAATTAGTTTAAGTATAAAACATCTTTTTTCTTCAATCAGGGTTTGGGGAAGATTGTACCATTTTATTGCCCTTTTCTATTTCTATGATTTTCTGAGAGTAGAAAATATTCAATTATTATTATTATTATTAGTAGTAGTAGTAGTAGTAGTACGACTACAGCTTTTACTCTTTGCGAGTTTTTCAGACCAGTGTTAGCTGATGGACTTTCACTGGAGTATGAGTGACCACAAGTCTCTTCCAGTCTCTTAGACTCTTCTCAATATTCAAGCAGATCTCAGCAATACTGTTATCTGTATGTTCTCAATTATTCTTATAATTTCCGCCTTTGTGAGTTGGCAAATAGTTTTTTTCTTATGAAATTCTGAGTGGTAGTATGTCTCCTCAAGTCTCCAGGACCCTTCTTCGTATTCGGGTTGATCTTTACCAGGATCGTCTGTACTTGGCCCTTAGATTTCCATGTTTTCCTGTCCCTTTACCCATTCTTTATGATTGTTTCAAGTGCACCAACTACAGTTGCTATCACTATCACCTTCGTGTTTCATATTTAGCAGGTTTTTTTTGACTCTCACTTGTTCTAATCGTCTGGCCGAGATAAGGTGATGCATTTGTATCTCTGAATCCCAGAGAATTGTGTGCGTCTCATTCTTCTGAACGGATTGTGGATTGTGCATGTTTTACTTGTTCGTTCTATCAAATCTACATTTTTTGCACAGCTCTCACTGGATTATCTTCCCCGGCCAGTCGTGTCTAGTTTTATACTCGTTTTACGTTAGTTTGCTGCATTCGCTCATTCCACGATTGATCTCTATAACCACGTATCCTTACATTCACTTTTTTGCATCTGGTATATATTTTTGCTTTAACATAGTTGGTACTTATGGCGTTGTTTTATGGTGCTATTAAAAGAGATTAAGTTTCTGTATTAACGTTTCCCTTTCTTAGACAAATCCATGTTTTCTCGTGTGAGATGTCGCTTTCTTGGCTCTTGAAATGTCCATACAATTGCTTTTCTTCCTATTTTTATTATCAAGTAAATGTGGCTCTGTTGACCCTTATA
>OY757930.1:12338757-12358757 GCA_963585895.1 Sepioteuthis lessoniana
AAAAAAGTTAAGAGTAAAATAACACTCACAAAAAAAGAACTGCTATACATTCAAGGCTAAATCAATTAGATGAGAAACTCTGCAGAAAATAAAGAGTCACGAATAGCATGGCAGACAGTAAATGAAATAAGCTGACGGAAAAACATCCTGACAGCAATTCTAAAAGCTGCTTATCAAGAAAACATTTCAGAAGTAGAAAAAACATTTCCGGTAGATGCTCAGAAACCCTGCTGACTCACTGATAAACACACCAAAAAATATTACCACCTAGTCATCAAACTATGACAGTTTAGGGAGACTGACGTCGTCGAAAAATCTTCTGAATAATAGAAAACTGCGTAAGAACAAAGGACAATAGAAAATGCAAAAAAGACTACATCATGAGAATTAATTTTTTTGTTTATTGCGGACTTTTTGGCCTTATCTTGGTAGTTTTCGGGGCCCGTGGCACAGCGGAGAGGCGTTGAGTCTCTACGGTTCCAGGTGAGCATTGTCAGAAGATAGCGGTTTCAAATCCTACCCAAACTGGCCAGAGGTTTACTTGGTCAAAAACGTGGCGCCAAAGACAACAACTCTGGAAGGTAGTAATTACAGGGGATACTGTTACAAGACTCAGCATTCCTATCCGAGGTCGCAGTAAATCACCTGAAGAAGGCTAGAGGTTAAATTTGGCCGAAACGTAGTGAAAGAAGAAACAACACAAAAACCTACCAAGATGAGGACAAAAAGTCCGCAATAAATAAAAAAATTGATTCTCAGATTACCACATCTCAAAATGATTCCAATTAAAGACGAAACTACACCATCTCCTTCCAGAATAACGACCATGTTGGAATTACTAAAAATTAAAGGGGCATAACTTTTACAGCAATAAAATATAAATTTCTATTAGTAAACCTCTAACAATTTTCTGGACCAGTCACCATACCTCGGCAGTTATATCTCATTTACTGAAAGTCAAATGAACAACTGTCTAATGTACTCTTGCAAGTGATCGATCATATGGAAATCTGACCTCTGATAAAAGTAAATGGTGTCAAACTGTGTCAGTAATTGTGTATTAATGACAACCAGGACGACAACGAAACGCTATGAGAAAATCTATTTGAGAAATATTCAAGAATTCTACCTAGTGTTATGAGAAAATCCTGGAAGCAACACTCATACAAAACAGCAGTCGTTCAGCCACTTATTTCCCATCACACAAAACATGGGAGGTAAGTGGCTATACAACCACTTACTTCCCATCTCACAAAGGTTAGAGAATCTTTTACTGGGCTTTACTGGAAAATAATGATGACACGAAGGAGCCATTTCTTCAAGCCAGTACTAAAGATAGCATAAAGTCTATTAGCCCGTAAAAGAGGAAATATTCTTCACAGGAACTCCATCGAAAAAAAAAAGATAAGTAAACTTTGAGACCGTTTCTCCTTATACCAAATTTTATATTGCCTCTCTCTCTCTATTTCTCTCTCAATGTAAGAAAGACTGAAAACGAAAGATAGGAAAAGAAGAAAGACAGTTATGTTCATGGACTATTCATTTCTGATATATTTGACATGTTGAAGGTGTATATCTATGTACATTAAAAGGTTGATATATTTTAATGTTCCCACGTGCTTGAAGTTGTTATTTGCAGCGTCTGCTACGAATTTTTTATGTCATATTTCTTTTCAGCTTCTATTCGTCTCATGATATGCTCGCTTAAAATTGTCCTATAAATTCCTTTAAAATACCCCACGGGAAACCGGAATTGCCGACTACTAAAATTAATATTATTACGTCTAAACCTAGAGGTCCATATCTTCCATTGTTCTAGGGGAGGAAGACTAGCCGCCTTAGTGTGAAATTTGGAACCCCTTGCCATCGGCGGTCAGACTGGCCATAAATTAATCCCCCACATAATATGCCAGTTCTGATGTGCCCGAGAAAAAACCCTGAACGAGGACTTATTCTACAAGGGATCAAGTTCCAACCTGCCCCGTCTTAACACGTGCGAAAATAAAGTCCCGTTTTGGGATTTTAAAGAATTTGCCGTAACAATATATATATATATATATATATATAGAGAGAGAGAGAGAGAGAGAGAGAGATTTTAAACACACACACACACACACACACACACACATATATATATATACAGACACTACTGACTTAAAATTGGAGATCAAATTTTTGTACATATATCATCATCATCATATCGCGCTAGTAGCACGGATATCCCTCATCCTCTCTCGACACCCCTCCCTATCGTTCATCGCCCTAGGTAGGTCTTCAGGACAACATCCTGTATCCTCACATAGCTGCTGAATGTATGTTCGTGCTGATCATCCTGCTTTTGCACGGCCATGTGTGGTGGTCCATAAGAGTACATCACTTATGAGTTCGTCCCTGTTTCTCCAGCAGTGTCCTGCATGTCTGGCTCGTCTTACTTGAATAGTTTTCGTGATAGGTGGTAGGTGGCCGTACAGTTGGTGTCTTGTGGGGAGTTGCCGCCAGGACTTGTTTAAGATTGCACGTAGCATTCTTGTGTAATTACCGTCTAGCTTCTTCTCCAGCCGTTTTGTTAGCGTCCATGTAGTGCAGCCATATAGCAGTATCGATGTGACCGCTGCCTGGAAGAAACTGCGTTTAATTTTATCGGTTAGGTCTGATTTCAAAATAATCGATTACCTATTGATAGGTGTCCATGCTTTCGCTAACCTCGTTTCTATATTTTTTTCGGTTGATTTGACGCTGCTTCCTAGGTAAGTGAATTTGTCTACTAGTTTAAGAGGGATTCTTTCTAGAGTGGAGATGTCCCCCGTTTGGTTATAGCACATATATTCCGTTTTGTGTGCATAAACATAGAGGCCTATGTTTGCTGCTGCTCGTTCCAGACTATGCAGTAGTGTTTCGGCTTGGGCAGGTGTATTTGCCAGTATCGCTATGTCATCGGCGTAGTCGGCGTCGGTAATTGTTGTTGCGGGGTACCTTCTGCTTCTTTTCTTCGTCAGTTCGAAGCCATTCTCTTTGATTTTGTCAATCGATGTTCTAAGTACGTAGTCTAGACAAATGATAAAGAGGTACGGGGCCAGCGTGTCCCCTTGTAGTACTCCTGCTATAATGTCAAAGTATTCTGTGTCTACATCTGGTGATCGAACTTTTACTTTAGTGTTTCTATAGAGAATCGTTATTGCCGCTTCGGTTTCTTTAGGTATGCCGTACGCTAGTAGGATTTGTTCCATCTTTCCTCTGTGAATGGAATCGAAAGCCTTGGTAAAGTTAACAAAAATTAGTGTCGCTTGTAGGTTTTTAGCCCGTACACCTTCAAGGATTCTACGGATGGTTAATATTTGTGAGGTCGTGGATTTATTTCTTCGGAAGCCATTTTGGTTTTTTCTTAGTATGTTGTCGATTTCGGGTTCTATGCGGTTTCGTAGTAGGGCATTGTAGATTTTGGCTGCTATGGATGTAAGTGTTATGCCTCGGTAGTTTTTGGCTAATCCGAGGTCCCCCTTTTTAGGGAAGGGGAGTATGCATCCTTTCACGCATCTATCTATCGGATTTTGATTGTATACTGCGTTGCAGTGTCGGAGCAGTATGTCGTCGAATTGTCTGGTCTTCCATACTTCCGGGGGAATTTCGTCCAGCCCTGCAGCTTTCCTATTTTTAATTTTTCTGAGAACCGAGTCGAGTTCTTCTTGTGTGAACGGTCCTAGTTTAATGTCTAATTGTTTGCTAGTTATTATGGTGATTGGTTCATGTGTTATTTTCGGTGGGTTTCCTAGTAAGTTTTCGAAGTGCTGTTTCCACAGTTTTATTCTTTCTTGCTGGTTTGCTGCTTTCAGTTTTGCTTTGGCTGTGTTCTTTCTTCTAATCACTTCGTTTATTGTTTGCCAGGCTATCCTAGATTGTCTATCTTCCACCGAGTCTCTAATCTTATCTATCTGATTTTGAATGTATTCTGTCTGTTCCTTTATATATAAGCCTGCTAATTGATATTGTGCAGTTTTTAGTTTTAAGGCATTTGTGTTTGTTGGGTTTTTACGATAGTTTTTGGAGGCTATTTTCACTAGTGCACGTTTTTCTCTCACCGCTAATGTTTCCCAAGGGACTCTATATTTAGTTTTGAGTTTTGTTGGAATGTATTTCGCTGTTGATTCGAGGTGTGCATTGACGGAATTTTCATATTCGTCGTTTGGTGTACTTTTTTCCGTCTTTTCTTGCAGTGTTTCGAATCTGTTTCTTAATTCTAATACGTATTTATCTCTTATATCTCTGTTGTTCAATAGGGCCCGGTCATAGTGTTTGGTGGTCGCTGTTCGTTTGGCGTTTTTTCGTAGGCTTAACCGTATTTTCGCCGTGACTATTCGATGATCGGTGGACACACACTCAAAAGAGGAGTATGCCTCGCAATTCATTGCACTATTTTTCCATTTCTTGTTTATAAGGACGTAGTCTATCTGACCTTTAGTATTGTTTGCATATTTGTATGTCCATAGTTTTCCCTCCCTTTTTTTGTAGTTTGTATTGAGGCATGCTAATCTATTTTCTATCATGAAATCTGTTAGATGTTGCCTATTCCTATTTGACGTGTTGTGGCGGCTGTATTTGTTGTATCCGTTTTTCCCGATTTGGGCATTCATGTCTCCGCCAATGACTAACATGTTGTGTTTCAGGATGCTACGCACTAATGAGGATAACTCATCGTAGAAGGTGACTAGTTCAGTTTCTTCACTAACATTGGTGGGGCTGTAGCATGAGATGATTGTGGCTCTGGGTTGCCGTTAAAAGTAGCTGCCATCATTCTAGGTTGTATTTTCTCAACACTATTTATCGTTTTTAATGCTCTAGGTCCTATAAGTAATCCTACCCCTCCTACTGCAGCATTGACAGAGTTTTTCCACGCGGATACGGTGACGAGCGACCACCCATTGCCAGTTTCGTGATATTTGATATCTTCGGTGTGCGTGTATCTGTGTTCTTGTATGCATATTATGTATATCTTATGTTCTTCGGCCGATGCGATTAGCTCTGGTAATTGTCCTATTCTATTTAAGGTTCTCACGTTAAATGTGGCTATTTGTAGTGTTTGCTTGCATTTTAGTAGTTTTGATTGTTTGAGCTCTGTAGCTGATTTTTCGAACACTGAGGCCAGGGCTCCAACCTCAGCAGGACGCGCCCCTTTTTTACCCGCGCGAAGAGCGATGCTGTTAGTGTATGTGGTTTGAGTGTGGGTCATGGTTATCTTTCGATGGCTGTTTTATTCTCTTCTATAGAGCCACTCTTATAGAGGAGCAGCAGTAGTTCCCCGATCGAACTAACGATCCTGAGCGTAAAGTCGTCAAACTCACGTCCAGGACCCGTTTAGGTATTGAGTTTGGTCGCCCATGGGTTTATTCAAATACCTTTACGTACATCATGCAGCTTCCCATGTGTACGTATATAAAATGAAACAAAAAAAAAAATTAAAAATTAAAAAATAAAAAAATAAAAAAATAAATAAAAAAATAAAAAAACAAAAAGGGGGGGAGGTAAAAAAAAAATTGTACATATATAAATACACACACACATATATATATATATATATATATATATATATATATATGTGTATGTGTGTGTGTGTGTGTGTCCTGTTCTCCAACGTCTGGTCAATTTCGTTAGCTGAACTCTCATATTTGGATTCATATATTTCGCAAATTTATTAAAAGTTTGTGAAATATCCTGGATATTATCTGTGGTCGCCGTATCGAATTCTTAAGACGTTATATATATATATATATATATATATATATATATATATATATATATATATGTGTGTGTGTAAGTAAACAACTACTGCTTATTCAAAGGCTGTTCACTGCAAACATTACGATCGATTCCAAAATTAGCTTTTATTATGAACCCAGAGAAACAGTTCATGGTGGTAGCAAGCTTTTGGTCGACATATATATATATATATATATATATATATATATATATATATATATATATATATATGTGTGTGTGTGTGTGTGTGTGTGTGTGTGAGTGTAATATTTTCCGATTTATTTTCAGCATTCGATGTTTTCTTTATTTCTTTTTAGCATCAGTTTTACTTTTCAAAGTTTATACAGTCATGAATTTGTAAATTATCTATAAATGTCTCTTTTATATTTTACCGTTTTTGAGAGTTTGAATCTATTGTCAAAGCGCCCTCAACCATCTTTTGTATTTCGTTTTATCTTACTTCAACAGCTGGCTATTTTCTTTCATTTGCTTTATTCTATTTTTAACTTTACTTTATTTCGTGAGCATTGTTATCCCAGACCAAATACATTATTTGTACTCCATAACACAACGACCCACTTTAGTCATACTTTGTACAAAAAATATTCATATTATTGGCGTCAGGGAAATATTTGTGATAAGCAAAGACTTAGTAATAGCATTTATAATTTTTTGTTAAATTAATCTAAAAGTTTTGCATTAAAAATGATAGCTAGTCATGTTTAACGTGAATATACATATATATATATATATAAATATATATATATATATGTGTGTGTGTGTGTGTGTGTGTGTGTGTGTGTGTGTGTGTGTGTGTGTGTGTGTGTTATTCGGTCCAGTTAAACCGGAGTCGGGAATTATTCCGGTGGGACAAAATTTCATACAACTATGAACATTTAAATTTTCCTGGTAAAGATCTCAGAGCAATAATACCTTGAAGAAAAACAAAAACCGGTCACATTAGGATTATAAATTTATTTCCGATTCTGTATGGGTATAAAATAATTCTGAATTATTTTATCCATTAGACCTGAAGAAGTCCTGGTATTTTTGGTGTTATTGATTCATATCAATACCCATAACTGGATTGAAATAAATTTATAATCCTAATGAGACCGTTTTTTGTTTTTCTTAAAGAAATACATATATATATATATATATATATATGTGTGTGTGTGTGTGTGTGTGTGTGTGCGTGTGTGTGTGTATATATATATATATATATGTAGAGAGAGAGAGAGAGAGAGAGAGAGAGAGAGAGAGAGAGAGAAAGAGAGAAAGAAAGGAAGTCTAATCTCATGATTGGAGATTATTAGAAAGTGAAATGAAAATCGGAGAAATAAAACTGGTATGACAAAATAAGGAAACGTTTTTTCATATTAGGTTTTATTCTACTCTACTGGTCAGCATTAACACCTTTTTTTATTTAATGGAAATGATTTTAGAACGAGTTTAAATATATATATATATATATATATATATATATATATATATTACATTACCTTTCAATTTTCTCCCTGTATCTGATTCGCTCTCTTCCTTCCTCTCTTTCTCTCTCTCCCTCTCTCTGCCTCTCTTTTTCTATATATATATACACACACAGAGAGAGAGAGAGAGAGAGAGAGAGAGAGAGAGAGAGAGAGAGAGAGAGAGAATTTATATTAATAATATATATTGCATATCAATAGCTTTTAGAAATGTTATTAGTTATGATTTACAGTTGATTTCATTCAAATTAAGGACCTCATATAACGATATGTGATTTGATTATTATTAGTTAGCCTAATGAGTAGAGTGTACGTCAATGGTTTGGGTGACTGTGGTTCAATCCCTGGTGGGTTCCTTTCAAAGACAACAAAATTGCCCTTAATGCCACCTTGCTTAACTCTCAGTATTGTAAGATAAGGATCAAGGGGAAAGTGGAGCAATCCAGGAAAACGTGTTAGCCACCTCTCGTACACCTCGGTATAATAACTATTGAAAATGGAGCCTCCGAGTCACTTTCGACTACGGTCTCCGACTTTGCTTTTGCTAGTTTTGATTACTTTACATCTTGGGATATCAAACCTGATCGGTTATTTAATGCCAAAAACATTCAGGCAAAAGAACAATAAAGATACTACTAGAAGTAGAATTTAAATCAACTGTTGAGGACATTACCATTTTTTTCTACGGGGACTTCACCAAACAGACAATGGGAATAGCTGCGTTAAGAAAAAAGGTTTATTTTATTTAATTTTTAATATAAATAAAAAGAAAATTTTTGCAAAATATGAAAACTTTCTAAAGATGATGATTTATATGAAAATGCACCTATAATATGAAAAATGAAATGACATAATTGTTTTCAGTATTTGGAGAGAAATATGACATTTTTGCTTCGATCGATTATACATTACGATGGGTATTTCCTCTAGAAGCATATACAGGGTGCAAGATCTCATCTTGTTTCTCTTGATTGATCTGTTTCATTATTTTTCTTAATGGATCTATAGATGATAATTGTTTTGAAGCAACAGTTTGCCAAAATAGATCAGATGTTACAAGAAAGTGCTTTGCAACTGGTATTTCAAAGGTATCCACATTATTTAAGGATTTATAAGAAAATAAAAAAGGGGAAAATATATGAGAAAGGAATAGAATAACTTTTGCAAAAAGCCAAAGACTCAGGAAGCAAAACAGCTGTTCAAGAGAGGTTAATTCTATGATCACAATCTTATGAATATAAACAGAAAGGATAAGATTAAAGGAAGATATCAGCAAGACGAAAAACTTATCAGAAAATACACAACAAAAAATGTTGAAGCAATCACATACGACGCCGGAAGCGTTAAAACAAGATAAAAGAAACGACAGTAAAGAAATATGAAGAATCATATGAGTACTCAACCAGGTACTTCTTCATCTATTACAAAAAATGCCTAGAAGATATGAAAATAGAAATTGGAAAAAAATCTTAAACTGTAGAGAGATATTCGACTCGATAATATTTCTGAACTGTACAATTTATTCAGGGGCAAAATGGCTACAGATAAGCCGGATATTCTGGATGTCTTCTCATCAAGTATTAAAGATGCAAAAGAATGTTGAAAGTAACTTATGAAGAAAAACAAAATTATTAAAACGTAAAAAGTCTTCATGAAAAAGCAAGCGCATGGTAACAAATTTAACTCTGCCAAACGAGAAATATACAAGTAACTATAAATATATATTTACAGGTATTATAATTATTCCAAATCATAGCTCAGTTATATATGTGTCAGGAGAGACACTGATTCTGTGATTGAAAGACAGAAAGACTACGGAGAGATACGCTATCATTGAGTTTAAATTGTTTCAGAGGCAGGGCAGAAGAGATATTTTGTCGGAGTCTCAAATATCGATGTTCACCGGGTTATTTATTATAACAATAATGTACTATAAAAAATAAGATACATAATATATATATATATATATATATATATATGTGTGTGTGTGTGTGTGTGTGTGTGTGTGTGTGTGTGTGTGTGTGTTTCATCAATAAAAGCTTGAAAGACACGATATTCAGCAGAAAAAAAGACATACGCAAACTACGCATATGATCTCGTGCTTCTTGCAAGCACACGTGCTGAAGCCGAATCATTATAGTATAATCTGGAGGAATAAGCAAGAGGGAAAATCTTAACATGAAGGCAGCTGAAACATAGTTCAGGTGTTTAAAACAAGATTGAACCATCTCCTCTTTGAATGAAAGCCTATAAAATAAGTAAACAGAGTCAGATATTTCGGCAGCAATATCTGATCTACTGAAAGTGATTTCAATATAACCCTGGCGAAAATATGAGTTGCTACTTATTGGTTATCGATCATGTGGATATCTGCTTTGACAAAATATGACGTGATTTCTTCAAAAATGTGTCTCTGTCAATAAGACTGAATGGATACACCACATGGACACTAATGAAATGCATGCCGTAAAACTTACATGAGAACAAAGCAAAAAGTCTGCGTGTTGTTTAGAATAAATCCCGGAATCAACACCCAAAACGACAGAAAGAGTACGACCACTTACTTCCCTTCTCTCTATCATCTGAGTAAGATAACCAAGACATGTGTGACATTAATAGAGGTGCGGGAACGAATTTATAAGTAACATTTTCCACTGGAATTCTACACATAAACGTGACTGTGTCGGCCGCCAGCAAAAAACATACATCAGCTATGTACAGAGATTGAATGCAATATAAAAGAAATGCTGGGAGCAATGAATGAAAGGGACATATGGCGAAATATAGTCAGGGAACTTGATAATGATGACACATACACACACACACACACGCACACACACACACACACACACATATATATATATATATGTCTATGCATAGTTATATATATATATATATATATATATATATATGCTAAAATTATAGATTGTGGTGAATCTGACAGTGTGATAGGAGTAGAAACGCTAAGTACAGGGTTAGAAGGCGCGGTCTGCCTAGAAAAGTTCTAAAGATAAAAGAACGAAATATCGCGTCTTCTATACCTGTCTTAAGTGTTTGATTTATTCAACCTTCCACATATGTCTATTATATATATATATGTATATTTAAACTCATACAATCCAATATGTTCAGAAAAACACATACTCACACATATATCAATATAGATTCTTATTCGTAAATACTTTTATATATTATATAATAATATCGGTAACTATGTTCAAGTATTGGGCATAGTTGTTTGTGGTTTACTTGGTGCCAATGCCCTATGGAAAGTCATGAACCTAATTGTTTATTCCCGAGTTATGGATAGATAGAAGAGAAAACTAGGTTTCTTAAAACTTAATTAAGTAAGCTGTCTAGGATAAGACAAACTCTGATTTCAATTCTGTACTCTGCGTAAAAATTGACATTTGTCATCCTGCCCATCACTAAAGTGTTGGTAAATTTAAGCCTAAAACTATGGATTTCTAAATATTCATACATACACGTTATAACTCTATATTCTCCAACAGATCAGAGTTTCCCCTCCTAATACCATTCCTACATCATCAGCTTTCCTCTGTTCATATCCCCTCTGAAGACTCATTTATCTAGCTCCAAATCCACAAAGTCTGAAGTCAATGTGAGTCCCTAATCCATTTTGTAGAATATGACGCTCTTGCTTTTGAGACTGGTAGTCGACGAGAAAAAATATCAACCATTGTGTAAGCTGTATTCTCTGTTCCTGGAGAGAAACATTTGTTCACGAATCGTCTCTCACGAGAATTCGTTGATTGACATATCCACCCTTAGATAGCAAAATCCGACCATATGTTTGTCATTTCTAACCATGCATTTTCTCACCAACATTTCAGTTATTTCCCTTTTAAAGTATACACTTAAGGTTTTCATCCCCAACGTGTTCCTTCTTAAAATTTGTACAATCATTCACATATGTACTACTTCGAGTCCTTCTCAAAAAGACCTTTTCCCAGTTGCCAGAATCTATTTTTATATCAATAATGTTGCTTTTTTAAGGCAATTTTTATAATTCTTCTTCTACTTATGCTGTGGACGATAATACTGCTTGAAAAGTTGTTGTTTCGGTTGTCTAACATCACTCATCTGCACAGCATGAGCTGTCCACTGCATTTGGGCAGTTATGATGAGAGACTCTATGCTTGTGCATCCTACCTTTCTAAGAACTTTGTCAGGTTTTTGGGTATTCCAGTGGATGCTTATAATGTATATCTATCACTTCGGATGAATGTGCTTAAGTATTTTCAGAAGCCCACGAAGAGATGTCCTTAAATTACATAAGTATAAAAGTACACTTAACACACAGAACCGAAAAATATTCATCTCGTTCTTTTAGATAAAATAACTATTAGTCCATACTAATTTTTTGAAAATCAAATAAGCAACAGATGCTTTCGAACATGTTAGTGGATTTCTGTCAAATGAACAGAAGTTTTAACGATATCCAAGCTAATTTCATATATGGTAATTTTTCTAAGCTTTTTGCTTAGATATAGCACAAGACCGCATGAATTGGGCACCCAATGAGAATCGAACTCACTCGTGTAGGTTTGCTAGTCTACCTTGGTAACCATTACACCACCCGAAGTGCCCAAGCTAATTTCATATATGTCTATAATCCGTTTAATATAGGGTTCACCTGTTGCGGAAGTAAACATTACTTTTTCAAGCTTGTTTTAAAACCAAACGCAATATATGAGACTAGTTCAATTGGCGGAGTCTGCGGAATACACAGACATCATCTCTGCTGAGGGATAACACCCTCCCAACGATTGTTCAGGATATGATACAAAACAATCTAATGGTGAGACTTTATAATGCTGGAGCTTTGGGGAATGTTGGGTTCCAGTTGATTGCATTTCTCCCAGGTCTCTAAAACGATAAATTCCATATACAGATGAAACCGTTGTTTAATACTCTTTTTTTCATCTGCTTGGCCAAAAATATAACGCCACTTGTTCCCCACTGAGTGTTTGTTGAAGGACTGTGGGATATGTGTTCCAAAGCAATCGATTCAGCAAGAATGAAACGAATCTTGCTGATAGTTATTCCATTGTCGATGTCATACATTCGTTTTTCTCCTTTGCCCTTCTACAAACATACTAAAGTACCATCAAACCAATCACTTGTGTGGCCCAACTGGATGGGGTTGCAGAATACACTAACTTCATCCCTGAAGAGAAGTAAAACTCCCCTTATAAGTGTCTTAGGAATGACACAAAACAATAGTAAGGCTTCTATTATACTGGAACTTGGGAAATGCGGAGTACCCCTCATTGCTATCGATCCAACATCCCTTTTGACCCAGAATGGTAGCCCCTGATAAGGTCCTATCTATTGGTCAAAAAGAACTAATCTGTGAAATTACGCTAAACTGGATTGTTTGAAATAGAACTGCTTTTACATTTAACTGTGTTAAACAAAAAAACATACTTATACAAAACTGAACTATTTGAAATAAAACTCTTTTTGACATTTAAAATGCGTACTTAAGCTAAACTGAACTGTTTGAAATTGTACTATTTTGACATTCAACTGCGTGTAAACAATAACCTATACTTTCACTAAACGGAATTATTTCAAAATGTTATCACAATTACTTAACTCAGCGTTAAATGACCCGATAAGTGTTGATACTATATACCAACCCCTCCGCTCGGGCAGGATATGACACAAGGTCAATTTTTAAGCGGAGTTTAACAGGTGTAAATTCAGAGTTTTCCTTCTCCTAGACTAGGTGCCTAACCAAGGCTGAAGAACCTAGTCTGTCCTACTATTTACCCATTGCTGTATAAGTATTGATACACCGTAAAAACAACCAATCAACCAACCTCACATGATTTAGGGAGTTCCATTTCAGGATTCTGGGACGAGATCGAATACTGCATGGGGAACATTTTCACTTGTTACTTTGAACAGTTCAACAGGAGGCCATGTAATCTCGATTCTCTGCCAATTTCAATTTGTTTAATTCCTCATTCAATTTCGACCTAAGTTGTAAATCGATTCAACTCAAATTTTATTTCCTATTGATGAACACACTCAAGAACATCAGTAATAATCACTGACCGGTAATCAAATAAATTGGCAAATTAATAGGTGGAATTAACCTCAGACCCCAGAGCAGCTATAAAAGAACTTAACGGACAAAAAATACCTCGCATGAGAACAATTTAAGATACCTTTTTTTTTATCAAAAATTCCCAGAATTTAGAAGAAACAGTTGACGATCACTCTTTAGTTCACTTTGTAGCATAAATTTAGACTATATATTGTTACATCGTAGAAATTTGGTCAGAGAGCTTCTTTTGTAGTGTTCTTAGATTCAGATTTTGGCCTAGCGGTTAGAGTGTTCACCAATGGCCCGGGAGACCTAGGTTCAATCCCAGGTCGAGTCATACCAAAGACTCAAAAAATGGTACTTGATGCCTCCTTGCTTAACACTCAGCATTATAAGGTACGGATCAAGGGTAAAGTAGAGCAATCCAGGGAAGGAGTAGTGCCCTCCCCTACACCTTGGTGTAGTAGCTATCGAAAAGGGAGCCTTCGGGTTACCCTCGACTATGGTCGCCAACTTTACTTTTACTATATAGCTACTTGTAGGATCGGTATCGATTAACCAGAAACAACTTTTTCTCGTTCTGAATCGAAATCCGTCTCTCCCAGTGGGATAAACTTGGTGTTAAAATAGATTTACTTTATATATATATATATATATATACACACACACACACACACACACATATATATATATATATATACATATATATATATATATATATATATATATATATATATATATATATATACCAAAGACACATACACACACATATATATATATACTAAAGACTATAAAATTGGTACTTGAATGGCACCTTGCTTAAATAGCATTATAATATACGGGTCAAGGGAAAAGTAGAGCAATCAAAGGCAAGGTGTAGCGCACTCCCATACACTGTTGTGCATTAGCTAAGGAAACGGGAACCTTAGAGTAGCCCACTACTATGGTTGCCAATTTTTATATAGTCATACATTATATATATATATATATATATATATATATATATATATATATATATATATATGCAAATTTTCCAATAATGTACAGACTGCAGCAAACTGAAGGTGTAAGCTACAGTAAATACTCATGATTAGCAGACGTTTTATAAATTTATCTTTCTTTCTTTCCAATATAAAATCGTTTTAAAAATAAACTATTTTGATTCTGATAACAGAAGTCATTTCGATGGTTGGGGAGACCACTAGAAGTAATGTTTAATGTGCTGGACTGTGTCATCTTCGTAAGTTACTTCGAACTCCAGCTGCGATAATACGTTTTTTTTTTTTCAGATGAATACGCTTGGGAAAGGTGTACACTCCCTTATACCCTCAGCTAAGCGCAAAACAGTACCGATTCTCGTTTTCTCCTAGAATGTGTTTGGTATTAAATATCCCATGAAGTCTCTTATGTAATCAAAGAAAGAACAGATACGAGACCAAACCAAACCTTGACATTTGGCGAAATCTATCATTCTTATTTAGCGAATTGTAACTTTACTTTTAATACCACTATAACGCATATATTTAAAACACATACCATGTGCGTGTGTGTGTGTGTGTGTGAAGGGGGTCATTTTCTCTTCAGTCCTTAGCGTATACGTTGAGAGTATTATATATATGTGCTATGTCTAGAACCTAAGAGTTGCTTCATTGTATATACACCTAAAAGAGTTCTGCTTGCATGTCTATCATCTAGGATTCAAATGAAGAACTATTGTCTTATTTTACTCCTGTTCTCATCAAGTATCGAGACTGTTTTTTTTCTTTGACAAGTAGGAGTCAAAAAAGAAAAATAGGAACCTTTCAATACGAGAGCAGAAAATAGTCATTCCTTAAAAGAGAATTTATAATTATATTGACACCCTAATGACTTTAAGCAGGTAGAGTGTTGAATTCACCATTAATTATATATCATTTCTATGATGTGTGAAAGGTATTAAATATAGAAGTAATATGTCTTATCTGTACACGTTGAAATAATCCTTTCCTATTTAATTTAAAATAAAAATTGAACGTAGAAAATATGAAATATTTATTTCAGAAATGCGATTCTAACTTGAGTGTAAGAAAAACGGAAGTACTGGACCCGCAATTTTCATTTCCCAATAAAAAGTTTCACTCTGTCTCTCTCTCTCTCTCTCTCTCTCTCTATTGGGAGCAAAACTAAGACTTGAATCTTCAGCAAAATATCTTACGAGTACATTCACAAACAAGTATAAAAAATGACAATATAAATTATATTAATTTCAAGTTAATCGTGGAGTTTTAAAGGTGGGGATACTACCCAATATAAAAGTGCAATGAAGAAATAGTTCATTCAGTGTAGAATGTTTAATTATTATATTCTTATTCTATTGAACATGTATTCTGCGGAAGAACCCAAAGTACTATACTCTCGTTCTGTGATTTCTTATCTGTACAAAGCAATAAATCATCATCATCAACATGTCGTGCTGGTAGCACGGATATCTATGACCCTCTCTCGCCACTCTTCCCTATCGTTCATCGCCCCAGGCAGGTCTTCAGGACAACATCCCGTATCCTCACATAGCTGCTGAATGTATGTTCGTGCTGGTCGTCCTGCTTTGCACGGCCATGTGTGGGGGTCCATAATTTCCTCGAAACCTATAGAAAATGTGTATGTCTTGAGGATTCCCATGATATACTTCATTTTTATTGACAAATTATCATATGTATAGAGGACGCAACAATTATTTACTGATTCTATGGAGAATTTAATTCGCTGTAGTGTGCATAAATAATATATTCTAATTTATAGGAAAAATATCCTATGCAAGGTGCTAAAATAATATGCTCTGTTTCCAGCTATTTTTTTTTTTTTGTGTAGCATGCGTAAACAACACACTTTTCTATGGAAAATTCATTCCGTGTTGTGCTCTCAAATTCTATACTCTGATTTTTTAGGAAATTTATTCTCTGGTGACCGCTCTCAATATTATACAACTTTATTGAAAATTTCCGTTCCACATTTAAATATGCCCGTAAATTCTGAGGGGAACTATATTCAGAGAAGAAATAATTTTAAAGGAACCTTAGATAACTTATAGAAATTTAAGAGATATCGATGCAGAATACTGCAATATAGGCAAAAGAAAATAACCATAAAAATGAAATCATTTTTTACCGTCAAATTAAGTCTTATGCGGTCGGCTATGACACCACGGGAAATAATACTACGTAAAATAGGCTTGGATACAAACTTAAAAAAAAAAGAATTGTGAGGGAGCAAAAAATAAATCTAAAGCAGAAATTAAATGAGAGCCCTGAAGGAGAAACCCAAAGAAAATTGCAAACTGGAACGCACCATACCTAGATGGAATCCATGACTTCTAGTTCAGGCGATTTGCAGCCATATATAAGAGTCTAGCACAATTGCGTCAAGCCTGAAGGAAGATAAAAGAAACGTGAGTGGATGAGGAAAAAAATAACCCTGTTGAAATGAAATATTAAAAAAATAACGAAGAATACCCGATAACTGCCAAATAATATATTGACTACCAACTATGTGACAAATTCTTACTGAACACACAGTTTAAAAACATATTAATAAGTACAGATTCATATCTCTGCCTCTCTCGTTCTCTCACTCTCATTATCTATCTATCTATCTATCAATATATATATATATATATATATATATATATATATATATATATATATATATATATATATATATATTAAAATGGTTGTCGTAGGTTCAAGGAGAGAATAATGATATATTTTATAATAGGAAGGTCCTCGAAGAGATTTGTATTTTTGAATTCATTTATTTTTTATTTATTGAATTTATTCAAAAAATACTAATGTCTCCGTGGACCTTCCTATTTTAATACATATATATATATATATATATATATATATATATATATATATATATATATATATATATACAAGGATTATTTTAGAAATTTAGGAAATTTTTAGTCAAAAGGAAATTAGTTTTTCTTAATACGCGAGTTGGACATTGTTAAGTAATTGCCAATAGCAAAATAATTATCTTAATCGTACAGAAAATATTTGCTTTGAGGCTTTTTTAAAATGACAAGTATTTCAGAGTTCTCTAGGTTAGAAAAAGAACACTGTTTTCAAACTTTAGTTTACGGGAAGTAAAACAATGAAGAATTTACAGAATAATGTGTAAGACGTACTGAGAAGAATCTATGAGTGAAAATAACATTTATAGATAGTCTAAACATGGTTTTGCCACTATGAACTTGAGTCCAAAAGAAAAGCACAAACAGTCCGATAAGGAGAAGTTT
This sequence comes from Sepioteuthis lessoniana, assembly GCA_963585895.1. NCBI lineage: Eukaryota > Metazoa > Mollusca > Cephalopoda > Myopsida > Loliginidae > Sepioteuthis > Sepioteuthis lessoniana. The sequence continues at coordinate 12,356,354 of OY757930.1, forward strand.
GGGGCGCAGCGGTCAGTAAATAAGGTCATGCTGAAAGTCTTGCGTTATATGAAACTCTCCATCAAAATTGACTCCTGCAAAAAAATGAAATTAAAAGATATTCTGTTGCCAACTCCTTTGATAAAATTCAATTCATTTATAAAATGACCGATTTACCTCTGGATCATATGTTATTCCATGGTTTGGGCACTTATTCATCAATCAAATTGCACTGATCGAATAAAATGAATATGATTCTTCATTATTGCCAATATCTTTAAGACAATTCATTGACATACAGGAAATTCTCATTACATTTTCAATTACGTTGGTATTCTTATTTCTGTTAATATTTTTCCAGGTCACGTTAAGAATTAGCAGATACATCTCGCAGAACATTTTTTTTCTTTTTTTCTTTCTTTTCTTTCGTTGTTTGTTTGTTTGTTGTTGCTGTTCCTTTTGTTGTTTTTGTCTTTGTTGTTGCTTGACTTGTAAATCCTTTTTATGCTATTTCTCCTTCATTTTTAATGAGCAGAGTCAGTACTTAGATGGGTGATCATTCATCAACTGCAAGCACCATAAATAAGTATTATGGAGTCATTGAACCTGACTATGTGTTTATACAATACGTCCATGACGCGTAGGTGTGACACAAGTTCATTTAGCAGAGTACAGCCGGTTTGATCCTATTTACCAACCCTCTGCTCGGGCAGGATATGACACAAGTTCGATTTTTAAACGGAGATTAACAGGTTTGAATTCAGAGTTTTCCTTCTCCTAGACTAGTTGCCTCATCAAGGCTGAAGAACCTAATCTGCCCTACTATTTACCCATAGCTAGAGGGACAATAATTGAATTTATACTTTTCCCAAGGGTATTAGTGCTATGTGAAATGCTATCAGTCTCGTCCAGGATTTGAACTCGTGTCGCCGTGTCCATTTCCTACGATGATAACCATTACACCACGGGCACCTCCAGCCGGTTTGATAGAGTCCAATCTGCCCTACTCATCATAAAAAAAACAAATTATGTACCGTGAAAAGCATCAGCATTTGTAATAGTTTAAAATCATAGTTCTGTTACTTGTTGTATCGTGTTAAGGAAGAGATATACAGTGAAATAAAGAGATAATTATTTATTAACTCAAGAAGTACAGTCCAGGAAATATTATATGTCCCGCGCTCCGGGTGTTACGTCCGAAGTTGGTCTTACTACAGACCGAGATCTTGCGGAACCCTTGTGCGTAAGAAACACGACGTCTTTTAAACCTTCGCGATACCGGAAGCCACGTGACACGAGTCACTATACAGCACTTGTAATAGAGTTCATTATACAAGAGTTACAAGTCATTTCTTATGAATTTAAGGAATTGATATCCCATGTTTAGTAACCAATCCTTGGTTTTGTCTTTGCAATCTACTAGAGCACTATTCTCTGTTTCAAGACTATCCGTGAATTAAATCGGTCTCTGCGATAGTTAATGATTTTTGTATTTAGACTTCTGTTCTGGGTAAATTCTGCAATCGTATATATACATGTATGACAAGACAGGGTCGTCGCCTAGTCACATTTTGCCAGATTCCGGTTTCAATCTGCTAAAAGCTTCTCAGTTGACATTTCTTGGGATAACACAGAATAATTCGCTATCTCGACCCTGTTGTGATTTTAAGATCCGGGCAACAAATCAACATCTAATCGGAGTAGCTGCTTCTGCAAATAGACAGCCGCACGATTAAATAAGGCTAAAATTCTTCACCCAGAAAAAAAGCAACATCACTTTACAAGAAAAATGGTGTTTCGTGCATATAACAGAAAGTGTTATTTAACAGTTTTTACGTAAAACGATTCTCTCAGAGGTCGTCTGAATTAGCTTATTTATTTATCTTCCTCTCAGGCAGTTCGGTACTTTGCAAATAAAGCTTAGAACCCAGGGTATCTATCTGCCAATCTCATATCAGTTTTTTTTCCGTTCTCGTGTCTGTCCTATGTCCCTGTCAACCGGGTCTTACTAACCCTGTTCTGACAACATTACGCTTCGTCAGACCCCGACCAGACTCCCAACCGATCTAATTCCATTTCTCTTTTAGTTTAATTTGTGTATTCATACCTTGGTCATGGGCCATTATAGGGGTTACTTCAAGAGCATGTCAGCTCCTAGGAAAAATTCCACTGGCATTTCTGAGTTAAGTTTAGTTACTGAAGTCACTTTGATTTGTCAGATAATTTTCAATGTCAAAACTTGTTTTTATGATCGCACTTTTTCATCAAACAATCTAAATTGATATTTCATGACAATGACCTTGAAATGAGAAAATTTTCTTTTCATCATTTTGCTTTACATTAAGCGAATCTAAAATTATTTTTCCTTAGAATGACCAAATTCTGTTCATTACTGAATAATTTACAAGGTTGACATTTCCTTTTG
>OY757930.1:12363757-12368757 GCA_963585895.1 Sepioteuthis lessoniana
ATCTGGCTACAGAATATAACCCAATCTTTATTGAACGTATATTTACACCCTGTAAACAGTAGTCCATGTTGGGTATCAACCACCTTTTCCCACACAATGACCTAGTCCATCTGCTATATATAGCTGTAGCTACTAATACCAGGGCAGACTTGAAGGTGAAGAGCAGCTTCTTATAGGAATAGTATTAGAGCGTTGGAGACTGGAGATCGCAATAGATCGCCTTACTTGCTACCGTAATAACGGAAGCCAATACTATCGTTGGACTATATCTTTATTCTGTATTCACTAATCCTATGTTCTTGTCTACTAATAGTCTCTCTATTGTATATACTTTTTCCTGAGAATATATCTCTATTTCCTCTCATATCATTGTTTGTCCTTTATTTAATATTACAAGCGTTCACTAACCAGAACGCAACAGTCAGAATACGTTGACTGCATCCCTTGTTGAAGAGACCACATGATAGAGTAGCCTAAATTTGACTAGAAAAATCTTGTGGTGAGGCTGTTGGTCTAGAGCTCTTGGAAAGTCTAGTCTTCTTTTTGTCACAACGTAGTCTACACGTGTTATTATATATATTATCAATTTTTATTTCTATGTTGTAAACATGAAGAAGATACAAAAAAAGATATATAAACATGTGAGCTTCAAACAAAGAAGAAACATTATTTTTTTTTTATAAGTTCAATACTATCTAAAATATTAGATTTCTGTGTAACAAATAAATTTCTTGTTTTATCGAGTTTCACCGTGCCTATTATTTCTCACCTTCTCGTCTTTCCCTCCTCATCCAAGTCGTTCCTATCTTATTCATTTTGCTTAGGTGTCACTTAAATAATCGGAACTAGTCTGACCTCAAGTGGTAATAAATTTCAGAGTCCCATCAATGGATGAAATAGATATGTTTAAAAGTTTAAGTACTTGATATGATTAAATGAAACCATATACTATTTGCAACTTATTTCTATAATCAATAGTTACTTGAAGCTTTCATCGTTTGCAAATACTTAACATCTATTTACCAACATCTATGCCACGAGCAGAGTGGGACACGCGATCAACTTATTAAGTAGTGTAATAATGGTTTTAATACAGATAGCTCGTTCACATAGACTGGATGCCTAATCAATGCTAAAGAACCAAACATACGCTACTAAAAAGCTTTAGCTGGATGAGAATTGATAGATTAATGTCTTTCTCAAAGGTATCAACCCAAAATCAAACTGTTACATATTGAATTTTGACAGGGCGTGTAGTGAGGATTTCAAAAAACAAGATGGGCAGCTGTGCCTAAAGAGAAACAAGGGACGGCAGAAATGCTATGTGAATCACGTGGAAAGAAATGAGTGGGCGTCAGAAAAAATATTCAAAGAAAGAAGTTTTCGATTCCAGCGGTCAATTGGGGAGAACCGTCAGTGAAGTAGACAAGTTACCCAGTCAGGGCGTTAGCCCAGAAGTGGGGTAGGTGGCTTCTGGGTTGAGAACTGCTCTGTATCATTCTCTCATGAAAGAAGTAATGCTCCAAATATATGTATTTCAACGTGGGGTAAATCGTAGCAGTTCCCTGTTTATCTGTCTCTCTTTCGTACACTCTTTTCCCCATGACTTCCGTAAATAACGAACGAGTTTATATTTTCATAAAAAAAATGTTGTTGTCGGTTTCTCTCCTAATATACAACAAAACGCTAATTGCTTCGTCCAGGATTGGAACTTGAGTCGCTAATTCCATTTCTATGATGCATATATAAATGATGAGCATAAGTTACTTGAAACCACATACTTATGAGCAAAAAAAGACGCTGACTTAATTAGAAGATAGCCCCACCGGGTTGACATGCTGTGGAACAAACCAACCAACCTACTAACCACACAAAGATTTTGAAAAGTATTATTTTGATTATTTTTGTACAGAATCAATATAACATAATAGGGAAGAAACCTGTTCTTGCGTCTTTTTTCTGTAACTCGATGTACGTTCATATGATTCTATTTATCTTTTTTCCTGAAAGAATCTGTAATTTTGGATAGTTTGTTTTGTTTCAAACAATACGACGCCAACTTGTAAACAGGCTGTCAAACTATTGTCGTTGGCCTCTTGACAAAAGATGCCAATAAACGTCTCACGTTTAAAAATAGCTTTGTTTCGTTAGTGACAAGATAAAGGCGGGAAAAACTTGTATTGTTTCTTCCCTTTTGGAATCAAGAATTTCTGAAGTAAAAATGATTAAAAAAATAAAAAATAAAACGAAAAAACAAAGCAACTAAAAAATAAAAACTATCGAAGAGTTGTTTACACACTTTCTGTTTTGAAAGATCTGGACAACATAATCGAGATGATAATTTTTAGATTATGAGTAAAAAATTAAAAGAAAAAACAAGATAAATATAAAACGTCGGTGTCTATTCACGTCAGGGAAAAATGACATTCGAATCCATTGTTCAGTTTGATATTTTGGGGGAAAGTTTATTCAACAAGCGAAAAATACCGAATTCATATTTAAAGAGTCAGTCCCTGGTCGGAAAAAATGAATAAGGATGTATTTATACGTATCAAAATTTGTCATCTCTTTTTATATTTTCCTTTATTTTCTCTCGTTTTTTTTTTCTTCTCTCAAATTGAGTCTCTTTTTCCTCATTTTATTCCTCCTTATTTTCATGACGGTAGGCGTACTTTTTCTACAGGTTTATTTCTCCCAATATTTTTTTAGTTTTTAATTTGGATATTGATTTATTTCTTGAATGAATTTCCTGACTACCTTATGCTTTTTTCTAATGACAACACACACACACACACATATATATCACACACACACACACACACACACACACACACACACACACACACACACACACACACACACACACACATATATATATATATATATATATATATATGTATTGCTTTTTAGAATCTTTATAAATATATGTTGTAAATTTTTATGAAATAGGCTAACCTTTTTCTTTGATTTATTTGAGTTTGTTCTCTCTAATTGAAGTATTTCCTGATTTAATTTATTTCTTTATTTTTTTATCATATTCTTTTTATCCGGCTGATTTAATTTCCGATATTCTTTTTTTCTCCCTCTTTCTTGTCCTTTCTTTCTTTTGAAGATGCATTTTTTTCTATCTCCCGTTTTTTTATCTTTTTTAATTCTGTATTTTTTTCTTTCATTCTTTCTTTCATTCTTTCTTTCTTTCTTTCTTTCTTTTATATGTTTTTATTTTAATTCAGTATTTCCTCTTTTAAATTTTGTTTCTTCTTTTTTCTTTATCTCATATATTTTTTATTCAATTTTAAATTATGTTTTTCGTTCTTTCTTTCTCCATTCATAATTTTCTTCAAAGATTTTTTAAAAATTGAATTCAATATTTTTCTTTCTTTCTTTCTTTCTTTCTTTCTTTCTTTCTTTCTTTCTTTCTTTCTTTCTTTCTTTCTTTCGTTCTTTGTCCCATATGCATTCTAATTAATATTTTCTTTCTTTCTTTCTTTCTTTCTTTCTTTCTTTCTTTCTTTCTTTGTGACATATGGATTCTATTTCATATTTTCTTTCTTTCTTTCTTTCTTTCTTTCTTTCTTTCTTTCTTTCTTTCTTTGTCACATATGCATTCTATTCCATATTTTCTTTCTTTCTTTCTTTCTTTCTTTCTTTCTTTGTCACATATGCATTCTATTCCATATTTTCTTTCTTTCTTTCTTTCTTTCTTTGTCACAGATGCATTCTTTTCGATATTTTCTTTCTTTCTTTCTTTCTTTCTTTCTTTCTTTCTTTAACACATATGCAATCTATTCAATATTTTCTTTCTTTCTTTCTTTCTTTCTTTAACACATATGCAATTTATTCAATATTTTCTTTCTTTCTTTCTTTCTTTCTTTCTTTGTCACATATGCATTCTATTCCATATTTTCTTTCTTTCTTTCTTTCTTTCTTTGTCACAGATGCATTCTTTTCCATATTTTCTTTCTTTAACACATATGCAATCTATTCAATATTTTCTTTCTTTCTTTCTTTCTTTCTTTCTTTCTTTCTTTCTTTAACACATATGCAATCTATTCAATATTTTCTTTCTTTCTTTCTTTCTTTCTTTCTTTCTTTCTTTCTTTATTTATTTTCTTCTTTGTCACATATGTAATCTATTCAATATTTTCTTTCTTTCTTTCTTTTTTCTTTCTTTCTTTCTTTCTTTCTTTCTTTCTTTCTTTAACACATATGCCTTCTATTCAATATTTTCTTTCTTTCTTTCTTTCTTTCGTTCTTTCTTTCTTTTTTTTTCTTTCTTTCTTTGTCACATATGCATTCTATTCCATATTTTCTTTCTTTCTTTGATATGTTTTTTTACATATTATTCAATATTTCATTTTATTCGATGCTTTTTATGTTTTTGTTTTTTCCTTTTCTTTTGTCCTTCTTATGATTTCTTAATTTTCTTCCTTTTCAAATTGTCTTTTATTCTTTCCTGTTCCATTTTTTTCGTATGTCTTAGTTTGCGTTTTGTTTTGGATTCTTATTCCTTTTTACATTTCTTGTCTCTTTTGTTAACAATTTTTTCTCTTCCATTGTGTAACTTTTTTACAATTTTGATTCGTTTTCATATTTCTTTCCTCATACTATTTCCTTTTTTTTCGGTTTAAAAAAATTATTTTTTATTTCCCTTCATTTTCTTACCATTTCTGGCTTTTCTTTCGAAGATCTTTGTTTCGTATTAACGCAAGAAAGGCTAAAATAATATTGATGAACCAAGTATTGAAAAGAAATGTTAGATGAAAATCGTTCTAACTTTAGTGATATCATTGTACGGCACCACGTTATGTGAGAAATCCCCAATGATTTTTTGTCAAAATAAACTAAAAATACAAGTAAATAAATAAATAAATAAATAAATACATCTCCCCAAAACGTTTCATTGTGTCCAAAGAAAACAAATTGTATTATCTTTAGATATTTATATATTTTCCCATCTTTAGCAATAACTATTTCTTCTCTTCTCTTTTTTTCTTTTT
>OY757930.1:12373757-12426257 GCA_963585895.1 Sepioteuthis lessoniana
GGAAACAAGTAACAAAGTAGCAATGGAATCTTTGGAGGAAGAAAGAATGCAAGAGCTGCAAAATTGCTAGAGTGAATTTAAACTGAGATGAATGACTTTAGAGAACATTTCAAGAAGAAGGTCGATTTATAGAAACAATGAACGAGAGAAGAAAAAAAGAAAAATAAATCAAAAGATTTAGTCATATGCGAAGCGTGTAAATAGAAAACGGGAAAATCCTGTTAAGGATAGTGATAAAATAAAGAATGAAAGCTATAAAGGAAGAAAGAGGTTTACTATAAAAATAAAATAAAATTAAATTAACATTGATAATAATGATTTAGATTACAGTAATTGTCAACAAGATATAATACACTTCAATATTTTTGTTGAAATCCTGTTTGCAAATAATTTGCCTGCTTAATCTTGGAAAGTCTTTCAAAGAAAAGCAAGAAACCGACAAGCTTTAAAGATTATTCCAGCGTCTAAAACAATTTTTTTGTTATATTAAACTGCATCAATCTGGAGTTTTTGTTTACGGCTTGATTTTAAAATAATATAATATATATTTTATTAATTTTATCACCATGTTTATTTCCGAGGAAAAACCACACACACTATTAATAAAAAGCCATGTTAGGGTGGCTTGAAAGAATTGGTTTTATTTCTTTGTTTAATAGTATATCAATCTTCGGTTGTTATTTTTTACTAAAACCAACGTTTTAAAAAGCAGTGGCTCTAATTAACCCATAACTGAGGGAATGAGGTGCTCTTACCTTTCTCAAGGGTATTTTTTCGAAAGTGAATGTAATAGCAGGACTGGAGTTCAACTCAAATACTATGATGTTTCAGCCCAAGACATTAGACTCTTCGTCACGGGAATAACCACCCATAGAAGTCATCATCCTTATGTCACGCCGCCAGCACGAATGTCCTTCACCCAATCTCGCCACCCATTTCTATTGTCCATTGCTCCCAGGAGGTCTTCAAGGCCATATACTGTATCGACACAGAGCTCTTGTATATAGGTTCTAGCTGGTCATCCTGCCTTTGCTCGTCCATGTTAAGGAGTCCACAGGAGTATATCACTTATGAGTTCGTTCTTATTTCTCCAGCAGTGTCATGCCGGTCTGGTTTGTCTAGCTCGGATAGTTTTCCTGATGGGTGGTAGGTGGTCGTACAGCTGCTGTTTTGTGGGGTGTTGCCTCCAGGACTTGTTCAATATCGCTTGTAGCATTCTTGTGCAATTGCCGTCCATCTTTTTCTCCATACGTTTACTTAGCGTCCATGTATTGCATCCATATAGCTCTATCGACACGACCGCTCTCTGAAAAAAATGCGTTTTATTTCATCTGTCAGGTTTGTCATTCATATGACCCATAGACTATCGATTGCTATCCATGTCTTTCCTAGTCGCGTATTGATGTCATTTTCGGTTGATGAGACGCTGCTTCTTAGGTATGTGAACTTATCTTTTAGTTTCAAAGGCCCACCATCTAGTGAGGAGATGTCGCCTTTTTGATTTAGGCACATGTATTCTATCTTGTCCGCAGATTATGACACTAAACTGCATCTAGTTACACCTTATAAACATAGAAAAAACATTAGAATTAATGGAGTAATGTTTACATAATACATCAACGAAATCTTTTTGATAAGAACGGTTAAAAAGAAAGAAGGGTTACACATCAAGAATAAAGAAAGAGGAAGATGTTGTTAAATCCTCGATGACAATCATAAAAAAGAATCAAACAAAGAGTAAAAATTAAACTAGGAAACAAAACGAAAAGAAAAGAAAAGTGGAATTTGATACTTTGTTGTGAATATAGAGGAAAATTTAAAATGAAATGGGGAAGGAAGAGGAGCTGAAGAAAGAAAGAAAGAAAGAAAGAAAGAAAGAAACAAAGAAACAAAGAAAGAAATATCAATAAAAGAAAGACACAAGAAAGGATTATAATAAAAGTAACATCTAAGAAGACAAATGAATATAAAATAGAAGGAGAAACAAGAAGAAAGAAAAAAAAATTAAATAGACGCGGAAAATAGAAAAGAAAAAAACATTCAAAAGAAACAGACGAAAAACTATATACAACAGTCATATATCAAGCCTTTAAAGTCCGTCTTAAGGACAGAATTATGGGGCCCATAATATAAATCAAATTCAAAAAAAAGTGTTCATCTAACGCAGCTCACTGAGGTGTAAATAAGATCAAGCACCCTATTGGGAACAACAAAAAATAAAATATAACGTAGAAATTTTGCCCTGTCAAAGAGATTCAGAATACAATCATTGTATTCTCACAAGATGAGTAAAACAACCCCAGAAATATGTCTTGGTTATTGGACTAAACTGTGAGGCTCCAGTTCACGAGCTCTGGGGAGGGGGGAGTACCTTTTCTTTGTCAATACGTCCTTGTCCACTGTGACTTTGTATAGCAATTCCTGTTAGGATCATATGTATGGGTCAAATAATAATCACCCGAATTAGTTATGACCCTGTGCAAAAAAGGATATAATAATAACAACTATACAAAAAATTAAATGTGTATGCATCCTGAAAGCAATTCCCTTACCTCAATTCATAAAATATCCTTTGGCGGGTTGACTTTCTGTTAAATTATATAAAACAGCTAGAACGAAATAAATGAATGTTTTGTCTAACGGCGTAGCAGCCCTTTTTTTTCCGTCCTTTTGACGCCGAATCAAATTTTAAACAATTCAGTTTAGTATAAGTATGTTTTTTGTTTACAAACTGTTTAATATAAAAACAGTTCTATTTCAAACAATTCAATTTATCATGAGTATAATGTTTAGTTCTATTTTTGAATAATTCTATTCTAAAGAGTTCAGTTCAGCATGAGTACTCAGTTGCAATTTTTTAAAATGTTCTATTTCTAACAATTCAGTGTAGCATAAATACGCAATTTAAATGCAAAAATAGTCCTATTTCAAACAATCCATTTTAGCATTAGTACTCAGTTTAGTCATATTTGACCGATAGATAGGACCCTATCAGGTGTTATCACTTCGGGCCAGAGTGGCACTGAGAGCGATGGCAATGAAGGTGTACTCAGCATTACCCAAAGCTCCAGCATTACTTAAACTTCAACATCAGATTTTTAGTGTTATATCTAGGACTCTTGTTGGGTGGGGGTCTTACTCATCAGCAGAAACGCAGTCGGTGTATTCTACAGTCCCATGTGACTGGGCAACGAAGTAAAAAGAGAAAATTAAAGAATAGATCAGAGAAAAAAAAATGAGAAGATAACAAAGCAAAAAAAGAAGAATATAACAGCATAAAGAGTATCAGCAAAGCAACCTGCAAAAAAAAAAAAAACATTAAAAGGAAAAAAAAAAAAAAGGAAATTGTTACTGAGTCCTTATATGAATATAGATAATTTCGAGGTGTAGCAAACGAAAAACATCGCAAGTCGTAGATACAGAAAACAAAGAAAATTTGAATATGGAAGCTTAAGGCTGGAGCAAATGAAAAATATGCAAAAACTATTAAAACTAGAAAAGAAAACATGAAACTACTGCTAACTGCTAACTAAATGAAACCTCGAAAATAACTCTTCTTAGCTCATCGTAATCTAATGCTGACATGATTGAAGTTATTTCTTGTACCCTTAAATCGAACCCGACCCGTCTTTTTTTTTCTTCTTTGTTTCTGTTTTGAGAATCACAAACTTATAATCTCATCAGGATTTACCGAATGCGTGTTCAAATCACTAGATTAGTTCTTCTAATCCGACATGGAACTCATTCATCTGAAAGGGAAGTGTCATGGATAATCCTCTGTCGTCAGTTGTAAAATCCGTATCTCGGGGGAAAATATCTTTTAATATTATAAAGTAAAAGAAAAAAAAAAATAAACGCAAAAATGAAAAAGTTGAAAACGCTGAGTGCTTGAAAGAATAGGACATAGAGAAAAAACAGAACACATTAGAAATCCTCGTTAACTACTTTAAAGGGGGTTGCAGTAATCAACTGGCAACATGAAGATAGAAAGAAAATTAGGAATTAAAAAGTCAAACAAATAAGAAATTAAAATATGAATAACCTAAAGCTCCAATAGAAGTGTTGAAAGTCACGCTAAGAAATTGCGGTGCTAAAATCGCAGACAATATCTGGTAGTGACTGGTAGTCGGCTTTAAATGGAAAGCACGTTAATGATTGTAACATCAAGTTGTATGTAAATCTGTAAAAAGAGATCGACTAAGAAAAATACCAGTAGGATTCAAAAGATTTGTAAGATTTTGTTAATGTGAGACAATTCGTTTTAGAATTATTTTGCTACAGGCAACAGACCACAATGGAGTGCAATATTCATAGCTCACCTGATTCTCTCCGAGAGTTACTTATTGAATTTTCTTCTATGCCTAAGAGCACAGCCTTGTTATCAACGTTTTAGGTCTACCCGACCGTCAAGGTTCTTGCCACCCGAGCGAAATTCTTTGAACCATCTGCTTAATCTACAGTGATCGATTGCAATTCCACTTTCCTCAAAACATATGATTTTGTCTGCTTTCGAGACGTTATAGCCCAGTTCGGACCTGTTGTATCTACTTTGAACGTTTTTCTGAGTGCATTTCAATTCACACAAGGACTGAAGCAATGTACAACGTGTCAGCGCATCAGCTACCACGATACAAGTAACCACAACGGGGACCTTCGGTGGCATATACTGGTTTGGTCATGTGATACAAGCACGTGCCAAAATGCTGCAAAACATTTGACTTACTCAAGTATAAAATGATCTTTAATCACCAAAACGAAATCTATTTTTCTCCATTGAAAATAAAATTATTTGTCCAATTTATGCGAGAAGGATTATTTTCTCCTACCTTTATATATCAGTTTTTTTTTTATTATTCGTCAAGGTATTTTACAAAATCATGTTAAAAATTATAGAGTGACACCAAAATATACTTTAACTGCCAAATTCTGATGTGTTTTTAGTTTGATTATTTGCTCGTGTTTTATGACATACCAAATCCTGTGGGTTGTTTAATACTAAATTCTTTATATATATATATATATATATATATATATATATATATATATATATCCAAACACACACACACACACACACACACACACACACATATATATATATATATATATATATATATATATATATATATCCACACATTTAAATAGTTTCAAGTATTATTGCCTAACACGCTTGTTTAATATTTATCTTTTACTTTGACATAGTCCAATGTTTTCATTTATTTCTATTAACAGATAATTCTGTTGATTTGTCTATTTTTTTTATTGAAGCTTGATATATTATTGTATGACTTAGAACCTTCGAACTATTGTCTTCATCTTATAATCACGATGTTTCGGGCGATTCAGGCTTCTGCCTTCTTCATGTGTTAGACTTAGAGCCGAACAATTTATCCGATCGACGTGGGAGATTATTCAAATTCCGTTAAGCATACCAGTGTGCAAATGCTGAGCCATAGTAAGTATATGACTTGTTATTCCTTACTTGTCGTCAGAATGAAACCTCCAATTTCCAGATGATTTCACTTTGGAGTTCATAAATCAAACGTCAATATCGATTATGTCACGTGCCCAGCTGGAAAACTCATAGTGAGTTTGGGGGACTTAAAAATCTAATGGTTTTACCAACTTGCTACCTTCAATCATATGGAAATAAAACCTGACCGATAAAATGAAACGCAGTTTCTTTCAGGCAGCGGTCGTGTCGATACTGCAGTATGGATGCACCACTTGGACGCTAACAAAACGGCTGGAGAAGAAGCTAGAGGGCAATTACACAAAAATGTTGCGAGCAATATTGAATAAGTCCTGGCGGCAACACCCCACAAAGCACCAACTATACGGCCACCAGCTTCCCATCACACAAACTATCCAAGTTAGACGAACCAGACAGGCAGGACACTGCTGGAGAAGCAGAGACGAGCTAATAAGTTATATACTCCTATGGACTCCCAAATATGGCTGAGCAAAAGCAGGAAGACCAGCTCGAGCATACATACAGCAGCTATGTGAGGATACGGGATGTAGCCCGGAAGACCTGCCAGAGGCGATGAACGATAGGGAAAAGTGGCGAGAGAGGCTCAGGGATATCCGTGCCTGTGGCACGACATGATGATGATGACTACTTATTACTAATATACGGTCTTTCTTTATTTTACCTCAGGTCAATTTGCAATTCTTTTTCAATCTGATTCGCTCAGTAGTACACGTAGCATAATAGATATTAGACGTTTGATTAATGAACATCTAATTGAAATCATCTTGAGATTGAGAGTTCGATCCTGACTACAATAAATATTACGAGGAAAAACTAGTATAGCTTAGCGTGTGTACCCAGTTATGGTTAATGAGATTTGAACAATCTACACAAGTGGGTTAAATGAAGGGTTTGGTTTGAAGTCTGCTGTGTTCAACAAGAAAACCCTGATGCCGGAGTGCATATTGGCCAAAACGTAGCCAATATAACAATAAAGCAAGTAAAGTTTTCGACCGTAATCGAGGGTGACCCGAAGGCTCCCTTTTATATAGCTACAACACTGAGGTGTGAAGTAGGGCGCTACTCTTTTCCCTAGATTGCTCCACTTGAGGAGGCATGCGCAAACAAAAAAAAACCGTCTCGACAAAAGAAAAGATCTCGTTCTCTTTCAGTAGTGATCAGCGGGGGGGGGGGCAACAGGGTAAAAGGTATCATGTGTCTGTCTCTAGACGACGCGTTGACTAAACTTTCCACTAGTAGCACCGAATAATGAACTCGTCATAATCTCAATTAAGACACCATAAAACGGACTTAATAACTACATTGAAAACGCAGGATTTAGACATATATCCCAAAAGCGTTGTTAACACTTTAGATACCTAATTTCGACATATATACCCAAGAATGTCTAACACATTTTAGCATCTTGACTGGGGAATTCAATTATATCATTTATATTCGGGAAGAATTTCCACACTCAATAAATGGTTGTTGAAACCAGAAATAAAGGCAAAATATAAAAGATATCTTCATCTCCTAACATTTATTATCTTCTTTTATATAATTCCTATGCAGCCTTCATATCAAACAAGTTAAACCAGCAAGATAACGAGCGATAAGAATATAATAACCCAGATTCAAATCAAATAGCAAACAGCAACTTAAATTAGCTTTGAAACCCCATAAGTTCACAATGCAAAATTTATAAGAAGAAATTGATAACATATAAACATTTACACTGCGATCAGTGGATGAAATTATAAACAAATATCAGTAAAATAATTAACCTGGATAACATTACCTATATTGCTTTTGTAAGTTCTGAAGTGGCCAAACGGTGATTGTTTTTGGAGGTGGTGTCCGGAGATCAAATAATAGACGAGGCTGTTGGTGTTTTTGTTTTGGGCTGTCGATATCAAGGAAAAGAAAGAATCTTTCTGTCCTCCCTTCCCCAGCTCAATTTAAATAGTACGGCTGACTGGGTACCTAAGGTGTGAGGAAGTAACTGGCATAGGTGAAGGAAAAGTCTGTATCTCAACTACGTACTCGGGAGTTTAAAAAATAACGTTGTGCAAAATTTTGAAACGGACGGATAGATTTGGTAAATACATTTATTCATACCAAAATTATCTCTGTCAAATTAATATATATATATATATATATATATATATATATATATATATATATATATATATATATATATACGAGGTTCATTGATTAAATGAGGAGGATTTTGTCGAAAAATTTGGTACTAGGATGCATTAGTTACAGTTGAAACTTATTTCTTGAGAAAATCAATATCAATGGGTTTTTTTCACGTCCCAGAAGACGGTAAGCATTCTCTTCTTTACTGTTTGCTACATTAGGAAGTTTTACTTTGCCTGATAATGAGTTTGGCCTTTACATCATGGATTGTCTTTTCGATGTAGGTTCGTAGTGATAAATCCATGCTTAGCTAATCTGTAAAACTTTTTTTATTTACATGTTCTTCTCGGTGAACATTACAGGTTCGTCTGTTAATGTCACATTACATTTCTTAGTCAACAAAAACCTCTACTCAAACTAAGAACAAACTGTTTGATTTGCTCATATTTTGAGTCGCCTGAAAACAAATACTTTTCAGTGATTAAAATAATTTTGCTTTAACCCAATTGTAAACACTGAAGATATTACATTTATGGAAAAGTATTCAGGGGAAAATATATTAAGGCTTCTGAGTTTTTAATAAATAAATTACCCTTTTCCTTTATTAAAACCTTTAAAATACTTAAAACTCAGATTTTATTTTAGAGCTCTTGGAATTTTATTGTATTATTGTAGGAATCATAATAGAGTCTAGTTTTAAAATGAGTTGGGAAGTTTATTATGTAATATTTATTTTCATATATGATTTCCTACGATTTCATCTGATTTCCTTTGGTTTGTTTTAGAATATTCCCAAAGGTAGATTTTATCTTTGACATTATCATAATTTCAATCAATGAAATTATTTAGAAATGCTTTATTATTTGATAAACTGTTTTCGATAAACAGAGACATAATGTTATAGAAAAAAACCTTGAAAAAAACTTACGGACATTTTCTATTCGAAGTAATGTTTTTTAAATTTTTTATTCAATCTTCTGGTGTGAGCGTTATTATCATCTCTATTAAAGATACATTGCACTGATATTTTCAAAGTCTAAATAAATCAATCGTGGTAAATTCACGGTCAGGAAATCCATCGCATTGTAAATGTATCATCAATAAATTCATTGTATATATTAATTGATTTATAATATAGAGTTTCTCTTACCCAAGTAATTAACTCATTTTATTAAAATCTCAAAAGCAATAGTTAAATTCTCAATTAAGCCCTGAATAATTCATCAGTAATAAATTTACCATACAATGAATTTAGTCGCGATAATTCTAATATACGACGTACTCATCCTGCGAAAAAATTATCGACATTGAATTTACAACACTATGAATTCATTGGCAATGAATTAACTTCAAGAAATTTTCAGGACGTGATAACAAGTGCATGATTTGTCATGCCGAATTTTTGGTATATTTCTGCATAATTTGTTATGTTTTTTTTATTGAAATATAACAACATTTTGATTACTTCAGCAAATGCATTTGATCAGGAGAAATATACGTCTGTGAAATATTTCTATGTTGCACGAATGATAATAGCTATATGACAGAAAATATGTATTTTCCACTTGTTTTACTTTATTAAATATCTTGTTTTTTTTTGGTTCGAATTTCCTCAGAGGGCTTCATGTCGTACTTTTGAATTCTTAGAAATTGTTTCTTTAAAACTGGCATCAGCAATTCTTTTCGAGAAGCAGTCAACCGGAGATATGGCTCATAATCGGGTAGACATCACTACTGCAAAAATGCAGGGTGGTTTTATGTTGAAGGTACTTCAACGTTTTCACGACAGAAGACCATAACGTCCGCTTCAGAAATAAGGAAAAAATGGCTTTTATTTGGTAAAAATAATTTTCAATAAAAAAAAAGTCTGTGAATGGCTCTTCAGAAAGCACCACCGGCAACATGTGGCTAGTGGGTCTCAGTTTGTCTATGATATCTTCAGAACAATTTTCGGAAAATTAGTTTCTGATGGACTTTGGTATTTTCTTACAAAAAAAAAGAATTCGTCAGAAAATATGCGTATGTATTGTAATTTGCTGTTTTTCTTCTCAACGAGCTTTTTTGGCGTCAGTGCCAATTAACACAGTATATATATATATATATATATATATATATATATATATATATAAAAGTAAGTAAAGTTGATGATCGTAGTTAAGGGCGACCAGAAGGCTCCCTTTTCCATAGCTACTACGCCGATATATAGGTACGTACCTTATCTCACTGAGTGTTAAGCAGGGAGGTATTAAGTACCATTTTAAATAAAGTCTTTGGTCTGAAGCGACCTGGGATTGAACCTAGGTCTCCCGGACCATTAACCAACGTAATATATATATATATATATATATATATATATATATATATATATATATTCGAATTTGCAGAAAATACCATTAAAAAAAGGGCAAACCCTTTAAAGGCATTGCAATAAAGAACCTTCGCATATGTTTCAGCAAACAAAAAAGTAACCTAGAATTATTCACAGAAATAAAGAATGTAGGACAACTAAAAAGCAATGAGATAATTAAAAACACATTTAACGTAGCAAAAGTCTTTAAAAGCAAACAAAAATAAATCTTAAACCACTCAAAAACCTCGTCTATGTTTTGTAGACACAGCGGATGGAATTACAAAATACAAAAATAAAAGATGTAGAGTATGTAATAAAATCTCAGAAGAAAAATCCTATTCCTTCGATTACCCTAAAATAACATTCATGATCAATAAAAATGTAAGCTGCAAGTCAAAAAATACATAATCGAATGCTGTGACTGTAAAAAACGTGTTCGTAGGATCGAATCAGGCTCTTAATAAAAAAAAAAAAGTCTCATTACATAAATGCAACACTTTTATGAATGCAAGAATGGAAACTTTGATTAATGCCAATATACAAGATTATTACCCGAATTAAAAGAAAAATTTAAAAAATTCTTTGAAAAATTTACAATTACATTAAACAGAGCCTCATATCACACATCCGCAAAGAGAACTTATTTCAGACACACACATTCAAAAATACAAACATATACTCACGCAGACTCTTTAACGTCTATGGAATCAAATACGTTCTCACACTGATTCAACTCAGTGAGGTAGAAAGAAAACATTTAAAAGCAGCTATTACCGGATATTTGTACATGTATGGGAATGCACACACACACACACACACACACACACACACACACACACACACACACATATATATATATATATATATATATATATATATATATATATATATATATATACACAACGTAAGTACTTGTAAAAAATACATAAAAATCTGCTGAGGTCAAAGTTTTACACGGAAAATTCACTCTAACGGTAAATTCACGGACACAAATCCTTGAATTAAAAAAGTACCACACCCCTATCAAACTAATCTTCTTCCAGATACCGAGGTAACGCTAACTATTATTAGTCGAATGATTAGTAAAGTGTTGGACTCGTACTATATTAATGTTCCTTATTCTTTTTAATTGTTATCGCAACTCGCAACGTACATGGATAGACAATTATAGGACAAGAGCGACCCTCAAAATCAAGAATAAAGAATATGCTCAACGCAAGCTTTTTTTATACTTTATTTTATACTCATTCCTATACGGTTCATAGATATTGGATGTTATAACTGTGAATATATATATATATATATATATATATATATATATATATATATATAAGGAAACAACGAAAAATGTCCGACCATATGGAGAAATTTTAAAAAAAAAAGTAATCCAAAGTTAAGAATATATTGAGAAAGAAAGATTACACAAGAAAGGGTCGGTTTAATAAACCATCATTAGACCGTCTAGAAAAGATCATACCGAGTGTTTTTAGATCAAAGATAGATGTTTAATATTAAACACTTGGTATCACCTTTTCTAAAGTCCTGATAATGGTTTATCACAACCAAAAGGCTATTGTGTCAATCTTCTTTCACAATAAAATTCTCACTTTGGATTTAAAAAAAATGTTTTTTCCATATATATATATATATATATATAGAGAGAGAGAGAGAGATAGGGGGAGAGACAGACAGGCAGACAGAGACAGAGACAGAGAGAGAACGAAGCTATATATTTGGCTTGAATTTTAACAACGTTTTTTTTTTTTTTTTTTTCCGGAACCTGAGAATTTTTTCTGGTTCAAATAAATTTGAAATCCCCCAAATGTTTCAAGATTCTTGGATGTGATTTGCGGGAGTATTAATGAAGTTGATTTTCCCTGTCAAAAGACAAACAATGATGCGAACTGAGAATTGAAACGAAGGAATGATATTCCAATTATCAAATACATTTGGAACTCACTATCCACATTTGTGGTGGATTTTATTAAGAATTATGTTGTTTTCTGGTTTATCTTTTTTTTAAATTAAGTTCTGTTATCATAGGCTCGAGTATTCTGGTCTTTTTTTTAATAGTTGGTCTCGAATGATGCGTGTTTTTTACGATATTTTATAGAATTGAACTTTCGAGTTGTATGCGTTTTATGTTGTTGATGGAGCTTCGGCTTCATAAATGGAAGTGAAACATCCACATAGGGTTGCGGTTGCAGATATATATATATTTATATATATATATATATATATATATATATATATATATATATATATATATATATTTGAATGAATGATTGAGAGCATACATACGTTCATATAACACCTAAACTAACGTTTCCATTCAGCTGATTACTTCAAAATCCCCAAATATCTATATCAACAATTTTCGTCTTTTTAAAGATAAAATGCAGTTATATAATATAACACATATTTATCTGCCATCGTAATCTTAGTAGTTACATCTGCATTGAAGTACAAAGCTCGATGCCTTTAGGCCTCCAAGAATGCTAAATACCATGTTAGGTTAGGGAAATAATAATCTATATTTTTGCACAAACAAGAATCTATGTACTCACGCATATATATATATATATATATACATATATATATATATATATATATATATATATATATATATATATATGTGTGTGTGTGTGTGTGTGTGTGTGTGTGTGTGTGTGTGAGATAATCTGTGTGTGCTTACACGATATTTTTACATTTAGAAGTTTTAGATTAAATCCTTAATTTCGGAAGCAGGTGCCACACTGAACTGCTTTTGAATTGAAATTGCCTTTTTGTTTATTTGCTATGTACTTTTTTAAAATTTAAATCTCATTGGGCTCAGCTGTTCGTCTAGAATTTTGATTTAATTTCTTTCTTTTTTTCTTTTTTTGTTCGTTTCAGCATTTTCTATTTCCTTATTTGCCATCTTTTCCGAAACATCTTAAAGTATTTATATTAACTTTCCATTCCATATTGTTTTTTTTCTCGAATCTCTCATACTATTAAAATTATCCAGAATAATAAAATAAGTTAATCTTAGAACATCAGAAGATTTTGTGTATTAGGAATATTATGTGAGAAGGAGAATTATCCATCGAATGCCCGAACCAACACAGTGGAAATAAAGTGCATCATTATAAAATCTTTCTTGCATTTTCCAATTCTATCAAGTAAAATAATGTTCTTATTTCCATATTAGATATAACGTCTACTTTTTTCGACTGAGGATCATAGCCTCGATAAATAATGATCTTCGGTCTTTTATCACGAAATTACTTTCGAAGTTTAAAAATATATTTTGAAATGTTCATAAAAAGAGGATTGAACACTTGAAATCAACGAATAAGTGTTTTGAAAGCAAATATGTCTAAACAAAATAACAAAAAAGTCAACATTACGTTATTTCATATTTGCATGTTCTCTAACTTATCGAACTATGCATGTGTATATTTATATCTGTATTATATATATATATATATATAAATTTACCTACACTGTATTGTAACTATTAGTTTTTCCCGTCTGTAGACCCTTTTTTTCTTTTTCATAGAAGTCAGAGTAACAGAAATAATCCAGGACCGTTCTAAGTAAGCGATCCTAACGGTATTGTGGTCTGGATGATCTTGATCCCTCTGTTCCAAAAGCACCATTTTCAATTAGTATCACCGTCACGTACATTTTTCAAGCCTCTTTTACTCTTTAGCAAATCCAGGCGTCTATATTTTCGCTTACCTTTTTCGCACTAATAGTATTTTTTTTTTTACTGACATCTGAATGACAATAAATCGCTTCAGGTTTCCAGAAATCCTCTAAATGTTCTTGCTGATCTTATCCGTGGTGTGCTAAAGGTTGTCTCAACACTTCCATCAGTTACCTCAATCTCCTTTCAAGGCATTTTGTGAACATTCCTATAGAAAAAAAAACTGTAATTGTTTCAGCGTCACCAAGTGTTTCTCAACGTTATCAGCTCTCGGCTAAGACCCATTCATTTCTTTATTATTTTATTTCTTTATTTTCTATCTATTCTCCGTTTGGATACCTAAATCCAATAGATCACAATTAGTTTTCTTAATTTTATCTATATAAATGGCCGTGTGCTTAAAACTGTCTTCTTTAGTGCTATATTGTCTTATGGAATACAGCTTAGAATTTGCCGATAAGTAAGCTTTATTTCAAAGCTCTAAAACTACATGATGAAATTTTAAAGAAAAACTGAACCATAGAAATATAATATATGTCTCAGTTAGATAAGAATCAAGTCATACGGGAATGCAGAAAATTTTCACTGTAAAAAGAAAAAGGATTATTGATACGCTACAATCCACCTTGTATAGGATTTAGGTCCCACCATTAATATTGCAAAATGAACAAATACGAAGGTACCACTTGATCGTTATCCGTTTTTTGTTCAGAGGGGAAAAAACTGGATCCACACACACACACACACACACACATATATATATATATATATATATATATATATATATATGTATTACATTGTGGTGTCTGTGATCCTGGGTTAGCGAAGGCATAAAACATGAAAAACGGGGTCATAGAAACCATTATGTAAGTAAAGTAAGTAAAGTTGGCGACCGTTGTCGAGGAACACCAGGATTTTCCCCTTTTAATAGTTACTACACTGAGATGTAAGGGAGGTCACTACTCCTTTCCCTGGATAGCTCCACTTTACCTTTGATACGTACGTTATATTGCTGAGTGTTAAGCAAGTAGGTATCAAGTTTCATCTTTTTAAAGTCTTTTGTATGACTCGACCTGGGATTGAACTCAGGTCTCCAGGACCATTGGTGAATACTCTAACCACTTGGCCAATGAGCCAATAAATACTATGTTATGTAGAGTTATGCATAGACCGTAGCCATATTTTAAAATCATTTCGATTCCGTAAGAGATTTAATATTTTTCTCTTGTTTGTTTTGTTTTACGGCAGATTAATCTCATCGGTCATTTAATGCCGAATCAATTTAAAGAAAATAAGTCTGAAAAGAAATTCAAAGGAGAGGTCTAAGGAATTAATAATAAACTTTACATAATTATTTGGTTATTTGTTTTGTTTTGCTTTTTATTAGGAGTTTATTTGTAGGGAATCATGATCATACAAAAACAAACTGTGAAACAGGTTGGGGAAGGGATCAGTTTGTTAAACATGTATCTAGTAAAGAAAGGATTTATAGAAGTAATTTGGTCTTATTGTAAATTTCTTTAGTTTTTTTGTGGAAAACGTCACTGTTTTTAGAAATGATATCACATTATTTATTTCAGTGTTTGGGAACAGTTCCTTCATATGGTTTGCCCTATAGGTTTATTATTTTTCTAATATTATTTCAAGCATGTGACCAAGATTGAATTATCTGCTTGTTCGATGAATCCAAGAAAATTATTTGTTTGTTGATTCATTACATATCACAAAATAATATTTTACTTTTTTCTAATTGTACTTCTTTTTCTCATAATTTTGTCTTCAAGTAAGTTTATCTTTCATTAATTGTTAAAAACGCATTACGTAAAGTTGACACAAGGCCGTAATTTAGGTGCAATCGCTAACATTAAAACTCCCTGCTTTCTTGCAATTACTGTTTAGTAAATATTGATTAGTCCGGTACGTGGGTCTTGGATTACTTGCCGTACCTGCTATTACAAGATAGCTATCTACTTAACTACTGAACAAGATTATCGTTAAAATGCTTCGGTAATCTCATAGGAACCGGTGCTTCTTAATGACATAATTATAAATATAAATTCTCCATCCTTTGCTTAACGCGACACAAAAGTTGCTTAGCTTGTCTGTTATTCAACAGTGATCATCAACCTCCGTACCAAATTGATTGTTGCTTAATATAGGCAGTCTGATGAGATCTGCTGATTTCAGTTCCAGAACTGGGTTGATTTTAATTTTTGGTCGTTGGTCTCAGTCCTCGACAGCAGATACAGTAGGCGTGTTCTAAGCTACCCCAACATAATTAGCAGCTTTTTGGTTTCTATTAACTAATAATAAAGAAGATTTCTCAGTAAGTATAGTTTCAAATAAATTACATCTAGATCTACATTTTCTGCTTTAAGTATAGGAATTATATTGTGAATTGAATTTTTAGGAAAATTACTTTTCTTAAAAATCATATTGAATTGAATTACCATGGCCAGGAAATCCGGTGAACACTTACGCACGACATACAGAAACACTGGACAGCTGTTTCGACCTTATTAGGTCTCATCAGCAGTGCATACCGTGATTTCCATGACTAGTTAATTTGGAATCACTTGGTTGTGATATGGTATGGTGGCCCAGTTGTAGAGTTTCAGCTCTGGAATCTGTGGGCCCTGGTTCGATCTTATGGGTGGAGATCACTGTATATAGTGTTGTCAAGTGTGGAACTAATATATTCATACCCTCATATAAATAAAAGAATAAAATAACGCAAACAGAAAAAAAAAAACACAAGCAGAAAAAAAACAACAACAAATAAATATCTCAAATGATTGCTTAGTAATAATCAATTTACTAACGTCTAAAACAAAGCAATTTTGTGTAATACTGTGTCTTGATTATGAAATTAAATTGCCTTCGAAGATGAGGCTCTAGTTTTGGACTGGCAACAACTTTTAGGGACTTATCTATTAATCAAAGAGTTATGTCCAAATTTATCCTAGAAAAATATTTTGCATTAAGAATGTTTATTAAGCTACCTTTTTAACTTAGGATTATAATTATCAGTCAGCTAAAATAATCCAAATGCTTGTAAATTACCGCTCTTAGATGGGAATCTTTGACAGCAAATGAATATCATTAGTGATAGTTACTTTAACCCATATAAATGTGTACAAATTATGAGTAATATAAAATGACATATTCTATTTAGACTCAGGGATGTTTAACATGGGGCCGTTTTTTTATAACTGATCCTTTGTGGTTGTCTTTGGGTAATTACACCAGTCACTTACAATGTTATATTGAATAACTGTTTACAGGAACTGTATATATTGAGAAGGTTTCATTTGTCCATACATGCTAAGCATTCTTCTTTTATATTCGGAAAAAACAAACAAACCCAAAGCAAGCCAAAACTAGAAATCCGGGGTGTCCTCTTTGTGTAATAGTTAACACGTTGGACTGCAGTCACGCTATTACATTCACTTTCAAATACCCTTGGGAAAGGTATGGAACCCCTCTTAACCTCCAAGAATTAAACAATACCATTATTGTTCTTCTAGAAGGACGTGTTTGGTATTAAATAACCCAAGAAGGTTTATATACCATTAAACAACAAAACAAAAATTAAACCTCGAAATATAGATACGTGCATATATCTATCTGAATCTGAATTCAACCTTCTAACTCCCCGTTCTTTTTTACCATATCATCCCTTTGGCTGTCGTTTTCATACCAGCGTCTGTTTTTTTACATATCATTCACATGTATCTAACACCATACCGACCCGTTCTTCTTCTTTACTTTTCTTATAATTATAATTTCTCACGTAGACACATTGTCATACACATTGTATAATATATTTTAATAGCAAAGAGTTTTTTTTTCCCTATAACCCAACCCCTGCAGGCAAAACTCTATTGATACCGATCGGCCAAATTAACTTAAATCTACTCTGAATTATTTTATTAGTTTAATAATTACATCATACATCGTACAAGAAGCGATCATGATCAAATTAGTGGCAGATTAGTCGTTTGTTTAGTGAACGCAGCAACATTCTGAAAAATAAAAAATAAAAACTAAGTAACTCTTTTTGTATTTATAATTGGGTATATTTTGCAGATTTCTCAACGCCCAGTTTTATCGCAACCACGAAACCGGAACTTGAAAACTAATTTTAAAAGAGCTATGTTTAATTATTTAAAATATGTGATCAGTATCTATTGTTAATGTTGGATAGAAGGAAGTCTGGCAAAGATTTACTGCTGAATAGAGAAATATTCAAATTGTATAATACTGTGTATCATTACACTGACACGATACAAATTGTTAGATTGAATTAACTGCACCAAATAATATTTGCCAAATATATTTGAGTGTCTCCTGTCTTTGATTTAGCTAAGTGACAATTTTAAATCATGTGGTATGTCACTAAAGCCATTCTCTCAAAAGACGGCTTTTTGGACATTTCGACATTTGGTCCTTAATCTATTAGAACTAATAAAAACTAATTAAACCTATAAAAAACTAATTGGAGGTGCCCGTGCTGTAATAGTTATCGTCGTAGGAAATGGACACGACGATACGAGTTCAAATCCTGGACGAGACTGATTGCATTTCACATTGCCCTAATACCCTTGGGAAAGGTATGAATCCAATTATTCTCCCTCCAACTATGAGTAAATAGTAGGACAGATTAAGTTCTTCAGCCTTGGTGAGGCAACTAGTCTAGGAGAAGGAAAACTCTGAATTGAAACCTGTTAAACTCCGCTTAAAAATTAAACTTGTGTCATATCCTGCCCGAGCGGAGGGGTTGGTAAATATGATAAAAAAAAAAATAATTGATTTTTAAGAAAAGTACTTTTCCTAAAAGTCAGAGGTTGAAATTCTAAACTATTACATGAACTTAAACACATCTCTCTAACCATTAGGAATAAACTTTCCTGGTCACGAAACCGAACTTACTAGCTCATAGCAAATAGGCGTGTAAAGGATTTTGCTGTTAATGTGTTTGGCTGTTAAGGTTATAATGGTAAGGATGTTTCTTCAAGTGTTAAAACATTTCTTTTTCTACCTGCCTGAGACGCTGAAAATACGTTCACTGCATACGACGCATAGGAGTAAAGCCGCTCGTAATAAGTGTTCTGGATTTGATGCTCAACTGCATCTGTGGTTGAGGCTCCAGTTCTAGAGCTCTCACGATTGTCGAGTATCATTTGATTTTCAATAATCCATGATCTACGGTGACACTTAGTGGTTGTACGTATTTTGGGGACATGTATGGGTCAGATAAATCAGTTTAAAAATAATTGCTTTCGATAGAAAAGTTTGGTTGCGTTTCGTTATTTGATAAAATGACATCAATAATGGATTATTCTATGCCAAGTCCTCTTCATATATATATATATATATATATATATATATATATATATATATATATATATATATATATATATATATATATATTCTGTTGAAGACTATGGAATGTTATCTTTTCAGAAGTTTTCAGAGAAGACGTCCGTTTTCTTGTTATTTTCTGCAGTGGAAGAAAGTGTCCCATACTAGCCCAGGCCTTTTCGACATTTTGCGTCCTGTTCCCAGAATTTGTTTGATTGTTCGTTGTTGTGAGTGGATGTGAGTTTTTATATTTATTTGGAATGCTTTTTTTTTTTAATTTGTATCTTTTTATAATATATATTTACCTCATTCTGTTAGGAGGTGTACTTGGGCTAGTATGGGATATTTTGTTCACAATCTCGACCCAGACAAGGAAAATAAGACTTGAACGTCTTCACTTGATGCTTCTAAAAAGAAAATACTCCACGGTCTTCAATAGAACATGATTAAATAATGACTTGCTTCCAAGGTACACACACACACATACACACTATACATACATAAATATATATATATATATATATATATATATACCAACAGTTTCAATTTTTTCAAGTATTACTCTTTCGGCGCACCTGACTATTAGCCAATGCCTTCTAGTACCTAGTTAAAGAAATAAGTATAGGGCATATGTGTGCCTCAAGTGCAAATGGAAGAAGACAGTCAAGGTTATGATATCTGTTGATTTGATCAGGCGATTGGTTTGATCGGGATTATTCGACCGCATTTTTAGCCCTTTAAGAGCAAAATGGGAGTGTTGTAAGTTACTTGACCTTTTCAGCTGCCTTATCAGTGAGTATTTAGCCCCCAGGATTCTGTTGACAAGATCAAGATATATTATCTTTCGATAATATTTGTCTCTTTTAAATCGTTTCTAAACTTTCACTTGCTGAAATTAGTTGCATTTTCAATCTTTGTAATCAGTGTAAAATTGTAACCCAAGAATCATAAAACGTGTGTATTTGTATCTATAAAAATTTAAGAAATATACTTGAATAGCAATGATATAATGAAAAGGGGTTCATAAAAGAATATATAAAAAATATAGTTATTTAGTTTTAATAATATTACTTTCAGTTCTACATGAAATTTGATTTGGCGTTAAAATTCTAAACAAGAGAAAAATAGCTGCTAGACGCTAAGTGGTAAAGACATGAGTGAACTCTAGCCACGAAGATGTTAGGACGGATGAAAATTTATGAGACCAATTTTAGGGGTGGGCTCCGAAAAGGGGTGTCACACCAGTCATGAACTCATAAAGACGAAACCAGCTAAGAAAAACGTTAGAACTAAACAAGAAAATACAGAAAGGACTTTTTATTTTATTGTATTGCATTAATTTAGAGGGCTTCTGTATGAAATAATAATTATTTGATTCCAGTAATGATTATTTCGCGTTGTAATAGCCCTCTAAATTAATGTAATATAATAAAATAATTTATGCCATGCTTCAAGCAAATTAAAATTTACAGAATGAAAAGTGAAGATCTGTGTATGCTCTCTCTTTCTTCTCATGATATTTTCTCTTTGTCATGCTTACGCAAGTGACTCAGTTTTCATACGCACCTTCTTTCACCCGGCAAATACGCAAAGATTGTAGTAGGGAATAAAACCTTGTGTTAGTGAACTAAGACAGCGTTTCGTGTCGTCGTCAACTTTTCCCACGGTGATGTTACAAGAGAGTCTGATTTTTTCATTGAACCTAACGATGCAGTCATTTACGCGTTTGCACATTGTCGTACAACCATATATTTGGTATGATACGGTAAATCGTACTATTTGGTGTGTAACTTCACAAGGATCTATTTCGCACCGTTATGTCACATGTAGTAATATATATATATATATCATGGTTCATCATGAATGTGTATACACGTCTTATATATATATATATATATATATATATATATATATATGTGTGTGTGTGTGTGTGTGTGTGTGTGTGTGTTGTAATAGTCAGGTGTGCCGAAAGAGTAATACTTGAAAAGATTGAAACTGTTGACATATATATATATATATATATATATATATATATATATATATATATAGATAGATAGATAGATATGTATGTATACATATATATATATGTGTGTTGTATATATATATATATATATATATATATATATGTGTGTGTGTGTGTGTGTATATAAACGTTATGATGTACATATTTTACTTAGAATATTAGAATTATTAACCTCATCGTTATTATTTACTCACATCGTTTCGGCTGATACATCCTTCGGCCATCTTTAGGTGTTTTATGTCAAACTCGATAGTTTGAAGGGAACCTTCTGCAATATAATTAAGATTCCGGCGGATTTTTTTAATACCTAGTCGTTTCCTTGCCAGATTGAGAAATCAAATATAGGACGAAGGGAAATAGTGGATTGGGAGTAATGACAATGAAAGTGCACTCTACACTGAATTGAAGGAATAATTTACAGAAGTTAGTGAATAGATTTCCATATTTGGAGACTCACCATCAATTGCAGTTTAGTACCATACTCAGGACCCCTACTTTTGAAGGTATTACTTTCTGGAATTACTTCAGACAGCATATACTGAGAACCACGAACATGGCATCTAACTACCAATTTATGAGCGACATATAAAAAATAACCCGATTAATTACTTCCCCGGAATTTATATGATACATGCAGGCACTGATTCGTCTTTGACAAAACACATAAAATGCCGATGTATATTTTTATTTTGTTTGCTTTGTTTTTATCGTATATCAACCATTGTATGTTATTTGATGCCAAATCCATTTTTATACATATAAATAGTTCTATTTCATACAATTCAGTTTAACATAAGTAAGCAGATTAGTTCAATTTGATCCATAGATTGGGCCCTATCAGGTGCTACCAAACCAGACCAGCGTTAAGGGCTACCCGCATTCCCCAAACTCCAGCAATACAGGAGCTTCGCCATCAGAGTGTTTAGTGACATATCCAGGACTCTCATTGGAGAAGTCTTCCCCCCTCTGCAGAGCTACTGTCAATATTCTGCAGCCCTAGTCGACTAGGCCAGATGTATATGTGAGAAAAAAGTGAAAATTTATTTCATACAAAAGTGTTATCATTCTCCAGGTATTTTCTCTTTTTTCATTGATGATAGGAAGAAGCCATTACCTTCTGAATAGAATAAGTTTCTTTTGTGTTGTAAAAATTAATTAGTTCGCAGACATCGTATTGACTTTAGTCTGAGGCACCGACTATAAATCTTTATTTCGAACATGTGTATTAAATTGTCATCCATATGATTCCCACAACAAGAGTCCTGGTTATGACCTTATACAATCTAATGGGGAGGCTCTAGATCTGTAGCTTTGGGGAAGGTCAAGTACCCCTTCCTTGCCATTACTTTCAGGTCCACTCTACCTGGAGTGGTTGGACGTGAAAGGGTCCTATCTAAGGGTTAAATAGAAGTGTTTGTTATTCAAACTGTGAGCAAACAAATGACTTGCCATAGATTAAGTTTAACATAAGTAAGCAGATTAGTTCCATTTGATCCATAGATTGGGCCCTATCAGGTGCTACCAAACCAGACCAGCGTCAAGGGCTAACTGCATTCCCCAAACTCCATCGGAGTGTCATATCCAGGACTCTCGTTGGAGGAGACGTACCCCTTCTGCAGAGATACAGCCAGTGTATTCTACAGCCATAGTTCAGCTGAATATGTGGGGAAATAGTGAAAAATTATTCGATACAAAGGTGTTATCATTCTCCATGTATTTTCTGAAATTCCATTAATAATAAGAAGGAGCCATTACTTTCTGAATAGAATAAGTTTCTTTTTTTGTTGTAAAAATTAAGAAGTTCACAGACATTCTATTGACTTTAGTTTGAGGCTTCAACTATAAATCTTTGTTTCGAAAATGTCTATTAAATTATCCTCCATATGAAATTACATTCTATCAATAAAGTCATGATAGAATCAGGTAACCCTAGATTTTCATGATAATTTTCTTTCATCTCACAGGATAAAAAAGGAGCAGCATGAAAGTATATTCAAATGCACAGCAAACATTTGAAAAATATTGAGGTTCAGTCGATAAATCTGTTATTCAGTAGAAAGAGATGACCAAACGGAAAACATTGCTGCTAAAGTGTAATATTGTTTCATTTGGGTTAATTTTGTTCATAAGAATTACTATGTCTATTATTCTTCTCGATTGTATAACACCCGTTTTAGTCTGCTTCCTTGTGTGTTGCAAATTCAATAGACTTGGTTATTTAGAAATAATCTGATTATCATATTCACATAGGAAACATTCCAAAATCTTTTAGCTATAATATGAGCAGACCCGTTATTTGCACTGATGTAACCGTTATAGCTAACACATATTCAAGTGTCTCATAATTTTATATCATTAAGACCCAATGGCCGTTGTGATTTACGACTGTTCAGCAAACGATAAGGGCATGCTCAAGTTCATTCTCTCCGTAAAAGAGTAACATTTTTAAACTTGAAAAATATACACTTGTTTTTCAGTGAGGTGGGTGGCTCTATCCGTATAATCATCTCATTTTTCAATTTATCTATTAATTTATTTATTCGTATTTCATTGGAGATTTATTTTCTTGTAAATAAAAAAAGTCAATTATACTCACTTCCTGGTCTGGTCTTTTGTCTGTCATTCGAAACATGTTCAGAAAAAATATGACGTTGTGATGACAGACATATAATTGCAGCTTTAAATGTTAAATAAATGGAAATCGTTCACTAAAATATCGGATAGTGAAGACTAGCCTTTACCCAAACATTTTAAAGGACATGAATCAAATGTATATCCTTAATTTTAAACAAAATTACTTACAGAATTATTTATCTACCTTATAACTCATTATTTTGAAATATAACTGGAAAGAATGCTTAATATGTCTCTGAAGTTTATTTGCTATTTTTTTAGCAAAATCACATACAAAATCAAATTTAACCTGTCTTATTGAAATCCTATTTACTTGGAACGTTAAAATGAAACGCAGTTACTTCCAGGCACCGGTCGTATCGATACTGCTGTATGGATGCACTATTTGGACGCTAACTAAACGGCTGGAGAAGAAGCTAGACGGCAATTACACAAGAATGTTGTAAGCAACATTGAAAAAGTCCAGGCGGCATGACCCCACAAGGCACCAACTATACGGCCACCTACCTCCCATGACGAAAACTATCCAAGTTAGACGAACCAGACATGCCAGAGAAACAGGAACGAGCTCATAAGTGATGTATTCCTATGGGCCTGCTCGAACATACATAAAGCAGCTCTGTGAGGATACGGGATGTAGCCCTGAAGACCTGCCAGAGGCGATGAATGATAGGGAGAAGTGGTGATAGAGGGTCAGGGATATCCGTGCTAGCGCGATGATGATGATGATGATGATGATGATGATGATTTACTTGAAGTTATACTGTCATGAAGTTTTTCAGTGTTTCGCAGAGACCACATTAATATCATTACTGGTCAAAACGATTTTAACGTTACATTTTTATCATATTTATGTGTGTGTGTTTGCGTGATCGTGCGCACGCGCGTGCGTGTGTGTGTGTGTGATGTCTGGAATAAAATCAAGTTGCATTAGAATTGCTTGATTTTAAAAATTCAGATTAACATATTTCTGAATGGTTTAGAATCATCTGAATGAAGATGATTTTATCATTGAAAATCAGTTCTTTTCTGGCCTAAGGAAATTGTCCTGGTATCTATGTATTTAATTTATTTAATATATTCATTGATTGCTTGTCATGCCTTTAAGTGTTCTACAGTTTTGTTACAATCGAATACATGAAAAAGCAGTATATTGTAAAAGCCCAGGAGTCAGTGAGAGAATGGTGAATATAAACGCTATACTTCGACATAATGTTAAATCCCATTGGACGTTATTCTTAGAATTATTGACAAATATATTCTAAAGGTTTAGCATTGGACTAAATGCATTTTTCATGTCTCTTTGATGCTTTTCAATTCTTTTAAGAAATATCTCCATTTTTTGGTAATTTTTCTTTTTTTTTTTTTTGGTGAGGGTGTTTATGGCATATTAACTATTGCAAGTTATTTAATGCCAAATCCATTTTTCGATAAATAAACATTTCTACTTCTAACAATTCAGTTTAGCATAAGTACAGTTTAATTGCTAATAAACATTCTATATCAAATCAGTTTAGTCAAACAGCTCTATTTCAAACAATAAGGTTTATCATAAGTATAGTTTTTGTTTACACGCAGTTGCATTTCAAAACAGTTCTATTTCAAACAATTCAGTTTTGCGTACGTACAATCTAAATGTCAAAAGCAGTTCTATATCAAACAATTCAGTTTGACATACGAAAAACAGTTCCATTTCAAACAATTCATTTCAGCACTAGTACACAGTTTAAATGTCAAAACATTTTCATTTCAAGCAATTCAATTTAGCATAAGTACACAATTTAGTTCTATTTGATTCATAGATAGGACCCTATTAGTTGTTACCACTCCGAGCCCGAACCGACGTGGGAACAATGGCAATGAAAGGGTATTCGGCATTCCCCAAAGTTCCAGTATTACAGGAAGCCTCACCATCAATTTATTTAGTATCATATCCAAGAAACTCGTTGGGAGTCTTACCCCTCTACAGAAAAGCAATCACTGTATTTTTCAGTCCCAACCGACTCGGCAATTCGGTAAATTATATTTCAAAGTGTATTTCATAAATTTCTTCTTCCGATGTAAAATCGCGGATTCATCATCGAATATATGATTTATTTGTTCTTGAATTTGATTGATTGATTGATTGATTCATTGATTGAATTGTTGATTGATTTTAAAGGCATTTCAACACATCTAGGCTTATCTTACGCTTGGAGGTTTGCAAATAGAGTTCATTGGATGTTCATGTTCCTATTTGTAGTGTTGTTGTTTCTTAAATAGGATTATTCTTTTTATTTTCCACACTGACATGAGATATCAAGTTTTCCTGATTATTGACAATCAGATCTTTTTTACCAAAGGTTGCCACACTAACACGTACCGCAAATTGGGCTGCACGGTCGTCTGGGCTGTAGAATACACCGACTGTATGTCTGAAAAAAGAATAAGATTTCCACAACGAGAGTCCTGGATATGACAAACAATCTAATGGGGAGGTTCAAGACCCCTTCCTTGCCATTACTTTCAGGTCCACTCCACCTAGAGTGGTAGCACCTGAAAGGGTCCTATATAAGAGTTAAATAGAACTGTTTGTCATTTAAAATGTGAGCAAACAAATTACTTGCCTTAAATTTAATCGTTAGAAATAGAAATGTTAGAACAAAACTGTACTTGCTCACAAATCACATATACTTAATATACGCTTAAATAGGATTTGGCGTTAAATAACCTAAAAAGGTTAATATACCATAAAACCCAACGAACTTAAAATTTAGGTCCAAGTTATGTAAATGAAGCGTTAATCTACACTCATCAGATATATAGAATTAGATTTGTTTTGTTTGGTTACATTTTATAGCAAATAAATCATCGTAGGTTATTTAATACCAAATCCTCTTTCTACATATTTATTTTATTCATGGTTTCTAAACACATTTTGTTGATAACAGATTAAAATAATACTAAGCTCATTTTTTTAAACACAGTTAATTGGTTCCAAGTATTACTATTTATTACAAACAATTCAATTGAACTTCAGTAATTTGTTTACTCACAGCTATATGATCAAACGGTTCTATTTTGAATAATTCGATTTAGCACAAGTTATTTGTTTACAACCAGTTTGAATATCTAACAGTTCAATATAACACATAGATATAACCCGTTCAGCTGCTAACACACTGGGCCAGTGTGGACCTAGGAGCAATAGCAATGATGAAGTACTCCACGTTCCAACAAGCTCCAGCTCTACTTGGAACCTCACCATCAGATTGTTTTGAGAATTATCTAGGATACTTGTTGGCGGGGGTCTACAACTCCTGCCGACTGGGCAACGGTATTAGCTGATACCAACCTAGTAAGAATGGACTCGGTGACAATAGCAATGAAGAGGTATTCTGCGTTCCTCAAAGCTCCAGCATTACTGAGAGTCTCAACTCCAGATTGTTAATGTAATAACTTGGAAACATGTTCTAGAAGTCTTACCCCTCTACAGAGATGCAGTCGGAGTATTCTGCAGACCCAGTCGACTGGGCAATCTATATAGAATTAGAGCGACACAATTAGATGCAGTATAATTTCATATTCAGACAAACACTTTTGGGGTTAGGATCTTATCTCTCTTCAGGATATACATTCAGCACATTTTATGCCGACAAGACAGTTGTAAATGTTTGGGTAAGATAAGGGTTGCCATCACATCTATGAACGGACAGTGTTAGGGTAAGTTTTGATTTATTTTGACTTTACCTTGATTAATTTAACAGTCGGAGATCATTTGGCATAAAAATGGGGAGAAATAACCAAAAGAAAATAACAATTAAATTGTAAAGAATGAACTGGCATTTACTGACGATTTTCATTTATCAATCAATATTTAATAAAGATGGGATTAGTTTTCTTAAATTGTGTTACTTCGCGGAGTTTAAGATTAAAGTCAAATGCTGTTCAATTAAAATTGGTCTCTATTTCTGTTTAAAGCTAGATAGGAAGCAGAGAGTGAGTGAGAGAGAGAGAGTATATTGACAGAATATAACATGTGCTGGTTGGCTTCTTAGTGAGAACAGTCATAGCCAAATTACGTTACAAAATAATTGATGGGTAAATTGGCAGGCTAAATGTTGACCTTTGTATCCTGGGTTTTAGTTATATCAAACAGCCAATGAACACTTCGGAAAATACACATTTCCAAATATTAACATATCCTCCTCCTCCTCCGTCTACTACTACTACTACTACTACTACTACTACTACTACTACTACTACTACTACTACTACTACTACTACTACTACTACTAATAATAATAATAATAATAATAATAATAATAATAATAACAACAACAACAACAACAACAATAGGCTTGGCTCTGCAGCAGAGATCTCACTTAAAGAATACATAACTGGGCAGTCCTCCATAAAGGATACCTTGGATCTTAAAATAGATTATGTAAAAACCCAAAAAGATAAACCAAAGGACAAAAAAACCGCTGTTGTCGTGGTTAATGTACTTGACTTGCGATTTCATTGTAAGCGTGTTCGAATTTCAATCGTGATAATCCGTTTATTTGCCAACGCATACGCTTGTTAAATGTTTGGACCCACTTTTTTCCCCATTAAAAGTTATGGGTTAAATTATACCACTAATGTTCTTCTTCAAAGATAGTTTGGGCATTAAATAACCACAAAAGATTGATAAACAATTAAACAAAGAATCGGAACTGAACAAAAACAAGGGAACTGATGATGATTGCAACCGGGAGGCTATACATCCAAAATTTATGTGTCAAAATTGGAGAAAGAGAACAAGCTAGCATTGAGGATTACGTAGAGGCCCTTCACATGACGCTTCATCCCAACAGTAAGAATTGTATGTGGACAAGTGACTTTGAGAAAAGTCCTACTTGATATCGATTTGTATCTTGTAACAGGAATTCGCCATGGTAGAACCAGTGGGCAGGCACCTTGATGGGGGGGGGATTTTTCTTTAACATGAACTGGAATTAGTGATCTGGTCTGTTTCACTGGCCTTATTTTTAGTTCACTTCTTAACAGACATAACTCAAATTTGGAGATGAGAGGAATATATGAAAATAAAATAAATAATTATTAAAGAAGCCAGTATCAGTAATATGTAAAGAAATAATTTAAGAACAAATAGAAAAAGAACAAAATTCAGAAAGCAAAATTAGAGAAAAAAAAAGAAGGGAAATATTTTTGAGGTGATCTGGACATTGCTGAAAAGCCGAAACCTTAAAAGGGAACGTGAACCGCTTTGAAAAATTGCACGAAATGTTGTCATCACCAATTACGTTAAAGCGGAAGTTCATGAAAAATAGAAGAATATTATGTTGGAATTTTTGTGGTAACCATATTTACTAACCCCTCCGGTCGGTCAGGATATGACACAAGGTCAATTTTTAAGCAGACTTTAAATGTTTGAATTCAGAATTTTCCGTCTCTTAGACTAGTTGCCTCAACAAGGCTGAAGAACCTAGTCTCTCCAACTATTTACCCATAGCAGGAGGGAGAATTATTGGATTCATACCTTTCCCTAGGGTATTAGTGCTATGAGAAACGCAATCAGTCTCGTCCAGGATTTGAACTCGTGTCGCCGTCTACATTTCCTACGACGATAACCATTACCCCACAGGCACCTCCTTTTTTTGTGGTACCAAAAATGAAATTGTTAATTATGTGATAAGCGACAGCAGCAAACTGGCACAAAAGGTTTGCTCAACTGGTAATTTTTCAAGAGATTAAAAGTTGATCATGCTGACAAATGCTGTGTGCACAAACCAACGATTGTACTAGAAAAAGAGAAGAAAAAAATTAGGTGGGACTTTCATATACAAACGTATTACACAATCCCGGTTTGAAGTGTCTATTTGCCTGAAAAGAACATGTCCACGGAAAGGGTTTTACGTTCCAGTGGTCCATAGAATGAAAATAAAAGAAATCAAAATCATTGACAAATAAGTGAAGGTAGCCAGTGAGTTGAAAAAAAAACTGCGGAACGTGAAGGTGACTGTGATACCATTTGTAGTTGGTGCACTCGGAATGGTTCCCAAAGTTCTGTAAAGAGACTCTGAAAACTTGAGATAACAGGAAGAATCAAGTATTTTCAGTCTACAGCGCTCTTAAATAAGATTGAATACTGGTGACCCGGAGATTATTATTGTTAATCGATCTTCAGTGAAAGACTACCACTTAAAAGGTACATTAACAATTCGCCTAGACTGAAAATAACGATACGTGCTTATATCATCATCATCATCATCATCATCATCATCATCATCATCATTAAGTTGAGTTGCTAGCACGAATTTCCCTCATTCTCTCTCTACATCCATCCCTATCATTCGTGCACAGCTGTTGTTGGTAAAGTCTTGATAGTCGGCCAACACTGACACGACCATATGAAGGGGTTTATATGAGAACGTCACTTATAAGTTCGCCCTTGATACATATAAGGGTAGATGTTCATAGATATAAAATTAAAACTATCTGAATGCTTTAAACTTAGAATTAGTAAATTATAATTCATATAAAATGAACATTTCATTATTAGAAGCAGTGTAAATATTCAACTTGATATTTCGTTTCGAATCGTT
The DNA here is from genome assembly GCA_963585895.1 of Sepioteuthis lessoniana. Classification (NCBI taxonomy): domain Eukaryota; kingdom Metazoa; phylum Mollusca; class Cephalopoda; order Myopsida; family Loliginidae; genus Sepioteuthis; species Sepioteuthis lessoniana. Next base: position 12,404,028 of record OY757930.1, read on the forward strand.
CACTAGGATACTCAGGGAAATAAATGTATTTTCTTCATGAAAGAGCATTCAACAGAAACACTGGAAAACCTTAGGGTACTGTGGTGAATAAGCGGTTCTAAAGGGACCAACATCCTTTTACATTCATGAAAATGACAAGTGTTCCGTGACTTCCCTGAAAATATCAGAAAATTGTCTTATTTATGTACCCAAATCTGCTTCAACTGGTACGATGAGACAAGGCCAAAATAATAAGCATAGTACCCACGGTTTGAGTTGATTTTCCCGCGCCTAGATTTGTTGCAGTACCAAGACCAAAGCATCAAGTCTGAGCTAACCTCTAACCATAGTAGGGTAACCAGAAAAAGAGTCTAACTCCTTTCCTGGAATACCAGCACCAAAGAATGAAATAATGTAAACGGGAGTCTCAAAATTGGAAATAATTGTGCTTTCGTGAAGTTTTGTGCAAATTTGATGTTGGAATTTTTATAAAAAAAAATTTAAAGCAAAAAGAATGTTAATTGTTATTTTCAGAATAAAGGTTTCATTCATTCATATTTTTAATTATTTGAATAATTGTTTAAGTGCAAATAATAACTTTCTTTTATTATTCTAAGATTATGTTTCTCATTGCTGTGTCAAGAAAGTATTTTTAAGTACCAAAAATCTTTATTATATTAAGATTATTTTTTCAATTATATGAATATTTTTATAGTGTACACAGAATGTTTTTTTTAAAGTACAAATTACATCTTCTTTTTGTTTACACACCATAAATATGTAGTGTCCATCCTTCTTGAGTGGTAGCTTAGTCTAGTAAGTATCCACTTTGATTTGTATCATAATGCTTGCAAAGATTATCTTCACGAGGGTTCATTCAAATTACATAAATACTCAATACACCTTAAAACCCAGAAGTTCTTTGACAAGGAGTTGGTGTATTCAAAACTGTGTCGACTGACTGATACTGAAGAGTTGTATCTTTTTTATTCATTATCTTCGTGACTCTCACAAAAACATATTGTCACTTTAAAAAGTATACCTACTGATTGATTTAGTTCATTTGTTTGACTATATCAACTCCTAATGGATTATTCAATGTCTGATTATTTTATGATACATAAACATTTCTAAATGAGGATAATACATTAGAGTAGCAGAAACAAATACATTTGTTTTTTCTTAATGTTTTCTTATGGGTGTAAGCAGCATTTAACTTCGGGTTACTGAAGCTAATGTTTTGTTAATGTTTGTAGCAGAAAGAAAGTTAAATTTTTGTTTGGGGCGTAATTTAATTTGACCATAAGAGTCGCCGAACATTTTCCCCCAATCAGGATGACTTGTCCTATTCAGCCTATACCCTATTTCCTAGCTGCAGAAAAATCGACGAAAGCCCGCGAATCTCTCTCTCGGTCAGAAATCCTCAAAGGGAACGGACGTCTATTCGTCGGTTCCCGAATAGTATTTGCCTCATCAACAATTATGAGGAGGGCCATCTAATTTATCGATCCCTTCGGTTTATTCTTCTAGACCAAGCGATTCTAGTTAAGAACAAATTAGATGATACACCCTAACAACTTCCTATCTTCTTTCTCGAAGATCGCAGCATACCAGCGTAAAACCCTTTACTTCATGCTGCCATTAAACCTTCCTTTAAAACCTAACGACGTCTTCGTTCTTCTCCACCTCCTTTATTTTCATCAACATTTAGTGAGGAGATAACAATCAAGGAAATACCAACGAAAAACCAACTTAAACCTTAAAAACCCAATAATAATAGTAATAATAATAATAATGTTATCCCAATCGCTATAAATGGCAAACTTCCAACTTATGAGAACATGCAACCACATATAAAAACAAACTAAATATACCACTACGAAAATTGAAATGAAACGTAAAATCACAATATAACCTGCTACATGTTATAGGAATATTTTATCGGAAAAAAATTGATTATCATTAAAGATTAACTTTTTAAAATCCTATTTTGTCTTTTTCATAATGTAGTTCATTTTCTTTTAAACATTATCTACATATATCCATGATATGTGAAAGAGAAACAGAAAAGGCAAAGAACTGGAAAAATATGAGGCTGTAACGCGATTGTGTAAATGTGCGAACCAAAGGCAAAAAAGAGAAGGCCTGTGAAAACGAAAATCAACGTAGTGCAGAGAAGCTACTTACAAGATATTGAGCTAAGGTCGTATTAATAGGTGGACCAATGAGGATGTAACTCACTGAAATCATCTGCTAATCATGCTTGTAAGTCATAAAATAATGTGAGGTGGCATTTAATAACGGTATATCAAAATTTCTTAAAACATAATTATATACATTTTGAATTGAGATGTAGTTATTTACAAAGTTTTTCTTTGCTTTGGCATAAAGGTGAATGTATAGGGCACCCAGTTGGATTTGACCTGACAAATAAGAATTTGCTGGTATAGCTTGCTACCAAATTGAGCACGTCAAGCGGCTTATTTATTCACTAAACTTATAAAGTCTCGGTAAAAGAACTGACGAATAGGATACTCGGCGAAACTTGAAGTAACTGACAATGGTCTATAAATGGAACTGACATGTGGCATCATTCGGAAAATATAAGGAAAGGCCCGATTTTTACCGAACCTTTTAACAACCAAAATGGATGCCAGTTTAGAATCACATAGTTTAATTTCGATTCTTCCTATCGGGTTTCATGGGATTCCTAGCCTTTTTTAACAATCTCTTCATGAACATGTCTGTCTGTCTATCTGTCTGTCTCTGTTTTGTATTTAGCATTTGTTTACATGCTCTAAATGAAATCCCTTGGTGTAGCATTTGATAATCACCATTTTCTACTAGGATAGTTCGTGACACGGCAACTGCATTGGGCACTTTACCTATGACTTTCCATTTCGCCCACACTGCGCAAGACGGGTGGTCAGAGAGACGTGACCTAATCGATTGGATGGTCAAATCAAAATTAACTTGAATATCATTTTTCCGACCGTATTATTCATATTATTATTGCAGCAAACACGTTCTTAACCTTATTTCATCTTAAAGGTGCAAGAAGGCGATTGCTTATGCTCAACTGCGCCCAGAAAGAATTGTTTGAAACCATTTAAAATCTCTGATTAATATGAAACATAATTAATTATGCTTTATCATCATCATCATCATCATGTCACGCCATCAGCAGAGATATCCCTGACACTCTGTCTTCACCGTTCTCTTTCGTCCATTGCTTCCAGCATGTCCTCAAGGCTATATCCCGTGTCGGCACAGAGTAGCTGTATGTAGGTTATTGTTGGTCGTCCTGCTTTGGCTCGTCCATGAGAAGGGGTCCATGGGAGTACATCACTTCTGAGTTTGTCCTTACTTCTCCAGGAATGTATGGTTTGTCTAACTTTGATAGTTTTCATGATGAGTTTTGGTTGCCGTACAGCTGCTATTTTGTAGAGTACTGCCTCCATGACTTGTTCAATATTGCTCGCAGCATTCTTGTGTAGTTGCCGTCAAGCTTTTTCTCCATACAATTAGTTGGCGTCCATTTAGTGCATCCATACAGCAATACTGACACAACCGCTCCTTGGAAGAAACTACTGTGAGTAAACAAATGGTTAATATCAAATATAATTATTATTATTGGATAGCAATATTTAAAACAGTTAGAATTTATGCAGGCAATTGAATAGAATTAAATTTTGATTGTACTTCTTGAAAGTATTCAATAAATATACTTCTTACTGTTGAATAGCAATACCTGAACTATTAAAGTGACTGAGTGCAAAAAATGATTAAAATTTGATTTGATATATATTCTTCATAAATGTAATTATTAATCTTATACAGCAATACTTAAAAATATTTAACTACAAGCCAATATGATCAAAATTAAATATAATTATAAGTGGTAGCAATACTTTGAACCATTAAGCTGTGTGAAAACAAATGAGCTTAATCTCATCAAACAACAAATGCCGTATTGCTCTTATGACATTCGGCGAGAATTGGAATATATATATATATATATATATATATATATATATATATATATATATATATATATATAGTGTCATCCACAGACAGACTTGTTTCGTTCTATAAGAACTCTTCAGTAAGGATATCTATATCTATATATATATATATATATATATATGTATATATATATATAACATTGAATAACCGTCAGGGGTTGATATACCATTAAAAAAATAATCAATAACCAATAACTAAACAGTTTGCTTTATATCATATCTGATCTTGAATACTCTTTGGCTACAAAAAACTCAAGAAAAATTGCCACCAGAAGTAAGATCTTTTTTAAATTGAATTGGTCCCTTTTTCCTGTGACACAGCATTTATATGAGCTAATCACTGTTCGAAACTACACCTGAGATTTCCAAATTACTTGCTACACAAATTCTTTTTTTAAAACTCTGTTAACTGGTGAGTCATTGCAATTTACTAAAGATTTTCAGGAGCTATTTGTACCTTTGTACAAATGCATTCGTATTTATTAGGTTCGGCATAGTCTAACACAAGGAAACTACTATGTGACACACATAATGGTCCAGACTCACTACACGGTGTTAATGGTTTGCCAAGTGACACGATTTTTAAAGTATATTACATAAAAGTTTAGACTGAAATGTTCACAGGCTGACCACAATACCCTAATAGAATGTGGCTAAATGAGACGGATTTTTTTTTTATCATAGACTCCCTTGTAGTCCACACACCTCTTCCCTCATTATTACTGTGTTGCGATCACATCTGTAAAAAATCGTTATCAACTGCCGATATGACATTATTATATGAAATTCTCAACCAATCAACTTTTGAACAAATCTCGTTTATACTTTGTTGTATTTGCTTGCTTAGTTTATATTTGTAGAGATATAAAAAAATAAATAAATATCTCCCGGAGATAACACATATGATCTGTAGTGGCCCATAGAGTGTCACATGGCATTTCAAAGAAAAGATTTCTCCAACTCCTTTTCTCTCTTTTCTTCAAGGAATAGAAACCTTTTCTTTGACTTCCTCATGGAACGGTAAATCCATATGCATATATTTCTTACAAGTCTCGAGGAACCTCTTTTTTCATTTTGTACTCCTTCCACTGCAATGGACAGCTATAGATAGGCTCTCGGTCATATTGAAGTCAGACCTGACCGATAAAATGAAGCGCAGTTTCTTTCTAGCAGCGATAGCGTCGATACTGCTATATGGATGCACCACATGGACGCTAACTAAACGGATGGAGAAAAAGCTTCATGGCAATTACACAATAATGCTGCGAGTAATATTGAACAAGTCTTAGAAACAGCACCCGACTAAGCAACAGCTATACGGCCACTACTACCCATAACGAAAACTATCAAAATTAGACGAACTAGACGCGTGGGACATTGTGGAGAAGTAGGGACGAGCTCATAAATGATGTACACCTGTGGATCCCTTGGACGAGAAAAGGCAGGATGTCCAGATCGAACCTACATAAAGTAGCTCTGTGCCGATATGGGATGTAGCCCTGAGGATCTGCCGAAAGCAATGGAAGACAGGGAGGCGTGGCGAGAGAGGGTCAGGAATATCAATGCTGATAGAGTGACATGATGATGATGATGATGATGAATAGTTCTATCAGAGGACACCTATTTGAATTCTTTTTTTAAAAATACTACTTGCATGAATATTATCTATATAAAAGAAAATATGGTCTCTTATGATTGTGTTTCCTTCCGTTGTGTTTAATAGAAGTATGTCATAGTTATACTAATGCTGATATTGATCTTTGGTAAGTAGGGATTAAAGTAAAAATCTTCGTCAGCATCAAGTATTCTGACAGATGCAAACATTAGAGAAAATGCATGTTTTACCATAATTGTTTAATACAAACTAACCGGGATATCATAGATTTGAATTTTCTTGCTTTTAGACAATGTATACATCCAGCTGTTTTGCTTTCAGCCCAACTGGTGGTAATTTATATCGAACAATCAAGTAATTGTAAGAAAAAACAATTCCACCTGAGAGCGTTTCCTTCATAAAATTGATAAATGTACAAAATCAAATATCTCGAACAAATCTATCAGATCGTTTGTTTTATAAACACTGTCGTTAACGTGTTTGCAAACTGAAAATCCAACAGAAAATGCTTCATTAGACTAAACAGATGCGAGAAAAATGTAAAAATATAACTCATATAGAAAATAAAATCTTGAATCTAAAACCCACCAGTGGCTTGCTGAATAGTGCTACAGAAGAATAGGTGTTTTATAAAGAAACTGAAAATATCAAAAGCATATTTTTTGCATAAAGCTTAATCATAATGGCTTTTCTTTAAAGTATCTTTGTCTTTCAATTACTGTTCTCATTAATGTTAGTGACACACGTGATATTAGGGTTATAGTTGTGGGAAATGGACACGTCGACCCAAGTTCAAATCCTAGAAAGACTAGGCTGTTTTAATTTAACATAATTCTAACACACTTAAGCATGTTCTGCGTCAAGGTATGGGTAAATAGATCAGATATGACTCTTTCACATTAGTATTACTACCTACCTAGGAGAAAAAAAAACAACTTTGAATTCCAAATTTTTAAGACTGACTTTGTATCTCATCTTACTAATGGTGGAGGGATTGGATAACTTTACACAGTTTCCTGTTTAAGTACGACTGTGGAATGCTGTGTCAAACTAATTGCCCATTTTCATTTATATTTTAAAATCTGAAACCATCTGAAATAAAATAGTTTTCAATTTTTATTTCAACTTTGGAAAGAAAATATAAAAATCAGAGAATGAAAAACGATGAGTTAAACAGCTTCAGGATAAGGGATACTAAGTTTTCTCGAAATTTCTCAATGTGCTAATAAGCTATAAGTGATCTTATTTTTATTTTTTGAAACGTTTTTAATACTCCTGATATCGTATAAACTCAATATTCTCCATAAAACATGACGTTAAGGTATCCAACAGATACTTTTGTTTATATGATTTTTACCAATGTTTATTGATTTGAATCATCTTTCAGAGAAAATCACCCAATTTGCAATTTGAGAAGTTTATATATATATATATATATATATATATATATATATATTACTTAATTAATATATATATATATATATATATATATATATATATATATATATATATATATATATATATATATATATATATATATATATATATATATATATATATATATATATATATATATATATATATATATATATATATTATATATATATATATATATATATATATATATATATATATATATATATATATATATATATATATATATATATATATAAATATTACTTAAGCAGATATATCTAAACAATAACAATTGTGATTCAAGACCGTTTAAATTTCCTTCGCCTTCGCTGGTTCTTCGCGGCTGAGTGGTAGAATCTTGGATTGGCGTCTGAGTCAACCGTGTTTCGATCCCAGCTTCGGGAATCTAGCCACACTGACGAGTTCTGATAGGACGAAACAGATCTGAAGATGACAATATATATATATATATATATAGAGAGAGAGAGAGAGAAACAAACAATGAACTCAATTAATTCCGAAGTATAGTGAATGAAAAGAAGCATGTGTATTTAGTGTAGAAAGTGAATGACAAAGAGAAAATTGAAATTAGGTAACAAGAGAGAAAAATGAATATATATTTACGGTCCTAATATACGTACGTAATAATTTTGGTGGTGTAACGGTTAGCAAGCCTGACTAGCAAACCTACACGAGTGAGTTCGAGTCTCATTGGGTGCCCCATTCATTCGGCCTTATGCCACATCGAAGCAAAGAGCTTTGTAAATTACTATACGTACGTAATAATACTGTTATTGAAAAAAGGAAGTTAAAATATTTAAAGAAAATAGCAATGAATTCTAATTAAAATGTTTTCTAAAACCTTATCAAAATATCATTTAAGAGATTTGTAAAAAACAAAACAACAGGGGCAGAAAATAAAAAAAAAAGAAATATATTCACCACGACAAAATCTCAGAATAAAAATTCAGCGAAAGTTCTTTGTTGATCTGTTTTCTTTTCTGATATTTTTAACTCTTCTACTGAACATTTTGGCCAAGGAAGTTGAAATGTACAGACAACTTCAAGACAGTATGTAACTGCTAATTCCCGTCTTAAGCAAAAAAAAAAAAAAACAAAAAAAAAAAAAAAAACGAATCTTATGGTATTAAAATCAAACTAGTCAAACGAGCCGGAGAGATGATAATGCCGGCAGCATCGTCGTGATTTGCACGATCTTTTTCCATGGCGTCAAGTCAGTTGCAGCTTCAAAATATAATTTTTCCACGAGTAAAAGAAAATCTGTCTGGATCAATATTTATTCCCGCTGCTAAAAGTATATATATATATATATATATATATATATATATATATATATATATATATATATATATATATATATTATATGGCGGATAAAAAAATTAATTATACTGACAAAAAGAACAAATTTATTCATGGTAAAAAAAATAAAAATGAACAACTAACCGGCTTCGGTCCTATCTGATAACAGTTTGAACTAGGACAACGATTAGGGCACAAAAAGAGGAAACAGACCCTGTGATGTTAGGAAAAAAAACAAACGGCAGGGAGGGGAATGTTAAATTGTAATCAAATTAAGACCCAATAAACATTCCCTGTGTTTATGGGTCAAAATATGAATGGTCTCTAAAAGTATATATATATATATCTTCTTCATCAAATTGTACTGATTGTACTGATTGTACGTTTGTTAGATCCTCTACTCGTTATCCAGTCTCTGCACATAAATGTCGAATATATGTAGGATACCACAGAACTTTGCTTGTAAATTCTTCCGTGCTTCTCTTCCTGCGCTCAGCACGTCTCTTTCTTCTTACTAGGATGCTTCTAAGATGGAAGTTAATTGCTCGTAAGCTCCTAGTTTGCTTCCATGATTTGTTCAAAACTGCACGTTGTATTCTTGTATCATTCCCATCTAGCATTTGCTCCAAGCGCTTCTTTAGCATTCAAGTGGTACCGCCATTCAATAGTATAGATACGGCTCTAGCGTGGAAGTATCCTCATTTTCTTCTTATCAGAGATATCAAATTACAAATGGTTTCAATCTGTCAAATGCACTCTATGCTCGAGCTATGCGTTCACTGATACCGCTTTCATTCGATGAGATATTGCTACCGATGCAAATTGGACGGTCTACTAACATATGTGTGAATTAGCCCGATACATTTTTGTATGTGCACACGTTGATTTGTTTCACGGAATTACAATATTTATTGCGTTATTTTATATCAAAACCAGATGTTAGGCAGACAACTATACAGTTTCAGGTAAATAATCTTATTAAATGATTTGAAAACAATAATACATTCATGTAAATATACACACTGTAAGCAAGTGTTATGCACAGAAATAATGTGCATACATTGATTCGGTTTCAAGTTCTATTTTCTAATTCTCATTATTTGAAAGCAATTACACGTAGTTCATAATTGTTTTAAACAGATAAACACTTTATATTATCAATGTTTCACAAAACTAATATCTTAATGCAGTCATTAAGATAAACCTCATGAGTACGACAGCTACACATCATAATGGACCTGGTTGTAATAGCAATCGAGGTGTTCACTCCGAATTATCCGGAACATTAACCTTAAAATGGGATATTACGAAGGCATCTGTGATTAGGGATGGGGGTCTTCACACACACACACACACACACACACCCCCACACACACACACATATATATATATATATATATATATATATATACCTGCCATAGGCGATGAATGATAGGGAGAAGTGGCGAGAGAGCGTCAGGGCTATCCGTGCTAGCAGCACGACATGATGATATATATATATATATATATATATTAATAAATAAAGAGAACCATCGATATCTATGTTACAATAGTTTAGAGAGACTTGGGCCAATATTTGCGTTTCCCCAGTCGGGTGGGGCTGTAGAATTCACCGACAGCAGATCGGTAAGGCTATCCCAACTAGTGTCCTGTTTTTGACAAAAAACAATCTGTTGGAGAGGTTCCACTAATGCTGAATCTTTAGGGGATTGTTATCGCTCCCAGGTCCACTCTCGGCCGGAGTGGTAGTTCTTGATAGGGTCCTATCTATGGGTGAAATAGAACTAAACAGCATATTTATACTAGCCTGAATTGCTTGAAATAGAACTGTTTTTAGAAATAAACTGCGGATTTATGATAAACTGAATTGCTTGAAATATAACTGTTTTGTCATTTAACTGTATGCAAACAAAAACTACACTTATACTAAACTGAATTTTTAAAATTAGAACTATTTGACTAAACTGTATAGCTTAAAACAGAAATATTTTGGAAATTAAACTGTATACTTATGCTTAACTAAATTGTTTGAAATAGAACTGTAGGTAAAAAAAATAGATGTGGCATTAAATAACCTACAAAGGTTGATATGCCATAAAAACCAAACAAACAAATAATTGCGTAGGCGAGAAACTGTTAAAAACGAAGGGCCATTTAAACTGTTTCTATGCTATCTTATATTATCCAAAAGAATATCAGTCGGTATTTTTATCACCAACAATTTGTTGTATTGTAATTTATTTATCGTAACTATGAACATGTATGATTCAATTTAACCCCTTCGTCACTCAGAGGATGTGATACATGGTTAAATTTTAAGTGGATTTAAGATTAATTACCAAACTGAAGCTCGAGACCGAAGGCTGTCTAAATATTTACCCATAACTTGGATGATTAGAATAGGTGGATTCATTACACCTCCACAAGGTATTTACGGGAAGTAAACCTTGACAATTTCGTTCAGGATTTAAATTCGGCTGGCGGTTTCAGTCCTCAGTGACGATAAGCGTTCTGTTAAGTAGTCTGCAAAATTCTGTTCCAGATAGTTTTGTTCAATAATTGCTTTTCAATCCAAAACAGCATCATTCCAACATAACATGGAATGAGCACACAAATCTCTATATGTAGTAATTATAATTTCACCAGCCAAAAAAATAAATAAATAGAAAAAAAACAAAAAAAACAAAACGTTTCAACAGCAACAGAACGATGTGCACCGGTACTAATCATGATCGAAACTGATCTTATCTTAAAACCAAATGTTAAGAGATATGTTAGATGGAGCTACATTACTTTTTGCCCAATTGCTTTTACATTACGCCATCAACAATACGGGAGGTGATCTTGCCGCAGCTTGTATATATTTTACAATCATCATTTCAAATAGAAATCTGCCATAGGGTTTATGTAACTGGTTACATCGTCGAAAATAAGAGTCAAAATAATTAATACATTGTAAGACAGCTATTTTTTGAGGAAAATTAAAAGAAAAAAAACAAACTTTGAGTAAGCAAAATGTTTTGCAATCCTTTGAAAAAATTAGGTAAAATTTGGCCGCTCCAGATACGTTTGCCGTGGTCATGAATGATGACTGGACTGAGAGATGCCGAGCTGACCTTATACTGTCCGAGTACCAAAAGATTGCAAAACTTTTTACGCACCCGAGTATTTTGTATGGTAACTTATCGAGTTTATCCATAGTATTTTCCTTCGGTGCCTCCTATTTTTTTTGACAAACTAAAAGTAGTTTTTACATATTTCTTATGACCAGGAACGAGTTTTGTGATTAAGTACCACCTGTTGGGATTTATTTCAGAGAATATGTTTAAGAATCGTTTGGTATTTACTTCTATGTTTTATATAAAAAAAAATAGAATATCAGTCATTAGAAATGTACCATAGCCATGATATGGCTATGTGTGAAACGTACATCGAATGTCCATAACGATAGAACATAGGAATCTCGAAATTCGAAAAATACTTACGACTTCTTAGTTCAGGTACGAAACCTTTTTTTTATTACCTTTGAGTTTAAAGGTTCTTCAACATAAGGAGAGAGAGGCACAATCTTTCTATGCTGGCTTTTTCATGCGACACCAGCCCAAGACCTCCGCGAGCAAGCAAAAGCCAACCGTCTTCCCCCGAGGCAGGTCTCGTCTCTACTGACTTTCTTCAAATTCCCAAATTCTTCCGCGTGCTTCCGATGCGTGACATCACTCGCACTCTCTAGCCCCCGTTTTCCATCTCGGGCTATTGTGACTTCTCTGAGTGACACGTCCGCTCTGTGTTAATGTTGCACCAAAGTAACCCATGCACTGAGCTGAGAGATTCTCAGCCTAACTAATCGAGTTTATCCATAGTATTTTCCTTCGATGCCTCCTTTTTTTTGACAAAGTAAATGGCATGAACCGAAATCGCTCGGCCATTATATTACATGCCTTTCCCTCTACAAATAAATTCATTTTTTTATCGGTGATGACAAATTATTTTCCTAAACTAATGCGCCGCTCTTCCTCATGTCGAACTGATCAACAAAATTTTCAGCAATACAATTTTAACAAAATAATATAACAAAAAACATGCATCAGTCTCAAACTAAAAAATCATCGAAATAAAAGCGTTCGTATTGTCCTTCATTTTTTTTTTTTTTCACTTTTTTTTTTCACTTTTTTTTCTTTTTTTCAAACACATTCTCTGGTTCTATTTTTCTCTTTTTTTTTCACATTTTTTCAACAGTCACTGGTTCGGCATGTATATTTTTTCAGTCTTTAATTTGTTTCTTTTTGGGTTTTTTTCCCACTCAGGTCAATTGCTCATTAAGTCATTTACACTTTTGCTTTCCTTCTAAATCCGTACTCATTACTTCTAACTTTATATATCCTTCTCTAGTAATCTCCGTTATAAATTAATATACACATTTTTAAAACTCAACAACGAAGCATATCTCGTAATCAAACCAAGATAAATGTTTCCCCGTTTTTTTCAACTTTTGACCACCGTCAAACGGTCTATCTCACATCTTTTCAACAGCTTCCGAGTAGCCTTCTTTCTTATCTTCTTGCTTTCTTGCCTTAAAATATCCCGGGTGTTCTCTCCTAAACCACCCAAACTTTTATTAACTCAGCCAACAAAATTTCCCCTTCAAAACACTTTAAAATCCCCGTCCATGAATTTTCCGAACACATCCAATGAGATCACCAAAACCCTGCGCATATCTTAATTATCTCCAAACCCCTGTTTCCGAATATCTTCCACAATAAAACCTCATAGCCCCACTCCAACGGGGGAACTCACAAAATATCCGTCTGCCTCGTCAGACACACAAACAAATAAAACACATCTCTCTCTTAGTTGCTCTACCCCTATGGCGAGATTTATCGAGACAAATTCAGTCGACCGGACACGAAAGGTCCGAAGCATTCAACAATGCTTTCGAATTAGTTGGTATCGACAAACATCCTTAAAAAAACGGCCTGATTCAACCAGCGCCTAAAATATCGATTCTCCCAAATTCACAAATATAGAAACCTGTCCCAAACGTCTTAACCACAGATATGCGCAATCCTTGGACAAACCACCGATGTGCGGAATTCCAGATCTTGGACTGAAATTCTAATTTTCAATTACTATTTTGCTCGGACCACTGACAAGTTACTACAAAATTTTACTCACAAAAACTCCGTCTACTATAAAATTCATTCATGAAAATATTGTTTACTATAAAATTTCATTCAAAAAAACTTTGTTTACTATGGCCCTCAATCATTTCACCACGGTATCTCTGTCCCACGGCCACCTTTCTTTCCCTTCTTTTCCTGCCCGCATAAGTCCTTCTTACCCTTTCTTTTTTCTCGCTCACTACGATACAATATTACACATAGCAGTAATCATATTTTTTTTTTATCTTGGGATCACACATATTTTTAAAAAAATTATGTCCAATTTTATCCTTCTAGAAAGGCCATTGTCATTAAAACTAATGCTTTCACCATTATTATTAATTCAAATTCTTTTTTCACGAACCCAAATATTAATAGACAGCAGAGATAGAAGTTATACAATGAGAAAAAAACCTTCTTTTTAATTTTTTTTTCTTTACATGCCGGTTGGAATCAATCTTTTTTTTTCATTCTCCGCTCGCTTTCTTTTTCTTTTCTTCCTGCCTTTTTTTTTCTTGGAGTTGAGCTGTTTTTTCTTCTTTTTTCTTTTTTTTTACCTTGGGGCCTTGTGTCGACAGTTGTGTTTCTTCTTTATTTCTTTTCCACTTTCTGGGGGTGCTGCATTTTGTTTTTCTTGTTTTTGGCTAGTCCTCTTATTTTCAAGTCCTTCAATTCTTGCACCAATTCTTTCATGACTTTACCAAGGACACATTTCACAATTAGTATCACCGGCACTTTTATGTTCTACACGGTTTTCAATTCCCGAGCAAGGTCTTGTTATTTATCTTTCTTTTAGTGTTCATTTAATTTTTCTCTATGATCAGCCGGGATAGCAAAATCCTCAATTCCGTAAGTTTTCTTTTTTATCATTACTTTATTTAGTCGTTATGCCGTGATTTGGTGATCCGTTTTTATGTTAAAATCCTAGGGAAGTTTGTGCTTCTTATTCTCCAGGACAGATTCTGGGTTGTACATATAGCATTTGTTCATAGAGCAACGTTTTCAGTAGATCAGCTTGACCATCCAGTTATGTCTAGTTTTATACTCTTTTTGTGCTAATTTGCTGTATTTACTGATGTGATTGTTTGCTTCCTCTCCCTCTCCCTCTCACCACATAACCGACATCCGCTGTTTTGTTGCATCTTATCTATTCTTTCCTTGATATAGTTGGTCCTTATGGCGTTGTTTTGTGCTGCTGTTAGAAAAGATTCAATTTCTCTGTTAAGAATTCCTTTTTTCAGCCACGTCTACGTTTTCGCATGTGAGATGTCGTTTGTTAGTCACTTAAAATGTCCATAGAGTTGTTTTTCTTCCCATTTTTGTTTTCTGTTGTTTTGTTGTTTTTTCGTTCAGTTGATTCTCGTGTTGATGGCTTTAATCAACCTTTCACTGTGCTTTTCTATATTGTCTTCAAGTCGGTGTATCTGTGCATCAACGCTATCAACGTTGACAAGTCCATTTCCCCCTTCTTCACACAAAGTTTGTCAACGTCATCTTTAGGATGTATTGCCTTATGCATGGTCATTAGTTTTATTGTTCTCTGGTCCATTTGTCAAAGTACTTCTCTGATCCACTTCAAGAATTGCCCCGAGTGTCTTACGTGGGGGAAAGTCAGATCTTTATCCCTTTTTAAAAGATTCCTATCATATACTTTGCTTTCTCCTAGCTTTTTCATTCTCCTGACAAACTCTTTTAATTTTTTTCTTTTATCTCTACTTGAAAATCCAGGACCACAGACTCTACCAAGTAATATTATATATATATATATATATATATATATATATATATATATTGAGATAGAGACAGAGATAGAGAGAGAGACAGAGATTGTATAAGAAGTTTTGTTATTGGAAATATGTTTAATTTTCCCATATATCGGACGACTGTTTAGCCATAAATGTTACAAGTATAACCACATGAAAAATTGTGTTAATACCCGCTTCTGCAACCCGTTGCATAAGTTACTAAGTCCACGTCGACAACTTATGTATAGCCGGATCAAGCGAGATGCAGGTTCACAGGGAAAAGAACAAAAACACAAAAAGAAGTTGTGTTTAAAACGTCAAGGGAGGATGGGGTGCGTGTAACACTTTGTGGATAATTAGTTCGAGGCTGAGTTTCGGCTGGAAAAAGATTATCTTAACTAACTGGGTCCAGCTGGTAATATCGCTGTTCGTTGTTTCTTTATCCCGGCCGAATCAACTTTCCTCGAACCCAAACTAAGTCTGACTGCTTGGACCCAAAACGCACCAGTATATATACAGAATGTTTCATTATTATTTCCGGCTAATGGGACACCCACGAATAAACCCATAACTTTTGGGGGAGCCATTTCTCTCTTAAAAAAACTGGACATAATATTTCCTAGCCTGGCTGTCTCCGATACAGGGACATTAAATTCAGACCCTTTTAAGTTTTTGACCAGTACCCGACAAGTACTTAACACTTACCCACGTCCGTGGCTATATGTATAAACATTTTCTAATCTAGATTTCGTTAATCTAGTTAATCAGTTTTCCTAACGTTTGAAATTTGATACCCAGGACGAATCTAACTCATCTTCCCACATATATATGTGTGTATATGTGTGTGTGTGTAGGTGTGTGTGTGTGCGCAAACACATGTGCGTGGGCGTATATATATATATATATATATATATATATATATTCACACACAAGCACACATGTATGGGTGCACACACACACGTGTGTATACATATATGTGCATATATCCAACTCATAATGTCACAAAATAAATTGATTTTATTTTTTAAGTGGCAACTACTTCCTCTACTTTGAGAAATTTTACGGAACCTTTATTTCATAATAAATGTCAATAATGTTAAAGCATAATAAATATTCTCAGAAGAAGTGCTATAATATATAATATGTATAGAACTTTGCATAGCCGGTAGTAAACTTATATTTCTTTGTGCCTTTATTTTCAATCCAAGTATCGTGATTTGCTTTAAGTATAAGACTTCTCTTTCTGCAGATATGGCCAATAAACGAGATTTATATTTCTATACACCAGACCTGCCTTACAGCAATCGCGGTTTCACGACCTATATTTCGCTCAGGGAATTTTAGTTGGTATCTAAAGTGGCCTTCCGAAGTTTTGGACCTTTTGATACGGTAAACCCAATAAGTTGACAATTCACCATAGATCCAGTGTGTCAGGAATATTAACTAATAATTCTTTTCTATGATGCTTATACGTTGATCCTATAAAATACTTCTAAGAACAGGAACTTAGATTGAACTTATCACTTCCAATTAGATAGTAGATTTTTATTCTCAATGTCATGGTCTGAGATATAAACGTTTTTCATATATCGTGATTCAACTTCTTGAGTTAGCGTAGAAATAAATATATTGTCCCAGTGGTGTGACAGATTGGTATCCAGAAGGAATTATTGGCAATAACCGATATGCCATACAAAAGGAACCCGACAGGTAAGATAATGATAAAAGAAAAACTATCCCGCCCAAAAAGTATTTTCTTTAATATTATATAAATGTTTATCTTAGTAATGACACAAAAGTGTGTCCTATATTGAATCTCTAGTTTTCAGTTTTTGAGAGATTGGAAAACATCTTCATAATCATAATTTTTTCATTAGACGGAAATAAGTGAAAGTATATTTCTAATATAACCAATGGAAGCATAAAACCGTATTCTAACAAAGTTTACTATAATAGGTAAATAAAATATATTTAGATAATAAGGATTCCGATGGGACGTTGAAAACAAATAACAATTATAATGATCAATCGTTTAACAATAAATCAAACTTCAGTATTTGATAATCGATTGCAAATAGGCATACGATTCTAAGAAACTAACTAAACCTATTCTATATATGTGTATATACATGTGTGGGGTTTGTAAATGTTTTATCTATAAAAAAAAATGAATACCAAATCGAAATTTAAAAAAATAATAAGAAGAAATTGGAAAAAAGGGGATCTTCTCTATTAGAATGAACACCAAGACAGATGAATAAGGCAAGAATAAATTGATTAGAAAACACTGTAAAAAAATTAGATGTGATTGTAGTGTTATCCGTTGAAAGCAGTCGGGTTAATAAGCGAAGAAAGCTGACATTTTCCAGTATCAAGATAGACCAGAATTGTCTTTGAATGCCTTTTGAAGAAAAAAATGATCATTGGATTTGAATACGTCGTTAAAACCACACTATATTAATAAGTATGCGTTATAAATGTCTATATATTGTATGCGTGTGAGATTTTGTTGTGGATGAGTAATTATGTGAATTTTGCTAATCTCACATTTTCTATTCATTCGCAAGGATATAAGGCATTTACAGGTTGAAAGAAGAAGAAATAAGTAAAAAAAAAAACTAAAAAAGAAAAAAAAAACAAATAAATAAATCCCAAAAAACAAAGGTTGTGTAGGAAAAATATTTTCATCTACAATGCTAAATTGGATATTTAAAGAAAATTTCAGAACGTAAATAATGTGTAAACAGGACGGCAAATGTTGATATTCTCTTAAGTTATATCGGACCTATCTGAATATATCCAGCACATAACAAATATTTTCTCATATATACAAAGCAACATGAACCTACTTCTTTACTCCCTTTCTTTACATTTCTTTCTCAAGTAGAATGAGTTAAATAAATCTTAATGCATTATAAAAAAGAGTTTGGTTTGGTTTGGTTTCATGGCATATCAACCGGCGCTGGTTATTTAATACCAACACATTTTGTTGATAACATTTTAAAACGAGGCTGAGTTCTTTTTTTGCTCACAGTTAAATGGTTTCACTAATTTCTACTTAATACGAATGATTCAATTTACAATTATCTCTTTGTTTGCGCAAGGCTAAATATTGTCATGTAACACTGGCAATTTGATAAAATATCGGTCATTTGCTTACACACATTTAAATGATCAAAAAGTTATACTTCAACCGATTCATGTTACCATAAGTCATTTGTTTTTTCTCAATTCAAATGTCAAACAGTTCTGTATAATACACATGACCGTTTCAGGTGCTACCACTCCGAGCCATTGTGGAACTGGCAGCAACGGATGGATTCTTTGTATTTCTATAAGCTCCAGCCTACGGAAGCATCACCATCAGATTGTCGAGTGCCATATATACAGGACACTTGTTGGGGGAGTCGGAGTATTCTACAGATCCAGCCGACTGGACCATATAAAAAAAAAAGTAGAGAAAAGATTGAAGTATGATGCATAGAATTAAAACTACAAGAAGAAGAAGAAGAAGAAGAAGAAGAAGAAGAAGAACAACAACAACAACAACAGCAGCTATTAGTTGCTGTGGTACCAGTAGCAGTTAATAGATAGAAAAATAAGGATGATACAAAGAAAAACCTTTAAGTTTACAAAAGAACTAAAAAAAATCAGGAAAATAAAAGGAAGACGAAAAGAATTAGAAAATAAAACATGAAGTCACTTAGCACAATTAAAGAAAACACAAACCAATTAAGAACAAAAACCAAAACATCATCACCACCACCAAAAACAGCAGCAGCAAAAACAACAAATAGTAGTTATAGTAGTAGTAGTAGTAGTAGTAGTAGTAGTAGTAGTAGTAGTTTTAGCAGTACAAGTTCATGGAGAGAATTTTAGAATCACATTAGGAAACATGGTTTAAATTATAAAGCAACTAAAAAAAAAGAAAAAGAAGAGGGAGAAGAAAGGAAATATATTGTAAAATACGAGGTGTATACGATAAGTTTCCAAAATCTTTTCGTATGGGCACTTTTATTGATAGTACACACATGAAACTCTAGTCCCATTTGGAGTAATCTCCTCCGACTGCAATGCACTTGTTGACCCGTCTTAACAACTTCGGGAGGCTCCATGGAAGTCCTCTTATGTGAGCATGTCAATGAACTTCGTCACAGTCTCTTTCATCTCCGCAATTGTCTCATAACGACAGCCTCTGAGCTTTGGGAATAACCAAAAGTCACAGGGTGCAAGGTCTGGACTATAGGGACGGTGGGGAACTGTCTTGGTTTCCATCTTGCTCAAATAGTCTGTGACAAGGAGGGAGTTACGGACTGGTGCATTGTCCTGGAGGAAATGCCACTGACCCGATTTGAAGAGTGCTGGCCTCTTCCAAACGGATTTCTTCCTGAACTCCCTTAAAATATCTACATAGTAACCCTAACCCCTAACCCTTTGGCCAATCAACTCTGGTGTTCTGACTTCCTTACTCCTCCCATACCTCTCATCATGCATCACAAACTCCCTTTCTTCCTTGAATCTTTTATGACACTCAAAGACTGATGCTAGATACATGCAAGATGCTCCAAAAGCAGTCTGAAACCTTGCATACGTTTCTGTGGCATTTTTTCCAAGCAAAGGAAATGCTACAAACAATTACAGACCGATAACCTGCCTACCAATGATGTGGAAAATACTAACAGTACAAAAATGGGAAAAGATTTACAACTCGCAAACAAGCCGGGGATTGTTTCCTGACGCACGGAAAGGATGCCACAAAGGATCCAGAGGCAAAAGAGAATTACTCTACATAGATCAACACATCCTAAATGAGATCAAGTCAAGACGGATTAATCTAGCTATGGCCTGGATTGACTACAAAAAGGCATATGACATGGCCCCACAAAGCTGGATAATACACAGTCTCAAAATGTACAAAATATCCCATGAAGTCATAAACTTCATCGAAAACACCATGCAAACCTGGAGAATGGAGCTGACAGCCGGAGGAAGAAGCTTAGCTTAAAAAAAGATCCAAAGAGGCACTTTCCAAGGAGATGAACAATCACCCTTACTATTCATAATAGCCATGATGCCAGTGAACCACATACTCAGAAAACGCGAAGCCGGATACAAACTCAGCAGATCGCAAGAGAAGATGAATCCCCTAATGTAAATGGATGAGATTAAACTATAAGCAAAAAATGAAAAAGAACTGGAAACTATTACACACACACTGTTCAAATATACAGTCAGGACATAGGAATAGAATAAGGCATAGAAAAATGTGCGATGCTCGTCATGAAAAATAGCAAACAACATATGACTGACGGAATGGAACTACCAAATCACGAAAAAATAAGAACGCTCGGAGAAAATGAAAAATACAAATACTTGGCTATCTTGGGGTCTGACACCATCAAACAAGTGCTAATGAAAGACAAAATGCGAAAAGAATATCTTAGGAGAACTAGAAAACTACCTGAGTCAAAATCTCCAGCAGAAACCTATTCAAAGAAATAAATACTTGGGCTGTCCCCTAAGTTAGATATTCGGGACACTTCCTCAGGTACACCAGAGATGAACTTAAACAAATGGATCAAAGAACAAAAAAACTAATGACTATGCATAAAGCATTGCATCCCGAAGACGATGTTGACAGAATATGTGTATCTAGAAAAGAGGGAGGAAGAGGTCTTCCCAGCCTCGAAGACTGCGTTGACGCATCGATACAACGGCTCGAAGACTACATAGAAAACACGAACGAGGATTAATTACGACCATCAGAAACGATAGGGGCAACACAATATACGATAGAATGACAACAACTAAGAAACAAAAATGGAAGAAAAACACAACTCTATGGCAAATTTAAACGTCTAATAAACAACATCTGACACCAAAACACCTGGACCTGTTTAAGGAAAGGAAATCCTAAGAGAGAAACGGAATCTTTTCTAATAGCAGCACAGGACAACGCCATAAGGACCAATCATATCAATACGAGAATAGATAAGACGCAACAAAACAGTAAATAGAGGCCATGCAGTGACAGAGACGAAATGATCAATCACATAATAAGCGAAT
Source organism: Sepioteuthis lessoniana (assembly GCA_963585895.1). Classification (NCBI taxonomy): domain Eukaryota; kingdom Metazoa; phylum Mollusca; class Cephalopoda; order Myopsida; family Loliginidae; genus Sepioteuthis; species Sepioteuthis lessoniana. The sequence continues at coordinate 12,425,353 of OY757930.1, forward strand.
GCAGCAAATTAGCATAGAAGGAGTAAAAGGCAAGACACGACTGGGTCAGTGATGTTATCCACTGGGAAATGTGCAAGAAATTTAAATTTGACCATACAAACAAATGGTATATGCACAACCCAGCACCTGTCCGAGAAAATGACATCCAGAAAATCCTATGGAACTTTAACATACAAACGGATCACCTAATCCCGGCCAGAAGACCAGACCTTATAATGATAAACAAAAAAATGAGAATTAGCAAAATTGTCGACTTTGCTATCACGGTGGACCACAGAATAAATAGGAAGGAATGTGAAAAGAAGGATAAGTACCTCGAACTTGCAGGAGAATTCAAAAAGCTTTGGAACATGGAAGTAACGATTGTGCCAATTGTGATTGGTGCTTTAGGCACAATAGCAAAAGGATTATTAAAAGGCTGGGAGGACTTAGACGTTGGCAGACGGGTAGAGACTATCCGGACGACTGCATTGCTGAGAGCAGCCAGAATCCTGAGAAGAGTCATGGAAACTTAAGGTGACTTGCTGTCACTCAGACTCCAGTGAAAAACCATCAGCTAAGGCTTATGTAAAATTCTCTAATGAGAAAAAAAAATAATGGGTCGGCAAGATGATCCACCAGGAGATGTGCTAAAAATTGAAATTTCACCATACAAACAAATGGCATAGGCACAACCCAGCAGTTGTTCTGGAGAATGACACACACAAACTTCTATGGTACTTTGACATACAAACGGATCACCAAATCTCAGCCAGAGGACCAGACATTATAATAATCGACAAGAAAAAGAGAACATGCAAAATGGTAGATTTTGCTCTCCCATCTGACTCCAGAATAAAACTGAAAGAAAGTGAAAAAAAGGATAAGATCCTCGATCTTGATAGAAGATTGAAAAAACTATGAAA
>OY757930.1:12428757-12443757 GCA_963585895.1 Sepioteuthis lessoniana
TATATATATATATATATATATATATTGTCTGGATTAGAAAAGCCTGTATTTAATCAAAGCAAAATAAAGTAAAATAAATAAAGCATAAACGGAAGATATGTGCTCATAGAGAGAAAACCAAGAATACAGACAATGGTCATATGAATATAAGAACGAAGTTAATAATGTCAGATAAAAAAAGAAGTGGAATTACAGAAAAGAAAAAAAAATGAGAGAATGATACAAACAGATAAATGATGTGGAGCCAAAATTCTCTATTTCTATTTTTGTCGTTAAAAGACATTAAGGCCGTTTAGTTTAAACTAGCTTCATTCAAAAAAAGATTTGATTGTGTTATGACAGCTGTCATATAGTCGTGTATTTGAAAACATGTCAAATAGAGTATTTTTGTTTATTGTTTCTAACATTGACGGTAGAAGGAACTAGGCAATATTTTCGGCGTATTGCAACTGTTTTTAAGAGAAGCTTAAAAATATAACTTAAATTTATTAAAAAAAAAAAATCCTCTATGAAAAGCCTTCAAAGTTTATAATAAACCAGTTTACATACGTCGGTAGCAATATCTTATCTACTGAAATCAATATAAATATAGGTATATATATATATATAGTATGAACTGCTATTGACAGGTTAACGAGCATCGGCAAATTTGATCTCTCTTCAAAAATAAAAGGTTGCTTCTTTCAAGCAATAGCCGTGACAGTAATATTGTATGGTCTGGATGCTAACGAGAGCCAGGAGAGGGATCTAAATGGGAACTGTACAAGAATGATATGTAGTCTGTTGAAGAAATCCAATAAATAGCACGAAAGAAAACAAAAGTTGCAACGCCACTTACTTCCCATCTCAGTAACTATCCAAAGTAGACAAGTAAAACATGCCAGGAACTGCTTATGAAGTAAGAACGATCTGTTAAGCGACGTTCTTTTATGGACTTCTGCACATGTAAACACCACTGAAATCTGAGAAGCAAATTATTTCATTCATCAGCTCTGTACGGATACTGAATTCATTCTAGAAGACATACCTCGAGCATTAGTTGATAGGGATGTATGACAAGAGTGAGTCAAGGAAATCAATACTGTCAGCAAAATTATGATGATTGATATAGTCCTGTGAATGATCGAAGTTGTCAAAAAAAGTTGATGAAGTTCTTTGCAAAAACATTTTTCATAAAAAAGCGTATCATGATCTGTCGATCTGTTAATATATTATGGGAGAAAAATTAGATTAAATGACACAAGAAGAGATTGCTAATATAGTCATCATCATCATCATGTCGTGCCACTAGCATGGATATCCCTGACCCTCTCTCGCCACTTCTCCCTATCATACATCTCTTCTGGCAGGTCTTCAGGGCTACATCCCGTATCCTCACACTGCTGCTGTATGTATGTTAAAGCTAGTCGTCCTGCTTTTGCTTGGCCATATGCGGGGGTTCATAGGAGTACGTCGCTTATGAGCTCGTCCTTGCTTCTCCATCAGTGTCCTGCGTGTTTGGTTTGTCTAATTTGGATAGTTTTGTGATGGGAGGCAGGTGGCCGTATAGTTGGTGCCTTGTGGGGTGTTCCCGCCAGGACTTGTTCAAATATTGTTCAATATTGAACAAGCCAATATAGTAGACATATGTAAAACAAATATTGAAAGGAAGTTGAATCAGTTTGGCTATGTTCATCTTTTGGATGTTTTTCTTCGGAATAAGATAAGCGAAGAATCAACTTTATTATAATAATCAACCAAGATATTCTTTCGGCAATGTCACTGATAGTATCCCTCTGTAGAGCGTTACTTTCATACGAGTTAGAGATTAATTTCCATCTCTCCCCTTCAGTTGACAGCAACTAGTAAGACCAGGCTACATTCTACAATGTTACAATCTGATTTCTTTTAAACTACCCCTTATCACCCCCCACACACATATATACCCCCTCACACTGGTACACAAACGATATATTCGTTGATTGAATTGAGTTGAAACAGAAAGTCACCAAACACCGTTAGCTCAAACATAAACCTACATATCCTCTATAACTAAAAGTGATTTTTTTTTAATTTATAGTCATAGCAAACAATATAACTATATCATTAACACTTGCATCCACATACATACACTCACATATGTACTCTTAAACGCACACACACACACACACACACACACACACACACACATATATATATATATATATATATATATATATATATATATTGTGACTTTTTAACATGTCCAATGTCATCAGAGACAACTTTACGTTTTCATTCAATGTAAATTATGCTATAATTATGGTAGACCAGAATTAGATTGTTTTTTCAGATAAATGTAGAATTATTTTCAAAAGTTGTTAATGCAAATTTCGCCGTTTGAAGATGGCTATCAATACATCTGTTTAAAATATGAATGTTTCTTAAGAGACCAGGATTCCTCCATCTTGATTGAAATGCTGTTGTGCATCTCCACGTATTAAGAGGAATTGCAATTGGCGATTAAAATCCCTTTCTGTCCGGAGATAAATGTGTAAGAGGAAAAATAACTATTCTGGAATTTCGAAAATCATCCCAAAATTACACTGTCACTGAGAAAGTGATTTTTCATAGTTCTGAAGAGAAGGTAGTATTACTACGTTAATTAAGACATTAGAGAAAACGAGAAACATTTATTTTATTTGCTGTGAGATACAGTCAAATTATAACAGAAATACTGTGAATTCCCTTTTGGAGCATTGCACCGGAGTCATACAACGTCAGAGAGAGTAAAGCAGTTTTTCTTGAAAGGTGGTATTTTTATGAAAGGAGTTGCCTGCCCAACAATCGGTTTTCGATTTATATTTTCGTCTTATTGTGAGGTTTGCCTGTATATAAACAAAAGTGTTCAGTATGATTTACTATTAAGCCATACCTGCTGATATGGAGTCGTGACTTTTCTAAAACCATTAGAATGAAGTTAAACCCAAACGGCGATTAATAAATTAAAATAACGTAAATGAAAATGTACCAAATAATAAAATGCGATGATGAAATAAAATAAATTATCCGACAATTCCACTTCCGTGGTAACATACTTTTCAGTGATAAAAAGAACAGTCTTTTCGAGCCTTGCCAATCCACCGGATGAAATATATATTCAGAAAACTCCATAAAAGAGAAGTCATACACTAGAATTGTTTTAAAAATAATGAATTCACACACACACACGCACACACACACACACACACACACACACACACACACACACACACATACACACACACATATCGTCCTCTTGAGTTAATTCAGTACGACAATAATCATTACAACACCTACGCCTCTCTCCAAAATATAACTCTACCAACAAAATTATTCTTCGTCTTGTCCTTACGTTTCACCTTTCCATTCTCTATCTCATGAATGAATGGGTCTTTAACACACACATTAATGCGTGAGACTCTGCCAAAGTTCATTTTCGTTTGTATTTTAACTAAAATTCAACAGACACATTGAACATAATATCGCTTTCTGTTTTGTTTCTTAAAACAAAAGGACAGTTCTTCGATTTCATTACTACTATAGGCGTTACATTTTCTCAAATATTCAAAATGAGCCGGCATGCTACGTTCAAAACAAGGTTACTCTGAAACGAATGTTTTAATTAGGATGCCCTAGAAAAACAGACGTCCCTATTGAAGGAAAAGCAATAAAAGTTTTTATGTATCGCCAAAAATTTCGTGATAGAAGTCGAGCCGAAGACTGACAAAATATGTTTGATATGAAAGTCATTGTGTTTTATTTTATGTCACCGTCGGAGAAAATATACCAACATTTATAAAAGTTTGCTGATTACATACGGATAAAAAAAAACACTATCTTTATGAATATTTAGGAGATGATAATAAATTTAGCAAAGAGCTGACAACGACGCAAATGAGAAAACACGTTCTGTCTAGCTGTCCACCGACAAAATAAAAAGCACTTCCATGTACTCATCCACCATGCTAAGATAGAACAAATATGGACTACATCGAACATTTTATATTAACAATGGTTTCATCATTTCAGCAAATACAATTTGGGCCTTCTACACAATTTCTTTCATTGCACAGTCGGCTGAGGCTGTAGAATACATCGACTGCTTCTCTGCAGAGGGGTAAGACTTCTCCAACGTGTGTCCTGGATCAGACACTAAACAATCTGATGGTGAGGTTCCAGCAATGCTGGAGCTTTGGGGAATGCGGAGTACCCCTTCATTGCCATTGCTCCCAGGTCCCCTCTGACCCAGAGTGGTAGCACCTTATAAGGGTCCTATCTATGTGTTAAATAGAACTAAACTGTGCTTATTTCACTATACTGATTTTTGCATTTAAACTGCGTATTTATGCTAAACTGAATTTAAAATAGAACTGTTTTGACATTAGAACTGCGTACTAGTACTGAACTGAATTGCTCGAAATAGAACTGTTTTTGACATATAAACTGTGTACTTAGACTGAACTGAATTATCTGAAATAAAATTGTTTGGCATTTAAGTCTGTGTATTGCCCAGTCAGCTGGGTCTGTAGAATACACTGACTGCGCCACTTCAGAGGGGTAAGACCCTCCCTAACGAGTGTCCTGGATATGACACTAAACAATCTGATGGTGAGGTTCCAGCAGTGCTGGAGCTTTGCGGAATGTGGAGTACCTCTTCATTGCCATTTCTCCCAGGTCCACTCTGGCCCGGAGTGGTAGCACCTGATAGGGCCATGTCTATGGGTTAAATAGAATTAACAGCATACTTATGCTTAACTGAATTGTTTGAGTAAACCAAATAGCTTGAAATAGAAATAGTTTTGACAATTAAAACGTATTTACATTTAAATTGCGTGATTATGCTTAACTGAATTATTTGAAATACAACTGTTTTTCGACATTAAAACTGTATATACACTTAACAGAATTGTTACATATAACTGCTTGAATAGTTTGAAATGGAAGTGTTTTTGACAATTAGACTGTGTACTTATTCTAAACTGAATTGTTTTAAATAGAACATATTATTTACATAAAAATGGATTTGGCGTTAAATAACCTATAAAGATTGATATGCCATAAAACCCAACTAACCAAACTAACCAAACAATTTCTTCAAATGTGATATGACTTTGATTTAATTTTACTTTTTTTTTCATTTATATGTAGAACAATTTATGACAATTTGAATATGAAAAACATAAAATTTAAAACATCCATTCATCAAAAATGAAAACAGGGAAAATACATTTTACCAAACATAAAAAGGAAAAAGAAATTGGTATAGTGGTTAGATTGTTCCCCAATGGTCCGGGAGTCCGGGTTTCAATTCCAGGTCGAGTCATACGAAAGACTCAAAAATGGTACTTGCCCCCTTGCTTAGAACTCAGCATTATATAGTAAGGACCCAGGGTAAAGTGGAGCAATCCAGGGAAATGAGTAGCGCCCTCCCCTACACCTCGGTGAAGTAGATATTGAAAAGGGAGCATTCAGGTCACCCTCGACTACAGTAGCCAACTTTACTTATTATTTACTTATTCTCTTATCCCACTTACAATAATACGCGAATTTGTTTTTGAAAAGCTCCATTGTACATTAAGATTAGTATTGGTAGAAATCGGTTCCACTCATGTCAATTTTTGGCCAGTCGTAATAACCCTTTAGGCTTGTTAAGTTTGGGAACACTTCTCTTAACCACTCGATATAGTAACCGAACCCTTTTTCTTATAAATGTTAGAAGACTTTCGATATTTATCTTCAGCTACACCAGAAGAAAATCATAATTATCACTGTATCTATTATCATAATTTACGAATTGTCTTGAATCATAATCATTGTCAGTAAAAAGACCGAGGATAGAAAAAGTTCACTCTGCACTTATTGTGACAGTTGCCCCAGGACAACTAATGAATTGGCTGCATTCATTACCATCTATGAATTGTTTTGCATTTGTATATTGTTCACTGTCAGAATAAAAAGGCCCAAGACAAATACATTTCACGTTAGATAACTCATCAACTGTAAGACACAAGCTTCCACCTTTGCCTCCAATCACCACAGTCATCTATATCGAGATTAGCAGGATTTTCTTTCATACATTATGTAATTTTTAACATACAACTTTCTCTGTATTAAGCCAAAACCTTTCCTATGGGCTGGATTCGAAACAAGGTCAAATTTTAAACATATTTCAGCTATTATTTATTCATACTAGTGAGCAAGAAAGGAGTGATCTGCTTACCCAAAAGATTCACGGCAAAATAAAAGGGACTTATCCAGTATTTGAACAAGGGCTCACGCTGTCTACTATATATGACGATAATGGTAACACTATGCGCATTGGGAAAATGTAGCAGTCTGTGTCCCCGTCCTTCGTCTCCCTGTTTCTCTCTCACACATACGCCAGTTTCGACCCTTAAGAAAGAAATAAAGTGAGAGGTATATTTTTATAAGCAAGTGTTATGGTAATCCATTCCTTCCTCGTGGTTCACAACAAATCAACCATCATACATTTGTTTAAACACTGTTAAATGATCAAACACTTCTATTTCAAACAATTCAATTTAGCAAATGTCAAAGTTAAATGGTTCAAAATATTACAATGTATCACTAACAATTCAACTAAAGATCACCCATTTATTCACACACAGTTAAATGATCAAACAGTTCTTTTTTTTAAATAATTCAATTTAGCTTTAGTCATTTGTTTGCACTCGGTTTAAATGTCAAACAGCTCGATTCAACTCATTGATAGGACCTTTTCTGTGTAACGTCTCCGGGTCAAGGGTGACTCGGGAGTGGTGTCAATAAAGGTGTACTCCGCATTCCCCAAAGTTCCCGCATTAATGGAGTCTTATCATCAGATTGGTTTGTGTCATATCCAGGAAACTTGTGGTGGGGTCTTTCGCCTCTGCAGAGATTAAGTCGTTGTATTCTACAGCCCCAGCCAACTGGTCTGCCTAAATTTTGAGTGATATTTTAATCAATACACATTTCTAATATATCGCATTGAAGTTTCTGGTTGGCTACATTTGTTACTATCAAATAAGGGGACAATTAATTAGGAATTAAACATGTACATCATTGCTCAACTTTCGATAATTGGGCGTGACTTGACTGTTATATAAAATTGAGAAATATTACGTTGTGGTACAGATCTTAATATTTTAAATCTTAACTAGATTTTTAGTTGGTAGGTTAGTATCGATGTATATATGAGATATATATATATAATGTTTAGCTTTGCAATTTGTTTCAAGCCAATTTCTATACCATGAGCAGAATAGGACACAGAGTCAATATTTAAACTTAGTGAAGCTTGGTTTTGAATTTCACCAAGGAGTTTTCTATCTTTTTGAGTGACTAACTGCGTTAGGTTAAAGAACTCTGTCTACTAAGATATTCACCCATAGCCTGGGGAAGAACATATAAATCCGTGCATTTATTGCAAAGTGAGATGTATATTGGCTTAATTGTAGAGTGTTCATCATTGGGCCGGGAGACTGGGGTTCAGTCCCGGATCGAGTGATACCAAAGGCTCAAAAAATGGTGTTTGATACCTCCTTGCTTAACACTTAGCATTATATGGTAAGGACCAAGGGTAAAGTGGAACAATCCAGGGAAAGGAGTATCGTCTTCCCCTAAACATTGACGTAGTAGCTATTGAAAAGGGAGCTTTCGGGTAGCCCTCGACTACTAACACGGAGATGTATATAGCCATGTTCAGGATTTGAAATTGGGGTATCGATTTGATTTCTTATAATGATAACCGTTACACTATGTACGCATCATCATTGTAGTTCAAAAGTAAAATATGTAATTCCGACATTACTGCGGGACAAAAGGGAAATTTTGTCTGCATCAATAAAGATCTTCATATTCTTTAACATCATGATATCATAATAGACAGATTTGTATCCTGTGGTCAAATGCAATTGTATTTTTTGTTAGACGATCAGCTGCAGCAAAAAGCAAACGACGTGGACTTCCCTGACCAGCCAAGAAATAATGAATGTGCTAGAAGAAAAGGCTCTATTTTTAATGAGCTCTAACACACAGGCAATGAATCTTTACCTCGTAATATACCACTTAGTTGACACATAACCTACAAGTGTTTCGTTACCTCCGGTTCCTAACCCTTTGAAATATTCCGAACTTTAACCATTTTTTCTTTCTATTGCCGGGTTATTTGTTGTTTTTTTTACAGTTATCCAAGATTTTAAAAAATGTTTATTTATTGCAAGTTGGTAGTATTGCTTTCAGATTTTCATATTTTAGAGTCTCGTTATTGTTTTCAAAATCTCGTATGTTATAGCGATGATACTAACCGATATTGGATAGTGAAGCACATGCTTTAGAGATCTAGGAAGTGTAGATTACTCTTTCTGGTTCGGCATTATAGAACTAAGGGTTATATCAAAGAGTCAAATATGAATATCATCAAATAAATGAGGAAATTATTTTTCATATTTTTTCTACAAATATAAACTCTGCATTTTTTAAAACTTTTGATAGCCAAAATATTATTTTCACGAAAATAATTGTTTTGATGCGGCCGTGTGTCAAACGGACTGATCTAGGCTTGTGGTCTTCTATTGAATCTTAGGCGAGTGTGAAATGTAAACAATGAGAAATTTACAAAAGATTGTGTTATCCGTACGGAGCAACCTATTCTTAGTGAAAAGAAACATGTATAAATGTTTAAATTAATTAATTAAAGAAGGTGGAAATTGCATTCAAGATTAAGGCAGTGATGAGCACACTTAAACAAGTGGATTCAGTTGATGCACACATTTTCATAGACAAAAGAGGTACAATAAAGGATATTTCTGAACACCAGGCGATTTCCTTGGGAACAGCGCACAATATTTGTTGTAAACTATTTGGTGATATCAACCACAACTGCACATATACAAATGCAAATAAACAGGAAGACTGAGTCGTTTCTGGTACGAACAGTTTTATTAACTTCTGACTTCGGTTCTTCGACACGAGGAGAAAGATACAATTCTTAAAAGACTATGCTGACCATACCATGCTGACCATCTATGCTGACCATACCCAACGTGTGGCGCATCTTGTGATGTTTAAGGTATCTGTCGGTAGTGATCCGGATATCCAAAGTACATCTTTCAACTGTCAAAATTCAAGTCTCAGCGACCGAATACCCAACCCTCGCCTCAATGGTCAAATCTCAACTTCTCAACTAACTCTTTTTCAAAATCCTCAAATTCTCACGACCTCCTCTTCCGGGCATGTCATCATCCACACACCAACCTCATTTCCTGTCTGGGGGTATATTATGACAATGCTGATTGCCATATCTTCATGCCCGAGCGTAAAACTGCACCCAATATCTATGCACCTGAACTCTTAACCCGAATTGGTCAAAGCCCAACCAAACGGAATGATAAAATATAATTAACGAACAATGATTTATATTAAAAAAATCATTCCTTAATCAAATAACATATTGGGCTTTTTTTCTTAGGTTAATTGCGTTGTTTTTAAACAGGACAAAGAAAGGCCCCAAACTACTGCAAGGACCATAGAAACGTTCTGTCATTTTGGTTGGAGACAGCCGGTAATTTTTCATAACAGTTCAAATCTGAGTCTTTTTTTATTTCCACTTTGGTGTCCTCAAAGATCTTCTCCGAGGTATAAATTTTTCTTACCATGATGAAGCGAAGATCACCCTAATAATAAAGTGATCAAGTCTAAACGTCAAGACAGTAGTCTGAGCGAATAAGAAATTATCTTCCTCGACGTAGCAGTAATGAAATAAACCACATTTATGATTGCTCTCACTCTCTCTCTCTCTCTCTCAGTGTAATTTTAGGACATTCCACAACACTAATAAGTAAGGTCCACTCTCTTATTTTAAAAGCCTAACGATAAGAACAATACCACAAATTTTCAGAATGGAATTGTGAGGCATGTGAGTGGATCTATTAGATATACACTTGATTGATGTTTGTGGCAGAGAACATTGGAATGGAGAGAACGGCATGTTTTTTTTTTCTGTTAGTATGGAAATCCGAACAATGGAATTTTCCCACTTCACGTGGCTATGTTGTATACTCTTTTGGTTTGTTAGTTTGATTTTTATGGCAACCATTGTGGGTTATTTAATGGCAAATCTATTTTTTACAATAAAACAGTTCTATTTGGAACATTTCAGTGTAGAATAAGTATAGTTTTTGTTTATACACTGTTAAATATCAAAACAGTTCTATTTAAAACAATTCAGTTTTTCCTAAGTATAGTTTCAATGTCAAAAAAAGTTATTTTTTAAACAATTAAGTTTAGCATAAGTACGCAGTTTAAATATCGAAACAATTCTATTTCAAGCAATGCATTCTAGCATTAGTACGCATTATAGTTGTGTTTTTTTTTTACCAATAGATTGGAGCCTATCTGGTGTTATCAATCTAAGTCAGTGTCTACTCAGGGGCGATTGCAATGAAGAGGTACTCCACATTCCCCAAACCGTCAGCATTTATGGAACCACACCATCAGGCTGTTTAGTGCCATATGTTGGACACTAATTGTGGGTAGGGTCTTAACCGTCTGCAGAGATGCAGTCGGTGTATTCTACAGCCTCAGCCGACTGGGTCATTGGACATTCGTTTCTAGGGTATTTCTCCTCTATTTCCCCTGCTGACTAAGCAATTTTGTTTATTTTTTGTATTGTCAAGTGTTGCCAGATTTTCTCTAAGAGCATCTGGTCTTTAGATAATCCTGATATCATTTCGCTCTAAGCTGAAATTACGTTGCAGACATGAGGCAATAAAGGATAATTGAATTTTTATAGGATAAAAATCATAATATTCAATTTGCATTTTTATAGGTTTAATGCATTAGACGGGTTTGTTTTAATTTCTACAGCAGTTTTGTGGGTTAGCATTTGTCAATATAATTGCATATACTTAATAAGATTAAATCTAACCTTCCAATTATGATTTTTCGGGATTAAAAATTTTTATGGAGAGAGTATATATTTCATGCTGTGATATAAGTAGTTCAGTTTTCGTCTGGTTTGATATAATTTTGTTTCTTTGTTTTATGGCATATCAAAATTTGAGGGTTATTTCATGCCAAGATAATCTTTCAATGAACAGAAGTGGTACTATTTAATCCATGGTTCGGGAACTAATGTAGAGGGGGGCGTCACAATTTTCCCAATGATATTAGCCCGAACGTGAACGTAATAGCACGACTGGGGTTCGAACTCGATCCAGTCCAGTACGATGACCACGGGAAATCCCTTGTTCATTTTCTTCAGGCAAATTGTTTTATCTAGTCTCTGAAAGGAAATTCGTCAACCTTTTAAGTGATTAGACTGATTTTTTTAAAAATATATTTTCTTATTTACGTGTCGGTTCGGGGGAAATTCAAATTTGATTTAAAACGTTCTCGCAGCTGGGAATAATTATGATAGCTTCTGACAAAACCATGGTTAATAAAAAAGTAAAATAAGCCTCCAAAATGATAAGATTGAAAAAAAATAATAAAACGTTGTTGTTTATTTTCAATCGAAAATTTTCTAATAATATTAAAATTGGCAACCTTAAAGTAAAATAGGCCCAATAGGTCACTCCATAAGATAGAAACTTCGAGAAACTTGCGAAGTTATGTAGGAGGCTATACAGAAACCATCTTAAGGGGAAAAAATCTCAAGCTTTTTACCGACTGATATATCGAAAATCTGGGCTTCGGGAGCTGCTTCAACCAGGTCGTATAACGTGTTATGGTAGGTCCAAGTTACAAAGAGAACGAGAAGCTAATATATGGGGAAGAAAAGAGAGGTGAATATAAGAAGAAGAAGGAAAAGCAGATATAAAGTCGACAGGAATAGTCAGCTGACCTTTGCAGGACTCAAACTAAAGCCCTAGCTGTAGATCAGTCAATCATGGGTGAATAACTACAGTAATCAAAGATAACAAAAAAAAGAATTCAGATTTCCTGCGCAGGTGTGGTACCACCAGAAACGGATATGCTCCTCCCAGCGCCACCAAGCGGAAGTAAGGGGATGACTAAGTTTTGAAAGTAAGTTAGCAGCATGACGCGAAGAGGTAAAGAAACGAGTGATCACTTGCAAGGAAATATGAAGATAGTCGAATGTTGCGGCCCACATTATGGGTGGACCCCAAAAACGGGTCTCACATCAGACGCGAAATTGAAAATGAAATCATAAAAAAAATTCAAGTTTTGTGTCTACTCTCTCTGTATATCCTGATAACATATTGTTCTCTTTGTCTATCAAACGCAGCGGACTAAGATTTCATTTAGTGTTTCTTCCTCCCAGCGACTACTTAAAATGTTTTATAGTGAATTAAACATAGTTCTGTGTATTCGTCAACATTTCCAACGGGGAGGTTACAATGAGTTCCGAGAACTACTTAAGATGTTGCGATACACACATTTACACAATCAAGAACATGACGGCACAAACCTTACATTTGGTGTGTAACGTTACAAAGTGTATTTAGTACCGTTAGGGTACAGGAGTACCTACGCATTACTGTAAAAATACCAGGATCATATTCATTTCATGACGCTGGAAACACTTCTTAAAGCTAAATGCCGAAGAAAATCAAGAATTTTTTTGCCCTATTCTTGTTCGTAAAATTGTGTGCGAGATGGTTTCCACCAGAAAAAAATGACCTTTCATAACATCCTATACATGGTGTGGTGCCTGTGGTGTAATGGTTATGGTCGTAGGAAATGGACACAGCGACACGAGTTTAGATCATGGACGATACTGATTGCATTTCACATAGCACTAATACCCTTGGGAAAGGTATGAATCCAATTATTCTCCCTCCAACTATGGGTAAATAGTAGGACAGACTGAGTTCTTCAGCCTTGGTGAGGCAACTAGTTTAGGAGAAGGAAAACTCTGAATTCAAAACCTGCTAAACTCCGCTTAAAAAATTGACCTCGTGTCATATCCTACCCGAGCGGAAGGGTTGGGTAAATAGTATACATGGTGTAGTAAATTTATCCGACTTATCTCCTAGTCAGATTTGACATAGCTTCATTTTTTAGTTGGGAGCTACGTACAAATCTAAAGTCAAGTATGGACATTTTAAAAAATAATTGGGTTCAGTTGGCTCTCATTTTGTGAGACCTCTGGTACCAAGCGATAAACTCTGATCAGCTAAGCAGATACTGCCTGGGGAGAAGGCCCGAGAGACCAGGCGATCAACAAACAATCACCCACTTGTCCAAACTGGTCCACCCGAGAGCAGGTGATGAGTGGTGGCTGAAAAAAAAGTAATTATGAAGGTAAGAAGAGGAATTTGTTTTGGTAACACGAGCTCACATTCTGTGATTAAAGGATACTTATATATTAAAATTCGCTTTGTTATGATACACGAACAGAAGTATGGGGCACTTTGCATGAATTGAATTTACAAACAATATTTTGCTAATCTAGGACGTTCATAAGTATTATATAATGTTTATAATATGTCTATATTCTGATGACAAATTTACAAAAGCATATACACACAAACATGTGGAATACAGCTGGAGAGGCCAGGATGAACTCATAAATGACGTTTTCGTATGGGCCCCAACACATGGACGTGCCATGTTTGTGGATTAGCAAAAATCTAACGATATCAGCAGTACGTAGACTTAGGATGCGCTTAGAAGACCTGCCAGTGTTGCGTAAACATATACACATATACACATATAGGCGGAAACATAATCAACTGATAATGACGACTTCAATAACGAACAAATACACTTCTTTACAAAAATATAAATCTCTCACATTTTATTTTCGAAAGTGTTGATGTTATATTGTGTATGAGAGATGTGTAGAGACAGGGACAGGCTACTATAGTGGCCCAAGTTCTTCTCTTGACCATGGCAACACTTCTTTTGCATTTTGGCTGGGGTTGCTCAACCGTGGGTCACTGAGGGCCCAGCCCTCTGCAAGCTGGTTCTCATTTTGGCATTCCTGTCTCAACTGAACTTGATCCATTCGGGTACCAGCTTATATTATTTCCTACCGTCCACCTGCTTCCACTGTTCTTCTGCTTATTTGCACATGTGCGTCTCTTGATTGACGGCTCGCTCGAAGGTCAGTATATAACACCGTGAGTGATGAACATTTTGCACATTTGGAGAGAGAGAGAGAGAGAGAGAGAGTAAGGGAAATCCATGCTAGTTGCCAGACTTGATGATATGTGTATATATATATATATATATATATATATATATATATATATATATATATATATATATATATGTGTGTGTGTGTGTGTGTGTGTGTGTGTGTGTCAACCATAATTGTGCAAAACATATACGTTTGTACCACGTGTTAATGGCTGAATCACTACGTCTTAAGTAATAGTCGGACAATGTTGTAACCTGATCCTGGGTAAAGGTGACGAACACACGAAACTATGTCTTAGTCTACCAACATAAAAGTCTTTTCTCGAGTTCAATTTTTAATTAGCGCCTGAAAGAAAGAAATAAAGTATAAAAGCTGAGATTCTCGCATGAGGTGGACAAAGACAAAGTGTCCTGAGGAGAGGATGAGTGGGCCGACAAAGACCTTCAATTTTCCTGATTTTCTGTTGTCGTTCTAACTTATTTGTATGTTGGTTTTGTCTTCACAGGTTCGCGTCTGGTGTGAGACTTCTTTTACGGAACCCAACTCAAAATTTGGCCAGTGATTTTCATCTGTCTTTACATTTTCGTAGCTGATATTTAAATCGCTTCTTTACCTCTTCCCGTCCGGCTGCTAACTCACTTTTAAACCAATGTGGTTGCCTTACTTCCTTCTGGTGTCTGCTGGAGGAACATCCAGTTCCGCTTGTTCTACACCAGCGCAGAAGATTTGGACTTCCGATTTTGTTTCATTTTTGATTACTATAGTCATTCACTCTTGACAGACTGACATTTAATAAGTGCTTAAACTTGAGTCCCACAGATACCAGCTGGTCTGAACGTACAATATTTGTTTGCTTTTGCTTTTCATCATATTTCTTCTCTCACTCTCTC
>OY757930.1:12448757-12526106 GCA_963585895.1 Sepioteuthis lessoniana
GGGAAGTATATAATCTAAGCGATTTGTGAAGAAAATGATCAAAGAGATTTGAGAAGTATATAATCTATGCGATTTGTGAAGAAAATGATCAAAGAGATTTGGGAAGTATATAATCTAAGCGATTTAAAAAGAAAATTAAGAGATTTGAGAAGTATATAATCTATGCGATTTGTGAGGAAAATGATCAAAGAGATTTGGGAAGTATATAATCTAAGCGATTTAAAAAGAAAATTAAGAGATTTGAGAAGTATATAATCTATGCGATTTGTGAGGAAAATGATCAAAGAGATTTGCTAAGTATATAATCTAAGCGATTTAAAAAGAAAATTAAGAGATTTGAGAAGTATATAATCTATGCGATTTGTGAGGAAAATGATCAAAGAGATTTGGGAAGTATATAATCTAAGCGATTTAAAAAGAAAATTAAGAGATTTGAGAAGTATATAATCTATGCGATTTGTGAGGAAAATGATCAAAGAGATTTGGGAAGTATATAATCTAAGCGATTTAAAAAGAAAATTAAGAGATTTGAGAAGTATATAATCTATGCGATTTGTGAGGAAAATGATCAAAGAGATTTGGGAAGTATATAATCTAAGCGATTTAAAAAGAAAATTAAGAGATTTGAGAAGTATATAATCTATGCGATTTGTGAGGAAAATGATCAAAGAGATTTGGGAAGTATATAATCTAAGCGATTTAAAAAGAAAATTAAGAGATTTGAGAAGTATATAATCTATGCGATTTGTGAGGAAAATGATCAAAGAGATTTGGGAAGTATATAATCTAAGCGATTTAAAAAGAAAATTAAGAGATTTGAGAAGTATATAATCTATGCGATTTGTGAGGAAAATGATCAAAGAGATTTGGGAAGTATATAATCTAAGCGATTTAAAAAGAAAATTAAGAGATTTGAGAAGTATATAATCTATGCGATTTGTGAAGAAAATGATCAAAGAGATTTGGGAAGTATATAATCTAAGCGATTTAAAAAGAAAATTAAGAGATTTGAGAAGTATATAATCTATGCGATTTGTGAGGAAAATGATCAAAGAGATTTGGGAAGTATATAATCTAAGCGATTTAAAAAGAAAATTAAGAGATTTGAGAAGTATATAATCTATGCGATTTGTGAGGAAAATGATCAAAGAGATTTGAGAAGTATATAATCTAAGCAATTTAAGAAGAAAAATATCTAAGAAAACTTCAAAATAACTACGACCACTTTTTATGAGAAAAAAACTAGAGATATTTCGGTGGATGTCCGAGTAGCGGAGTAACTAAATTGCTGGACTGCAATATCACAGTATGACTTTTCACACTCTAGTTCCCCTATAATGGTTACTTTCTGTTTGAACTTCTATTGTATAATATGATGAAAAATTGACAAAACCATTAGCAAGTAAAGATGAGACAGTTACATATTCTTTACAAAAATATAACTCTTCATTACTCGAAAGGTTCGAAGTTGGCTGAAAGTGAGAAAGAGAGACAGAGACGAAGGACGCAGACACAGACTGGCTGTGGCACTGCTATATTGCCTTTTCTTAAACCACATTGTTTCTATAAGCAGGGCTTTTCGTTCTTGCTTCTTTGATTAGATGTCTTCGACTGGGTCTCGCCCGGGCCTGTTCCAACTTGCCAGGCGATTTCAGGACGCTCTTAAAACTCTTTACAGCCTCAATCCCTTCTGACTACCGACTGGTCATGATTAACCCCAAACCCGACTGACCGTATGATCGGGGGCACCAGTGTCTATATAATTTCATAACGTCCCGCATTCCGGTTGTTCTTCTGACTGTCAACCCATATGAGCTGTACTCTTGGTTATACAGATGGAATATCCTGTTTTAGAAATCCGTCATTGATGGCTGTGTCAAAGGTCAATATTTAACACTTCCCTATTCCATATCTCCGCAGCTCTAGGTTAAATAGAACCATTACTGTTCTTCTTGAAGTATTGCTTAGTGATTAGATAACCAACAAATATCAATATACCATTAAACAAATAACCTGAAACTGAGATATTTCGACCAAGTATAACATTGTTGATTCATAGTAGCTTTAAATTTTACAAAATATTATATAACGAATCGTTCTTTCGATAGTTGTAATATTCCTTCAAAAATTACCCAGGAAGGGTTGAATAAAAGCTAAAATGTCGTAAAACATAATGCAAAACTTCGAATGTTAAATTGGAGTATTGCATATACAAAAGCAAATGCGGGATACCAATAATATTCTTTTTCATTATACACCGTGTGAAAGCACGTGCAATACTCTGCCCTCATCAGCCGCCAACCAGGGTGATGAGACAGTTTCGGTAGCTGAAGACGGTACTGCCACTCCTGGCGCTACCAAGCAGCTTTTGCCACCGGACAGGGTATTTAAAAGAAACATATATCTATATATACGCCAGATCAACTAAAAGCAGACATTACATTGGACCTTCGTTCATCTTCATTTTAGTTCGGTTTGTGATTTAAAAATGCGTTTACTTTCGACCGTCGATGCCATAGTAACCGTTTCTTGATGTTGCATAATCACACGGGAATGGGGTTCTTCGTGCATTTCATTCATGTTGAAATCCCTTCTATATTCGTCATCTAATAGGTTCGTTTTCCTTCAGTTTTATTTTTTTATGCGTTACTGCACAAAAGCACTCGCGACAAACGTCATATATAATTCAGCTGAAAGATGTTATTTGTTGATCAATGGGGCTCTTAAGGTGGGTGGTGAGCAAAAAGAAAGTTCCTGTTAAAAGTTTGTCCACGTTGCTATATATATATATATATATATATATATATATATATATATATATATATATATATATATATATATATATATGTGTGTGTGTGTGTGTGTGTGTGTGTGTGTGTTTCTAGCTTGTTGCTTTCGTCAGAAAACATATATGGCACAATACCATGGGGTACTCAATGAGATTTGAAATTACTACTGTTTGTTAGTAGATAAGGGCAAGGGAGAAGTGTCCTATTTATATATATATATATATATATCCACGCAAATATTCAAAAACATTCTACAAACAAACACGATGTCGAGTCTCATTGAGTTCCACATTGCATCAGGGCCTGGGCCACATATGTTCTCCTTACGAAAGAAACAACCTGGAAACATTCAGTTATGTAAGAACGAAATTGATATATATTCTTTAAAAAATACAAATCTATTCGTAGGCCTATTACTTTAAAATTAGTTATTCTCTCTTTCGACCTACAACGAAAAAAATCACAAATACATGTAAATATTGCACAGGTCTCCCCCATTTGCTTATATATATATATATATATATATATATGTGTGTGTTGTGTGTGTGTGTGTATGTTTGTGTGAACATTTATATGTGTTTTTCTTTTTCATTTGTAAGCCAACATATGAGCGACATGTGAAAAGGATGACTCTTCCTGTCTCATAACATAACAGCTCTTATTAGCATCTGATACAAATGTAAACGTATGCCTTGAGGATATCATTTCAATGGTTTAATTAAAGCTACTTTAAAACCGAAAAGTCCTGAGTAATTTATCGCATAAAATCAGTCAATCATATTCAGAAATCAGTGATGAAAAATTTCCTCTTTATATCATATTTATGTGAGGACTTTTCTGCCTTATTGATTTGTGCTATTTTTCGATTCCCTCATGATAGAAGTGAAGTAAGAGAAAGATCTAATAAATTACGGGTATTTGCATAATACACTTGATTTATTCAACCTAGAAGTTTAAATAGTTATCATTTTTCGACAACCTTATTACTATTCATTACTGGCACGATTTCATCGGCAAAAATTTACACACATTGTCATTATTTTTGTATATCTATGGCGCAATATTTTAAATAAAGGATAATTGAAGGTAATTTAATTAATGATTAAAACTTGATTCTACCAGTTGCTGACGAGTGACGACTACTACAAAATGTACAAATCTATCTCAGAAATTTGTGCTAAAATCTTGTCGTTGATGTATTCCAGATTGCCCGTATGCCGTAATTTCTGGTGTAAGAATTCAATATATAGAATTCAATATATATATATATATATATATATATATATATATATATATATATTTTCCAGATACGTTGTTAGGAAGATTCTTTTTTGGTTGGGTTTATGGTACATCAATAATTGTAGGTTATTTAATGCGAATTCCTCATTTTACATATAATAAATAGGTTTTAGCTTGGTTTGGTTTCATGACATATCAAACATTGTAGGTTATTTAATGCCAAATCCTCTTTATATATATATATATATATATATATATATATATATATGTATGTGTGTGTGTGTGTGTGTGTGTGTGTGTGTGTGTGTGTGTGTGTGTGTGTGGTTTTTTGGGTTGGGTTTTATCGCATATTAGCCATCGTAGCTTATTTAATGTGAAATCTTCTTTATACATCTGTGCTTTGCTTTGCTTAGGTTTTATTGTATATCTCCACCGTAGGGTATTTAATACCAATTCTTCTTTCTACATATACAATACATACATTCATACATCCTAGACTCTAACCTCGCCATCAGATAGTTTAATGACATATCCAGGGCACTTGCTGTGGGTGGGGGATCATACTCCTATGCTGACATGCAGTCGGTGGATTCTACTGCTCTTGTAAGTTAGGGATACCACTTACTGTGGTTTTGTGGAGTTTTGTGGAAAGTTGGTGAATATTAAGATGAGCTAAAGAGATGACAACTATACGAGATCACATCAAGAAAAGGAAAAATAGTTTGACACCTGGTTAAAGAAACATACTTCTTATATTATTATCGGTGTTTCAGCCTCATTATGGACTGTTCTAGAAAACAGATATGTGAAGTGGTCTTATGGAAGAATAATCTATTGTTTAATAAATCGTAGTCCCTTCCCAAAGAGAGGTTCGCTAGTCCTGCATCTCTTGTCGTTTGCTGCGTTGCAGGGAATTGAGAAACTTTACCGGAGACAAAAATGAAATGTAATCAAGGGATGACAGTGAGTTCACACACAAAAAAAAAAAAAAAGAAAAAAGTCAGACAGGTTGACAAGGAAAAATAGCCACACTGTTTTACTGTGCTTTGATTTTCCTCTAGAGGGGTCTCAAATCAAAAAGATTGGAAGTAATATTTTTGAGTCGATGAAAGAATTGATAAAAGGTGGGTTTGAGTAGACAGTTTCTCTTGCCCTGAAATATAAGTCATCCGTTGTGCGCTACCAGTTAAAAACAGACTGACTCTTATCGAATATCCCCAAATCTTGTGTGGACCTTTCCAACCGGAGATTTCCTTTTAATGACCCCTAAGTAACCTTTTTCCCAAATCCCTAAATTTCACATGACTATTTACCGCATGTACTATAGGATGTCTCGAGGTCTAAAACTTATAGGTGACTAGACACGCGAGCACTAGTTGCGGGAAGGGGCTACTTCATTATATTACAGCGTTAATAGAACAAAATTAATTTCTTACTTTTTTGAACAAAAACTACAAGAAGTGCTTAAAAAACATTTTATATAATTAATGTTTTTTAACGAGCAACGATAATTTTACTGAATTTTGATTATTTAATAAGCAGAAATAAACCATTTATAAGTGCTAAGAAAAAAGTAATGTTTTATTATTGTTTTTATTATAAGAATAAACGCATGAATAAAATTCTATTTGGCAAGTGCGCCGTATATATAATCACATTATGAATTGATATTTTGATGAATAACAGAAAAATATGAATGATTTTAATTGCAATAAAGCTGTAATTCATATAATCATTTGTTAAATTTACATATTGTCATTATATTGCATAGTCCGATAACTTTAGTTAAACTTATTTTCTTTTCATAGGATTATCATTTATTTGTATTTTACTTTTTGGGAGTTTTTCACAATACTAGTGCTCCTCTTCGATTAATACTGTGTGAGAATAAGATTACCCTGGCTCCCAGGACTCTTCACAGTATTCTAACCAATGAAAACAATTTAAATCATATATATGTGTAACCCTAACTATTCTTAACAAATCTAGAAAGAATGGTTGTTGTGTAACACTACGTAGGTGATCCGCCAAGCAGATGATCCCTTTGTCTGTTTTGGCGCGAAACCAGACAAAGGCTTTGGACTCGAGATCGGAAGTAGGAAGGGAACACCAGTCAGAGGAGTTGGTCAAAGGGACTCAGAGAAGGCAGCTGGCGAAGGGTGACGCGAGTGGCTAGTCGACACCGGACAGCAGAAGTGACCAGTCGGCATGAGATAGGGTCCAAGAGTCAGTGAGGGAAGGGCAGTCAAGATGAGTCAGCACTCTTTATGGGTTGTAGAAATTTCGCTAGAAATCCACGCTAGCGTTAGTCTACATATGCACATGGGGAATGCAATGTTACATAACTCTTCTTCTTGCAATTTGAGTTAACCCGAGCATATTGTTCGTTTGTTCTTTGTTCTTTCCTCCCACTCCCTTAATTGTGTTACTTGTAGCTATGAAGAATGTGCTATACCCCTATCGGAACCACTAGTTGATCACCGGCCAAGAAGTGAAATGGTTCGAAGAAGTTGATGTATTCGGGGGGCCGAGTGGGTAACGTCACAGTTGGCCTAATGAGTAGAGTGTTCACCGATGGCCTGTAAGAGCGGGGTTCAATTCTTGCTCGAGTCATACGAAAGACTCAAAGAATTGTACTTGATACCGCCTTGCTTAGCACTCAGCATTATAAGGTAACGATCAAGGGTAAAGTGGAGCAATCCAGGGAAAGGTGTAGTGTCCTTCCCTTCACCTCGGTGTAATTGCTATCAAAGAGAGAGCCTTCAGGTCACCCTCGACTAAGGTTGCCAACTTTACTTACAGACGTTCATTAAGTGGTTTATATAAAGATAATGTGGCCATTCTGCTGCAAAAGACAAAAATTAAAAAAACAAAAACCACCGCTCAACCACTAACAATGTCATATATCATCATCATCATCATTCTCATGTCATGCTGTTAGCAAAGATTTCCCTGACTCTCTCTCTCTCTCTCTCCATTCGGAGATACGTTTTAACTGGTTGTCCAACATTTATACGTCCGTGTAAGTGGGGTCTATAGGAGAATGTTACTCATGAGTTCATTCTTACTTCTCCAGTGCACTCCTGCATATCTTGTCCGTCTTTTTTGGATGGTTTTAGAAATCGGAGGTAGGTGGCCGTACAGCTGTTGTTTTGTGGAATGTTGCTGCCAGGATTTGTTGAATAAAACTCTTCCGGTGTTTCCGGTGTAGGTGAAATTGTTCACTAAGTTCAGAGATATAGGGTGGGGGCGCTATCACACGTGAAAAAATGTACGTCACAACAAATTTTTCAATAAAAGTTTTTGTTTTTTTAAAATAATCGATACCAGGATTTCACAATTTCTAATTGATTATGATACAATCAAAACAGATAACAATAAGAATAATTTGTTATAGAATATGCTAAAATTGAAATATTGTCGCCAAAAATACAACTGCAGCTCATTTCTAACCAAAAATAAAATCCGAGCAAATCTCTGAAGTCACGTGGTCTTGACAGTCACAATTCTTTCACTGATTACAAGTTTCCTCATTCTCTTTTCGAACATCTTTTGGGCAATTCGGAAGTTATCAACAATAGCTAGTGTTACAGTCACCTACCTTCATGTTCCACAAATTTCTAAGCCTTCATATGAAGACTAGATATTATTCAAATCTTTTGTTTTCCTTTGATTTTACACTATTATCTATGAGTTGGCGATTTGTATTATATTAAGAGCTTTTTAATTAACTAGAAGTAGATATGGATGTTTCTATCAGACAAAATTTTTTTAGTATAAATCCCAGAGGATTTTGTATATCCAATTTTCTTGGACAGATAGCGATCCCTAAATATACGCCATCTCTGTATGGCCATAGATTTGTAATACTGCTGTACTAAATTTTGCATTTGGTAAATATCTTCATTTTAATCTTTCTCTCCAGGTACCCAAATTTTGATTAGTATTTTCTTCCATATTTTCAATATATATATATATATATATATATATATATATATATATTTGTGTGTGTGTGTGTCTGTCTGTCTGTCTGTGTGTGCGCGTGTGTGCGTGTGTGTGTATGTGTGTTTATCTTAACTTTAAATATACTAAAGAAATGATGAAGAATGACCTATCAACGTGATTAAATTTCACTTCGAATTTGTTTAAAAAGAAAGACAACGTGAGATGGCGCTTCAACGTGAGGTTATCTTTTATTTTAGTTTCCAATAAGCTCAGTTTTTTGGGATAATAATAATAATAATAATAATAATAATAATAATAATAATAATAATAATAATAATAATAGTCGTCCACAAAAAAGAAGAGAACCTGCCGAATTGTGGACTTTGGCGTCCAAAAAGTAGACAAACGATATGTATTATGTTCAATGAAGATATAGAGATGGAATTTGGTATAGGAAAATATCTCATGCTTATAATGAAAAGCGAAAAACGACAAATGACGGAGTGAACTGAACTAGCAAGTCAAGATAAAAATCAGAAGGCTCATTAGAGAAGGAAACCTACAAATACTTAGAAATTTTGGAAGCGGACACCATGTTGAGATGAGAGAAACAATTAAAAGAGAATATCTCAGGAGAACAAGAAAACTACTAGAAACCAAAATGCATAGCAGAAATATCATAAAATGAATGAACACCTGGGCTGTCCCCCTCGTAAGATACTCAGGGTAATTTTTGAAGTGGATATAAGAAGAACTATAATAAATGGACCAGAAAAAAGAAAATAATGGAGATGCAGATGACCTTATATCCCAGTGATAACATTGACAGTCTGTGTATGTCAAAAAAAAAAAAAAAAAAAAGAAGGAAGTATAGAAGATAGTGTCGATGAATCGATACAACTAGAATTTCAATCATACATCTTAGATGCATCAGGGAGGTCCTCAGTGATGCGCTGTCTTCATTGCCGATTACCAAAAAAAAAAAAAAAAAAAAACGCAGAGAAACACTGATTACGGCCAGCAAAAAAATAGAGACAACACCAGCATCAACATAATGAAAATAAGAAGGACACAGAAATGGGAAGAAAAACAACCGTATGGATATTTCAAGAGACAAACACGTCAAATCTCAGACGGAAAACTTGGACATGGATATGAAAGAGAAACCTTAACAGAAAAACAGAACATACTCAGATCAGATCTAAGAACGATAACATAAAACAAACTATGTAAAAACAAGAATAGGTAAGACTCAACAAAATAGCAAATGTTGACTATGTGATAATAAAGACGAAACGACCAATCCCATTATAAGCGAATATGAAAATAAGCCCAAAGAGAGTATAAGCCAATACACGACTGAGTAGGGAAGGTAATTAATTGGGAAATGTGCAAGAAGTTTAAATGAGGCACAAAGTTCTCAGGAATTTTGAGATAAAAATGGATCAGCTAATCTCACTCAGACAACTAGACTTAGTGACAGACAACAACAAAAAAATAGAATCAGCTGAATTGTGGACTTTACCGTTCTGGCTGATCCCGGAGAAAAAAACCGTTAGAATGAGAAATAAATACGTAGACCTTGTGAGAGAATTAAAAATACCAAAAAGCTATAGAGCATGAAAATGACAGTCATACAAGTTGAAAGTGGCAAGCTCGGTACGGTAACCGAAGGATTGGTACAGGGACTGGAGGACTTGGAAATAAGAGGACGAGTGGGAACCGTCGAAAGTAGAGTATTGTTATGATCGGCTAGAATCCTAAGAAGAGTCCCAGAGATTTGAGAAGACATGCTGTCTCTCAGACACCAGTAAAAGACCATTAGCGTTGGTTGATGTGGAAATCTCTCCAGGAGTAACAAAATGATAGTTTTTTTTCGGAACTGGTCATCTTAGTATCAGGGCACTTTTTATATTTATTGAAAATTAACTTCCGATAGTATCTAGGGGGATATATATTCACTACTATCCCACACTCTAAGTATTTGTTAAAGGTTTTAAGCAACCGGAAGTAAAATAAATTCAATAATAATAATAATAATGAAAATAACCGGCCAAAATACTTCGAAAAGACCTGAAGATAATTGCTCTAACTCAGATTCAAGTGAAAACTTAGGATTACAGTGAAAAATCTGAATAATAATAATAATAATAATAATAATAATAATAATAATAATAATAATAATAATCTAGGAAACAAAAATGGGAAGGAAAACAAATCCATGGGCGTTTTAAATGACTAATAAACATCTTACACGACAAAACCTTGACATGGCTAAGAAAAGGAAACTTTAAGAGAGAAACAGAATCTCTCCTAATGGCAGCACAAAACAGCACCATAAGAACAAATCATATCAAAGCAAGGATAGATCAATCGCATCAAAATAGCAAATGCAGACTATGCGTTGACAGAGAGGAAACCATCAATCACATAATAAGCTAATGCAGCAAATTGGCGGAGAAGGAATATAAGGCTAGACACGACTGGGTGGGCAAATCTGCAAGAAATTTAAATTTGACAATACCAACAAATGGTATATGCACAACCCATCACCTGTCATAGAAAATGACACACACAAATTCTTATGGGACTTTGATATACAATCGGATCCCCTAATCTCGGCCAGAAGACCAGACCTTATAATGATGAACAATGAAAAAAGAAAATCTGCAAAATTGTCGACTTTTCTGTCCCGGCTGACCACAGAATAAAACTGAAAGATTGTGAAAAGAGAGATAAGTACCTCGACCTTACTAGAGAATTGAAAAGACTATGGATCATGAAGGTGACAATCATACCAATTGTGATCGGTGCTTTGGCACCGTAACTAAAGGATTATTAATAGGCCTGGAAGATTTAGAAGTTGGCGGCCGAGTGGAGACCATCCAAACAACAGCATTATTGAAAACGACCAGAATACTGAAAAGAGTCCTGGAGACTTGAGGTGACTTGCTGTAACTCAATCTCCTGTGAAAGACCATCAGCTTACGCTGATATGAAAAACTCTAATGAATGATAATAATAATAATAATAATAATAATAATAATAATAATAATAATAATAATAACAGAAAACCTTTTATATATAATTACAAATAAATCAAAGTTTTCCTTACTTTCTTGCTTTAATTTCAGATTTCCCTTTTCTTTCATCTCCCTCAGAGGAAATTGTTTTAATTTCATTATTCGATATAATTCCTATTTGAAATTATATTTCAATTTTCTCATATGATAAGGTCCTTGATTATCAGAGATAACTGAATGAAACCTCTAATGGTTGCTTATCAACTACTGAATTCAAAGAGCATTTTCTGTTTTGCCATAATTGAAAATATAACCATAATGATAAATTTCCAAAAAAATATCATGCTAGTCTCAATGCAACTCCTTTAGGCTCCTCTCAGATTAGTTGATCAATTCTGGGTAAAAAATACGTTCTGTATATTCCCCTGTTTAACCAATTAATCAATCTTCGTTTTTACAAAGCCTCAGGAATCAAATGTCTGAACGTACCAAAGTTTTTACTAATCTAAATATTGAACATTTTCACCGTGGCTTTACTGTTTTTGAGGAAACCAGTTCATTAAGCATTACTTAGTTTATTTATTGTCATCCATACAATGATGCTATGGCTTATATTTCAAACAAATTCCTAATTAGGGAGTATCGAACATATTAAGTATCGGAAACGAATAATGTAATGAATATTGCCATAGTAAACTAGTTTAAATCTTGATCGAAGCAAATTGCGTCTCACTACATACTAATGCCCTTGGGAATAGGATAACTATTCCTCTTCCAGCTATCGGTAAATATTGAGAAGAAAGTTTCTTTAACGTTTTTTTTAGGCAACCGCTCTTGAAGGAAAACAATGAATACAAATTCACTTGTTATTAAGTATAAGTAAAGTTGGCGACCATAGTCTTGGGCGACCAGAGGACTCCCTTTTCAATAGCTACTTCATCGAAGTTTTAGAGACGGCGCTACTCCTTTCCCTGGATTGTTCCACTTTACCCTTGATCTGTACCTTATATTGCTGAGTGTTAAGCAAGTAGGTAGCAAGTACCATTTTTAAAGTCTTTGGTATGTCGTGACCTGGGATTGAACCCAGGTGTCCCGGACCATTGGTGAACACCCTACGCACAAATCTAATGAGCCGGTCCGTTTAAAAATTGACAATGTGTCACATCCACCATATGGTGGGGGCGGTAAAGTAAGTATAGACTTATCAGTGATTATTCTGAAATACAACATTTTAATACAACACGGTGCAGGGATCATCCGAAAAATTATTATTGACGATAGTTATGTATAATTGCACAATTTAACCCCTAAATGAAGTACATTGGAGAAAGTCTACATGGGAAAGATGAAGAATGATACGTGTTCTTTTAAACAAATTCGGGAAACAACACTCAGCAAAACAGTAATTGTGTGGCCATTTTCCTCTCATCTCATGAACTAATCAAGAGAGACGAGCAAAACGTTTTCTGCTAGTGAAGAAAAAAAGAACTCATTAACAACGTTCTCCAATGGAATCCTACAATCAGTTACATTGGCCAAACAGCAAAACTCTGTACGGTCACCGAATACTGTCTAAAGAACATATCTAGTATAATAGCAGATAGAGGCCGATCGTAAAAGGGAATTAAAGTAATCTGTATTGTTGGGCTACCAAATAGTTATAATAATGTCATATAATTAAAAGAAAATCAGTCATTTAACGATTGCAAATTCTACATTTTGTCCCAAGGGAATAATAAAAATGTATATCTCATTCAATAATCGTATATTAAGTCATCCAAGTAAAATTCGGCACTTACCTATCGCTTACCAAAATTACGTCTTTCACGCAAGATAGACTTTCAATCACATTGAGAAATAGTTATTTTTTTTGTTTATTACGAGAGGCATTTATACGTAGGTAGGGTTTAATATCGTAAAAAGGGATCAGTCTCTAACAGCTGCTGGTGATAAATGTCTTTTAAGTTAATAGTGAGACATCGGTAGCTTTTCTGTCTTTTCCTGCATCTGCATTTAAAATTATACTCATCGATCTTCACCTTTAACGGGGCACTGAGCATTAATTCTAAAGCCGAGAGATTCTGCGTCAAGTAAGATTACTTGTCAGTATCGGTAAATTTCTTTGAGAGTCACATAAAAGAACCCATTCAATAAATTGTGATAGATTTTAGACAGCATCCTGGAAAAGACAGATGAAAAGACAAGAAAAAAAAAAAGAAGGAAAATTCTGCTAATCGTGTCACTTGCTTTGCTATCAAAAGACGACGCTAAAGGAAAAGAACATGGGAAAAATTATATACAAAAGAATGCATTATCGGATCATAACCAAAAGTATTCGGTAGATATGAAAAAATAGGACAAAGCTAAAATGATTCCAGGGCTGAAAACTTCGAGCTTGTGGTCTCTTTGGCGCACTTAAGTTTTTCTTATGAAAGTCACTATTATATATATATATATATATATATATGCAGAGAGAGAGACACACACACACAGACATACAGAGAGACTATGAAAAAGTTTCCAGATCACGTGCTTTTGAAAATAGAGATTAAGTACTGTTGAAAAACGTTAGTATTTTAATTTTTAAATATAGAAAGTGGAAAATTTCACAGGCAGAACACATACACGTCTGGATTTCGAACAACCCTGGGTTTACGTATAGTAAATTATTAATCTTAGTATAGATGTAATACAAGGCCATATATGTATATGGGCACTCTAATCTTTGACAGTTATTTACCTAGTCTATCTTAGATTTGGCACAAGGCAAGAAGTATGAGGATACCACCAAGCTTTGTTAAAATAGGTATACTCTATTCTTGTTCTAGCACTATATCAAATGTAAGGATAGTTATCTAAACACACACACAAACATTATATAAATGTAAAAAACGAAAGTATTACTTAATTCCTTATAATTTCCGCGCTGGTTTGGTTTACTTGTTGGTTGATAAATATGATACTAAATCTAACGTAAAGTTGAGCGGGTTTCAATCCCCGCTTCAAGCGACCTACGTGTCTAGCCACACTAAAGAGTTATGATACAACAAAACAGTCTGTGGATGACAATATATATAAAGAGTACCTTATTTGCTCTGCCTTGTATCGAGAATTTTTTTTCGTTTACTTTGGCCCCTGTCAGAGTTTCTTTTTTCTTTTAGTTGGACAATGCGATATTCTTTGATTATTTTCAGACGATACCTATGTTATTATTCATTCTTTTTTGATGGATTTTTTTCGCCAAATATCAATTTGTGTATCTGTTTATTATCAATTTGGGTCATGTTTTTTTCCCTCTGCCAGAGTTAAAGTTAGGATTGTCCTAATATATATATATATATATATATATATATATATATATATATATATATATATATATATATAAGAAGTTTAAACAGACATATATATTGTAAAAAAGAAGAAAATAGGATGTAAAATACATATAATTGGACGGGAAGTTTATTAGATATATTAGTTTAAGACTACCGCCGCTGTTTACCATATAAATTAAATTATTTTAAAATTCATAATTCCCACCAAGAAGAGGACCTAAACTACAATTGACCTGAAATTTTCGAAATTTGATGTCTATATGGTCTAATAATGTAGGTAGACTTTAACTAATATTATTAATAATTTTTCTCATCCATTTAAATGTATTTTACTTTCCGTTTTCTTCTTTTTACAACACACACACACACACACACACACACACACACACACATATATATATATATATATATATATATATATACTTCTTTGCATTTGTATATAAAATGATAGAAGATTATTAGTTGGTTCGATGGGTTTTATTGCATATCAAACTTTGTAGCTTATTTAAGGCCAAATCGATTTTTATACAAATAATCAGTTATATTTAAAACAATTCAGTTAAGCATGAGTACACAGTTTAATTGTAAAAATTATTTCTACTCTGGGCTCTTCTGTTAAGTCAGTCAGATCTAATTCAACCAATTAAATGCAGTATCAGTATAGATGTTTTTTACCCGCTGTTGAATTTCAAAACAGGTTTATTTTTAAAAAAAATCACTTTAGCTTAAGTAAAATTTCAATGTCAAAAACAGTTCAATTTCAAACAAATCTGTTAAGCATAACAAAATCAGTTCCCTTTCAAAGAATTTAGTTGAGCATAAATACGCAGTTTAAATGAAATTACACAGTGTAATTGTCAAAAACATTTCTATTTCAAGCTATTCAGTTTAGTCAAACAGTTCTAATTCAAAAATGCTCTTTAGCATAAGTACGCAGTTTAGGTCTATTTTACCCATGGATAGGGCTCAATCAGGTTCTACTACTCCGGACCAGAGTTGACCTGGGAGTGATGGCAATGAAAGGCTACTCTGCATTTTCCAAAGCTCATGCATTACTGGATCTTCACCATGTGATTGTTTAGTGACATACCTGGGACACTCTATGTCGGGTTGTACACCACCGCAGAGGTGCAGTCGATGAATTCTACAGCCGCTGCCGACTGGGAAATAGAAGAACTGCAAATAAATAAAATAGTTTGCATAAAAAGAATGTTCAGTGCACTTATAACATACCATGTATTCAAACACAAGATGTTAGAATTATGGCCACTCTATGTCCGTTACTTTAAGTTTAATATGTTTTATACAAACTTCAGGCGTTTGTTCGAAAAAGTGGCCAGTCAAGCCTGTAATAAGCGTTTGCTATTGACCTGTGAAAAGATGTTATTTGGCGTGACATTTACACCAAACTGTAATAAATATATTCAATCTGTATTTGTCAAGTTTACTTTAAATATCTGCAGACTGAATTTTGGATTCTGTTTTATCTTTCACACTTCCAAGTTGGTTGCGACTTACTATTTCAACATCTTCGTATATACACAATCATTCAGAAATAAATCTGCACATTCATATACAAGCAACCTATCTTTTTATTTTATTTTAATGATAAATTTTCTTTCATTATTTCTGTGAATATTTTGTCAGTATTGATACTCACATATACACTTCATATTTAAATGCATTGAATACATCTCATTGAAATCACTCACTAATTTCTATTCTTGTTTTTCGGAAACTTTTTGCCGTTAGGAATCTGTATTCAAAATTTAAGTGTTTGCATTTTACCTTGCAATCCATTTTTTTTTCTTTTTCAGAGAAGAGACTTTTGGATCAGATGGTAAAACCTTATTATAGAAAGTTATTTTTTCGAATCCATTATATGAAAAAATTCATATTTCAAGACGTGTTATACGAGAAGTTTTATATGAAAAAATACTGATACTCTAAATTAGTCTACAACTAACAGCGGAAAAAAACTTTTTTGTCATAAGGAAAACAAAATAACATCGCGAATTAAAACTTTCCCTTACATAACACAATCTAAATAAAGTATTCACTTTTTCCTTTAATGTACATAGTCTGCAGTAACATGAAAGACAGTAATTAGGTTTTATATTTATGTGCTTTTTAATTACAACGTTCACAATTTCCGTTTTAGTATTTAATTGCACCTTTTAATTTTAGCGTGTCTGCTGGACGTTAGACTTAACGAATCATGAAAAGGTTTTAATTATCAGGGATATAAAAGAGGCTCAAAATAGTCGCTTGAAGAGGACCCAAGCTTTAAATATCTTTATCTATCATTGCCAAATTATCAACTTGCTTTAAAGAGTTCCTTTTTCAAAATGGCAACATCTCTTGAAATTGTTCTTGTAAGTATTTTTATAGCTCTGATAATATTGATATTGCAATTATTATTAATTCGAAGTTGGTATTGTAAAGTTCCTGTTTCCAAACCTTCAGCTGAAAAATACGTCATAATTTTTATGTAAATGTATAATTCTTGTCAGTAGTTTATTTTTATAAAACTTAACCATATCTTGCAACACATAAAAAAAAATGTTATTCATGAAGTTATTTCTAAAACGTTTATTTAAAAGAAAAAAAATCATAAAGGTTGGAAAAATCAGTGTTTACAATTTTTAAAGTTATCTGATATTATTTTTGAGTTAATCAGTATTTGTCTTTTGAGATAAAGATTCTTTCTTTTTTTTTTCGTTCTTTTTTTTTACTGTTCTTTGATAAATAAAGATTTTAATGCTTTAAAGCAAACTGATACTTTACGTCACCAGTTTACTTTCGTCGTTTCTCTCATTGTAATCAGATTTTTTTTAAGAAACGATTTTTAAAACCTTGCTGAAAATTTATCTTAAAAATTAATTTTCTCTTGACAATGAGTTAAAGGCAAAACTGGATGAAAACAAACCAAAATTAAATAACTAACAAATAACCCTACATTATCGCATGTGCGCATCACTTGAAATAAATCACTTTTAATTTCAAGGCTTTTGATTATACATATATATATATATATATATATATATATATATATATATATATATATATATATATATATATATATATATATATATATATATATATAACGTTTAAGAAGCGGTAGCAGTAACAAAAATGTAAAAATAATTGTCAATATTCAAAGAAAACACCTTAGTGAAGATAATTTTTTCATTATTTAATATGCTGATATCACTTTAAATGTACAATAATTAATCTTTTATTAACGCATGTATTTTCATATCTTACTTTTTATGTATATATATATATATATATATATATGTGTGTGTGTGGGTGGGTGTGGGTGTGGGTGTGTCCAATTTGTCTTATTGCTTTGTTTGACTGTCAACGAGTGAATGATCTTTCTTGAATGATCAATGTCCCTTCAGCATTGTCATACCACGATGGATTCCAAAAGTTTGATAGGTAATCAATCTTAAAGAACGACACTTTGTCATAATACTGGAAATGATGAATTCCTTGTTTTTGTTAAAGAATTAATCTGAAGGAAGATCACCCTGGTGTAAAAGCTGCGGTTTTAATATATATTTCATTTTGATTGATTCTTTTTTTATGACATATATCACAGAGATAAGTCAAAGAATTCAAGCAGTTTTTTTTTCCTAATAAATAATGTAAGATTTTTTGCTGACGATGAATTTGGGTAAAAACATACACATATTTACACATACATATATGTGTATTTGTGATGTGGAAATAAATGTATACATGTGGATACATGTGTCGTTGTGTTCACAGTAATACGTACAAAGGTTAATAGTAATATAAAATCCATGGTCATTCAAAGAATAAAGTAAAATTTTGCCCAGGATTGGGTAATAGGAAGTCTTTTTTTGAGCTGCACATTTTTACTAGAAAATGAAAATTCATACGTCTTTTTACGTCACGGAACATTATCAGCATCATCCCATATACTGACTTATTGGGAGTCACTGTGTTTGCACCAATGGACTATTTTTGACTTGGGTTGGTAATTGCAAAAATCCATGTTCAGTTATTTTGTGAACATTATTTTACAGTAAGTTAAATATCCATACACGTTATACAGTCTTCAGTAAATTTCAAATAGTTTTCTATTTTCAGCCACAAAAAATGGATGATAAAACTTTTCAAGCCTGGAGCAATGCTTTACATCCACTGCTATTTGGAATAGGCATAAAACAAATGTTTCGTAAAATTTTAATAATGTTTAAAATAAACCGATCCCAAACAATGAAGTATTTACCTTCAGGAAGAAAATTATTAAAAAAAAACCATAAATATTTTGTTTTAAAAACTGTCCGTATTTCTTGAACAATCCAAGCAGTTGTTACGATTGTTTTGATAAATTCCTTGTTTGTAAGTGTCCCAAATTTTATATATTCTGTGAGCAAACGTTCAGAGCAAAATTAATTTAATAACTGTGCCAATCAGAGACATAATCGATCCACCTTCGTTCATACACAAATACAAGTTTGCCTAATTTGCCTATGTGTTTGGCATATATATATATATATATATATATATATATATATATATATATAAAATCTACAATGCCCTACTACGAAACCGCATAGAACCCAAAATAGACAACATCCTTAAGAAAAACCAAAATGGCTTCCGGAGAAATAGATCCACAACCTCACAAATATTGACCATCCGTAGAATCCTTGAAGGCGTCCGGGCAAAAAACCTTCAGGCGACATTACTATTTGTCGATTTTACCAAGGCCTTCGATTCCATCCACAGAGGCAAAATGGATCTAATCCTACTAGCATACAGCCTACCTAAAGAAACCGTAGCAGCAATAATGATCCTCTACAAAAACACAAAAGTGAAAGTACGTTCACCAGATGGAGACACGGAATACTTCGACATTGTTGCAGGAGTACTTCAAGGAGACACGCTAGCCCCATACCTTTTTATCATCTGTCTAGACTACGTGCTTAGAGCTTCGATTGACAAAATCAGAGAAAATGGCTTCGAGCTGACTAAGAAAGAAGCAAAAGGTACCTGCAAAAACAATCACAGACGCCGACTACGCTGATGACTTAGCGTTACTGGCGAATACGCCTAATCAAGCAGAGACACTACTGTATAGTTTGGAACGAGCTGCAGCAGGCATTGGCCTCCATGTCAATGCGCACAAAACTGAATATATGTGTTACAACCAAACGGGCAACATTACCACTCTAGACGGAGCCTCTCTGAGGCTAGTGGACAAATTCACCTACCTAGGAAGTAGCGTCTCATCAACAGAAAACGACATCGACACACGGCTGACGAAAGCATGGACGGCTATAGATAGGCTCTCAATAATATGGAAATCAGACCTGACCGATGAAATGAAGCGCAGTTTCTTCCAGGCAGCGGTTGTATCGATACTGCTATATGGATGCACTACATGGACGCTAACCAAACGGCTGGAGAACTTGACGGCAACTACACAAGAATTTTGAGAGCAATATTGAACAAGTCCTGGCGACAACACCCCACGAGACGCCAACTGTATGGCCACCTGCCTCCCATCACGAAAACTATACAGGTCAGACGAGCCAGACACGCCGGACACTGCTGGAGAAGCAAAGACGAGCTCGTAAGTGACGTACTACAATGGACCCCCACATATGGCCAAGCAAAATCAGGGCGACCAGCCCGAACTTACATACAGCAGCTATGTGAGGACACAGGATGTAACTCAGAAGACCTGCCGGAGGCGATAAACGATAGGGAAAAGTGGCGAGAGATCTCCAAGGATATCCGTGCTGGCGGCACGACATGATGATATATATATATATATATATATATATATATATATATATATATATATATATATATATATTTCTTTAAGAAATAAAAACAAAGACTGTTTAATTCATATATATATTCAATAATATATATATATATATATATATATATATATATATATATATATATATATATATGAGTGTGTGTGTGTGTGTGTGTGTGTGTGTGTGTTGATTGACATTTAACATCCTAATATGCTGCCTCTTATAGAAATTATCGTTTAGAAATAAATAGGGAGTTAATTTTCAATGTCGATATATATATATATATATATATATATATATATATATATATATATGTATATATATATTGAGAAGGAATTGACTGCTATCGATTGGTTATTGATCATATGGAAGCCTGATCTTTCCGAGAAAGTAGATTGGAGTCTTTCGCAGAAGTGGCTGAGTCAATACTGCTATATAGACGCTAACGAACTTTATGGATTGGATCAACTCTAGAATGTTACGTGCTGTTTAGAACGAATACTGGAGGAAACATTCCTCCAAACAATAGGTCTGCAGTGACATGTATTCTATCTTATCAAATATCCAAGTAAGCCAAACAAGACATGCGACGTAATGCTGAAACATTTATACATGGTGTTCATCTATAAACCCCTGTACCAGTGTTGACTGACCAGAAGAACATATTTACATTAACTCTGTGAGGACACTAGATTTAGTTGGGAGGAACTGCCGGGATCAATGGATGAAAAAAGAATGGGGAGAAAAAGTTTGGGAAATCCTTGTTCTTAGTGAAATTTGATGATATACATATATATATTAGTTATCTGAATTTCTGAGACGAAGCTGGATGATTTTTATCATTAATGGTTTTCGGACTATTGTCTTCATCTTTAATGTTATTTCCATATTTTATTTGAAATGACAATAAAGATGAAGACAATAGTCCAAAAATCCTTAATGATAAAAACACCAAGCGACAAACACCCCCTATATATATATATATATATATATATATATATATATATATATATAAGAAGAATTTCGACTAAATCTGTCTAAATGACTAAATTTATTACAATAAACACAATATATCAGAGCAAAACCACGACTTTTCAGTTATAAATTTAAGCAAAGTAAACTCTTTCATGACTCTAAAATCCATGCACACAAAGTCCTGGTGATCTTGTATCTACAATACGTAAATCTGCTGACACACACACACACAGATATATATATATATGTATATATATACATATAACACATACACACACACACACACACACATATATATATATATACATATTTCATGTCAAACACACACGCACACACACACGTACACACACACATACATACATATATATATATATATAATCATTTACAAATCAATACATGCATATGCATCACTGTTTTGTGGGCAACATAATCGACAACTTTAAACAGGGTGAATGTAATTTGAATTCCTTGCAAATATTATATTAAAACGTGAAATCGCAGCACTTGAAAGACATATGCTAACATGAAAATATTCTTTGATGTTTCGCAGTTCGTTCATCTGTGCCTTGTTGGCATCTGTATATCGAATCAACGTTAAAACAAAGTTAATTACCCACGAGTTTTACATCGCAGGGAAAATTATCTTCATTACACACCTACGTAATAAGTATTGCTTTTCTGTTCTGGATTATGTAATTTAAACAAAGTTATGTTAAATTTGTTATAAAATAGAATATTGAATGTTATAAAATTAAGGTAATGCAAACGGTCATTATATTCTTGTAATTTGTATAGTTTTCTATTGGCATCCGTTAATTTATATCGAATATTCAAACTTTAGATGGTAATTCAAAATTTTATATTTGGCGC
This sequence comes from Sepioteuthis lessoniana, assembly GCA_963585895.1. Taxonomy (NCBI): domain Eukaryota; kingdom Metazoa; phylum Mollusca; class Cephalopoda; order Myopsida; family Loliginidae; genus Sepioteuthis; species Sepioteuthis lessoniana. Next base: position 12,470,741 of record OY757930.1, read on the forward strand.
TTGCTGATAGTAAGTTTCTTGCTTATGTGATCATCACTTATATAATTATGATATTCATGCTGTACCACCAGTAGAGCGCCCTCTATTTTTCATAAATATTTAACTAACTATACGGCCACTTGCCTCCCATCAAGAAAACTATACAAGTTTGACGAACCAGGCACGCAGGACACTGCAGGAGAAGCAAAGACCAACTCATGAGTGATGTACTCCTATGGACCCCCGCATATGGCCAAGCAAAAGCAGGACGACCAGCTCGAACATACATACAGCAGCTATGTAAGGATAAGGGATGTAACCCTGAAGACCCGCCAAAAGCGAAGAATGAGAGGGAGAAGTGGCGAGAGAGGGTCAGGGATATCGGTGCTGCCGGCACGACATGATGATGATGATGATGACATATATATGAGTGAGAAGAAGAGAATAGAATCCTACTGAATGTATGTTGATAATGGTAAAACGGAAGAAAAATTATTTGTTGGTATTGACAGTAATAATTTCCTATATAGACGAATTCGCTTAAAATCCTCTATTTTGATATGTTGATATTGATGTTTGTTTATATCTTTTTCTTTCGTATCCTGAGACATCATATGAGAAAAAGTGAATTGAATTCAATAGAATCTATGTAGAAAATTGAAAAATGCAGAAAGTTATATGTTGGTATTAACAGTAACAATATATGTACCAACATCATACAAAAATGGATGATTTTCACTGAATTCGTCTATACAGGAAAGAGTTACTGTCAATACCAATATATGTCTTTCTTCTATATTACCTATTTCTACACACACACACACACACACACACACACACACACACACACACACACATATATATATATATATATAGCGTAATGCAAAGCTCTTGGAAAGAATTGAGCACTCTGGTAGCCGATAGGGTATAAAAAATGTAAACAAACGGCTGCTGCTGCTGTTGCTAAATAAATACCTTAAAAATTACCTTAGCCAACGTGGTCCGCTTGGTGGCCGAGCTGTCTGAAACTTAATCTAACGTAAAGTTGGACGGGTTTCGATCCCGGCTTCAAGCGTCCTGCGTGTCTAGCTACACTGAAGAGTTCTGATAGAACGAAACAGTCTGTCTGTGTATGACTATATATATATATATTATCTTCAGAAAACCCTCATTCTTTCATTTCACTTCTTATTTTATTGCACCTAAGAGTGAAAAAAAACTAACCTTGCATCATACTTAAATTTCTCAAAATATTTTTATATATGCCCAACGGTTTTTAATGTAACGTTCAAAAGGAAAATGATCCCTGTCAGTGGTGCTTATAATACCTTGACAGTTTCCCCTTCAAAAGGTAACTAACCCCCGCCAAAAAGGATGTCCTGATTTATGACCTAAAATTGCATATGATGTTGAGGCTTAAATTTAAGGAAGGTTGAGTTCAAAGTAGCCCGTTGTTGCTATTACATTCAGTTCCTATCTTTCTTACCTTTTAGAATTCCATGAATGAGTTGAATAGTTCTGTTGGAAAACCAATCCTATTCAAAAGAATGATCTACAATCAAATATATTAAGAAAGAATCACACAAAAAATTAACTTTAAACGTACAATGAACACGATTCCCAAAATTTAAAAAAATAAAATAAGCTTAGACTTGCTAACATATGATAGAAATAAAAGGTAAATAAATAATCTAGATAGAAATTATCAAATATCTTGCTAAAATTAATACATAAGTAACTAAGATGGTGACCGTAGTTGAAGGCGACGAGACTCTCCCTTTTCAATAGCTACTACACCGAGGTATAGGGGAGAGCGCTACTCCTTTCCCTGGATTGCTCCACTTTAACCTTGATACATCATCATCATCATCATATCGCGCTGGTAGCACGGATATCCCTGACCCTCTCTCGCCACTCCTCCCTATCGTTCATTGCCCTAGGTAGGTCTTCAGGACAACATCCCGTATCCTCACATAGCTGCTGAATGTATGTTCGTGCTGGTCGTCCTGCTTTTGCGCGGCCATGTGTGGGGATCCATAAGAGTACATCTCTTATGAGTTTGTCTCTACTTCTCCTGCAGTGCCCTGCATGTCTGGTTCTTCTAACTTGAAAAGTTTTCGTGATAGGGGGCAGGTGGCTGTACAGTTGGTGTCTTGTGGGGTATTGCTGCCAGGACTTGTTCAGGATTGCACGCAGCATTCTTGTGTAAATGACATCTAGCTTCTTCTCCAGCCGTTTTGTTAGCGTCCATGTAGTGCAGCCATATAGCAGTATCGATGTGACCGCTGCCTGGAAGAAACTGCGTTAAGGTGGTATCAAGTACCATTTTAAAAGTCTTTGGTATGACTCGACCTCGGATTGAACCCAGGTCTCCCGGACCATTGGCGGACACTCTACCCACTAGGCCAATGACCTGGTGTAAATGCATAAGTAGAAGCATATAATTTTGAAAGTTCATCACTGTAACTATCATACGGAACCATTTAGTTAGCAACGAAACGTACATTTGCTTGAATATTTCCAAATACAAATTGGCGTGAATCATGCGTCGGTTACTTTAAAATATCACAATTCATAAAAACAGCCCATAGTATACAATATGGAATTTATGAATATTTTTTTAATGTCAAACGTTTTTCATTTAATATATATAACTGTGTACAGTAGGTTTATATCGTAATTGCTTTTTAACAGTAGCTTTAACAAATCCCTTATTTGGCTTTAAAACAATATAAATGAATATATAAAGACGAGTTAAAGGTGAATTTGCACCTGTAAGCATATAAATTCTCATAACAATGTAAAGATTTCATGCTGATATGATTTTCATTCTGCATTTTGATGTTAGGTCAGATTTTTGCTCAAGGATTTGCTAAATTCAAAAGATGAAATTTAAGAAAGATTATTTAATCAACTTCTGCCAGATTGTAAAACTTTATTACTTTTATATGCTTTTGATATCAGCTTCCACTTTCGATATGCTTTCTCAAACTTGTATGCTACGAGACAGCTATAAGGAGCAACTAGAGAGAATCAAACCCAAAACCCTATATAATGGGATTTATAAACCATTAAATCGTGACCAAGAGACCCTTTTTGAGAGTTTTGATAGGTAATTTTTTGCATCTCCCTTGCATATTACATTAGTAAAAGAAGGAAACACCCATTCACAATACGACGTGCACACAACACACACACACGCATATATATATATATATATATATATATATATATATATATATATATATATATATATATATTCCCGCATGAGTAGGATGCAACAAAAGGTTCCCTATTAACGGAATTTCTCAGATTTAATTGCAGAGATTTCCTTCTCCTGGACAATTGCTACTGTACTACTATTTACTCGTAGCTGGAGAGTATTAGTGCTTACAGGGACACCAAACAGTCCCAGCTAAGATTTGAACTCGTATCAACGTATGCATTCACTACAGTGATAACCATTATACCACGTACGTATATATTCGATGATCATTAAATAAGTTTCCAGACTTTTTTCGTATGGGTACTTTCATTGATAGTACACACATGAAACCCAAGTCCCCTTCGAAGTATTCTCCTCCGGTTGCAATGCCCTTGTTGTACTGTTCCAACAATTTCCGGAAGGCTCCATGGATGTCCTCTTGTGAGAGCGTGTCAATGACCTTCGTCACAGCCTCTTTCATCTCCTCAATTGTCTCATAATGACAGCTTCTGAGCTTAGGGAACAACCAAAAGTCACAGGGAGCAAGGTATGGATTATAGGGAGGCTGAGTAACTGTCTTGATGCCCATCTTGTTCAAATAGTCTGTGACAAGGATGGAGTTGTGGACTGGTGCATTGTCTTGGTGCAAATGCCACTGACCCGATTTGAAGAGTGCTGGCCTCTTTCCTAGGAATCTCTTCCAGAAGTCCCTTCAAACCTCAGAATAGTAACCCTAACCCTTACCCGTGGGCCAATAAACTCTGGTGTATTGACTTCCTTATTCCTCCCACACTTCTCATCATCCGTGACTGATTTCCTGCCTTCCTTGAATCTCATATGCCTCTTAAAAACTGATGCTCGATTCCTGCATGATGGTCGAAAAAAAGTCTGAAGCCTTCCATACATTTCTGTGGTATTTTTTCAAAATTTAAAACAGAATTTTATTGCATATCGTTGTTCTAAAGTGTCAGATTGCACTTTTGAAATTCACCAGCTGTGACAATCAGGCTTTAATAGGGTGTATTCAAATTCCTGCTGTAGCTGTTTATTTGAACTTGAAATCATAAAAATTAATCAGTCATCTCATAAGATAACATACTGAAACTTCAAGAGTCTACGCCAATGTTAAATACCTGCACAACAAAAGTCTGGAAACCTATTGAAGGTACCATGTATATGTATATATATATATATATATATATATATATATGACAAATGCTAGTTAAAATAAGGAAGACAATAGATTTCGTTTTCTTATTAAATTAAAATTTAACTCTTTGATGAGGATGTAATCACAGCTAAGCAGCTGAAAACTAGGAAGCTTTTTTTGACTAAACAAAGGATAGAGCGAGCAAACTTTCTCCAAAACCAGTTCTGAACATTCTATTGTTTCCCAAATTCAAAATTCTTCTCAAAATTGTTCTAAATTTTCGGATTTGCAAAACATTGTTCATGTGTTTTCAGATGCAGATTACGCAGTAAATTTTCCAACAAAATAAGTGAAATAATAAAACCACTTAACATGAAGACCACTTTAAAAAATTATTAATTTTCATTGTCGGCTGATGTAGACAATTATAATTAAATTGTCATCTTTTCAATCAAAAGAGTCAATATGAAACAAATATCATAGTATCAGTTATGGAAATCATATGTACTTGCTGATAATAATTTGAAGAATGAAGAGATACAAGTGAGTAATTGGAAAAGCGGGAATAAGTGAAGTCGTATAAAATAATCAGTATGGTGCAAGCAAAAATACTTTTTAAGTAATTATGAATATGAATTTGGGTAATAAAATATCTATATCGACGTACACAAATGGAAAAAAAGTAGACTAATAAATAGCAAAACTTTAGTCAAATTAGTGAGTAAAAAGACAAATGTTTAAAACTCAAAAGTAAAAAGACAAATCTGCCACTTGTTCTGTCTTGAAATAGTTTTATGATTTCCCATGATGTCAGTGTTGGATTATAAGAAAAAAAAAATGAGAAACCAATGGCGAATAGTTTCGACACCCACTCACCTATATATATATATATATATATATCGAGAAAGACAGTTGGGGGAGAAAGGATACGTATTGTATGTTTTACCTCAGTGTTAGTATTTTTGAGATTTTAGAGTTTTAAAGTATTTATTTTTAGATTCCCTATCCAGAAAGATCTTTGCCCAGTCGGTTAGGGCTCTAGAACACAAAGACTGCCCGAAGGAATGTGCTGGATATGACACTAAACAATATGAGAGCGAGGTTCCAGACATTCTGGGACTCTGGAGAATGCTCAGCACCCCTTCATTGCCATTGCTCCTTGGTCCACGATGGCCCGGTGTGGTAGCATCTGATAGGGTCAAATTTATCGGTCAAAAGAACTAAACTGCAAATGTATGCTAAAATTAAATAGTTGAAATAGAACAGTTTTGGCATTCAACTCTGTGTGGACAAAAACTATACTTATACAAAGCTGAATTGTTTATTTAGAACTGTTTGACTAAATTGAATAGCTTGAAATAGATATATTTTGACAATTAAACTTTGTACTCAGGCGGCAACTAATTGTTTAAAATAGAACTGATTATTTGTATAAATATGGATTAGCATTAGATAACATAGAAATGTTGATATGCCATAAAACCAACCAACCAACCAGAAAGATCTTGAAATCAGAATGTATCGATGGTGTTAAGGACGATTCCAAAGAATATTACTGAAACACAGATTTTAAATAGATATAATCCGGTTGAAAACAATGAAGCTTCACGTCACAATGCTGTTTGACTCTTGTTATATATATATATATATATATATATAGTGTTCTTTCGTCCAGTTAAACCGTATTTGGGAGTAATTCCATCAGGACAAGAAATTATTCATGAGTGAATATTTAAATTTTCCTGGTAAAGAGCTGAATGTAACAATAATACAGAGCAATAAATTCTTTAAGAAAAACAACAAAACCGGTCACATAGGATTATAAATTTATTTCCATCCTGTTACGCAATTTTGAAATTTTGGAAATTTCAAAAATGCGTAACAGGATGGAAATAAATTTATAATCTTATGTGACCGGTTTTGTTGTTTTTCTTAAAGTATATATATATATATATATATATATATATATATATATATATAATTTTATTATTGCATATAGAGTTTAAATGAGCTCCAAACATCTTTAGAAAATGGGCTTAATTACCTGATCCTGATTGAAGAAACGGAATTGACATAAAAGATCAAGAACGAGGCTCTTTGCGTTTCACTTCACACTAATTTCCTTCCCTACCATCTACAGATGGGTAAAATAGAAGAAGAATTCATTATCTGAAGAGCCTTGTTTTTTGGGAATTTGTTTCACTTTTATAAACTATTCTGTCTTCAGCTCATCCACAAAACGAAATTATTATGAGACAGAAAGAACGAATTTGTCTGAATGTTTGATAATGATATGAGCTAAGACATCAGCTGCATTAAAATCAAAGTTGTGGTTCATTTTAGATTTATAGGAAACGTGCATTATAAAAATTGCCTAATCTAATATCGCCTTTATGTTCATATATTTGTTTATAAACATTTCATTCAGTTTTGCGATATACTATCTCAATTTCCACTCTTTGCACATAATACTTATTCTAGATTTTTTTAACGTGCTGTTCACTCCAAATCTCTAAGATAGAGTGATGATTTTCTAAAAGCTTCCCTCTATACAAATTCTTTTGCTAATGTGAAGTTTGCTATATTGGGAGCAAGACACAGAAGATAAATATCGGAATACGCAAGCTTATCGTGTCTCATATTCACAGAAATACCTTAAACTACTTCATAGTGTCGAACCAATAAAATTCACCTTCTACCATTGCTTGTCACGTATTGGACATTCCGACTTGGCCAACCACATATAACTCGTCCATGTTATTCATTCTTTTGTCTTCCAGCAATGAACTCCATTTGTCGACTCTAGAGGCCTTTTTTGTTTTCAAATTCCTGTCATAACTCGGTATACAGAAACACTTCTATTAACTGATTCTCTTTAGCAATCCTTTTTGATGAAGGAAAATTAATATTACGCGCCCTAACTCTGCTGGCCTACGGTATTTTTCCTTCTTTCCTCTTTCCTTTTTTGTCGATCACTGCCCAAAGTTTGAATCCCTCACATATTAATTCAAGTATTATGGACACTGTTCTCTGAAAAGACGTAATCAAAATAAATATATATCGCAAGAAATTAATTTTCCACATTTGGAAGAATGGTGGACATGTTTTTTTTATTTAAAAAAATTTTTTTTTTCAAGAAAAACCTGACTCCTTATTGCATAATATTGCTGTACTCGCTATATGGTATAGATATTCTATCATCACTCAATCGTAGACGTTATTTTCCCTATTTTTACATTTGCCTTTATATTAGTCTTTATAAAAGTATTTTTCTTTTCTTTTTATCACCAGAAAAAAGAAGAATTTGAATATGAGCGTAGAATGAACATGATTAACTAACTTCTAGATATCACATTGGTCTAGTGGGTAGAGTGTTCGCCAATGGCCAGAGAGACCTGGGTTCAATCCCATGTCGCGTCATGCCAAAGAGGAGCCATTAAACAGAAAGGAATAGCACCCTCCCCTACACCTCGGTGTAGTAGTGATTAAAAACGGAGCCTTCTGGTTGCCCTCGACTAAGGTCGCCAACTTTCTTAGACAGGTTGACATGCCGTTAAAATCAATATATCAATAAATCAATACAATTATCTTAAAATTTATTCATTTAGAAAAGTAAACAAAATCGGGAATCGTTTTGGATCGAATTCACTCACAGAGAATCGACCATGGAAGACAATCTGGCGTTTCAGTCATTTTATAAGTTTCCTTGTCCAGATTTCAGTGAGAGTCGTGCGCATAGTCATTATAAAACTTACAAAATAAATCAAATAATCTAGAATAACAAATATAATATTCCACTGAAGTAGGTGTCATTCCTCACTATATTTAAATAAGATGATCAATTAGTCAAGTGAAACATCTTCAGTTTATATAAATGTAGCTTATAATATGACCTTTTAAATCCATTTTAGTTTTTGCTGTTATTTTTTCACTGATGTCTAAGGTATTGTAAGTCTCCAAAGTTATCTTTGACTCGGCTAAGTTTTCTAGTTGATTTTAATAGTATGATGTTCTGTATTGTGTAAATTGTAACGCTGATATCTAATTCTTCCAGTCTTAATTCTCTGATTTTAGAGTCCGTTCTAATCGATTCAACTGGTATCACCTACACCCTCATATTCACCATATTTTTTTAAGGTTCTGGCAAGGTTCATACATCTGTTAATCTTTTCCATTTCTTTAATTTTCAATCTGGTTTCCACTGAACGGCAACGTCCACTTGAGCCAAGTTTTCTTTTTTGAACACTAGGTCGGGTTTTTTGGTTGAGATTTGGTGATCCATTTGTCTTTCAAACGTTATGCGTCTCGATTTCTTGGAAGAATTCTTTTTGGGACAATATCTTTGGAAGAACGGTCAAATTTTCATCTCTTTCACAATTCCTAACATATCAACATAACCACCCAGTCTTCTGAACCTTTTATGCTAGTTTGCAGCATTCACTTATTTTGTGATTTCCTTTTTACTCACTTTCACAGAATAATCTACTATTGTATTTACGTTGTGAATTATTGATTTTCACTTTTACATAATTGCTCCACACGGCTTTTTTTTGCTGCTATTTGAAAGGATTAAGGCTCTCTCTTGAGACTTCTCTTTCTTAGCTATGTCCCTGGCGTCTTGTGTACATTCCCGATAGTTTGTTGCTTGAAATAACCATACAGTTGTTTTTCCCCATTTCTGTTTCTTATTTTATTCTATTTTTGTCTGTACTTAAGTTGCCAATGTTGTTAATGATAGCAGTAAGTTGTCTTTCTTTGATCTTTTTAATATAGTCGTTGAGTCCTTGCATTGAGACTCTACGTAATTATCAATACTGGCAAGACCTCTTCTTCCTTTTATTGATACATATAGTCGTTCTATGTCAGCTCTATGGTGTAAGCCTTTGTGTGGTCATCCATTTTCTCCTCCTTTGGTCAATTTTTCTGAGTTGTCCACTTTAAGGATGGTCCTGAGTATCATACTAGGAAAGGTATTCTGGTTTTCACCCCTTTCATGAGACTTTTGCAATAGGGTTTAGTTTCGAGATTCTTTGTTCTTTTGAGATATTTTTTCTTAATTTTTCCTTCTTTTCAGCTTACTTGATCGTGTCTGCTTCCAATATTCCCTAATAATCGTAATATTTTTTAACTCTTGATATTCTATGGCTTTTCTGAATTAGTTTTTTTATTTTTTCCGATACTCCACATCTTTTAGTTTTTATTATTAGAATGGCACATTTTTCATTGATTATTCCATTCCTGTATCCTGGCTGTATATTCTTATTGTTAATATCAGAGTATTGTACTCTATTTGCATTTTCTGCAAATGCCATTATGTCATCCACGTACATGAACTGATTATTCTTTTAGATTTTTGGGATTTTGTAAATGTGTTGTCCTTTAACCACTTCCTAAGTATGCCATTTAATGACATCATAGCTAGTGGCGAAAGAGAATCTCCCTCTAGATTTTTATCCCTGCAACTCTTTTACATCTTGCTATTAATTTTACTTTCCTTTTTTCCATGGCTTTCCTGATGAATTTTTTATATTTGACGGATATTTTGTACAATTTCAGACACTCTATTATGCAAGTCTCCGCCTCGATAGAATTGTTCTTTTTATTGTCAATCCATATCACAGCTATATTTTTTCGCCTTCATCCCTGTTTTAACTGGTGGCTTTACGCTAAACTGATAGCAAATATCCGCTGGAAATTTTGGCTTCTTCTGAGAATTCTAGCCGATCTCAGAAATATCATCTGAATCATTTGGATTTTTCTTCTGATTTTCAATTCCTTCAGTCCTTTCTTGCCAATCCTCTGGGAACGTCGCAAGTGCACCAACTAGAATTGGTATCTCTGTTATTCCGATGTTCCATAGTTTTTTGGCTTTTTTTTATTCTCAGTTTAGGTCCAAATATTTGTCTTTTTTGGTTTTCTGTTGTTTTCAGTCTGTGATCCGCCAGATTGGCAAGATCAAAAGATAAATTTTTTTTTTGTTTTTTTTTTCTGTTTAATCAATACTTGGTTTAGTCTTCAACCCGAAGTACGGTGTTCTGTTTCAATAACAAAACCACTGAGAATTTTATGCGTCTCATTCTCTTGATAGGATTTTACTTTGTGCGTATACAATTTGGTTGAATAGTCAAATTTTAATCTCTTGAACAGTTCCCCGTTGATTAAATTTCCCCTCTAAGTCGTGCTAAGTCTTGAACTCCTTTGTGCTTACTAAGCTATTATCTCTATCATTTCTCTCCACGTAAATTATACTAGCTATTCTGTTACATATTATCTATACTATTATTATTATTATTATTGTTGTTGTTGTTGTTGTTGTTGTTTTGGACGAAACATACACACGTCTTCTTTATTCTGTATATTCCAATATTATTACGAAAGACTGGGTGCCATATTTTTAATCTTTTCTTCAGTTGAATTTTCTTTAATTTTTTAAATTAGCTTTTCGAAACATTTTTCTACTGGTACAGAGGATGAAGGGAACAAATATTTTCAATAAAAGATGAGTCTCTTAAGATTATACACAAATCATATATATATATATATATATATATATATATATATATATATATAACATTGAGTAACGAGGATATGAAATTAAATAATCTGAGGATATTGCCCCATTATTTGACATTAGAGAATGCGGAGTACCTCGCCATTGCCATTGTTCGCAGGTCCACTCTGACCCGGAGTGGTAGCATCTGATAGGGTCCTATATATGGGTCAAATAGAACAAACTGTGTGCAAACATTATTGATGATAAATTGTGACTCTGATATAGCAACATTGAAACCATTTAACTGTGTCCAAAAAAGAGTTCAGGCAGGTTTAAGAATATTAAAAACGAAAATATTAACAAATCATAAATATATCTTAAGTATATATTTTTGAAAAGGATTTGGCATTTAATAAACTACAAAGGTTAAAATGCAATGAGACTTAACCCAAGCAAACAGAGTCAAACCAAATAAACATGACTTCGTGAAAATTAATGAAGATGAACATGAAATAAAATTTTGAATAATCATGATTTCAGCTAAAAACCGTCTTGATTGACATCCACGAACATTTAAAATTCATACTCTAATAAATTCTTTAGCCCATTTGTTTGATTTTTAAATCTTAAAAATGATTTGATGGAAGTAATAATCAGATATTGCAGTAGTAAATATGTCGAAACAAAGGTAGCCACAGAGTTCGAAAGAAATACGATGATCATTAAATAAGTTCCCTTACTTTTTTTCATATGGGAAATTTTATTGGTTATACACATATGAAACTCTAGTCCCCTTCGAAATATTCTCCTCCAGCTGCAATGTACATATGTTTCCGTGGCATTTTTTCAAGTTTAAAACAGAATTTTATTTTATATCGTTCTTCAAAATTGCTCTCACGTCCAGATTTCATTTTTGAAATTCATCAGCTGTGACAATCGGGCTTTACTAGGGTGTATTCCTATTGCTGCTGTTGCTGTTCATTTGAACCTGAAATCATAAAATTGGTCAGTCATCTCATACGATCTATAGCAATAACATACTGAATTTTCAAGAGTCTACGACAATTTTAAATGCCTGTACAAAAATGTCTGTAAACATATTGAAGGTACCACGTACCTCCCATATGTGACCCGTGTCATACACGTAAACTCAAGCAAGTCTTTCATCTATCTAATGACTTTTTCTGATACTAGAGTAATGGACATGGCTTAGATCGGTACACTCCAGGGGTTAGAAAATGGTAGGGTTTTTTTTTGGATTGGATCTTCTGTAATTGGTATGAAGAGAGTGTTTCGTGATCATTTCATGTTACGTAAAAATCATGCCGTTACGGATAGGAAATCGATAGTCCTATGGGTTGAACATTACAGAATCAGACGTTCATCGATTCAAAGCAATACAATTCGATGACCTCGAACTCCAGAAATTTCCAAATTGTGAGTCTAGCTATTTTCAATTCCCTCTATAGAGCATAGATAATTCTTCTTCTGCTTTTGAATTACATCAGAAAAAAAACGCTAAGACGTTAGTAAGATGATGTAACCTGTCATTTTCTTATCTTCATTTTTATCACACAGTTAAAATAGTTGGATGTATTTTTGTCTCACTATATATATATATATATATATATATATATATATATAAAAGTAAAGTTGGCGACTGTCGCCGAGGGCAACCCAAAGGCTCTTTTTTCAGTAGCTACTACACCAAGGTGTAGAGGAAGGGGCTACTCCTTTCCCTGGATTGCTCCATTTTACCCTTCTTCCGTATTTTATATTACTGAGTGTCAAGTAAGGAGGTATCAAGTACCATTTCCTAAGTATTTGGTATGACTCGACCTGGGATTAAACCCCGGTCTTCCGGACTATTGGCAAACACTCTACCCTCAAGACCAATGAGTGTTTTATTATTAAATTTAGATTATTTGGAACTTTAAAGTTTCTGATTGGAAAAAATCAAGAATTATTAGCCCAGGTTTTTTAAGCATAACATTATCTATAAATCCGTTTCGATAACTACTTACTTTTCCGGGAGATTTTACCATTCTACCAAGAAATAGTCTTCAAGTTGTTGCAAATATTTATCTTCGATTTTTTCTGTTTATTTAATAGATCTGAATTCAGGTCGAAATATTCTTTTAAGTTCACACACAATAGTTCACAATAATCTTTATTTTTTGTGGTACATAAATAACATTCACAAATCACTTTATCTCATTGAGAAAAAAATCGGAAGGCATGGTACTCCTAATCATATGTCTTCTAACTTCATGTTTTGAAAAGTGGATGATGTTCTTTAGATTGAAAGTGGCTCGACGACCCTAAACAAATTCCATATCATTATGCCCCTAGGTTCTAGTTTTTTTTATCTCTTGATCGTACAAGCAGCAAGGCTTATTAATATATTAAGTGGATTGTCACAATATTAGCCTTTAGAAAAACGAACTTATGAAGTCAGAAGTCTTCTTGGCTCAATTGCACATGACTCGAATTATAGAATTTCTGTTACTTTCAAACTATTTCCAGATGCCTTCTAGGAATATTTTGTTAATTAGTCACAATTTTTAGACTGTTAGGGTCTGATTTTTCCAACAGTTTATTTCTACCATAATACTATTTATTTCCATCGATCATCTTTCCTTTGGATATTCTGAACGATGTTTTAAAGAGGTAGGTGTTTTTGAGATAATAGATAGTATTAAAATGGCTTCCTTTTTTTTTCTAAATTTAGTTATGCAGATATAAGTAAATGATACAATACTTTATGTCGTGGGTAAATGGAGCCCATATAACTGTCAGACTGGCATACACAGACACAGAGACACAGAAAAATACACAGACAGGCAGGCACACACACACATACACACACACACACGCGTGCGCACGCGCACAAAAAAATTTATTTACTGCTGATTCATTTTGCTCTTGTACGTGTTTCCAGCTGCTTGCTGTCGTAAGAGGTTTTTAACGAATTTGGCGGTGTCGTTCTTGGTTTCTAGATAGTGACGAGGGCTTTGATGAGGATGCTGGTCCTTTTCAATTCTAAGATACATTTTTTGCATGTGTTGGTGCACTCTTTTACTTTTTCTTTTTTCTTCTTTTTATTTTTCTAAAATGTCTTTCTTTGTGTTTTTGTAGATGTTTTCTTTTCTCCTAAATAGTGTTTGATATATTATATGCCATAAAGTTTATGGAATATTTTACTCTGGGTCATGGTGTGTGGGCATGTTTATGTGTGTGTGTATGTGTATGTGTGTGTGTGTTCATTGGTAAAGTTTTTTCTCTGTATGTGTATAGTTTATGTTCTATTTAATGTTGCTAATTTTAAAGTTTAATTTTTTCCTTTAATGTGTTTTTTCAATGTGTTTGTTTAGCATGATAAAAAAAAATTATCCTCAGTTGCTGCAAACAATGAAAATAACACAGGACTATTCTTAGTAATTATAAAAAAACATACATAGATTTTTAAAAAAGACTATTATTAAACCCTGTGACATATTAATTTATCACACCCACTGACAAAAAACAAATACACACACAAACAAACTCAGACAAACACAGAGAATATATTGAAAACTCAACTACACTAAACAGAACTAAACTATGCTCATACAGAGACAGACTAATCGAACACTCATACTTGCATCACTGAGTCTCGGCGACGAGAATTTTTATTCTGAGTAAATTCTTTTTCTTATGTATGGTTGAAATATTCTGATATCTTTCGGCATTGCTATGTTGAGAGCTCTGTAAAGATATTACTGGATAAAAAACACTTTTTGAATGAATTTTCTCATATACACACACACACATATATATATATATATATATATAATCTAAAAATAAAATCAATCATGAATTTCAGTCTCATATTTTCGGGATGATCAGGGGATAATTAAGGCTTTACTATTTAAGTAAAATACATGTCTAGATTCAATACTGAAAAAGAAATGCTTTTATTATCGCTTGATAGTTCCAAAAAGTGATACTGACAGTTAGAATGGATTTTTTTTTCATGTGTCTATATTGGATATTGAGAGCTGTCAAAATACAGAATCCACTTTGCTGTAGTTCATAGGTTCCAATATAAACTTTTATATTTCTTTGGCATTTTCTTAGTTCTTCAAAGATTGTGGCTCTGTTGATCACTTATTTTCTTTACATTTCATTGCATTCAATCAAGATGTTAAACTTTATCTACCTTTTCAGTTTGTTTTCTATATCTCAATATATTTTAAAGGAAATGGCTGATATTAATTTTAATCATTTTTTGCTTGCGTGTGGTGAGACTTTAATAAAACTATTAATATTAATTGCAATATATTTTCCTGATAATGTTTTCTCTTCTTAAAATTGATATTGTTTGCTGAATGCTTGTGGAAGATACAAGGTGAACACAAAACGAATTCTTTGCTTTCAATTACTCATAAATTTGTAGGAAATGCAAATCAACAGGGTCATTCCAGAACTATATGGATACACCATTCTACAGCAAATTGGCACACCACCACACTCGCTTCGTTGTCTACAGAATTCTCAACAGGTTTCAGCTAAACAGAAAGAATAGCCACATCGAACAAAATACGTGTTGCAAGCGATAAACTGATCTAACCGTATGTGAATTTTAAATTTAGAGGTATCTGAAGGTCAGTATTTATCTACTACCCTAAGCCGTAACCCTGGATAATTTGCAGGAACGCATCACTAAAACAGTACATTTGATGACGTTCTATAAGATGCATAAAGTCAGGACCGTGCTTGACTAAAGTATCGCTATTTACAGCGGAAAGGGTGGTGTGCATATCGAGTGTCTATGATACGAACCTCTACCACATGGAACTTTGAGATCTAGCGACTAGCGGCTATCGTGTATGCATATTGCCACAAAGTTTGTTTGAAATCAATTCCTCACTTTTTGAGCTCATTCTGTACATATGAATATATCAGTTGTTTCTTTTCCTAATTTTCTAGTTATTCGCCAGATATTTTACCTAAGTTCTCCATATCAGTCAGGATAGATATAATGAAGCTCATTTGTATATATTAGTTTTATAGAGGAAGCGCATTTATACCTTGGGTTTATCGAAGATTTTCATAGCAAACTGGCATAATGATTTTTCTCCGTTCCTTGCTTATTATATATTCTCTGATTAAGATTATAGCTTTAAGTAAAGCTTCATAATCATGTCTCTTGGAAATACTGCTTTCTAATGTATGTTAAAAAAATTGCTGATTTTAAGCTGTATTAACCAAAAGAACAAGAACAATGATCGAAATGATAATTTTCTTTCAAATAGTTCTGTGTCTATGACTTTTCAAAAAATAAGTATCAGACAAACAAATGTTAATGGTACTATGTTCAAATAATGGTTATGCATTATTATTTTGGTTAAAAAAATGATCTGCCTATTGATGAAGGAAAAAATTTACTATTAATGAAAAATTATGAGGCCTGTAAAACTTGGTGAAGTACATTTTTTGAGGGCGTTAGGTATACCTCATATTTATATTAATAGAAAAGCCATCAACTTTATTAAGACATAATGATTTCTAATCAAAATACTCCTTTTTTTTTACCTTTGCTCATTTTTCGGAAATTTCCAGTAAACACCCCATTTTCGTGTATTGTTTGTGAACAAATTTGTCAGCACCTATGATGGTAGCGATTTTGTTAATTTACATAGGAGAAACTGTCGATTCATACTGAATTTGGTTTACCTAGAATTTCTTCTCTGTTTGACCCTATTTTCGACTTTATCGACCTTGGAATTCCACACTTATATTCCAGCAATATTTTCTTCGGTCGAAACTTCGATGGTACTTTTCATTTAATACGGCATTGAGTTACGGCATAACACTTAATATATTCTGCATCATCAAACATGTTTTGCGGAATATTTTCTGTTTAGAAATCAAGAAAAAATTCACATTGAGGTTTGATGAATATAATAAGTGGACTACTTACTGTGCTTCGCAAAAATCAGCAGTTTAAATAATATTAAAACTGATCGACAAAGAATATTAAGATTTCGCATGGTTTTGTTCGAACTTTCTGTAGAAGTCATTGCCTAATTATTTAGAGTTGCGGGATACGCCGACTGCATCTTTGCTTTTAGTAGAGACCCTACGACGAAATGTGAGTCCTGGATATGGCACTAAAACATTTGATAGTGATACTCCAGTACTGGAGTTAGAGGAATTACTCCCCCATGTCCATTACTCCCAAGTAAACTGACTAGAAGTGGTTGTACCTATTAAGGTCACATCTCTGGATTAAAAAGAACAGTTAAATTATTTACAGTACTTGAAACCACATAACTGTGGGGAAAGAAAAGATTATTATTATTCAAACAATTAAAATCAAATAGGAATGCTTGAAATTATTTGATTGCGTGCAAATAAATTTTGACTAGAATTATTAGTGTTTAATTGCTATACTTAAAACTATTTAACTGTGTGCAAATATAACTATGAGTGTTGAGTGTTGGATTAGAATCCTTCATATTTAAAAATAGCTAATAGAAATATAAGTGTGAGTAATATATGAAACTATTTAACTGTTTCTAAACAAATCAACTCTGACTCGTTTAAAAAATAATTTTATCTGCAAACTAATCATTTATATATATATATATATATATATATATATATATATATATATATATATATATATATATATATATAAACATAATTTGCCATTATATCTCCTACAAAAGTCGATATGGCTTAAAAATCAAGTGAGCGCAAGTGAGCTATCGACAAATATGTAGAAGTCGAGATATTATCACTTTATTATATATTAGAATTTTAAATTCAAGATGAGTATCCCTATGAGAATATCTATGTTTAAAATGTTAATATTTTAGAATATTAAGGATCAGGTGATTTAGCACATGAACTATTAGTGATGTAATCTACGCAGATGATCTAGCGCTTCTAAGAAATTTGCCTTTCAAGAGATGCTGGTCAATAAGTAAACTATTATAAAACATACTTCATGTATTTTTATTAAGATGCTGCCGTATTCTCACTTATTCTCAAGCCTCTGAAATTATTAGACCTGCTCATATACCTCGGGACATACTCATCGACAGAAAGCGATATATGAATTTACACATGGGTAAAGAATGATCTGCTATTGAAATTAATATATCTGATAAAATAAAATGGGTATTGTTTAAAGCTGAAGCCGTAACGCTACTACTGTATGGTTGCACTCTTTGGACTTAACTGAAAAACTTGAAACAACTTGATGGGAATTACACAGTGATGTTGCATACTGTTTTGAACAAATGCAGGAAGCATCACCCTCTAAAAGAGTTGCTGAGCAACTATTTACGTCTCATCTCTCTTATTATCCATCTAAAATGAACAATACATGTTGAGCACTGCTGAAGTAAGAATAAACTCATAAGCAACGTTCTTCGGAGGACTCCTACGCATCGATACACAATTGTTGGCTGTACAACAAAAAAATTAGATACATCGAATCTGCACAAACACTAGTTGCGGTCTAAAGGACTTTAACATAAACGAGATCAGCTGAGGACGATTAGCAAAATCGAATGTAAGATATCTGTTCCATCGACATACGTCGAAGATAATGAACAAGTCTCAGTCTCAATATTTATTTTTAACTCTTCGTGTAGATTAGCACAAATTATAAACCAATTGCATTTGTGGTAAAAATGATATAATCAAATCAAAAAAGGGCGATTTCTTCAAGGATTTAACCTTTATCAAGGTTAAACTCAATGCCGTATTAAATGAAAAGTACCATCGAAGTTTCGACCGAAGAAAATATTGCTGGAATATAAGTGTGGAATTCCAAGGTCGATAACGTCGAAAATAGGTTCAAACAGAGAAGAAATTCTAGGTAAACCAAATTCAGTATGAATCGACAGTTTCTCCTATGTAAATTAACAAAATCGCTACCATCATAGGTGCTGACAAATTTGTTCACAAACAATACACGAAAATGGGGTGTTTACTGGAAATTTCCGAAAAATGAGCAAAGGTAAAAAAAAAGGAGTATTTTGATTAGAAATCATTATGTCTTAATAAAGTTGATGGCTTTTCTATTAATATAAATATGAGGTATACCTAACGCCCTCAAAAAATGTACTTCACCAAGTTTTACAGGCCTCATAATTTTTCATTAATAGTAAATTTTTTCCTTCATCAATAGGCAGATCATTTTTTTAACCAAAATAATAATGCATAACCAGTATTTGAACATAGTACCATTAACATTTGTTTGTCTGATACTTATTCTTTGAAAACTCATAGACACAGAACTATTTGAAAGAAAATTATCATTTCGATCATTGTTCTTGTTCTTTTGGTAAATACGGCTTAAAATCAGCAATTTTTTTTAACATACATTAGAAAGCAGTATTAAACTTAGAATAATTTCGAGAAAATGCTAGATAAAAATATCGTTAATCTTATTGTGTTAACGCAGACTTCTAAATTAAAACTTGTGATCGCCTATAGCATTAGAGATCCTTACTTTAACTTTAGCAGACAGGGGGAACTATATCCCAAAAGCCTATCTGTTATAAACAATATATTTAATCTGTCTCGATCAGAAAAAAATAATAACAACTTATTATTTTTTTGTGAATAAGCACGGACATTTTCTACTGGCTGTTGACGTAATGTTTTAGAAGTGTAACCTTACATACCCATTGTGTAACGTTTATATTCGTTGGAAATAGTAACGATGTCTTGAACTGGAAGAGGATGTCTGCATTTTCCTAGAAGCGAATGCTTTGGGAAAAGCATGAATCCATATGCTGTTACCCTTCTCGCAGCTATAAATAAATAGGAGTTCAGACTGGTTTCTTTAGCCTTAGCTAGGCAACTAACATTGAAGAAAAAAAACTCTGAATTCAAACCAGCTATTCTCAGTTGATTTCATGTGATATAAAGTTGATTAAGTTAAACGAAGTATAGCATGGCAGAGTGGTTATATAAAAATATTCATTTAGTCACTGAAATTCATATATGATTTAAACAACCATTGCGGAGCAATTGTAGTAATTAATTATATTTCAGGGGAGGCAATCTACACAGCATTTTTATTAAATTTGATACAGTTTTTCCCTGCAAATATATTTGTTTACTAAATATACATAACAACACGCATTTATTTCAATATAGGAAAAAGTGTTGTTTTCTTTTCTAATCTTGCCCTCTCGGCTAAAATCAAATTTGTTTAATATAGTAATTATGTGGGATTTTGTTTAGACTAGGCGACGCGTCGAACATTATATCGTGAAAAATACGAAGGTAGCCATTTAAAATTGCTCTTATCTAATCATTCAACAATGTGCTTGAGTCGTGCAAACTGTAACGTTTACAATTTCGGTGACGAGTATTATTTTCCAGAGAAAATTATATGTTTGTGAGCACAACAGGTCTCTATCAATAAAACCCAACAGTTTAAAAGAGAACATGATTAATATACTACCATTAATTTAAGTGTTATTGTAGTATCTGGTGGTATTCAATGATGATAATTTTGTAGAATGTCTCGACAATATTCCATTAGTTTGATATTTCCTATTCATTCCCTAATAAACATTTCTTTCATTTTTTGCTGGTTTATTCGCAAGTGTTGCAATACTACAAGAGACCTTAGTCTATTTTATTAATGTGGACTTATACAATAGTTGTAACAGATGGCTTACGTTGAAGATAAAGAAAACACGTTTCTTCATCTTGTAATCTCGTCATTGTATTTTGTTTATTCTGATAATGGATTCGTCTGGTGTTATCTAGTTTTCTTCGTATTAATATGTGATATCTATTTTCATATGTATTCCCAGGCTCTAATCAAAGATCTAATCAACTGTTTCAAAATGGTAACTAATAATGTGCAGAAATATTAACTCTATTTTCCTCATTCGTAGTCAGTTTTTTCGGCATTCACTGTTTCAAGTTAATCTTTTCTGTTCATAGACAATGTCTCTTTTCAAAGACAATTACAATGTAATCGAATGTAATCGAAAGTGCGAATTAATATGGTCTGGGATTCTTTAAATGTTGACTTCCGTTGCACCTATTATATAACAAACGAAACAGACAGATTTCCCCCTAAATAGTTATCTTACTTCTACAAATAATCTAAGTTCTTACTTCAGCAAAGAATTCAAATTCACCCGAAAATGAATCTCATCACAGTAATTGTTCATTGTGACTAACATGAGATAGTCAAGAATATTTTCTTGACAATTATTCTCATTAAGAATTTTTTTATCTCAGTATGAAATTATACATATTGCACAATACGGTTGGATGAAGCACAAGGTCAATTTCTAAGCAAAGTACAGCTGGTATGAATTCAAATTCTACAAAGCACTAATACCCTTGGGAAAGGTATGAATTTAATTATTCTCTCTCCAGCTATGGGTAAATAGTAGGGCAGACTGATTTCCTCAGCCTTGATGAGGCAACTAGTCTACGAGAAGGAAAACTATGAATTCAAACCTGTTAAACTCTGCTTAAAAATTGACCTTGTTTCATATCCAGCCCAAGCGGAGGGGTTGGTAAATATGAAAAATTCAAGTTCTACTTTCTCCTTGACTGGTTGCGTTGATTTGGTTTTGTTTTGTTTGGTTAGCTTTTATGGTATATCAACGATTGTCGGTCATTTATTGCCAAATCCTCTTTATATATATATGTATATATATATATACTTTGTAAGCATATGTCCTCATAGATATGTTGTTTTAAGTATTGCAATGTTTCACTTACAATTACATTTAACATTAGTCCTTTAGTTTACACACAGTTAATGATCAGTCTTTTTTTTTAACTAGTCAGTTTATCATAAATCAACAAAGTGAAATAGTTTTAAGTATTGCTATGTATCACTACCAATTCAATTAAACAGATTATTTGTTTAAATACTGTTAAATAATCTAACAGTTTTATTTTAAACATGTCAATTTGGTATAAGTTATCTGTTTGCTTTCAGTTAAAACGTTAAATTATTCTATTTAACCGATAGATAGGAACCTATTCGGCTCTACGAATCCGGACCGCAGTGGACCTCTGAGCGATGGCGTTGATGGAGTATTACGCATTCCCAAAAGTTCCAGCATAACTGATGGTTTTTATGTTATACCAGGGGATTCATTGTGGTGATCTGACACCTCTGCTGAGAGGCAGTCAGTGTATTCTACTGTCCCATCCACCTGGGTTTTGACTGTTTGCTTCGCTAAGCCGAAAAAACTTAGTCTGTCCTAGTTGATGAGAAAATACAGGGGTTAATACCTTTTTTAAAGGGAATTTCCGCGATGAATCCCTGATCCCATTTTCTACGAAGAGAACCCCTAAAACAAGCTCACCTTTTACTCTTAGTATGGCTTTCTTGTCAATCTAAATTACTGGCTCCAGTCACGCTATTACATTTCCTTTCGGGTGAATACCCTTCGGAAAAGTATGAACTTGTGGCGATTTAGGAATTACCAAAGAACTCCCAACCGGATGTTGACTCGTCGGCTGCTTGATACAAAATGTATAAATGCGTCGCCACGCATAAGGCTCCACGCATCCATCCGGTTAAAATCAGAAAAAAGAAAAATAATAAAATGTAAAGTAGCCAATGAGAAGCGGTCGCGCCAAAATTAGAAGGATTTTGGCGTGGCGAATTTGGAGCCGGTGAAGAGACATAAATACTCAGGTTTTCTGTGAACCGACCTCTTTTCAGGTAGTGACGTCGAACCGACAACACCGTTTTTACTATATGGTGTTTTGGGGCACCACGCTATGTCTTTAGACATAGCGTTGGTTAGTCCATTCACCAGGTAAATAAAGGAAAGTCTGAAAGAAAAGTTTTTAGTCTCCTGTCTGTTCCTATCTTCTCTTTTTTTATATTTCTTATGGACCTTCTTTGGGCAAGGCATTGCACCGGCCAAGTCAACGTGGGGTAAAGCAAAATAACCAAAATATGGAGTCAGATATCTTACGGCAACACAGCCTTGCCCTTAGCCACTGACTACCATAAAAATTTTAAGCCCCACATTGGTGACCTCGACGCGAAAAACCTTTAAGAACCACAAACTCCATTATCCTCCACGCTATGAGTTAAATAGTACCACCACTGTTGTTCTAGGAGAATGGTTTTGACATTAAAATAACCTACAAAGGTTGATATGCCATTAAACAAGGAAACCAAACCAAACCTTAATTACTAGCCGATTATCTGATATTTTTATTATTCTTCATTAGACTTATTATATTTGAAAAATATAATCATGCGTTTTACATTATAGGAATTTTATCTTCACTAACTTATCTCCGTTTTCTGAATCAGAAGTAGATACATGATTGTTCACTACTTTTACACCAGTTTTTCTGTTCCAGCACTTCATTGAAGAGAGTTTTTTTTCAATGTCCATTAATTTTCGTTGGGCTTCTTACTCTTTTGAGAGTTTTGCTTTCCTTTAATCCATCTTGCTTGTGGGGTATTTCCGTGGTGTTGTGACTTATGTGCAGAACTGTGATATCAGAGTAAATGAGTTCGATCTCCGGCTGTATTTATACTTTAACTTTCAAACCAATAACGTTGGGAAAAATATAAACTCTCTTATCCCCTCAGCAATGGGTTGAATACTACCACTACTGATCTTCTACAAAGATAGCTTTGATTTTAAATAACCCGCAAATATTGATCTGCCAAAATCCATACCAAACTTTACTCTTATAGTATTATAAGTTTCGTGTAGGATTATCCAGCAAAAACTAGTGTGAATCAAATGTTTTGCAATATTATGATAACACTAGGCTCGATGCAGCAACTCCTAATGCTTTTACCGAAGTTGTAAAGGTAGAACTCCAGACTAGACTGTGAGATACCGAGCTCGCCTGATACACTCCGAATACTATTCACCGTATTTGCCTAGGTCATGAAGCTGACGATCCACACAGAACAATAAGAGGCCAGGCTCACTTGATATTTCCCACTCCTTACGCATCTGGTTTGCTTCTATGGTGTGAAACATGTCCTGGAAATCTACGCTTTTTGGCCGACCTAGTTAGCGACCATAGTCGAGGGTGACCCGAAGGCTCCCTTTTCGATAGCTACTCCACCAAGGTGTAGGGGAGGGCGCTACTCCATTCCCTGGATTGCTCCACTTTACCCTTGAACCGTACCTTATAATGCTGAGTGTAAAGCAAGGTGGTATCAAGTTCCATTTTTAAAGTCTTTGGTATGACTCGACCTGGGATTGAACCCAGGTCTCCCGGGCCATTGGCGAGCAAAATATCGTGAATCATCTAGACAATTGTTATCAAGAGTACCATTACCTTTCGATCTACAACTGCTTTTGGTTTCTTTCTCGGTGTTTGGACCCTTTTTGAAATTATAAAGCATAAGTTCTTGAATAAATCTACATTGATCGCTCATATGTGTAGCTTTAAATCACAAATGGAAGGATGCAATTATATTATGAGTCAGCGCACCAAGTACCGTAACATTACTAACCACTGCGGATACCTTTCATGACTTAAACTGTTTTGATGAGGTGAAATACGTACCATAAACAAGCATGTACCAAAATATTGCAAAACTTTTGATTCACCATTAACATATTGATACCGATGTTTCTAGTTGAGTGTTTTCCAGCGTGTGTTTCGTAAAATAAATGATTCAGTTCAAAATTTTAATGATTTGAAAAGAAACTCTCTTTCATTTATACATCTCCATTTCTCGTTCCAAATGCCGTTTTTTTTTTTCTTCACTAAGTCTTTTTCTTTTATTTTTCTCTCTTGAAAATTTTTCCTTCATTATTTTGGAACATCCGGTTCTGAATGTAATATGAAATCTGCAGCGTATTTTAACGTAAAACCTTAGGCAATTATTGATCAATTTTATCCACTACATCAGGTAATTCCTTATGTTTAAATTTTGATGAATTCCATAATCTGTTGTGGAATTTTTTCTAATCATGAATCGCAATTATTTTACATTTGTTTCATGTTTTGAGGTATTTTTGTGATATGATTTTACAAGATATGTTAGTATTCTACTTGGTCTTGTTATATACCCAGTACGCTTAAAAACATGTACACTCTATCAACTAAAACGAATCTGGCCCAGTTGGCTGGGGCTGTAGAATATATCTACTGCATCTCTGCCGAGAGGTAAATCTCCCCCAACGAGTATCCTGGATATGACATGAAAGCATCAGATAGCAAAACTCTAGCCTAAGAGATTCGGGAAATGTGGAGTATCTGTACATTGCCATGCTCCCAAGTCCTAACTGACTAGGAGTTGCAGCAACTGAGGGGGTCCTCTCTATGGATCAAACAGAACTGCTGTTTAACATTGAAACTCTGTACTTTCATATTTAAAGTGGGTGAAAGTGAATGACTTTAGCTAAACTGAATTGCTTGAAATAGAACTGTTCAATCATTGAATTGTGTAAACAAATAACATGTTTAATTGAACTTGGTGTTAGTGATACATGGCAATTACTTGGAACCATTTCACTTAGTTAACATGCTAAATTGAATTTTGGAAATGGAACTGCTTGATCATAAGTAAAAAAAATGACCCATGTTGAATTGAATTGTTAGTGATACATTGCAATATATGGAACCATTTAACTTTAATTTATGCTGAACGGAATTGTTTTTAATAGAACTGTTTTATCATTTAACTGAACGTAAACTATTACATTTTTGACTCATGTTTACAAATCATATATATGTATTATTATATATATCTATCATATATATCTATTATATTGTAATAAACCGGATTTGTTATTAAACAACCTACAATGATTTATATAACATAAAACAAAGCAAGTTGAATTACCAATCACCAAGTTCTACAACAATGAATTGCTATTTAAGTGGGGCTAAATCAGGCTGACTCTATTCCTTCCTTAAAGTCAAATACCTCTTTGAAAAAAGGTGTCATTGGGATGACACGAAACTGCATTTGATGGTGAAGTTTCAGATTTGGAAATCTACGGAGTGTGGAGTACCCCTTCATAGCCATTCTCTCAAGATCACCTCAGTGACAGATTTTTTCTTTATGGTCCAATCAAAAGCTCAAGTAGATCTTTTGAAAAATATTCGCATTCGATAGGGAAAATTTAAAAAAAAAACAACTCTTAGGAGCAAATATACAATTAGATTACATATGAACTAATAATAAACGCGATTCTCTAAGATATTGGCAGGAAATAACCATAGAAGTTTAAGGTATTTTTATTTTTAGAAACAGCAGCAGCAGCCTTTGTTTACATTTTTTAATACCCTATCGGCTACCAGAGTGCTCAATTCTTTCGAAGAGCTTTGCATTACGCTAACAGCGGCCGGCAATTCCTTCGCCAGAAAGCTCAACCCCTATGGGGGAGCATATATTGTCATACACAGACAGACTGTTTCGTTATATCAGAACTCTTCAGTGTGGCTAGACACGCAGGACGCTCGAGGCCGGGATCGAAACCCGTCCAACTTTACCTTAGACTGTGTTTCAGATCACTCGTCCACCAAGTGGACCACGTTGGCTAAGGGAGAACCCACGGCTCTCTTTATTAATTGGAACTACAACAATGTGTTACAGAGGCCGCTATTTTTTCCCTGGAGTGCTATCTTTAATCCTGATACTTTTTATAATTTTTTTTAGATTTGGACTCCTACATTTTAAATCATTTCTTTACAACTTTCCTGTGATGTAGATTTTACTAATAAGTAATATTTTATTATATCCGTTTTGATAGTATCTTTTTCTGGAGAAATAATACTATTCTGGTAGTTGAGAAGAAAATTAACTTGTATTTTCAAAAAATAGGTGTGTAGTTACTTATGTGCGTTTGAGTAGAAGACTGTTCATTTTAAGTTGTAATTTACGCTTTTTAAAATTCCCGGTTTCCATCGGATTGTATTGATTTCTTAGTTCTCCGCTTCGTCTATTTCTTATACGTATATTTGATATTTTATTTTTCTCATGCGTTTCTACTTTCTGCGTCTTATTTAAATTTGAATTTTGGCCTTTTTTTTGTTGTCTTCTGTTTCATCAATTATTAAAACTGTGGTGTCAGCAGGAACATTCTTTATTAGATAGTTTCTTTTCAATATCTTTGGATATCCTGTTGATCAAGATCGGATGATGATGATGATGATATTATTATTATTATTATTATTATTAGTAGTAGTAGTAGTAGTAGTAGCAGTAGTAGTAGTATGAATGGATGAATGTAGTAAAGAGAATAAACTTGAGGAAAGAGTTTTCGTTCCAGTTAACTCATAAAAGATTGATATCAAATCCCGAGTCAATAAGATTACACAATCCAGTTGAGCATTAAATCCGCAGAAAGAAAAAGGTCCAAATAAGCAGATTTCAAATAGTAAATCTAACACCGGTGATGCATTCTTTTCCCAACAGGATACTTCATATTAAACGTTATACGTAAGTTGGTTTTTTTTATTTTAATTTCAATTTTTTATTTACCTTTCAATAAAAAAAAAAAAATGATTGTTTTTTAGACTTCAACGTCGATGGCTATTCATTTAGATATTTGTTTATAGCTTATAACAAGAAGATATGCAAAATGAAATAATAATAATAATAATAATAATAATAATAATAATAATAATAATAATAATAATAATAATAATAATAATTGGAGACCATCCAAACTACTACATTATTGAAAACGGCCAGAATACTGAGAAGAGACTTTGATACTTGAGAAGACTTGCTGTCACTCAGACACCTGTGAAAAACCATCAGCTAACGTTGATGTGAAAAACACTTAGTGAGTGATAATAATAATAGTAAACTTTATTATAATCATTATTCACATTTGAGAGTTTTTCACACCAACGATAGCTGACGTTATTTTGAATGCAGTTTGAGTCTCCTTAAATCTTTATGAATCTTCTTAGTATTCCGGTCAATCTTCGAGATGCTGTAGTTTTTCTATGTCTTCCAGTCCCTTTATCCATCGTATAAGCATTGTTTCAAGTTCACCAACAACAGTGGGTATCACCGTCGCCTATATGCTTCATAGCTTCTTCAGTTCTCAACCAAGGTCTAGATATTCGTGGAACGACAAAGTTCACTTTTTTGTATTTTTGTTGTTGTTGTTTTTGTTGTTTTTTTTGGGGGGGGGACTTTCACTAGGTCTGGTCATCTGGCCGATATTAGATAATCTGTTTGTATCTGAAAATCCGAGAGAAGTTTGTGCGTCTCATTCTATGGGGCGGATTCCGGGCTGCACGTATACCACTTGATCATTTGATCAAATTTAAATTAATTGCTCAATTCTAAGTAGATCTCTTTCCTCAACCAGTTGTGTTTGTCTCATATCCTTTTTAACTCTAATTTTCTGAATTTTCTTATATAATCTCGTAATCTATAGTTGGTGTTTTGTTGCGTCTTGTCTATTTTTGCTTTAACGTAGTTGGTTCTTATGGCGTTGATTTGTGCTGCTATTTAACAAGGTTTCCCTTTCTTAACCATGTACATGTGTTTTCATGTGATATTTCGCTTGAAATATTCATACAATTGCTTTTCTTCCCGTTTTTGTTTTAAATTTATTGTTGTTCTCTTGATCCTCGTGCTGTTTTTGGTATTTGAAGTTGCTGTAATTCGACCTTCATTGCTCTTTTAAATGTTGTCTCGGATTGTATTCTTGATCTATGGAAGACATCCCAAATGCTGTCAAGTCCTCTTTGTCCTGCTTTTCTTGACACATACAGCCCGTCTATGTCATTAATCAGATGTAAGGCATGAACATTATTTTTCTTGTTTTCTAATCCATCTATCGACTTTCTTCCCTTGTCCATTTTAAGAATGGTCCCGTGTTTTTTACATAACGATAACCAAGGAGTTAATCCCTTTGATGAGGTTTCCGCAATATACCTAAATTTCGAATAGTCTGCTCGTTCTCCTCGGATACCATTTAAAAAATGTTTTCTTTAATCTCCGCTTGTTTGATGGTTTCCGATTCCAGTATTCCCAATCGCTTTAAATTTTCCCTTTCTTCGAGTTTTAGATTTTGTGTTTATTTGGTAGTTCTATTAATTCCGTAATTTGAGGTTTTTCAATTCTCATTATTAGCATGGTACATTTTTCTATGCCAAATTCCATCCATATATACCGATTTTAAATCATCACAGCCTGTAATTAAGTTTCAATTCCTTTTCTTTTTTGGCTAACAATTTGATGTTAATGTAAATTACGTCGTTAATCTTTCTAGTGATTTATGAAGTTTTTATCCGCTTGTTCATTAAGTTGTACCATCCAAATAGCAAATAGTAATGGTGATAGAGCCTCGAGCTTGAAGATACCGCTCTGCATTTTTACCTCAGCAAAACATTTCATTCTGCTGTCAATTCCAGTCTCCATTTTTTCATGGGTAACCTGATAAACCTTATGATGTTGCTGGATATTTTTTACTTTTTGTGGACACTCTATTATCCAGCTATGCGGGCCATACCGTTACACATTTATTGTAATCAATCCATGTTATAACTAAATGTTTATGTCTCCTTTTCCTGTCCTTCAGGGTGTGTATCAATGTATTATGGATCTTCTGTTCCTCTTGTTCCATTGCGGCATCCTTTTTGTTTTTCGGAGAGCAGTCTCCACCTTATTAGCGAATATTAAATCTTCTCAACAATTTTCTTTTTATAAGTAGAGGAATGATATTGCGAATTGAATATTCTACTCATGGTCATTCAATTCGCAATATAGTTCCTCTACTTAAAAAGAGGAAAATGTAGATCTGTATCCTTGCTCTTGGGGTCATAATAATTACGCGGATGCGTATTTCTAATCCTTTTAGGAAGACGTGGCTCTGGAAGTGACCGTGTCCTCTGTAAAGAGTACGGATGTAACTTGCGATACACATTTAGGTCTATTGGTCGCTCAATTAACATGACTAGTTAATTTGGCGTCGCTTGTGTGCGATATGAACTGGTTGTAGAGTTTCGGCACTGCAATCAGTGGTCGCTGGTGTGATCTCCAGTGGCTGAGACGTAATAAGGTCGAAACAGTTGTCCATTTTTTCCGTATGTCTTGCATGGGTGTTCGCCGGATTTTCTGATCATACAAATTTAATTTGCATTAAATCTCCTCTTTAATTTGTGCCGTTATTATTTTCCACATAATCTCCGACGGCTTCCTCAGCTCCCTGGCATTATTTTGAGTTTGTGTATGTACTATTTGTCAGCTATGTTTATTTTTTAATCTCTTACATAATTTCCCGTTGGTCATCTTTCCCACGCATCCGTGCTTCGTCATTCTCGTGAGCTGTATTTGCTTACTATATAAATAACTGGCAATATATATGGTATACTTCAGTGTAATATGATTATTTTTCTAGTCGTAAGAAGATGAATTAATCTTCCAATCAAATTAGAATAGGATCACTTAAAATAACACATAATAGCAACCGATCGATTTCATAGTTTGAAGATTATAGATCCACGTCTCGGATATAAAATACTCTTAATTGTAAAATTCTAATTTGATAATGCAGTCCGTAAAGAAAACTTATATAAGGTGTAATGAGAAAATTTTCAATAATATAAAACACTTCTTATAAGAGTTGTTTACATTTATGATATATCTAACATACAAATTTAAAAAAACAATTCCTTCGGATGAGACGGTCTCACAAATGTTTACTTTTAACTGGAAAGCCGATAAAATTTGCCGTAAAATTATTCAAAAGAATCAGCCCAGTCGGCTAGGGCTGTAGATTTTACTGACTGCATCACTGTAGTGGTTTGAGATCCCGCCAATAAATGTCTTTAATATTTCATCAAACCATGTGACGGTGAGGCTCTAGTACTGCTGCTTTGGTGAATGTGGCGTTGCCCATAATGGTTATTGAACTCACATTCACGTTGACTCAGAGAGATAGAACCTGACAGGGTCCAATCAATCGGTCAAATTGAACTGGTTGGTATTTAAACTGTGTGCAAACGAATGAATAATGTTAAATTCGGGGGTGTCCTCGTGGTGTTATGGTTAAAGCGATGGACTGAGGAATCGTAGTGAGTTCGTACTCCGGTCGAGTTTTTACGTCCGCTTTTGGCCAGTATGAACCCCCTTATCCTCCAAGCTACGGGTTAAATAGTACCACTATTGTTCTTTTAAGAGAATTGATTTGGAATTGAATAACATACAAAAGTTTATATGCCATTAAGCAAAGAAACCAAACCAAACCTAGTTAAATTGAATTGTTAGACACAAAACACGTTGGATATTCTACTTTGTGTAAACAAATGACTGATGTTTAATTGAGTTTTTAGTGATATATAGCAATAATTATAACCACTTCATTGTCTGAAAACAAATGATTAATATTGGATAGAATGTTTAGTGCTTAATCGTAAATATTGAAACCATTTAGCTGTGCAGAAACAATAGCAATACTAGCTTACAACCAGCTCAATTCGAACTGATTGAAAAACGAATTTGCCAAGAAAATATTAACTTAGGAACCATATGTATATCAATTTAAAATTGTGCAAACAAATACTTAATAGTAAATAGAATTATACGTGTTTGATCGCAATAGTGTAATATATTCAAGATAGGACCAATATATGAATATGTGAAATGTACCAATGTTCATAGAATGTTAATACGCATAGGAATCCGAAAAAAAAACACGAAACACTGACGATTCTCTTGGTTCAGGTACGAAACTTTTATTACCTTCTTTAAGTTTAGGTTTTCGACACAAGAAGAGAGAGAGACACAATTTATCTATGCTGACTGTTCGTCCATCGTCAGCGCACAACTCACTGATCCAACCAACGCGCGTGCGCACCCCGCAGTCCACAAACTGGACTGGCCTCGCCCAGGTCTGAAAAATCAACTTGCTTCGTCTAAGTCCAAATCTCAACTCACTGCTTTTATTCAAAATCACTATGAATCCCAGCCAATCGCTTCCGGGCATGACGACTTTAACTTCCACAGACACATTTCCTATCTGGGGTTTTTATTGTGATATCTGTGATTGTCACATCCTCCCTGAGCGCGTGAACATCGGCGTTAATGTCTGCATCTACCCGTGCACTAAACCGAAAGGCTCTAAGCCTAACTAAACCGAAAGATAAGATATATAAAACGAAAAATGATAAAATATTTTTTAAAAAGTCCTTCCGCAATTAAATAACAATAGTTGAAACTATTTAACTGATTGAAAAACAATGTGGTTAGGCTCCTTTTAAGATGTTATCAACAAAATGTGTATACAAATCATCTACATTTATATACAGATGTATAAAAAGGAATTGGCATAAAATAACCCACGACGGTTTAATCAAACAACAAACCAAAGATAATATTTGGAGAACAAAAAATAGGTGTCCAAATAAACTGAAGGTAGCGGGTGTGTATTCAATTGTTTGTATAATTCTTGATTGATGTAATGAATAGAATTATCGAAAATGACAGGACAATTAATGAAAGAATAAGGAAGTGAAAATTGTATTCTAATATTAAAAATGCAATGCAGAATGTATTTTATAACACAGAGAACAACGCACACATCAACCCCCATACACAAGTATGAATCTATAAATATATACTTCATATGCAGACTCACATACATACATAAATAAGAAAAATTAAGTGGATATGCTGTTTTAGTTTTTATGCCTCGATGTTTATAATTATCTTCACACACACACACACACACACACACATACACACACACACACACATATATATATATATATATATATATATATATATATATATATATAATGGGTATTGAAAAGTTCCAGAGGTTCCTGGATTTTTTCTTTTTATAAATTCACGTATTTTGGTATACGCAGAACTGCTGTTGATGGATGGATTTTAAAGAAACACAGTCTTTTTGGTAATCAAAAAAATAAATAAATAAATAAAATTCGATAAAGATACTTTCAGTGTTTTCAAAGACAAGTCACACGGATATTTACAGGATTGTCACCAACAAGTGTTCAAGGAATCAGGATTAATAAACTGTTTTGAACATTCTTGTATAATTTTTTTCTGAAAAGCCTCATTGTTTTAAAAGCTAAGTAAAATTGGTATCACTTGTAACTCCACCTATCTCGAAACTTTTTTCTATAGTATTTTTGCTTAAAGTTGTTCAGAAAATTTCAAATATTTTAAAAGGCAATTAAATTTGGCTTCCACATGACAGTCACCTACGCCTGTTTGAAATTGTTGGGCCTTTTAGAGAACAAGTGTCAGGAACATTTCTTCTAAAATATTATTAGGAAAGCGTCATTCTATTAAATACTAAGAAAATTAGCATCTTCCCAACTGTGGGTGTCTTTTTTGTTTTTGCATACATACCCCAGAAAATGTTGGCTTAATATTGTTCACAAAAGTGTGGTTCATTTAAAAAAGCAAATAACCAGTGGTCAGTAAAGTAGATCAGGCTAACCCACTTCAGAGACATGAAAGTACGCATCAAATTTGTGGGACCAAGTTTTTATATATATATATATATATATATATATATATATATATATATATATATATGTGTGTGTGTGTGTGTGTGTGTGTGTGTGTGTGTGTGTGTGTGTGTGTGTGTATAATTTACTTAAGTGGTTTAAGTGCTTAGGACCGGTGGTGGAACATCTGTAGATCTAAGTTTAATAGCATAGGCACATAAAACTACATTTGGTGACCGTTAGTTTTCTGTTTATATGACAAACAGACCACTTGGCTCATACATGCTGGGAGTCCATTGTTTAGGGAGACAGTTAAGAAGTATCAATGTTTTTAACATTGTAGTGGAAGTTTTCATTCTTTATGTTAGCGATTATGCTAAAATGTTCAATTAGTTTAATAAAAGTTGGCGTGTCTGATGATCACATTCTTTTTAACCTCACAAAGCGTCTTAGCATCTTTAAAACAATGAAAATTATCCTTCGATCTGTATGTAACGTCCTTTCCAAAGAAAGATTCACATGATTTAAATAGCATCGGTTAGAACATAACCAATTTTTCCCCTGATTTAGGTACACGCATCTTGTGATCAGTGATGTCCTATTTCTGGATTTCTGAAGAAGAAACTGTCCTGATTATTTATAATTGATTTTGTTTGAGGGGATTTTCGGCGCTTTGGACATCCTTTTCTCCCAAATGAACTTTTGTGTTTTCCTGTATATATTTTTTTAATCTTCTTATGGTATTTTTTTCTCATTAAAGAAAGAGGTTATTGATCTGGATTATCTTGGTTAGATGATTGCGTGAATAATTTTTTAAGTAAATACAGTGTCTGGGCAAATATGCGTAATATATCTAAGTTTGTTGATCTTTGAAATTTGATCTATTTTTTTTATATATATTTTGTGTGTATGTGTGTGTGAATTGTGTATACACACGTGATAGATAAATTGTTATCATTATAGAATACAAGTTTCTCGCAAACCATTTATTTTTCAGGTTTTGTCTACTGTGCTGCAAAGTAGATTCAGTTAGGCAGTGTAAGTGAAGACAGAAGCCTTCTAATGCAATTTACTGCCCAAGAAATTCGAAAAGGCATGCTGTACGTCTTTGCTATGAAGACGAAGTGTCGTATATTCAACCGCTGGACAAACAACGAAGGACTCGTTGATATATTAAAATATAATTTATATTTTTTTTCATCGACGGCGATGATTTGTGTAGTAGGAATACAGTCAGAGAGAGTTCGCACATATATTTCTTCTGTGGCGAGGATCGTTTTTGTGAAGTAGTGCGATGGACGGAGACCACACACGAAGAGCTGACAGGTCTGGTTGAGTGACTAGTGGGTCTCTCCTTTCAGTCCAAATTTACAGCACTTTTGTGTCTTTTCAAGTCTCTTGCAGAAGTATGAACATCCTCTTCGCTTCACGTATTTTTCTATTTGTGGCTGCTCATCGGAACTAACATACTTCCATTTTTTTCCGGTAATTTTTTGATCTTATCTGCGAACAGAAATATCTGTCACTCTATCCATAGGCATTAACTCATATTCTCTTTCCTGTGAAACCACTTTGTTGATGTTAACTTGCGACCACATTGAATCTGCTAAGTTCATCGTCGACAGTTATGCTAGTATATTACAGAAGTGCCAGTACAAATATTTCAGATTGTTTGGTTGTCATACTCAAAACTGATGAATAATTTTATGAAAACAACTAACCAGTCCACATTATGGTATTTGGGGTGTTCCCTAGCGATGGTAACATTATGCCTCCACTCCTCTTCCCAAATTACCTCAAAATCCATTCGGATGCCCATATCAAGTGCCTGGAGTGTATAGGGCTACTCTGGATTGAGGGGGAAGCTGCTGTAAGACCCTACATCTTGCAATTTAACTCTGTGCCTTGCCACAAAAGCAGTAGAACACTGTGTTATCTGTGAGAATATTTCTATGAATATGTTACCTCTAAAATTTGGCCACCGAAATTCTTGAATTGCAGTCTTCTTAATTAATATGTGCTGGGAGCTTTTAAGAGAAAAATCGAAAGGATTTACCAATTTAAAGAGGGTGATCATCAGAAAGGTTAACAGAAGATTCAGAAGTCATCTGGGGGCCGCATACCAAGCCGAATGCAATTTATTTGAATGAATTGAATCAATAGTATTTCAAATATTTTCATGTAATTTTTTTAAATATTTGTGATCGAGTCAGTTAACAGTGTTATTATAATTTTTGGGTAATTTAGACACCAATTTACCTATTGCACTTTTGTGTGTGTGTGTGTGTGTGTGTGTGTGTGTGTGTGTGTGTGTGTGCGCGTCGGTGTGTGTGAACGCGTGTGTAAAAACATTAACAAAAATATAATCAGATCCACACACACAACATAAATACGTACACACACACATGTATTTATTTATTTATTTATTTATTTAGAGATAGACAGACAAACAAACAGAAAGACAGAGTGTCAAATAATGGGGTAGCATGAGACAGGGATAAGGGAATATATCTCAGTTTCTATCTGTTTAGATGCTTGTATTCAGGATTTATCCGAACAATTTTATGATAATATTATAAATGAAGAGCCAGTTAGAATGTCCTAATAAAAACTTTTAGTAAGATGTTTTTTTCCGACTCCATATCTATCTATCTATCTATCTATCTATCTATCTATATATATATATATATATAGATAGATAGATAAGGTGCATCAAAATAGATGCAACCTATTAATATGGTAATGATTTAATTAGGAGACAATCACAATAGCGGTCATTTAGAAGACTTCCTGTAAAAATGCATCCTTTGAGCAAAACACAGCAAATTACTGTTTTCTTTAATTGTTATTACATCAACTTTCGGGTCATGCAATCGTTTTTAAGCTTCATGTCTCAGTAATAAGTTATTCTCATATTAATGGGATATTTTGTCTCAAAATAAGTAGTGAAAGTAATATTTTCCCTCTCTTATCCCAGGCATGTGATCAAGGATTAATAGTTGTTATGGTATACTATTTCTAGATTTGAAACTAAAAATGGCACAACATTATTGTTAGTAGCGTTATTAGCAGTCACAAGGGTCCTATATATATTGAGAAACCCTATATATTCATTTTTTTTTTTACATATAAGTGACGAAGCGTTTCGTTTAAAGTGAAATAATTATGACTTATTCAAAATTAAAACTGAATTATTTTAAATAATGGATTGATATGTCGAAATATTTCTTTAGAATAATCAACCATTATGCAAAACAATAGTTAAAATAAATCTTAAAAGTTTTGTAATACACGTCAAGTTATATAGTTCGACCATAAATCTAGAATGACCTTTGCTCGTAGCTATACAAAAAAAATTTTAACCATTGGTAATAATGCTTTTTATTATTCTTGTATTTTTATAGTATATTTTATCTCTAAAGCATGAATAATTTTCTTATAAACTATTTTAACACATGTCGAGAAGAAGATAGTTTTTAATCAAATAGGTTTCAGAAAAGACACACTGTAATAAATTGCATTAAGGCATTAACTGGAAATTTAATGAGATGCGTTATCCATACATATACAACTTTTTTATTTTGTTGTATTGCAACTTCCCTTATGTATTTTAGCAAACAGAGAAATATATTTTCCTGTTCTTTACTTGATTGGGTTATTAATTAAGATGTACTTAGTAAATCAACATTTCGTTAACCTCATCATATATCATCATCATATCGTGCTGGCAGCACGGATATCCCTGACCCTCTCTCGCCACTCCTCCCAATCGTTCATCGCCCTAGGCAGGTCTTCAGGACAACAACCTGTATCCTCACATAGCTGCTGAATGTACGTTCGTGCTGGTCGTCCTGCTTTTGCGCGGCCGTGTGTGGGGATCCATAAGAGTACATCTCTTATGAGTTCATCTCTGCTTCTCCAGCAATGTCCTGCATGTCTGGTTCGCCTAACTTGAATAGTTTTCGTGATAGGGGGCAGGTGGCCGTACAGTTGGTGTCTTGTGGGGTGTTGCTGCCAGGACTTGTTCAGGATTGCACGCAGCATTCTTGTGTAATTGCCATCTAGTTTCTTCTCCAGCCGTTTTGTTAGCGTCCATGTAGTGCATCCATATAGCAGTATCGATGTGACCGCTGCCTGGAAGAAACTGCGTTTCATTTTATCGGTTAGGTCTGATTTCCATATAGTCGATAGCCTATTGATAGATGTCCATGCTTTCGTTAACCTCGTTTCGATGTCCTTTTCGGTTGATTCGACGCTGCTTCCTAGGTACGTGAATTTGTCTACTAGTTTAAGAGGGGTTCCTTTTAGAGTGGAGATGTCCCCCGTTTGGTTATAGCACATATATTCCGTTTTGTGTGCATTAACATGGAGGCCTATGCTTGCTGCTGCTCGTTCCAAAATATGCAGAAGTGTTTCGGCTTGGTCAGGTGTATTTGCCAGTATCGCTATGTCATCGGCGTAGTCGGCGTCGGTAATTGTTGTTGCGGGGTATCTTCTGCTTCTTTTCTTCGTCAGTTCGAAGCCATTCTCTTTGATTTTGTCAATCGATGTTCTAAGTACGTAGTCTAGACAAATGATAAAGAGATACGGAGCCAGCGTGTCCCCTTGTAGTACTCCTGCTACAATGTCGAAGTATTCTGTGTCTCCATCTGGTGATCGTACTTTTACTTTAGTGTTTCTATAGAGAATCGTTATTGCCGCTACGGTTTCTTTAGGTATGCCGTACGCTAATAGGATTTGTTCCATCTTTCCTCTGTGAATGGAGTCGAAAGCCTTGGTAAAGTCGACAAATATTAATGTCGCTTGTAGGTTCTTTGCCCGTACACCTTCAAGGATTCTGCGGATGGTTAATATTTGTGAGGTCGTAGATCTATTTCTTCGGAAGCCATTTTGGTTTTTTCTAAGTATGTTGTCGATTTTGGGTTCTATTCGGTTTCGTAGTAGGGCATTGTAGATTTTGGCAGCTATGGATGTAAGTGTTATGCCTCGGTAGTTTTTGGCTAATCCGAGGTCCCCCTTTTTAGGGAAGGGGAGTATGCATCCCTTCGTCCATCTATCTATCGGATTTTGATTGTATACTGCGTTGCAGTGTCGGAGCAGTATGTCGTCGAATTGTCTGGTCTTCCATACTTCCGGGGGAATTTCGTCCAGCCCTGCAGCTTTCCTATTTTTAATTTTTCTGAGAACCGAGTCGAGTTCTTCTTGTGTGAACGGTCCAAGTTTAATGTCTAATTGTTTGCTAATTATTCTGGTGATTGGCTCATGCGTTATTTTTAGTGGGTTTCCAAGTAAGTTTTCGAAGTGCTGTTTCCACAGTTTTACTCTTTCTTGTTGGTTTGTTAAACGAATATTTATAATCTCTTTCAATGTCAATTCACTTAATTTAGAAGTGAATATCAAAAATTTAGATAAAACGACATAGAATTAAAATTTCAAATTCAAATTCACATAACTAATATGACTGAGACTTATTGATATAACTTCTTTGAAATCCCTTTTTTTTGTATTTACTTGAAGGAAAATCGGCTTTACCATTTTAATATCTTAATCTGTCCTGTCTTTCCGACATCCTCTAAAACTCAGCCTTGCCATAACATGTTTATTTATTTTTAGGAAAATAACTCATGCACGTAACTTTTGAAGTTTTCCTATCAACTGACATAATGTAAATTGGGAAGATAGAAAAACGATCGGAATGAATTGTATTATCGATATGAGTGTGTGATGAATAGATAGAGTTAGCAAAAGCTTTAGTTAAATTGTAATATTTTTTGGGGGGGGTGGATTCAGAAAAACATATTTTGTCTTTTTATGGTTTTCCGGGAAATTTTTTGACTAAAGTTTACAATTAAGTTCTGACGCCTTCAGTCATTCCGAAAACTATTCTATCAGCTGTTAGTGTCGTTTTTATTTTGTAAAGACACATTTTCTTTCAGTGATAAAATAATTAAACACTTTTGGAAAAGTCAAGAAGTACAGTATTGTAAAAGCTGTCACAAGGATATGAAAATCATTATCATTTCTTAGTAAGCTAGTGAAATTCTAACAGCAAAATGTACACTAATTGCTTTAGTTGCAAACTATTTATGTTATTTTTCTCACTTTATTTCATAAAGCAATCTTTAAAAAAACATTATAAACACACTAAACATCTGAGTCAATCATTTACTTAGCTTAGCTTAGTTTGGCACATGTCCACTACTATGAATGAAACTAACTGCCAGCATAGTTAATTAACAATTACAACACTAAAAGTGCCTGTTCAACTTTATTAATTGACTATAACTTTCAAAACATGAAAAGATTCCCCCACTCCTGGTCTGGTGACCCGTATCAGTTTTAAAGTGTACTAATAAAGTAAAGGTATATTTAAAAACCATGCTTAGTCTTGATGTGCTAATATCCAGGAATTGTACTGGAATAGTGTAAAGTATAACGTACAGATGCATACTGTTAAATATCATTTCCATATTTTCTATTAAGAAAAATACCCTGATTAAAAGGGTGACAAATCATGCGCCGACCTTGAATAAGTCAAAGGTTTACTAGGATTTCAAATGTTAATTATCTGAAATAAGCAGTAAAATTTAAAGACGAAAAAAAAAACAGAAATCGTTTACTCTGGTTTTCCCTTTCTTCTATTCGTGAATTCCACTATAAAAAGAAGAAAAGCTGCCGTTAATTTACGAGGATCATTAAATAAGTTTACTGATATTTTTTTTATGGGCACTTTTATTGATAGTACACACATGAAACTCCAGTAATCTCCGGAATAATCTCCTCCGGCTCTAAAGCACTTCTTGTACGGTTCCAATAACTTCTGGAACGCCCCATGGAAGTCCTCTGGTATGAGCGTGTCAATGACCTTCGTCACAGCCTCTTTATCTCCTCAATTGTCTCATAACGACAGCCTGTGAGCTTATGGAATAATCAAAGGTCACAGGGTGCACGGTCTGGACTATAGGGGGCTGAGGAACTGTCTTGATGTCCATCTTGGTGAAATAGTCTGTGAAAAGGCTGGAGTTGTGGACTGGTGCATTGTCCTGATTGAAATGCCACTGACCCGATTTGAAGAGTGCTGGCCTCTTCCTAAGGAATCTCTTCCTGAACTCCCTTAAATTCTCAACATAATAACCCTAACGCTAACCCTAATCCTCACCCTTTGGCCAATCAACTTTGGTGTATTGACTTCCTTACTCCGCCCACACCTGTCATCATCCCTCACAGACTCCCTACCTTCCTTGAATCGCTTATGCCACTCAAAAACTGATGCTCAATTCATGCAAGATGGTCGAAAAACAGTCTGAAGCATTCCATAAGTTTCTGTGGCATTTTTTCCAAATTTAAAACAGAATTTTGTTGCATATCGTTCTTCTAAAGTGTCGTTACGTCCAGATGGCATTTTTGAAATTCACCAGCTGTGAGAATAAGGCTTTAGTAGGGTGTATTCCAATTCCTGCGGTAGCTGTTTATTTGAACTTGAAATCATAAAACTTGGTCATTCATCTGATAAGATGTATAGCAATAACATACTGTCTATGGCAATTTTAAATGCCGGCACAAAAACGTCTGGAAACTTATTGAAGGCACCACGTAGTTGATCCAATTGATGGAGCTTTGAAAAGGCTTTTTAGAGAGAAGAAAGTACCACCTTGTAAAATGGGTGTCCTGGATAAAACACTAAATTGCATTTGATGGTGATTCATCTCTTCTTGATATCTAGGTTGTGTAGAGTAACCTTCATTGTCATTACTTCCAATTCCACTCTGACGCAGAGTGTTAGTATCTGTTAATGTGCTTTTATGGGTTAAAAGATTTGTTGAAATTATTCTTATTTATGGGACCCTGTCCAACAAGGTATGTTAAGATTGGTCGTAAAAAAGACATTGACAAAACAATTACACACGAAATGAAAATATTAATGTACAACGAAAAACCTTGTAACCTTTCCGAATAGATATGTTGACATGCAGTAAAAATCAATCAATCATGTATTCATTTGAATTAAAGTTCTGTAGGCAATATTCTACTATGCAAATTGACAAATAAAACTAAATGACAAATAATGAATATAAAGATAAAAGAATGATAACGAGAGGAAAGTTCTTAGACCTTGCCAAGGAAACTGAAAAAATCTATGAAACACAGCAGTGACTGCGATACCAATTGTAATTGGTAAAACCTAAACGATCCCTAAAAGATTGATGAGATGATCAGAAGAGTTGGAATTTGAAGAAAAAGCAGAAAACACCCAAATTACGACATTACTGAAACCAGTTAGAATCCTTGAGGAAACTTGCTGTCACACAGACTCCCGATAAAGACCAGCAGTTAACGCATGTGTGAAAAATTCGCAACGAATTTTGACCATACTAACAAATGGTATATGCACAACCCAGTACCTGTTCTAGAAAATAACACCTCGATCTTGCTAGAGAATCGAAAAAGCTATGGAACATGAAAGTAACGATTGTGCAAACTGTGATTGGTGCTTTAGGCGCAATAACTTAAAGATTATTAAAAGGCATGAGACGACATGGAATTTGGCGGACGAGTAGAGACTATCCAAATGACAGCATTGCAAAGAACGGCAAGAATCCTGAGACGAGTCCTGGAGACCTGAGGAGACTTGCTGTCACTCAGAATCCAGTGAAAACCCATCAGCTAACACTGATGTGAAAAACTCTAAAGAAGTAAATACTACTACTACTACTACTACTAATAATAATAATAATAATGATAATAATAATAATCTAAAAAAACGCAAAATCCAAAACCCTAAAAAGGCTTGAACCAGACTATCTTTACACATATTTTGCTGTTTGTGAATTTCGAAGAAATATAGCGTTGGTTGACTTCCTCTTTTATTTAAAACATTGATTTTTTGTTTCTCGTGAAATATTTTGGTTAACAGTTGTATGTAATTGAAGACATGACAATTTCCAAAATTAATTTCAAGTAAATGATTTTGAACTCATGATAGATTAATTTAAATTTAACGCCTCATTATCTCCAAATCTCATCTTAGACTACTCTATACCTAACGAATGGTGTTCTTAATGTAGCCTGAAAGCATTAAGAAGTGTTACCGTCCTCCCTATAACGGAGAAAACATCAGGAGCTTAGTACTTATTAGATTATGTGCAATTTTAACGGTCCAAAAGACAGAATTATTGAGAACGGCCAGAATACTGAGAAGAGTCCTGGAGACTTGAGGAGACTTACTCTCACTCAAACTCAAGTGGAAGACCATCAGCTGACGCTGATGTGAAAAAACTCTTATGAGTAAATGATAATGTGAAAATATAAATATAAATGTAAATAAATGAAGAATGTTCAAAACTAATGTTATATAGTAACCTACATGAATTTGAATATTCTTCCAATAAGTTAGATCCTTATATGAAAAACATAAGTGTACATAAAAGAAATAGCCACCACGTAGAAACTCGTT
The DNA here is from genome assembly GCA_963585895.1 of Sepioteuthis lessoniana. Classification (NCBI taxonomy): domain Eukaryota; kingdom Metazoa; phylum Mollusca; class Cephalopoda; order Myopsida; family Loliginidae; genus Sepioteuthis; species Sepioteuthis lessoniana. Next base: position 12,513,459 of record OY757930.1, read on the forward strand.
GGTCGGATGGTTGCAATGCTGGTATAGCGATTTTAATCTGGCTGGGTCCAAATTCACTGAAGCATTTTGCAGAGTTCACAGATAGTTAAGGACAGCGTATAGATAAAAAAAATGTTTTCTTACTGTACAGATAGCTAAATTTATTATTTGGTTATTCGTATTATCTTCTCTGAAAAATGATGTTTTTATCTATCTTTTTCTATAGCTTGCAAGCTCTGTTTATATTATGAGCTCTCACTTTGGTAGAATACCCATATCTGTCTCTCTGAATATCAACATATAATTCAGTTCATATCTATCTATCTAGCTATCTATCTAATCTGTGTGTTGACTTGTCCGGCCACAACAATCTCACTAACTAGCTATATATCTATATCGCATTAAATTGAAGACGAATAATGATTAATTGGTGTGTTTGATTCACTTTTCATAGGTAGCAAATTCTTTAGATATTATCACTCGAAAAAAATATTCTGTAGGAATCGTTTGCATTGTAAATATATGCAGATGATAATAATGCTTTCTTTCATAACTTCATCAAAATGAACACAAAAGGAAATGAATATAAAAGAAGATATATAACTGATTAGTTAGGTTTGAAATTATAATTTCTTCATATTTGGACAAAAAAAGGAAGAAAAAGGTGATGATTTTATAAAAGGTTATAAAGATGAAAGCAACAAAGCTGATTACTTTTTCAACTTTTTCTATTTCTAAAAATTGCAGCAAACAGTGTAGGAGAAGAAAATCGCGGAATACAGTAAGCTCTACTCCACTTAAACTTATTCATTGTGTGGCATCCTACTCCTGTTAATGAAGCTGTTATAATACATACATACCGTCACACGTACGCACACACACACACACACACACACACATGCACACACACACACACACACACACACGTATATATATATATATATATATATATTGTAATAGTGTTTATTGTCACTATTTTACTTTGAGGGTTTATGGCGAACCAAATGCGATATCATATGGAGAGTTCTCAATAAGTGCGATGGAGCAGATATAAAATAATAATAAGTAAATACATTTTAGATTTTATACATATTTAATAGCATAGGAGCATGTTACCGACCTTAGGTTTCATGACATTTTATAAACAGCAATCATCAGGTAGATAACAAAAGATAATGAAGAAATCGAAAAAAATTGAAAAATACTGTCAAAAACAGAACTGTGTACAACTCTTGTGTGTGTGTGTGTGTGTGTGTGTGTGTGTGTGTGTGTGTGTGCAGAAGTGGTCGCGCAATTTACCATGATTTGTTAATTCGGTTTCGCTTAAGCGTGGCATGAACCAGTGGCCCTGTGGTAGAGTTTCGGCTTCTGCATACTGTTGTTGTTAGTTCGATCTCCATTGGTGGAGATCCCAGTGTGCGCTGCTGATGAGACCTAATAAGGTGGAACCAGCTGTTCAGTGCTCCGTATGTTGCGTGTAGGTGTGTGCCGGATTTTCTTGTCATGGTAATTTCTAACTTAATATATATATAAAGATCTGAATGATGTTAAGAAAATGTCAAATAACTTTTTTTTTATTTCAAGGCTTCATAAAAAATTTTGTCAAGGGAAAATAAAGATATGAAGGTAAATGATATGATTTCAAAATATAAAGCTCAATAACCTTATTTTGATAAAGCTATAAGAATAATAATATAACATTCGAGAATAAAAGATAATCAAAAACATAAGAACGATCAAATAATTCCGTAAAATTTGATAATTTTATTCTATTATTTTAAAAAAAATCATGGTAAGAAAAAGAAGGGAATTTTACAAAATCACACCGGCTCTTCATCGACTCTTGCTTTGTAAACATGACGAAAATATCTCTGACATCATTGAAACTTAGAAAACTCATAGTCATGTCACGTAACGTAATGAAGATAAACTGTCGATTGGGGATATTTCAAAACTGTGTGGAACTCTAAAAATGTTATTCACAATATTTTAAGAAAACATGGAGAAACTTGGTCATGTGAAGCAATTAAACCATCTGGCAGGCCTAGGAAAACTACTACTAGAGAAATCAGATGTATTGGTAATGAATCAAAAAAGGATCGATTTGTAACACCAACCACTAAATCTAAAAGAGCCAATGCTTACTTTAGCATTAAAATACCATGGCACAACTATTTCCAGAAGACTTACTGAAACAAATTTGAACAGTCGAGTAGCTTCTACGAAGTCTTACATTTCTAAAAAGAACAAAATGAGCTGATTGAAATGTAACACTGAATAAGTCATAGGGACTGAAGAACAGTGGGATTGTACACAATTTTAGCAATGAGTCTAAGTTTAACCTGTACGGTTGTGACAGGAGAAGGTTCGTTCGATGCAATCCTAAGGCACGTTATTCGCCTCAGTACACGAAAAGCAGCGTTAAAATTGGAGGAAGAAGTGTGATGGTGTTTGGCGTGAATTTGGCTGTTGGACTGCCTGAGGCGATGAACGATAGGGAAAAGTATCGAGAGAGGGTCAGGGATATCCGTGCTACCAGCACGACATGATGATGATGAAAGAACCTCTTGTTATGCTACATGGTAAAATTAAAGCAACTGTACACAAAGAAAGAGATTTGGGAGAAACATGTTGTACCTAATTTGAGCATTGCAATTAATCAACTAACTGTATGTTTGCAAGATAACGCTCTATGTCGCTTAGCGAAGTCTATTAAGACATTTCTTTCTGAGGAGTATATTACTGTTATAGAGTTGCCTGCTCAAAGCCCAGACATGAATCCTATTGAGAATATTTGGAAGTAACTAAATGAAAGAGCTAAGGAAAAGAATCCAAGAACCGTCGAATAACTATGGATGGGAAGCAGCATGCTGTATGTGTGAGTCTTGCGGCTTAACGCTCAAGATTGCCAGTTCGATCGGGGAACTACTGCTGCTCATCTATAAGAGTGGCTTCTATAGATGAGAACAAAAACAGCCATCGAAAGATAACCATGACTAGTACTCAAACCAGATCCATAAACCGCATCGCTCTTCGCGCGGGTAAAAAAGGGGCGCGTCCTGCTGAGGTTGGAGCCCTGGCCTCGGTGTTCGAAAAATCAGCTACAGAGCTCAAACACAAACAAAAACTACTAAAATGCAAACAAACAATACAGATAGCGACATTTAACGTAAGAACCCTAAATAGAATAGGTCAACTATCAGAGCTAACTGCATCAGCCGTAGAACATAAGATAGATATAATTTGCATACAAGAGCACCGATACACGCACACCGAAGATATCAAGTATCACGAAACTGGAAATGGATGGATGCTGGTGACTGTATCGGCATGGAAAAACTCTGTCAATGCATCGGTAGGAGGGGTGGGAATACTTCTAGGACCGAGAGCGTTAAAAACACTGAACAGCATTGAGAGAATACAACCTAGGATGATGGCCGCAACGTTTAATGGCAACCCCAAAGCAACAATTATCTCCTGCTACAGCCCTACCAATGTTAGCGAAGAAAACGAAATAGCCACCTTCTACGAAGATCTATCCTCCCTAGTACGTAGCATTCCGAAACACAATCTGCTAGTCATTGGCGGAGATATGAATGCACAAATCGGGAAAAACAGACACAACAAATACAGCCTACACTACGCGTCTAACAGGAATGGACAGCATTTAATAGATTTCATGATAGAAAATAGATTAACCTGCCTCAATACAAACTTTCAAAAAAGGGAGGGGAAATTATGGACCTACACATACGCGAATAAGAGTAAAGCACAGATAGACTACGTCCTTATAAACAGGAAATGGAAGAATAGTGCGATGAATTGCGAGGCATACTCCTCCTTCGAGGGTGTGTCCTCCGATCATCGAATAGTTACGGCCAAAGTACGACTAAGCCTAAGAAAAAACGCCACACGTAAAGCGACGACCAAGCACTATGACTGGGCCCTACTCAACAACAGAGATATTAGAGATAAATATGCATTAGAATTAAGAAACAGATTCGAAGCACTACAAGAGAAGGTAGAAATAGGCACCCCAAATGACGAATATGAAAATTTTGTAGAAGCACACCTGGAGGCGGCAGAAAAGTGTATTCCAACAAAACCTAGAACTAAATATAGAGTCCCTTGGGAAACGCTAGCAGCTAGAGAAAAACGTGCACTTGTGAAGACTGCCTCCAAAAACTATCAACAGAACCCAACAAATACAAATGCACGAGAACTAGAAAAGGCGCAACATCAATTAACAGGAATATACCTAAAAGAACAGGCAGAATACGTACAAAATCAGATAGATAAGATTAGAGACTCGGTGGAAGATAGGCAATCCAGGATAGCCTGGCAAACAATAAACGAAGTAAGTGGAAGGAAGAGCACAGCCAAAGCAAAATTGAAAGCTGCAAGCCAACAAGAAAGAATAAAACTGTGGGAACAGCATTTCAAAAATCTACTAGGAAACCCACCGGAAATAACGGATGAACCGATCACCAGAATTATTAGTAAGCAATTAGACGTAAAACTAGGTCCTTTCACCAAAGAAGAACTCGACACGGTTCTCAGAAGAATTAAAAATAGGAAAGCGGCGGGGCTAGACGAGATCCCCCCAGAAGTGTGGAAGACGAGACAATTCGACGATATACTGCTCCGCCAATGCAACGCAGTCTATAGTCAAAATAGGATAGAACGATGGACGAAGGGATGCATCCTTCCATTCCCTAAAAAAGGCGACCTCGGACTAGCCAAGAACTACCGAGGGATAACACTTACATCCATAGCAGCCAAAATCTACAATGCCCTACTACGAAACCGCATAGAACCCAAAATGGAAAACATCCTTAGGAAAAACCAAAATGGCTTCCGGAGAAATAGATCCACAACCTCACAAATACTGACCATCCGTAGAATCCTGGAAGGCGTTCGGGCAAAAAACTTACAGGCGACATTACTATTTGTCGACTTTACCAAGGCCTTCGATTCCATACACAGAGGGAAGATGGAGCAAATCCTACTAGCTTACGGCCTACCAAAAGAAACCGTAGCAGCGATAATGATTCTCTACAGAAACACCAAAGTAAAAGTACGTTCACCAGATGGAGACACGGAATACTTCGACATTGTTGCAGGAGTACTACAAGGAGACACACTAGCCCCGTACCTCTTTATCATCTGTCTAGACTATGTGCTTAGGACTTCGATCGACAAAATCAGAGAAAATGGCTTTGAGCTGACTAAGAGAAGAAGCAAAAGGTACCCCGCAAAAACAATCACGGACGCCGACTACGCTGATGACTTGGCGTTACTAGCGAATACGCCTAATCAAGCAGAGACACTACTACATAGTCTGGAACGAGCTGCAGCTGGCATTGGCCTACATGTCAATGCAAACAAAACCGAATATATGTGTTACAACCAAACAGGCAACATTGCCACACTAGACGGAGCCTCTCTGAAACTAGTCGACAAATTCACCTACCTAGGAAGCAGCGTCTCATCAACCGAGAAGGACATCGACACACGACTGACGAAGGCATGGACAGCTATCGATAGGCTCTCGATCATATGGAAGTCGGACCTAACAGATAAAATGAAACGCAGCTTCTTCCAGGCAGCGGTTGTGTCGATACTGCTATATGGATGCACCACATGGACGCTTACGAAGCGGCTGGAGAGGAGGCTGGACGGAAATTACACAAGAATGTTGAGAGCAGTATTAAACAAGTCCTGGCGACAACACCCCACGAGACTCCAACTATACGGACACTTGCCCCCCATCACAAAAACTATACAAGTTCGACGAACCAGACACGCAGGACACTGCTGGAGAAGCAAGGACGAGCTCATAAGCGATGTACTCCTGTGGACCCCCACTCATGGATGTGCAAGAGTGGGACGACCAGCACGAACTTACATACAGCAGCTATGTGAGGACACGGGTTGTAATCCTGAAGACCTGCCGGAGGCGATGAATGATAGGGAGAAATGGCGAGAGACGGTCAGGGATATCCGCGCAGGCGGCGCGACATGATGATGATGATGAATTTGAAAGGAGAATGGTAGAAAATATCCGTTGATGAATGCAAGATATTAATTCGCTCTTTTTGCAAAAGATGTCAAGCTCTTATTGAAGGTAAAGGTCTACACATCAAGTACTAATGAATTATGAACGTTATTTTTATTTAGATATGATGTATCCATTAAAATGGCATGATTTTGTTAATCGTTTAAATATTTTTGATCATCAATTTTTTCGAATGTCATAATTATTAATATAACTTTATCAAAATACGTTTATTTAGCTTTATATTTTGGAATTATATCATTTACCTTCATATCCTTATTATCTCTACATAAAATGTTCTAGGAAGCTTGAAAATAAGATGTTATTTCACATTTAGACTTTATCTTAACATAGTTCTGATCCTTATGCTCGCTACTGTATGTACACACACTGAAATGTATGTTCCTCTCTCACTCTCTCTCTCTCTCTCTAAATATATATATATATTTATATATACACACACACACACATATATATATATATATATATAAGACGAGAGAGAGAGACAGACAGACATGTGGTACTATAGCTTCACGACACCTAGTTGGCCGCTGGTTTCGTGATTACCACATGTGTCGACTGGTCTTTCTCTGTTTCTTTCCACGCCCACGTTGCTTTCAGATCCGAGGAAAGAGAAGATGGTTGAGGTCCAGTCGATGAAGGTTGGAATTCGTGTTGGAGAGATGAAAAAGTTGCCAAGCAACTATTAAAAAATGACCAAAATAAGGCGTTTGTTATAAACAGTAACAAACGTTTATTTACACAGTTGTTTAGATAATTTTTAGTCAAACACCACAAACTGGGAGTGAAAGTAGTTGACTGGCGGAGTTTTAACTGCAATTAGGCAGTGCAATGGCAACGGATTTGGTTCTTTTAGCGGCGAATTCCTGAACCAACTCAATTTTTCGCTTTGGGTGTCCTCCATTTATGGGCCCGAATCCTGAATAATCAGTTTCTGATTGGTCAGCCAATGGGGACTGCCGACCAATGGCTATCATCGTAACAATCCCCCCGGTCTGCCCCTGATTGGTTTAGACAATCGGCCAATCAGCCACAGTCATTGGGAGGGGCCACAAGGAGCAGTCCCGTGGTTAGCTGACCAATGATTTAGTGATTCAAGGCCTTGTGCCAAACTTGGTGACACCAACCCAAATTGTCCGGTATTTTAAAAATACATCTTTTTGTTTAAAGTTTGAAATCCGATGGCTCTCTTGACAGCTTTTTGCAGTTGTGCGGATGTTTATTTTTTGGTGACAGATTTATAGGTCAACAAGCCCTGATCGGATCTCAAACTTTTTCGTACTTAATCACTTGATATTTATTTTATACACGGTTCTCAAAAAATACTTGGACACCCAAAAATGAATTTATTTTTAATAAAATACTTATTATCATGATTTAATAAAATTAATTAATTTCCTTTAATTAATTTCGCCAGCCAACTCCTTGACACTTAAAGGAAAGTGTCATACAGACAGAAAGACAGACAGACAGAGACCTATAAAAACAGCGCAAAAACTAGTGGTCGCCGATACGTATCCATGCTATTAAATATATTTAAAGAGAGATATGCATTTATTTATTACATCATATATTAGCACTATCATTGATATTGAGGACTGTCCATATTATACCGCATTTAGTCTGTCGCTAACCTACCAAGTGAGATAGTGACAAGCATATACTGATGTGATATATATATACATATATATATATATATATATATATATATCGACAAATTTTCTTACTACTACTTAAGGTGTTACCTATGCGGTACTGGTAATCTTAGGCAAGTGGTAATATTAGCTCTATAAACAAGTGGTAATGTAGGCTCTATAATGCTCGTCTTTTACGATTTCTTTTACATCAGATCGGTTTGGATAATGGTTGCTACCGCCCATATTTTTCAAAATTAAGAAATACTAAAATATTTCATATTATAAAAATATATTTCATTGTTGTTGTTTTTTTTTTTTTTTAGTTCGGTCAGGTTGGGTTTTATAACATATCAACCATTGTAGTTTATTTAATACGAAATCAAATCTTTATACATATAAGCAGTTGTATTTTTTTAAAAATTGGTTTTGCGTATGGACATCTTTTAGTTATATTTACCCTATAGATAGGACCCTATCAGGTGCTACTACTCCGGGAGCGAAGGCAGTGAAGGGATACTCTGCATTCTCCAACGTTCCAGAATAACTGTAGTCTCACCATCAGATTGTTTAGTGTCATATCCAGGATACTTGTTGAGGTGGGGTGTTCTTACCTCTCCGCAGAGATGCAATTGGTGTATTCGGCAGCCCCAGGCGACTGGGCCCAGTTTTAATTATTTTTTAATATAACACAAGAGTATAATTTGTTCTAAATCGATGAGCTTCTGATTCTGAAGATTTCAATCCTTATCAGTACTTATCTAGAACAGTATCATTACGATTTAATAGAAATAAACAAGAAATAATATGTCACAAATGCGAATGACCGTCTTATAAACGTTTTAAAAGCAAATGCACAGTGTGCGCCAGTTCAAGTTATAATCGTAATTAATCATATCGGAAAAAATGGCCAGAGATTAATTTGATGGAGCTACCATTTCAAATTGTCTATGTGAATTTGTACAACACTGATGGCAGTTTTAAATGTGGGATTTATTTCTATCACACATTGAAATTATGTAAACATCCTTCAGCCAAATTCACACGGATTAACCTAAAGCTCAATCTGTCTGACTGTCTGTCCGTAAAGCATAGCTTATTCTTTTAGAGTAAGTAGAAAAAGTGTGAAAGTTTACGTTTCAAAATTCACTAAACCATAATCTTCTGAAAGATTACATTTACAAACAATTTTTTCTATTTATTCTTTTCATCTTTGTGCGTAGTTTTGTATCAATCAATAGTTGTCCATTCGTATCAATTTTAATAACAATCTGCAGTGTGTGTGTGTTTGTATATATATATATATATATATATATATATATATATATATATATATATGTGTGTGTGTGTGTGTGTGTGTGTGTGTGTGTGTGTGTGTGTGTGTGTGCAATCTAAGATAAAATAAATAAGTACGACATTGCTTTTTTCTACAATGCTTAATATATATATATATATATAGAGAGAGAGAGAGAGATTGTGTGTGTGAAAGAGAGAGAGAGAGAGAGAGAGAGAAAGAAACTAGCTGACTGAGACTGAAAGACATACAGACAGGAGAGACAGAGAGAGATAAGGTTGGCAGAAAATTAAGAAAAAGAGTGAAGGCTTGTCAAACATAATGGCTATAGTAGAGTCAAGTTAAAACCCTTGGTAAGGTTGTTTTCGTTTCACTCCAGACTGATGCCTTTATAGGACGAATGAATCCTTTATTTGCCTTTCAGGTATGAATGAATGGTATGACAGACTGGGTTCTTTAACCATGGATAGGTAACCAGTCTGGGAAAAAGAAAACCAACTTTAAATCTCAGAAAAACTGACTTGCGTCCCATTCTATTTTTGTTAAGTTATTCATCTCATAAAAATGATCAGTTTTGTTCGCTAGTGATCACCTCTTAATGTCTATTATTTGGTGGGTGTTTAACATGCTTTAATCAAAATATCTATTTTTCAATCTACTCTGTCAGTTTGTCGGTCTGTCTCTGCCTCTGCCTCCGTCTGTCTGTCTGTCTGTCTGTCTCTCTCTCTCTCTCTCTCTCTCTCTATATATATATATATATATATATATATATATACTCAATTTTGTTTATCACCCAACAACTAAACGTCTTGACATAAAGATGATTAAATCTGCTTCAATAGCGACGAATGATGGTCTTCTAAATATTCTTCAGTAACCTTCGGTCCAGGCATATCAATCTTCCTCGCTCTGTCTGTCTGTCAGTCTCTCTCTCTCTCTCTCTCTTCTCTCTCTCTCTCTCTCTGTATATATATATATATATATATGTGTGTGTGTGTGTGTGTGTGTGTGTGTGTGTGTGTGTGTGTGTATGCATTTACTCTCAATATGTCAAGTCCTGTAAACGTATGCACAGTTATTTCAATTTGTGTCTGAATTTGCCACCTCTCTAAAGATGCACGTCTGTCTGTCACTTAAAAAATCTCTTGAATCCGTAATAACTAACATTTGTTTGCCGCAATCATTTTAAAAGGCTTCCATCAAATTGTGTTTGGTGCAAACGTTTGCCACCAACCACAAAATGACATGCTTTCCTCACCGATTTTCCGTCATGATAGTACATGATTTCCTCATTTTCATCACTTAGATTAATGAGACCTCCCTCCTACAGCCCGGTGATTGTACTTGGTGGAGGATACCGGAAAGTGATTACATCAGATAGTCGAGAAAATTGTGACGTTCTCGGGGGTTAAGAAACAGCCATCTTCATTTAATGTTGACGGGTCTGCCTAACGTACATCAACTTTTCACTTCTACTTTCATCTCTGAGAAATAAATGGAGACGAAAATCGATAGTTGAATGAGATAGGATGATACCGCTTAAAGACATTGTCAGTTTATAATCTGATTTGTAAGCCGCCTCTGGCTGTCAGCCATATTGTGAAAATGCAATGGCTAAAAAATATTGCTCGTCCTGTTATTTATCACGCTTTTGAATTGACGGAGATGATAGTCTGATTCTGTTTTGAAGCGAGGTAAAAGTCTATCATTGACTCATGACACACGTAGTCTTACAGGCTCACAAAGAAAATACTGTAGATACGCAGACATATTCTTATATATATATATATATATAGAGAGAGAGAGAGATACATTTTATACTTATACAATTATGTATAATGAAATATACATTGGATTTTCAGTATTTGGCTCTTCGAAGATTAAATGTTGGAATTCCTATGTGATTTACAATTCATTGCTGGTCGATTTTTTAGTTGAAAATCGGCCAGTAATAGGACGGTGGGGAAAGAATGGTTTCAATGTTGAAGCTAATCATTTTGAAATACAAATGACCCGGATTCCTCCATCCTCATCCAGGTACTGTCTTCGGCAACCTATAGACGTACATTATAGCTGTTACAATATCTATTTTCCCCTCTTTCTCTTTACACGGATCTAGATCATTAGTGTGAATATCGTGTTCTTGCATTGGCATCGATACTCTGACATTTGTTGACGGCCAAAGATTTTAAGTAAGATAAGGAAAAAAAAAAAGATAAGAAAGAGAACAAATAGAAGATTTTATATAAAAAGGATAGAAATAGACAATTGAGATCGAAAGAAAGAGGACGTAAATTTCATTCAATTCTGAAAATGAAAGGAAAGAATGAATAGGAGGGAAAAATAGATAGAAGGATCGAACGAAAAGTAAAAAAAGAATTTAACAGAAATCGTTCTGTGAGAATAATATTGGAGGAAGTAATAATCAAATAACTTAAAGCCAAAAAAAAAAAAAAAAACAAAGAAAAAGAAAAAAGAGAATAAATTCATTTGCATCCAGACAATATTTCTAAACATTCCTCTAGATCTTTACAATCGAATCATACGCATTCAAAGACGCTGGAATACAGGGTTGAAAATTCGCAAAGAGGATGTACAAGATGGATTCAGTTTGATAATATGACGTCATATACTTGAAAAATAAATCGGAATATGGAAACTGATGAACAAGAAGATTGATGGACATTAACCAATTATTAACTTACATTATTTTTTTTCCCCTTTTAACTTTTTTTTTTTTCAAAAATGTTATTAACAGATAATCATTGAGCGGAAAACGTAGCCACCAAGTAAGTGATCAAAATCTTTTCGAATACAATGGACATTAATGTTTTTTCTTCATCTTTTTTTTTCTAACCAAATGAATTGATTTTGGTACTTTTATGTAAAAGTTTGTAAACTGAATTTGTTCTGATCAATTGAAAATGCTCATATTCGATATTTCAAATCTAGATTTCAATTATACGATTTTAAATTCCTGCCAAGTCAATGTTAGGCGTATTCATGAACTTTCATGTAATGGTATTTTTTTCTTTCCATAAAGTCTTATCAACAAATGGGACTAAGTCGGCCCTAGAATTTAGTGTTTTTCTGTTTGTTTATCGTTCATTAGATTATCTACTTTTCTTACAAAAACATTTGTGTTGACATATTTGTGTATAATATTTTCTCTTTTCTGTAATTTTTGTTGACAGTGGAAAAAAAAAGGTTGACATATGGATCCGTTCTCTTTTCATGCCGTTGAATAGAGATTTTATATAAATATATAAAATTATATAATATATATATATATATATATATATATATATATATATATATATATATATATATATATATATAATATATATATATATAATATATATATATATATATATAATATATAATATATATATATATATATATATATATATATATATATATATTTTATTATGTCAATTAGGTTCCTTTTTTTAATGATATATCAAAATTCCTGTATTATTTAATGCTTAAAGTAAGGCTGTACATAATGAGTAGGGGTTGCATATAATTCTTCGTTGTGGTGATAAGGGGATTCATGCCGTTACAGTTGGCATTAGTCCTAGAGTTAACATAATTGCATATATATATATATATATATATATATATGTGTGTGTGTGTGTGTCTGTGTGTGTGTGTGTGTGTGT
>OY757930.1:12526306-12703806 GCA_963585895.1 Sepioteuthis lessoniana
CTTTGGTATGACTCGACCTGGGATTGAACCCAGGTCTCCCGGGGCCATTGGCGAACACTGTAACCGCTAGGCCAGATTTATATATTACCGTTGTATAAACTGAATAAATTACACAAATAAAAATGGTAAGCATTTAATTTACACACACACACACACACACACACACATATATATATATATATATATATATATATATATATATATATATATTAAGCAACACTCAAATGTATCTCAAAACAGATCTAATGTGAACATTGTTCTATGTTACCGTGGGGAAAATAAGTATTTCATCCCCAGCTGATTTTATGATTTACCCACCTTACAAAAATAGGAACGGTCTATAATTTTCTCGGTTGGTGGGTCTTGAAAGTGGGAGATAAAACATAAACAAAGTTCTAGAAAATCATATTATAATAATTTTTGATTTTTTTTTTTAATGAAATAATTAATATTTCACTCCCAATCAACAAGCAAAGACTTAACCCCGCTGACTGATTATGTGTCCAGGGTACATAGACTCGTCCCATAACTCAATTATTACACCAAATCCTATTAACTATATAAAAGACACTAGATCACGAAATCAAGCAGTGAATCAAAATCTAATCTTTGCACAATGGGAAAAATGAAATTATGTCTAAGGACATCTAGGGACAAAAGTGAATACCTGAACAAGACTGGAATGGAGTACATGACGATTGGCAAGTAGCAAGGTGAGAAGGAATCAACCGTTGGTTCAATAATATGGAAATGGAATAAACACCAATTAACATTCAATTTTCCCCCGTCTACAGCTCCTCGCTAGATCGCCCAATATGGATAAAATCTGATGATGAAAAATATCAGCTAACATCCCAGAACTATGCGACAAGAGCTTGTTGATGATCTTAAGGGAGTTGGGACCACACTCACCAACATGGCCATTAGTAACACACTACGTCGTAGCGGACTGAAAAAATGTATTGACCTCAATGTTCCCCAACTCAAGAAGCCATATGACCATGCCCGTCTAAGGTTTGCAAATGAGCACGTAGATGATTCAGAGGAAGGTTGAGAGAGAGTGATGTGGTCAGATGAGAGTAAATTGTGCTTTTTGGCATCGACTCGCCGTCTTTAGAGAAAAGAAAGGCTTACTTGGAGCTTAAAAACGCGATTTTAATCATTAAGCGTGGTGGTAATAATATTATGCTTTCGGACTGTGCTAAGAGCACTGAACGACTACATAGGGTCGAGGGAAAGATGGATGAGGCCAAATACAGGGAAATCTTAAAGAGAAAACCTCTTTGACTCAGCCAGGACACTGAAGATGTGTTGTAGATTAGTGTTCCAGCATGACAATGACCCAAAGCATACAGCTAACCAACAAAGGAATGTTTCAAAAAGTAACATATAAAGGTAATGGATTAAGTCTATCCAGTCTCAGGACCTTCATCCATTTGTGAATCTGTGGATGGAACTGAAGATTCGAGTTGCCCAACGGCAACTTAAAACCCGTAAGGATTTGCCGAGAATGGGCAACCCTACTATGATCTGTAAAATCTTGTTAACCAACTATAGAAAATGCCAAGCTGCTATGCTTGCCAACAAGGATTTCTTCACCGAGTTCTAAGTTATGTTTTGCTATGGTGTTAAATACTTTTTTTTAATAGAATACAAATAAATGTTAAAAAATTATTATAATGTGATTTTCTAGATTTTTTTAATATTCTGTCACTTACTTTCAAGACAGGCCAAGTCTGAAAATAATAGACCGTTCACATTTTGTAAGATGACAAACTCAGAAAATCAGCAGAGGATGAAATATTATTTTCCCCATTGTAATGCAGTTCATAACAAGGTGAACAAAACTGGTCAAAATTCTTCCTTGTTTTCTTTGATGGATGTCATTTCAGTAGCTAGGCACACGGCAATGCCATTAATCTGGCAGCGAACGAAATATGGTCAAGCAATAGAGATACCACAAAAATAGTTCTTATCTGTTTAAAGAACGTTAACGAAAAGAGAAGGGGAAAGGGTTCTGATTTCTTAGGAAGCCAATGAACATGTGATATCGAAATACAATTCTTAAATGTTTCCCGACATAGTTTTACGTTAAGTTTGTTAAAATCTAAATTTTATCTTAGAACATTTGAGTTTATCAAATTAAAACCTACAGTAGATTTTTCTAAGGTACTTCCGTTTTTTTATTTCATTGACGGTTTGAATTAGAATATTTTTTGTTTTGTTTTTTAAAAATCTAATTAATTTTCGACTTAAATCTCCAGATTTGATACTAATTTAGATAACATAACTTCATTTGATAACTTTACGTAAGGATACAGTAATACTTATATTAAATTAAATTTAAGATTTAAAATTATAATTAGAATTTTTTTACTTTCAATTTCATTTTAAAGCCTATTAATTCAATTCCCCATTTATTGAATAGTACGTATATATGATATTGGTTCTTCGCATTGTTTTTTTCTATTTTATTTTATTCTAATTCATTTACCTTAGATCTCAATTTAATTCAATTTAATTCCATGTTTTTTAAAACATCAATGATAATTTTTCTACAGTTTAAATTTAGTTCTATGTTTACATCTAGCTATTTATTCACATCTCTTATTTAACAGGGTCTGGGTAAATCCGTATTTGTATTTTTTCCTCTAGGCATAGATTACATCTACTATCGAAACATTTTGGTGTATTTGACCCTTTTAATATGGACCATTGAATGTCAGGGGTAATAATTATTATTGATAATTAATTTTCAAACTCCAAAAATGCTTAGATAGGGATGTTTGGTGTTTCAGATGTTCATGGGATAATAAATATTAATGATTGGCGTATCTAATTTTCAATTTCGTTGAGGAAATTCCGATATAAGTTTTTTTTTTATCCTTGTGTGTGTGTGTGTGTGTGTGTGTGTGTGTGTGTGTGTGTGTGTGTTGTTTATTTTTGTGGGTGAACAGAACTTGGTCAACGTTCAAACTCTTAAACAAACGCGGGCCCAACAGAATTATTTGGCTAATTTGAAACACATCCTGTTTATATTTAATTTATATCTACAAAACGGACCGCTCAAAACCGAGTGTCTATCCAGTGAAAGCAAAGATCATAGACGGGTCAGCTGAAAACTCTTTGATACCAAGACATGATTTTCATCCCATATAAGTTCCTTTTCTATTGCTTCTTTTATCGTATCACAATTTTTGTAAAAGAAATATTTACCGTGAGGAGGACCTAAGGGAGAAACTAATAAAAAAAGCGAAAAATTAAATTGTACAAAATATTTTCAAATTAATCTAATCACGTGTATTCGTCTTATATATATATATATATATATATATATATATATATATATATATATATATATATATATATATATATATATTTATATAGTCATCGACAGACAGATATGTTTCTTTCTATCAGAACTCATCACTGTGGCTAGACATATCAGCTTCCCGTAGCTGGGATCGAAATGTATATATATATATATATATATATTAGTGAGAAGAATCCTTTTTGATTCTTGATGTTCAGAGGAAATGAATATCATTTTCAATGCTCTCCGAAAGCGACAATTTCTTTCATAATAGGTTATTTTGACGATTTATTCTATATCTTTTTAAACATTCATATACATCATTTCAATATTAATTTTTTAATTATTTTGATAATTGATAAATAGTATAAAAATAAAACGTTCCAAAAAAAATAGTACAAACTGTTTTCTCAAGTATATATTTCAGTCTCTCTCTCTCTCACACACACACACACACACACACATATCCCAACGTACATATGTGTGTGTACCTTTACGTGTAATGGTTCAGAACTACTTTGTTGTTTGAAAGATGGCTTCGTATTGCGATACATTATTTTTAGTCTTTATGAATACTGCTCTACCCAAGCAGATCAAAGGGAGTATCAGTGAGTGACGTGGGGCTTTTTTTCTAACCAATAAATAAAAACCTGTGATCAAATGCCAAATTATTTTTACTTTCATCTATTTTCTAACCATAAGGGGTTTTATTTTGCTCAGTGAAATTCCGGGAAAAATAAAGAAAGCAATTGAGGTAACAAATTATATTTATCACGCAAGGTAGATTCTGGCATATAATGATTTGTTCAAGTCTAAGTTTCGAATTCAGCATATTAATCATCGTCTACGAAATTAAAATGATATCATTTGCTTCATAGTTAATTATACATACATTTTTTCTTAAATCACAAATGTGGTTCTTTTCAATTCTATAAATCACATTATTTTAGTAGAAATTTATTATAATTGTCCTCGTATGACAAAAGCTACAAAAGTCGAGATTCTAATGAATATCTGAGTTACCACAAAAACAATAGTTAGTGATATTCTAGTCAGACTATTTCAGTAGTTTTCTATCATACCCATCGTAAGATTTATTTTAAAGGCATGTAAGCACATTTAGGGTTATTTTAAGCTTAGGGGTTAGCAAATCATTCTCATTATTCACTCATATTTATATTTGTGTATTTTTTCTCAAGAGATTTTTGGCACACCGTTTAATCGAATTGGAACCGTTTTAAACAGACGTATTTTACCCATAGAAATGACCCTACAGGTAATTTCACTAGTTGTCAGGGTTGGTATGGGAGTAATGTCACGTGTGACATACTCTAAATCCCCAGATCTTCAAATATGGAGCCTCACCTTTAGATACCCTTCAGTGTCATAGCTAAGACACCTAATTTGTGGGAGGGTGTCTTAATGATTTTCATGGGATTTAATGAGCGAAAGGTCGATATCGTAAGAATCGAACACTCGAATTATATGACCTCCGACTTATAACTGTTTAGAGTAGATATACTATATCTGCAGAAGATTAGATAAATTGGACATTTAAAGATATTATTCATGGTTAATCTAAATCTTACGAACATTGTTAAATGTAGCTTAATCTTCTACATTAAAAAGAACTTATAAAAGATGTTTTTTTAGCAATGTGTTTTCCAATACTTATGATCCTTTGATATCTAATATAAAATGACTGAAGACAACGTAGATATGTCTACTAAGAAATTACAGCAATAATAGGCTAACCTGTTTACAATTGCTCCATGGCGATTCGCCTTGAAGGACACGAATGTTGTGTTTTAAAATGTTCTTGGCACACTTCACACTTCGCCCACATTTAACAATTGGCCCAGTCTTTCGTCACCCTGCGGGGACGGATACTTTTACAATCAGAATGAAGAAGCCCCACCCGTCAAGTAATAGAGATGAAACGAAGTAGAAAAAATGTTTGAACCAGTGCCACAGAACATAATACAATTTCGAAAAATCAGGAAAGAAAAAGTTTCAGGACTTATTCTAAAAAGCGAATGAACGGCACAGCGCCAGAGATATAATTCCCTCTGCTTTTTTTTTATTTCTTTTTATCTGGTTTTCTTTTGAATTTGTGAAGGCCGAGTAACTGGCAGCATCACCCAAAAAAAGAAGGTCAAGATGTGGGTGGGGATTTTGAGTTTATCTTTCTACCTATACCCCCTACACTATAACTATATGTTATTACTCTAGCCCCAAATGTTCACTCCCAGTCCCTAACACCCATTTTGTTATTTTCTAATGGTAATTTATGACGTCATTACTCCTGTAATATTGGGAAAATAACAAGCAAGACATTAGAATTAAAGAGACAATAGAAAAAGAGAGAAGAGCAAAAAACATTTGAAGAACAAACCGTTTGATTCGTAATGTGAACAAGTGAGATGAATTTAGTGTGTTTCCTGTTTTCAAATATCGAATGTGAGTATAGAGAACTTTTATAACAGAAGCAAGTTATCACTTTTCTATATATTTCCATGGTTTAATCAAAACCATCGATTGGTAAGTTGTTTTTTTTTTTCATTTCTTCTTCATGGAAAATACATAAAACGATTAGGACGACAATTTTTGTTCTTTTTCTGTTAATTTAAGGTTATGGCTATTTCTTTTTGTTTTTATTGATTTGTTTTATTCAGTTATGCATTATTTTAAAATACTTTACTTTTTCAGTTTGTAATCATGTTGTCGGTGACTATGTTTATTAGACTAAATCGCCAAATTTCGAAGGATAAAAACTAGAAAATATTAGAACAATTCAATTACATTCTACAATTTCCTCTTGATTTGTGTGAGAGAATAGTTAGGGCCCACTTTTTTGACTATGCATACTTATATACTTAAAAGAGCGTACTTTGCGGAAACGTTACTCTTGTAAGGAATAGAATTAGTGACGTGAGTTAATATTCCGAACAGGATTGTGTTTTACTTTATGGTAATTTATTTGGGAACGGCATGTATCCGTCTCTTCCCCAAGCAATGAATAAATAGTAGGGTAAATTGAGTTATTTAGCCTTGTTAAAGCAACCAGTCTGGAAGAAGAAATTCTCTGAATCCCAACGTTCTTTAGTTTGCTTAAAAATTGAAATTGTGTTTTGCCTTGTTTGTAGAGAAATGGTTGGATGAATACGTATTTAAAATAACATTGAGACAGAAAGATAAGTAGATTGATTTAAGTAAATTCAGACTTAGATAGATAAAAGAATTCATAAGGATAGTTGAAAATACAACACACTTTAGCTTGTTATTTAACTACCAACCTGCCTACTTAACTACACTGCTGGATATATATATATATATATATATATATATATATATATATATATATATATATATATATATATATATATATCAAGAAGGCTTTATTATAGAGCACAGGTGTTTTTCGAATGATCTTCAAGTTTATATTTTCAAATCTTCTTGTTTTTCATTTCTTTCTTTTTTCATGTTGGGACCCAAATGTGAGAGGAAGCGTCCCATATTTGCCCAAGCGCTTTCAACCTTCTCTGCTCCTCCTCAGGGTACGATCAGATAGATAGATAGATAGATAGATACATACATACATACATACGTATACACTTGCCACAAAATATTTCCTGGATTCTTTTAAATACATATAAAAATTGCAGTTAATGAAAATTCATATCCACAGAAAAAAATAAAATAAAATACGATCATTAACACACTGAAAAACGTACTTTATTTTAGGACCCAGAGCATTGGGACCCTTGAATATGTAGGAAATGTCACCATTTTTCTTCATATGTGTTTATTGACTTTACCGCAACGTAACAGCTCAGCAATTTGCGGGATTCATTTTCAATATGAATTGGCTATTTGTTAATGGCAATTGATACAAGCATTTTCATAAGTCATCACCAAATCTTGCAATGTTACTTAAAACTATATCGATGAAATTCTAGAGAATAATTTTTACATGATACGTTGAAAGAATTTACTAAAATGGGAAAGCGAACTCTTCCCGAAATTCTCTCTTTTTCTATCTATTTGTCTCGGTTTGTCTGTCTATCCCTCTCTCTTCTCTCTCTCTCTCTCTCTCTCTCTCTCTCTCTCTGTATATATATATATATATATATAGTTTAATGATTACCGCTTGCGGAAATGGACTCAGTGATACCGCAATAGAGCGATTGTATATCATTTACCGTTAAAAACGTTGAGAGTTGTATGCCTCAAACTATTCTCGTTTCAGCTTTAGATAAATTATAGGGTAGACTTTGTTTTTTCACCATGGTATGGCAACTAATCTAGGAAATGGAAGACTCTGAAGACTAACCTATTAAACTCTCTTTAAAATAACTGATACTGTATCACTCACTCTTACTCTTTCTCTCTCTCTCTCTCTCTCTCTCTCTCTCTCTCACACACACACACACACACACACACACACATATATATATATATATATATATATATATATATATATATATATATATATTATTCTTAATACGTGACCATGTACGTTTCTTTATTTTTACTAAACATTTAAACTAGATAGTATTTTGGGTGGGAATGATGTTAGTGAACTAACGTTTTCTTATATTTATCATTTATAGTCATGTATTGTTATCTACTGCCGCCCTATTAAAACTTTACATTTGGTTTGAATTTAGAAGTTTTTCTTCTCATAGAAACATTGCTTTACCAAGGCTAAAAAACCCAGTTTACCTAAATATTTACCAAAAGAAAAAATTTAGGGTTCACGTCTTTCTTAAAATGTGGTAAGAAATCAAACAGCAAGGTCCATAATTTTATCCCATTGTGTCTGTATCCATTTTCAATGATAATCATCATGGCAATACACATAGGCGTGTATACCAGGCAATTATCAGCCTCTCGTTTTTAAGAGTTTAGCACTTTAGAATAATTTATGTAAATATGCAAGTAGCGGTTGAAACGTGAACTATACAACTGTACTATGGCAGTAAAAAGTGTTTAACTTCAAAAGGTATTTATTAAAAACACTTGTATATTATTGAATATGTTTAGATAGATAATTCATCTGTGTTTACATATACCTCGGAGTGTCTCTTCCATTAACTATAAGTTACGTTTTGGTTTCGAGATATTGGTCTTGGTAGGCGTACGTGCACACACACACAAACACAGGCTCGCACACACACACAATATATATATATATATATATATATATATATATATATATATAGTCCATACACCCTTCAATTAAACTATTCTGAATACAAAATAGATGTCAACCAACTTTTAACTTCATATGGAGGTGCCCGTGGTGTAGTCGTTATCGCCGTAGGAAATGAACACGGCGATACGAGTTCAAATCCTGGACGAGACTGATTGCATTTCACATAGCACTAATACCCTTGGGAAAGGTATAAATCCAATTATTCTCCCTCCAGCTATGGGTAAATAGTAGGACAGACTAGGTTCTTCAGCCTTGGTTAGGTAACTAGTCTAGGAGAAGGAAAACTCTGAATTCAAACCTGTTAAACTCCGCTTAAAAATTGACCTTGTGTCAAATCCTGCCCGAGCGGAGGGGTTGGTAAATAGAATCAACTTTTAACTTCATTTTCTTGGAACTAGATGAAATTTATCCAGGAAGCAACACGCCACAAAATAGTAGCCGGACGGCAACTTATTCCCCATCCAACAAACCGTCCATGCAAGATGAAAAAGACATATGGAGCGCCCCTCGAGCAGGATGTGACAAAACATTATTTATTTAAAGTGAATTTTAACAGGTTTAACGTCAGGGTTTTCTGTTTCCTTGGTTAGTTGCTATAACATGGTGAAGAAGCAATATTTGCACCATAATTTATCCAAAGCTGAAGCGTGGATACTTTGAGGCATATCATTCTCTAGGTTATTAACACTCATGTATTCCTACGTTTGGACGCGACAATGTTTGCCGACAAGCACGTATTTACATATATGAGTTCAAATTAAAAAAAAAACCTTACTAGTAACGATGAAGGATTGAGACGGATGGCGAGAATGATTTAGGGAACATCGTGCTGTCACCAAAATTTGAAGATGATAAAGAATTTCACACACACACACACACACACACACACACACACACACACACAGAGTTATATATATATATATATATATATATATATATATATATATATATATATATATATATATGCGCGTGTATGTGTGCGTGTTGCACAATCACTATCTTTTTGAAAGTTAGGTTTCAAAAATGGCTTAAAGCCCCAGCAAAATGCCGTCACTTATCTCCTTAGGTGAGCTTTTTTCATCCAAAACAACTGTTTTTATGCTTGCCGATGCAGCAAGGTCAGCGTCTGCTATAGACGATTTGAGTTTCATGAATTAAAAAAGAAAAGAAGCAGTCCGCTACCAAGATTCATGTTTTCGGTTTTTTTATAACTCATAAAACATCACAGGAATTACGAAACTCCGACAATATGAAAAGTATGACTTTCTTGCTAAACTGAAGCGATCATAGAAATAATCAGAGAAAAGTTATTTATTAATCTTTGAATGACCAAAAATCTTGTCCAATTATCTTCAAGTTTTCACTTTAAACAAGCTTAGAAGAAAAGGATATTTACATAAATTAAACCAACTTTCTGCATAATCAGCTTTACAAGTCATGATTTTAACATGTCCTGAGGTTCTTCAGGCAAAATACTTATGAAGTGAAAATAAAAATGGAAATAAATTTTTGATAGGTAAATTGAACTCACTTTGAAGCCGTTATCAAAATTGTTAATTTGAAGAAAAAAACAACTCAGAATTCTATTTTATCCTGAAACGGTGTTTTTATCTAAATGTATATGAAGAATAGATTTTTAGGTCAATGCAACTAAACGTGATATGAATTATGCTGAAAATACGATTTTTTGTTTATTTAGGTAAATGATGAAGTGAAAACTGGTAAATGTAGTTTTATCAGAGCTACCTGTCAAGAAGAAACAAAAAAGATTACTTCAAAACCGGAGCAGTGTTGTTAGAAATAATTTTTGCATATTTTTGCATCATTTCTCTATGAACAGTTTATCCAAAAATCTGGATGGTCTTACAAAAGCCTTTAAGATAAAATAGATCACAAATATAAAAAGCCAAAAAGTTCAAACTTTTAACTTAATTACTATTACCTTGTACGTCGAGATCAACGAAAGAGTCCATATATATATATATATATATATATATATATATATATATATATATATATATATATATGTGTGTGTGTGTGTGTGTGTGTGTGTGTGTGTGTGTGTGTGTGTGCTACCCTCCATTTTGTCTGGAGTGAATAATAAGTCTTTGAAACGAGGAATGTCTCACATTCCATTTTCTCACACTCTATACGTATTTTTATGTATTTGACTTCATCTCTCTCTCTCTCTCTCTCTCTCTCTCTCTCTCTCTCTCTCTCCCTCTCTCTCTCTCTCTATCTATCTATCTATTTTTGTCACTCTATTTGCCCGTCGGCATCTCTCGCTCTCTCTCTCTCTCTCTCTCTCTCTCTCTCTCTCTCTATATATATATATATATATATATATATATATATATATGTATATTGTTTATTTATTCAATTGACAGCTTGTTTAAAATATGATTTATACTGATATCAATAATTACACATGCATACGCAAGCGAATATGTACATACACATAGACAGACAGATAGATAGATAGATAGATATTGACTAAAAAGGTTTATATTAGTAGTCATCAAGGGTTCAGTATACGTTTTTGTAAATACACTGCATAAGGATTCAAAAAAGAAATTTCTATCCAATTTTCCTGTCTATATAAAAGTGAACAATAATATAAGGATTATTTTACAATCATTTTATTGAAAATTATACATGTGAGTTGTTGTCAATAAATCAATAAAATTTTTAATTCATAAAATATCAATGTTTCTAGCAAAGAATATGTCTACGTGTTATGTTTACTTTTATCTTCATGAGTTACGTGATAGTACATATAAAATTAAATAAAGTGTCTTCACCGTCGGTAGATGGTGCAATTGGCTTATAAAAAACACCACGGATAAGATAGATAGATAGATAGATAGATAGATAGAGACAGAGACAGAGAGATGAAGAAGAGACAAACAGTGAGACAGAGACAAAAAAAGATACGTAGACAGAGAAAGAAAGAGTTAGGGAGACAGAGAGAGCAACAGCGAGAGAAAGATAGAGATAGAGACAGAGAGAGCAACAGCGAGAGAAAGATAGAGATAGAGACAGAGAAAGGCAGAGAGAGAGAGAGACAAAGGCATAGAGAAACAGAGCGAAGCAGAAAGAGAGACAGGCATATAGACAGAAAGAGAACGAGAGACAGATCCAAAAAAAAACAGATTGAGAAGCAAAGAAGGACAGAGACAGAGAGAAAGAGAGTGAGATACAGGGACATAGACAGAAAGTGAGAGATAGAGAGAGAGAGAGAGAAAAAAGGCAGATAGAAAAAGAGAGAAACATACAGAGAGAGAGAGACTGACAGACAGACAGACAGAAGGTAAAAGAAAGACAATCAGAAACATTGAGAGAGATTAAGAGAGAGTGAGAGACATAAAGAGAGAGAGTGAGAGAGAGAGTGACATACATACAGACAGAGAGAAAGACAGAGAGAGAGATAGAGAGAGATAGACAGAGACAGAGAGACGTTTTGGAAGAAGAGACAAAAGAAAATAAAACTGATATTTGGTGCACTTCCAGAATTATGCATGTTTTCTTGCATTAGGTTTCTACAATGACGAAATAAAATGTTCAATTTAATTTACTTTTTTTTAGAAATATTTATGCAAATGATATCAAATATAGAGAAAAATGTTCCACGCGATTTTTTAACTTATATGAAAATGATTATTGATTAAAAATCAGACAAAGAAAACCAACACAAAACGAAACAAAAAATAATCGAAGGTTTTACATATGTGTGCGTGTTTTTGTGACCATGTGCGGGCGTGTGTTTAAAATGTGTGTTAGCCGATATGTGTTTCCCTTTAAGCATGCAAATGAGATTATCAGGCACCCATACAGATACTCACATACAGGATTTAAAGACTAATACTTATATTTTATGAGGAATATCTGGCAGAAGAGTTGTTGTATAATATGTAATCTGGGACCCAAGTTCAGTTCCTAGAAAATACAGATGATTTAGGTTTAGCATTTATCCCCTTTTGAAAGGGATCAATTCATCTCTTCTCTGTAACCCTCAGTTAGAGCAGACTAGGTTATTCAGCTGTGTCAAGCTAGCTATTCTACGAGATGGAATACTCTGAACTGGAAACAAGTAGTACTTCACTGGAAAAGTGAGCCTGATCGAATTTTTTTCGTGTTAAATGGGTTGGGTAAATAAAAATATTGAAAAGAACAAAGTTCATTTTCATTCATATTTTGATTAAGTATATTCTACAAGAATCAGTATATATCTGCATACTGAGATTACGAATGCTACGAGCTATTTTGAACAAATCCCGGAGGGAAAATATCATGAAACAACGGCTATACAGCTACTTACCTCCCATCTCAAAAATAACATCTAACCAACACAGGTCAGCGAAATCCGTGTTGTCAGCACGACTTGATGATAAGGATGTTGATGATAATATATATATATATATATATATATATACATATATATATATATATATATATATATATATATATATATATATATATATATATATATAAGCATCAAGATATACCAAGTGAACGGATACCTCATGTTCTTCGTCCGTTCGCCCAACGCTCTTTCTAACACCAATGAGCAGCATCTAATATCACCAATTTATGAACGAATATTTTTATACTGAAAAAAATGTTGATATTATAGATTTCACTTGCTAGTTTTCGACTCGTGAAACTAAATCTATCCTGTATTTTCATTTGTCTAAGTCCAACTTTTGATTTACAAGCATGGTCACATTCCTCACAGGCATTGTTTGCAATGTTTAGAAGACGCCGAATCCATTTACAAGTGACGAATGAATAACTTTAAAATATTTGATTTGTGGACCATTATGACACTAAATTAACTGTAAAGTCACTTTTAATATCTGTATATTCTTCCACATAAAACGTTGTCTATAATGATACTTATGGATGCCTTCAAACGACTTTCAAATGCATTGTCTATCATCTTCTGATTCCAGAAAACAATCAAATTTTGCACTTAGATTATTTTAGATTAATGGAAACACAATCATTTAACGATGAATTAACAATTAAATAAGAATTCCTTTCTGCAATTATCATTTATAAATCCAAGATTGCCAGAAATTTCATTTTTAGTTTCATGAAAGTGTTGAGCTTTCGCAATCAAAATATTTTACTTTAATAGAAACACAATTATTCAACCATAGATTTTAATATTCGATAATTTTCTTTGTACAATAATGCATAGACAAAGTAATTACCCTGTAATAGTATTTAATGTCAGTAATTTTCATTACGATGTTCTTATCACAGTAACCAATCATAGTACGGTTATTTTGATAGAAGTTTACAATTTAATAAGTCTTGTCGACGTATATATATATATATATATATATATATATATATATATATATATATATATATACATATATATATATATATATATATATATATATATATATATTAATTTATTTATTTATTTTTATCAAAATCCTGATATTTCATGATCACAATATTTTCATTCAATAAAATTACTGTTATTTAACGGGGATTTTCAATTTAAAAATGTAAGTCATTTTTTGTAAAGCCAAATTCTAAATTCAAGATGGCTACGAATGTATTTCCTCTCATCTTAAATATCATGGAAAATAGTGAAATTTGACCATATACGAGTAAAAATCAATTCATCGAATTTTATTTTTACAGAGATTTTACAATTCTTTAATAACTCAATTCAACATCACCAATTTCAAAATGTTTAGATTGCAACGTATATATTTCGTGCTATTTAAAGTTTAATGAAATTGTTGAAATGTCAAAATACAATATTAAATGTAATTGAAACACTGTCAATTCAGAATGAAATCTAAAATGAAATTAAAATGTTCATGCTTCATCTCATGTCAGTTTGGCATTGCTAATTTCAAAAGTTTATCGTCCAGGAAAGTGCTACAAAATTATTTTATATCACCTTATAATTAAGGACAATGTGGTAAGTTCACGATACTATTATTAAATTTTATACGATCAATGTGATTTTATCAAGGACTTCAATTTATATATATTTTTACAGGTAAAACAATTATTATAGTGAATAAAACAATTCTAGAGCATTATCTTAGCGCTTTAGTGTATACCATTTTTTGGCAAATTGGTGTGATAATTATTTTTTTGAATTTATGACTCTTTTCATTGTAGAAAGAGTCGTGTCCATTGACCAACTTTCAAATAAATTTTCAGAATTTTTATTTGTGACTGGGGGCGCAAAGACAAGAAGTTGATAATTTGAGGTTGAAAGGACGGAGTAAATAAAATAGAAAGAAAAAAAGAATAAAGAAAATTAGAACACAGATTAAAGGATTCTCGCCTCCCCACCAAAAAAAAAAAACAGACTTTACTTTTGTCTGAATATAATATGATCCCCAAAGTGGTAAAAAAAACAACTTTGATCTGAAATTGCTAAAAGTTTTCTGAGTGACGACATTTACTGTTATATTTGAATATTTTTTCTTTTTTCTTTTTTTCTTGCGTTTTTACTTTTTTCTTTCATATATATATATATATATATATATTGAAATAATTATAGCTGCAGCTGTTGTTAATATTAATATTAATGATATTGTTATTATTAATAAAATATCTAAAATTTCTAAATTTATTATTTTTTACTAAACTGAATGTACTCCAGTCATAAATCTCGAATCTTCTAGGAAGTCACGTGACAAACTTATGAATAAATCTTTAGACTTTTAATTAATAAGAACTAAACAGTAGGACTTTTAGCTAAGGTAAAAGCTTAGAATATCAAGGGAGATTTTTACCTTCAAGTGAAACTTTACAAGCAAAGAGGAGCGGCACGATGGATAAACCCAATCTTGGGTCAACGGCACACTTCAACTAATGCTCAGCGAAAGAACCCCACAAATCAACAGCCATGCTCAAATGGCCCCGACAGGTAACCACTACTACTTATCTATAACGGTGGCATCTATTCATGAGATAAAAATATAAGCGACGAAAAATTACCTTGAATCTGCCTCAAACCATATGTCTAAACCGCATCACATCTGCTTGGGATCACCTCTGGCCCAAGTGTTCGAAAAGTCAACTACATAACTCAAACTCAACCTCTAAAAAATTACTTAAGTGCAAAAGCAATGTATTTATAGCGACTCTTAATTTTAAAACTATAAATAGAATAAGCCAACGCTCGGAGTTGACAGTATCTGCTGCAGACATAATACAGACATTGTATGCATATAAGAACACATATACTATTATAGTGAAGTGAAAATAAAATATTCCCAAAGCGTGGGCATTTATCTCATCACCTGCATGAACAAACTTTGTCAATGCCGTAAACGGGGAGGAGGGATGCTTATCCCACCTTGCACCCTAAATCACTTAATAACATCGAGAAAGTACAATCCAGAATTATGCTAGCTACGTTTAACAGCAACCCCAGCATAACAATCATCACCTGCAACAAACACACCAATGCTTGTGATAAAAGATGCCTCATTACTATCTACAATCTACCATTGTCCGTAACATCCCCAAAAACAACTTCTGAATCATCGGTGCGAACATGAATGCTGAAATAGGTATAGATGCAAACAGCATATTCTGCTTCCTCAACTCGTCAAACAAAAATGTGAACATCTAAAATGATTATTTCTTGAAAATGAACTAACATGTCTTAAATACTAAATTCCAGAATAATAAGTGAAAACTATGGATCTGCACTTACGTCAATAATTCTAATGCACATATATATTACATCCTCCGAAATATGAACTGCATTAATAGCACTAGGAATTTGTGCAGCATATTTATCTTTTGAAGGAGAGTCTCTTGATCACAGAATAGTCACCGCAAAGATACATCTGAGCCTACGTAGGAATTCGATGTAAACAAGCAAAATCATTCGCTATGAGGGGTTCTTGCTCAACAATAGACAGAATAGTCACCGCAAAGATACATCTGAGCCTACGTAGGAATTCGATGTAAACAAGCAAAATCATTCGCTATGAGGGGTTCTTGCTCAACAATAGATATATTAGCAATAAATATATGATAAAACAAAAAAATAATCCTGTGCTTTGCATGATATATCCGAAACACTTACTCCGAATAATGAATATGAGATCTTTATCAACGGCCACATTGAAGTAGCAGCAGGATGCTTGCCAACACGCCATTTATTCGAATATGATCAGTTACGATCATGGCTTAGAACCTTACACACCTTACGTTTGCAGTTGAATATGTAAATATTACGCTGATAAATTTTTGGTCATCGATAATCCCAGTGGATCATCGTTGTCAGTTAAGTTGTCTTACTCTTGGATTATTTTAGTGCCAATATGCGACAATCCCTTATTATACGAGGATCATTAAATAAGTTGCCAGACTTTTTTCGTATGGGCACTTTTATTGAGAGTAAACACATGAAACTCTAGTCCCCATCGAAGTAATCTCCACCGACTGCGGGGGTGTCCTCGTGGTGTAATGGTTAAAGCGATGGACTGCGGAATCGTAGTACACGACTTTGTACTCCAGTTCACTTTTGGGCAAATACCCTTGGGAAAGGTATATTCCCCCTTATGGGTTTAATAGTACCACTACGGTTCTTCTAGGCGAATGGCGTTGGCATTAAATAACCTAAAAAGTGTTGATATGCCATTAAACAAAGAAACCACGCCAATCATCCGGCTGCAATGCACTTATTGTACCGTTCCAACAAATTTTGGAAGGCCCCATGGAAGTCCTCTTGTGTGAGTATGTCACTGACCTTAGTCACAGCCTCTTTCATCTCCTCAATTATCTCATAACGACAGCCTCTGAGCAAAGGGAATAACCAAAAGTCACAGCAAGGTCTAGACTATAGAGGCTGAGGAACTGTCTTGATGCCCATCTTGATAAATAGTCTGTGACAAGGATGGAGTTGTTGACTGGTGCATTGTCCTGGTGGAAATTCCACTGACCCAGTTTGAAGAGTACTGGCCTCTTCCGACGCAATCTCTTCTTGAACTCCCTTAAAACCTCAACATAGTAACCCTAACCCTAACCCTTTAGACACATAATTATGCTGTACTGACTTATTTACTCCTCCCACAGATCTCATCATCCCTCACAGACTCCCTGTCTTCCCTGAATCTTTTAGGCCACTCAAAAACTGATGCTCAATTCATGTAAGATGCTCCAAAAGCAGTCTGGAGCATTCCATACGTTTCTGTGGCATTTTTCAAAGTTTAAAACAGAATGATATTGCATATCGTTTTTCCTCACGTCCAGATTGCACTTTTGAATTTCACCAGCTGTGACAATCAGTCTTTAGTAGGGTGTATTCCATTTGCTGCTGTAGCTGTTCATTTGAACCTGAAATCTAATTGGTCAGTCATCTCATAAGATGTATAGTAATAACACACTGAATTTTCAAGAGTGTACGTCAATTCCAAATGCCTGTATAAAAAAAAAGCCTGGAAACTTATGAAAAGCACCACGTATGATTGACACACATTGTCAACAGATGACTATCTGCTTCAGTAGGTGTTCCTAAGACATAGATTGGTTAGCAAGAAAACATTGTGATAGATAGATAGATAGATAGATAGATAGATAGGTTTTACTTGATTGGTTTGGTTTGGTTTTATGACGAATCAATCATTTTAGGATATTTTATGCCAAATCCTCTTTCTAGTAGATGTATATGGCTTGTAAACGCTTTCTGTTGATAACAGTTTTAAACAAGCCGATTCTCATTCTTTTACTCCCTGCTAAATGGTTTCAAGAATTGCTATTTATTAGTAACAATTCAATTATTCATCAGTCATTTGATTACTCATAGTTAAATGATTAAAAAGTTTTATTTCAAACAATTCAATTTAGCATGTAATTCCTTTGGTCACAGTTTAAATGCCACACACTTATATTTGATTCATGTATTGGACCATTTCATGTGTTTCCACTCTAGGGTCAGAGTGGAATAGATAGCGATGGCAATGAAAGGGTACATTGCAGTCCCCAAAGCTTCGGCATTACTACAGCTTCAGCATCAGATTCTTTAGTGTCATATTCAGGACGCATGTGGGGAGGGATTTACCCATCTGCAGAAATGCAGTCAATGTATTTTACAGCGCAAGCAGACTGGACTAATAGATAGATAGATAGATAGATAGATAGATAGATAGATAGATAGATAGATAGATAGATCTGAGAAAGATACGTAGTCGCTCGCTGAGACAGACAGACAGACAGAAAGACAGAGACAGTGTGAGGAACAATCTGGGATAAAAAGAGAAAAAGAGACGAAGAAATAGATAGATAGATAGATAGATTGTCGTTCTTATATCATGTTACATTGGAATGATGCTCACCCAAAAATAATATGGATACTCTCTTGTGTTGAGACTTTTATGTACAAGATTGAAATGGAATATTCACCGGTCATTAAAAAACACAACAAACATTTCCAAAACAAACAACTACGCCTTTTTAAATTCACAAGTTGATATAACCTTGAATTCCAGCAATGCAAATGTTTTCAATAAAGCCAAAATTGAATACGAAACAGCTAAAAATTATAAAGGGCTATTTAAAAAGAATTACCAAGAAGCAACCATAATAATGGCATAGGCAGCAGTAACTGAAATATAGTATACATTAATTTAAAAAAAATCTATTTGTAAGTTCTGCAATACACAACGAATTATCAAATGAAAATACAATGTAACAATGAATTTTGAACAGTATAAAGAAAACAAGCAAACACAATTTTAAAATCTTCAATAAACACAATAACAATAAGGAGAGTTAAAGCAATTGCAGGGATAGAAAGAAATACCCTTAAAAAAAGTAATTGGCTGATTGATAATTCCTTCAGAAAGAAAGATGCTTAAAACGAAAATAATAACAGAGATAAATTGATAGGGTTCAATTTAAGGCTACATGAAAACCGATTTATAAATCAAAACCTGTTTTACCAATAGAACATATCTTACATATTACCTAATATTTACCAGATAAATGATGAAACAAGTTAATACCCAATAATAAAATGGGATATTTTGAAAAAAGGCCATGTGGAAGTTACAAGAATGACCGATTATGTCTGGAAGAATGATTATGTATTCTGGCATATGCCAAAAATAATAAATTACACAGGAAAATAGACACAGAGAAAATCAGAGGGACAGAGATGGAAGTATATAGGAATAAACGCATGGGAGATGTATAATTATATGTTTATTTAGTTACGTGTAAAATATAGGTGTGTGCATACATATATTTAACACATCAATAAATATAAGTAAAAAAATGAGTGTGTGTGTGTGTGTGTGTGTGTGTGTGTGTGTGTGTGTGTGTGTGTGTGTGTGTGTGTGTGTGATCGCTCAGATAGATATAGAGTAGAAAATATTTACCTATATCTTTGTGAATATCTGTCAAATATATCACAAAAAATTGAATGAGACATCTTTTAAATTAATTTTCGTTTTCAATGATCATCTTTCCGATTCAATCATCTTAAATAAAGACATAATCTGATTTATATATATATATATATATATATATATATATATATGTGTGTGTGTGTGTGTGTGTGTGTGTGTGTGTGTGTGTGTGTGTGTGTGCAGACTGGCGCTTTTGAAAAAAAAAAGCTGGAAATATATATTGGCTAAAGTGAATTTATAACTTTATTTCATTTTTACTCGTTTATATTTTGCTACCGATAATATTTTATTTTGCCTGTTGGGACATCAACGTATTTGCGTGATGTCCCCTCTTTTCTGCAATTTACTTCGTTTCTTCGCTGTCTATATTCATATTGGTGATCGATATTTACTGTGATAGGATATATCTTACAGAATCCTAGCAGATGAATATGAACCTCTCACGAGGAAGACAGACAATTATGCAAAGGGATACCGTATAGAAGTGGGATGGTGTAAGGAGATTTTTTTTATACGCGATATTTTACAGTCTATTTTATTTTGGCTTGTTATTTAACTTTTAAGTAAATGTCGGTTTCATTACTATGATGATCTTTTTTTCTATAAATTTCCGTTTTATTCACTGTCTATCATTCACCATATTAAAAGTGTTTTAACTTTTAGAGATCTTATTTATAATAATGAATTTACAGATATTAGTTGAATATTTATATTTTCCCTGTGGTACTTTTTCATACCAGTTTTCTTAGGAGTCTTGGTGTCATCAAATCTCTTCAAGTCTTCAAATATTGTAATTAATCTTAACAGTGTTGTGGTCTGGATGGTGTCAGTTCTTTTTTCTAATCTGTCGATGTCCCTATTCCTTTTGCTGGTCTTTTGGGGCCATTCCAAAGGCATCAACCACAATTCTTCTTTTTTAAAGTATTATTACATTTTCTAGCTGATCTTAACAGGGCTATGAACTGTTGGACCTCCTTCGACTTCTTGTAAGAATTATCCAAAAGGCTCGAATAATAGTTAGTATTATAAACATATTCATATTCCATAAGTTTTTCAGTTCTCAAGCAAAGTACAGTTTTCATCTAGCTTTTTGTTTTCCTTTCGTTTTAATTTGAGATCTGCTAGAACAAAAAAAATATCACCTGACACTTCCAATTCAATTTTTATAAATACAACCAGAAATAGTCTCCAGGTACATGTCGATTCATTTTCATTGCTAATTATTAATATTATATTCATGTGAGAGTTTTTTACACAAGTGTTAGCTGATGTTTTCTCATTGGAGTCTGTGTGATAGCAAGTCTCCGCACGTCTCGAAGTCGCTTGTTAGTATTCTGACTGATCTTAATAATACTGTAATCTGAATGGTCTCCACTCGTCCTCTTGTTTCCATATTATTCATTTCCTTAATCAATCCTTTGGGTACTGTGCCGTGTGCATCAGCTGAAATTGGGATCACCGTCACTTTCATGTTCCACAGCTCCCTCAGTTCTCTAGCAAGGCCCATGTACTTATCTTTCTTTTCACTTTCTTTCAGTTTTACCTTGTGGTCAGCTGGAACGGTAAAGTCCACATTTCCGCAGGTTCTCTTTTTTGTTGACTCTTTCTATGTTTGGTCATCTGGCGGAAATTTAGTTTTTCTGTTAGTATCTCAAGTCCCAGAGAAGTTTGAGCGTCTCATTTTCCAGGACAAATTCAGAGTTTTCCCTGTGTATCACTTTCCCGACTTATTCATGTCTCGTCTTATACTCATTTTACGCTAGTTTACTGCATTTGTTTGATATGTGATTGATCGTTTCGTCTCAATCATCACATAACCTACTTTTCCATTTGCTTTAGCAAAAACACATGAATAACAACAACAACGAAATCCAGTTGTGTCGAACTGGTGGAATGACCACTTCCACTTTTTATTACAACCAGTTAAACATGACCGAAATGATACTTCCGTTTCTAGGACAATATAAAACATCCCTCTCCACTTAGCTTAAAGCTCATACGTAGTCGACTCAATAGTTTTGATCGCACAACGCGATATTCATAGGTTTTTCAATGGAACTCAAACGAGAATTAATTTCCCTTGTAAATGTTGCCCCACTATCTGACATAGTCACATCATCATCGACAACAATTGAGTAATCAGTATCCGTATCCGCTGGAGAATACTCAGCAGCAATTTCCTTAGCGAAGAGTCCGGCATTGTGTCGTTTCCCTTTTGTGTTTAGTTTTATGTTGGTATGCTGCCTTTTGGCTTGTTCCTTCTTTCATCCTTTTTGCGTTTCTGCAAAAGTGTTCTGGTGTGTTCTGGGATTGCACCGGTTTTCGAGTGGCTGCTATCACTGTACGATGTAGGACGCTGTGCGACAGATATTGAGTGCTCTTTAAACATTTGACCGGATATCTTATAGGTTTGCTGAATTCTTCTGAGCCTCTCATGACAGGTTTTGTTGGAATATTCATGCGGCAATGATCTATATGTCTTTTTCATAGGTGAGCATCCTCTAACCGGACTCGAATAGTTAGTGGACCAGTTTGCAACTCTAAAATGCCAGACAGCCATTTTAGTCTCCCTTGAAAATTCACCACACTAATGGTATCTTCACTATAGAACATTCCTTTCAAGACGTTTTTATGCGTCGATCTTTAGAATCTTCTATTTTATGGTGAATTTGATAAATAAATCTGGATACACATGGTCCAGACGAGATCGGGGCAGACGGCTCATTCATGGCATTGCTGGAGACTGACCTGTTGCTGATTGCGGAAATATACGTTATCGGGCTAAGACACGTAATAACTGAAACTTTTTTAAAGTCTACTCTTAATGGTTAGCCCTGCGTGTTAATTCAGTTCATTCGAGGAAAGGGGATGTTGTGTATATCTAACATGCTTAATACCATTTAGGGCACGGAACTTCCTTACTAGTAAAACAGAGAGCATTGTCAGATACGATCGTGTGTGTACTCGCATCTACGACACATGTGCATCGCAACATCCTTTCGTTTTTGAAGAAGATGGTGACGACACGACATATGCTTCTATATATTTACTGTGGACATCTACAATCACCAGAATCCACTTGCGCTTGATCGCGCCTGTATAATCCATGTGCACTCGAAACCAAGGCAATCCTGGCCATTCCTATGAATGCAATAAACAAGCCTGAGGAATATTTGCATTATCTTGGCACATTACACAAATCCTCACACACATTTCAACATCTGCATCAAGCTTAATCCACCAAATGTGACAATGAGCAACGGACATCATCCGTGAAATTCCTTGATGACCCATATGCAATTCTTACAGTAAAGTATCTCAATACTTAGCCGGTATAACCATCCGTGATCCCCATAAAACACCACCGAGTTACTCCGATAACACATACATCCTGCTCCAGATCCTTTGACAGGCCATCCATGTAAGATTTAATTACGCACTTGGGATTACCCGGGGT
Organism: Sepioteuthis lessoniana; assembly: GCA_963585895.1. Taxonomy (NCBI): domain Eukaryota; kingdom Metazoa; phylum Mollusca; class Cephalopoda; order Myopsida; family Loliginidae; genus Sepioteuthis; species Sepioteuthis lessoniana. The sequence continues at coordinate 12,549,703 of OY757930.1, forward strand.
CTCTTGATGTGTAAAAAGCAGCAGGTTTTGACGTGACTGGGGTTATGTCTAAAGCTGAAATAGAAAATTCGCCTTTCTCCGTAGAGTGTAACGGCATAAAATAGTCCTCTATAGGTAACCTAGTCAGTCCATCAGCTTTGGAAATCTTTTATTCAGGATTGTACACTAGTTGATAATTGTAATTCGTCAGAATCAATGCCGAACCTTGCACTCTCACATGTCTACTTGGTGATATTGCATGGTTCTCTTTAAAAAGCCCATGCAGTGGTTTGCGATCCCTGATTCCCGACCATAAATATGTTTATGGAATTTGGAATCCCTGATTCCCAACCATAAATATGTTTATGGAATTTGGAAATTCCAAAAGTTACTGCAGGCCTTTTCCTTTCTATCGGTGTGTAATTCTGTTCATCCTTGATAATGTGCCGGACGCTAAATAAATGGGGTTTTCACTTCTCCCAGGCATTATATGTGATAAGATGGCACCCACATCAACTAAAGATGCATCCACAGTCAAAATAATTTTAAGTTCAGCTTTGTAATGAATCAAAACATTAGTAAACGTTAGCAAACTATTTGATTGCACAAAGACAAAGGCTTCATCTGATCCCCATTTTTAGGGAACTCCTTTTTGTAATAATTTGTAAAATGGAGACAGAAAAGTGCTGATATTGTTTAAATGCCGGTGATAATATTTCATAAAAACTAAAAAAAAAAAAAAAAAAAATACGCATTTCCGACACATTTTTGTGGTGGGTGCTTTTTGGATTGCATTGGCCTTCTCTTGAGTTAGGTGGATCACTTCTGCATCTATTATGTGACCCAAGTACGAAATCAAAGACTTTTTGAATTTACATTTATCGCCTCTAAGACAAAGCCCATCATCTCGTAATCTCTTGAACACTAAACTATTATGCTTTTCCATTGTTTTTCCCGAGATTCGGATGTGGTCATGATAAACGACTGTCTTTGGTATTCATTAAAGTATTTAATATATAATTCATTAAGATACTCCTGGTGAAGAAGCAATCAAAAAACACAACCGAGTATACAAAAAAGACCTTCATGAGTATTTATCGTCGTTAGTTTCTGTGATTCTTTGTCCAGAGGAACCTGTAAGTAAACATCATTCAAATTCAGTCTCGTAAAATAATACCCGATACGAGAGTAGAATACAAATCATCTATTTTCGGAATCATCTATCTGCAAATCAGGATTGACAGTCTGCTTAAAATCCCTAAGAATCCAAACCTGACCATTTAAGTTTAAAATTGTGACGATAGAAGACTGTAATATATTGTTGTTGTGGGTGTTAGTATTCATTATTAGGCTTTGTAGGTTTAAAAGACAACATAAAGCATGCGTTCTTTAGTTAAGGTATATTTATTCTTGATCAGCTGTGTGTGTATGTATTCCTACGCCAAGTGGTTGTAAACTTGCGCGTAGAGAAATAGCCTGAGTTATTACTACAAAGACCATTCTGAAAAATGAAGTGGTTTGATAAGAAAGGGAGCAACCGTTCGATCAAAATCTGTTTCTACCTTCTCACGAATCGTTAATGGTACTGATCTATCCTTCATCAAACAAGGGGTACTATTTTGCTTAATGTAGGTTTTTGCTGTTAGGTTTTTCAATGTTTTCATGGCCTGAGCAATTTTAAAAACTTCTTCCAGCGCCACTTTCTTCGGAAAATACTCTTTCTTGTATTTTCTCATCATTTAACCCACACACTGATTTGTCACGTCATACTCGTAAAAAGTTCCCGAATTCGCATGTAGAAGATATATATTTAAGGAGAGCAAAAAAAAAAACAACAATTAGAAACGGAATCAGCCTCCTCTTGTTTATCATTATTAAACCAGTAAATTTCTGCAATTACAAGATGTTTGGGCTTGAAATGCTTAAGTAATAAATACTTTATTTCTTCACAAGACTTCTCACTTGGTTTTAGGCGTGCACATAGATCTTCCGAAACCCTGTACGTATTTTTTCTGATAGTGCCGAAAAAATCACTTTCATTTTGCCTCTTTTGAGTGCTATGAGCGGTATCATTTTCGATGAAAAACTGTTCCACGCTGTCCAGATAAGTCGAAATGTTTCCCGACATAACGCAGAATTCATTCACACGTCCAAGTGTTGGCATATTTCTGTGTAAAAAAAATCCTCATTGCCAAATGTTCCAGTTGCTTTAGTAAAAGGTCATGAATAACAACATCAATGCAAACATGTTGAGTCGTGTAGATTGAATGACCCCTTCGACCCTTTACAACAACCAATAAAACTTGACCGAAAGAATACTTGCAAAATAGTCGACTTTGATGTCCCGGCTGACCACAGAATAAAACTGAAAGAATGTAAAAAGAAGGATAAGTACCTCGACCTTGCTAGGGAATTGAAAAAACTGTGGAACATGCAGGTGACAATTATACCAATTGTAATTGGTGCGTTTGGAACAGTTACTAAAGGATTGCTAAAGGCACTAGAGGACTTGGAGGTTGGCGACGAGTGGAGACCATCCAAACGACAGCATTGTTGAGAACGGCCAGAATACTAAGAAGAGTCCTGGAGACTTGAGGAGACTTGCTGTCACTCAGACTCCTGTAAAAAACCATCGGCTAACGCTGATGTGAAAAATTCTAATGAGTGAATAATACCAACAATAATGACGCAACAAAATACCAAATATTGTCTATGCGGTGACAGAGAGGAAACCATCAATCACATAATACGTGAATACAGTAAATTTGCGCAGAAGGAATATATGACTAGACACAACTGGGTCGGCAAGATGATACACTTGGAGATGTGCAAGAAATTTAAATTTGACCATACCAACAAATGGTATATGCACAACACAGCACCTGTCCTAGAAAATAAAACACATATACTCATATGGGACTTTGACATCCACACGGATCACCATATCGCAGCCAGAAGACCAGACTTAAAAATAATCAACAACAAAAAAAAGAGAAATTGCAAAAGTGTCGATCTCGGTGTCCTGGCTGGCCACAGAATGAAACTGAAAGAATGTAAAATGGATATGTACCTCGACTTTGCTAAGGAATTGAAAAGATGTGGAACATGCAGGTGACAATTATACCAATTGTAATTGGTGCTTTTGGTACAGTAACTAAAGGATTATTGAAGGGCCTGGAGGACTTGGAAGTTGGTGGACGTGTGGAGACCATCTAACCGACGGCATTATTGAGAACGGCTAGAATATTGAGAAGATTCCTGGAGACATAAGGTGACTTGCTGTCACTAAAACTCCAGTGGACGACCATCAGCTGGCGCTGATGTGAAAAACTCTAAAATAATTTAAAAAAATAAAAAAATAATAATGCAACTACTGATTAAAAAATGCCAACGGAAACAATTACCAAAGCACACAAAAAAACTGTTCTTCACTGTCATTTTAAGAGTATTCCAACGAAGGGAGGAGACAGAAAGAGAATCATAGAAACTTGGCTAAATTTCCGAGAGATTCAATTCAAGCCAAAAGTTTGCGGACCAATCGAGAATGATATTAAAGAAACATTGCTTTTTCTGACCTCGAGATACAAGAAATATTTGAGCAAATAAATAGTGAAAAAAATCAGCAACGTATCCCAACTCAAATAAAAGTATTTAATACGGAAAATCAAGAGTTTTCTTACCGAATTCAACAGACAAAATTTTATTCATCAAAACGCTTCAGATCCCAGCACCACAACTCAAATATTAACGCAAGAAAATAATGTAGAATTAATTAAAAAAAATATTACTGAAAAAAAAACGCTCCTACGATCCCTCAGAAATCAAGACTGGATAAAATTTGAAAGAGAAACTCAAACGGTAAATAATTTATAACAAAATATTCCAATGAGAAACAACATAAAATAAAGGAAGCTAATTTATGTGGGAGCAAAACTAATATGTTATAAAATCGGTGTTTTTCGAAGGAATCCGATTAGAAACACAAAACCTTGATGGGAAATTAGGAGAGAAGAACGTGTAAAGAAATTGCTACAATAATCGAAATTGCTTAAGAAGCAAAAGCTCACAGGGATATGTTGGGATAAAATACCGAAATGAAACAGCTGACAAGCTTGTCAAAGCATCTTAAAGACATTAATCAAAAGCTGTTTTGAAAGAAAGAAGACTTAAAAGATAACAGAAGAGGTTTAAACAGTTCAAACAAAACAGGACGAACTAAAATAATCAAAGAAAAATCTACCCTCATAATCTTGTAGGTTATTAATACCTAGGCTATTCTCCTGGAAGAACGGTTTTGCTATTAAACCCATAGCTGGGAGGATGAGGGGTTTCATACTTTTCCCTAGATTATTTGCTCGAAAGTGAACATAATAGCGCGACTGGAGTACGATCTTGCTTACTACGATTCCGCAGTCCATCGTCATAACCATTACACTACAAGGACACCCCTATATTACATATTGTTTCCGTATAATTTAGACTCTGGTTTTATGAAAACTGGGTTTAATACATACTTGGTTGATGTTACATATTTGTAATATTATTGTTTTATTCTCAAACATATTATCAACAATTCTTTGTAAAATCTTATGAAGAATTCAATTAAAATAATACGAAAGCAAGTGTATATCCTTAAAAAAGTGTGTTTAATTAATCATTTTCGTTTTATATAAAATTTCATTACAATGTCACTTAAATATTTACGCCTGACGGACGCATATTTTTCTTGAAAAAAAAATAATTTGTAGTGAAGGTTTTTTTTTTAATCAGATCTTATTTTATCTACTCCCAGTTAAATGGTAAATCGTTCAACCACTAATTCACCACCGCAAATATTATCTTGAATTTCATTCCCTGTTTTAAGAAAGTATTGAATAAAACGAAAAAAAAACCACTGACGTTTCTTTCAAGTTTCAATGCTGTTATCAGTTTTCCAATGTGCAAAACATAAAAAAGTTAGATTTATCTCGAAAGCATTCATTTTATTAAGATATTCTATAATATTTCAACTTTATAGCTTATCGTGCAAGGAAGAAAGAATAAAAATCATCAAATAGATTTCTGTTTGAGAGACTCTTTTAATACACCTAATCAAATGAGGATTTATGAAGAAATCAACGAAAAGCAAATAAATGTTTCCGAGCATATATGTTGTGAGACTGCTAATAAAGCTCTAAATATCATCTACAGCAGAGCAATTCAGTTCGTTAAAGAAGGAAATATTTCGAAAACTGTCCGTGAAAATATGCGTAAACCAACATTGCTTGAGGGCTGCACGGACTGGCACGTTGCAACCGATTTAAAACATAACTTCATATTTTCAAATGAAATAGCATTAACGACAAAGCGTCCAGATATTGTCATTTGGTCCGTTAAAGCAAAAAAAAAAGTTTTCATCATTGAGTTAACGGTCCCTTTTGAAGAAAATTTCGACTGGGCACATCAGCGTAAGTTGAAAAAATATAAAGACCTGCGAGAACAATGTGTCAGAAATGGCTGGATAACAAATGTATTTCCTATCGAAGTCGGATGCAGAGGTTTTATTGCAAACTCAACTTCCGTTTTCTTGACTAATTCGGTTGAAGAGATTTGCATTACTCGAGAACCAACCGTTAATTCCTAAGCCAAAGTGCTCAATCCCCGGGGGTCCATACATATTGTGATCAATTGACACACTGTTTCGTTATATATATATATATATATATATATATATATATATATATATATATATATATATATATATATATATATCCTGTTATGGGTATTGATAAATATCAATAACACCAAAATAAAAAAACAGGACTTCTCCAGATCCAATTGATAAATTAAATTACATACAGAATAGACACAGGAGGGAACGGTGAGAAGAGGTAGAAGAGGGCTGAAGAGTGACCGATTTTTGTTTTCTTAAAGAAATTATTGCTCTGTGATGTTAGTTACATTGAGCTCTTTACCAGGAAAATGTTAAATATTCATAGTGGAATGAATTTTTCCTGACGGAATTATTCCCGACTCCAGTTTATCTGGACTGAATAATACAAATATATATATATATATATATATATATATATATATATATATATATATAAAATCGAACGAGTGGAGTGCCAGTGAGAGTAGTGACTAAGGTGTTGGGCAATAACATGCTAGTAAGGGAGTTTAAGCTCTAGTTGAGCACTTGCATTCATTATTGGAATAATACTACTGAGAAAGGCATGAATCCCTTTTTTCCATCTGCTATGGATAAAATAGCATCGCTACTGTTTATAACTACGATAGCTTTAGTGTCATATAAACCTAGAATATTCTGAACAATGAAAATAAACCAAGCCGTAATCGAATCAAATGTTTTAATTTTCAATTTCGAATTTTGACTTTCTTGGTGACCTCGTTAAAGCAAAAACAATTCTTCCACATTTTAATTATCTTATTCTATTTTTAGGGTTTATGTAACGCCCCTACGTATTTTCTTTCACAGAAATATATCGGATCATACTTACTTCTGTTTCCTTAAAATAAGTACTTTTGTATGTGATAGGTTTCTTTTAATGGAATTTATTTTACCCACCATGATATCTACATCATTTTGAAAAGAAAATTATTTGAAATTGTGCAATAAATTAAATCTTAAATTTATGTTTGATTTTGGAATTATCTTCCAGTCAACATTTTTTTCGATCTAATACGAGAACTAAATAAATGTAATATTTGTTGCTATGATATAGAAAGAAAATAGGAGGTTACTGCAAGATAATGGAAAATAAATTCACACGTCTTCCAAGATATTACAAATAGTCTGATAACTGGAAGGAGTTATAAATATCATGGATTCTTTTTAAATGTGGAAATTATCAGGCAATAATACGTTAACAATTTTTCCAAAGATCATTTACCCCATATTTCAACCGGTTCTCGAAGGAAAGATAAAAAACATTTATTCTACTAGTCCTGTCTGTGGAGCGTTTAATATACTGCAAAAAGGTGAAACTCTCCACAATATCCGGGGTATGACACTAAATGGCATCATTTGGTAAAGCATTGACCATAGTACAATATTCTTCCAATGCAATTACTCCCAGGTCAACCTTAAACTAGAAGGACTGTACCTGTTACCTTCTCATCGACGAGTCCAATAGATCTGTTTGAAATAATAACTGTGTGCAAAAGAACAAAAAACCCTTAAGAAATAAAACAAAAATGTAAATATAACCAGATAATTTTCGTAATCCACAAACTTCTGTATATAAATAAAAAGTAAAGTTGGCGACCATAGTCGAGGGCGACCCGAAGACTCCCTTTTCAATAGCTACTACATCATGATGTAGAAGAGGGCGCTACTTCTTTCCCTGGATTACTCTACTTTACCCTTTAAACGTACCTTATAATGCTGAGTGTTAAGCAAGGAAGAATCAAGTACCGTTTTTATGAGTCTTTGGCATGACTCGACCTGAGATTAAATACCGGTCTCCTGGGCCACTGGTGAACACTCTACCTCTAAGCCAATTGGCCGATTTAACCTGTGCATAAAATAACCCCATATTAGTTGAAATGTAGAAATCAATCAATCAATCAATTTCAACGAACCATAAGACAAACTGGACAAGCATGAAATCTAAACTGCTGAGACATGGTCTTATTATACCCAGGGGAAATTGCATGAACATCAGCATATCCAAAATAGACTGAAGAGGTTACTTTAAAAAATACTAAATGTAGAGAAATGTTGAAAGCTGACTAAACGATGTTCATAGCTATTGGACGCTATTGATTATTATTTCTGTGTAAACTTTTGAAGAAAAATTAGTATCCACATAGGGGCACAACTTTACACACACACACACACACACACATATATATATATATATATATATAAGCAATAGAAATAAAATAGAAAATTTTAGATAAAAATCTATCACACTAATCAGCGATTCCTTTTAGTAACATTTAATTTAATTTTTAGAAAAAAATCAATATCATAATGCCAACTTTCATGTATATGTGTGTTTTACATATTTTTACACACACACACACACACACACACACACACACACACACATACGGACATAAATTGAACTAAAATTCCACTGGCACGACGTACACACAACAGTTGACCTTGGAGTGAGGCGACAAATGGGGCACACAATCTTTGATATGCCTAATGACTTTATTGTTTACTCCCTTTTTTCATTCGTCTCGGCATTTCATTATATATATATATATATCATCATCATCACGTCGTGCCTCCAGCACGGATATCCCTGACCCTCTCTCGCCACTTCTCCCTATCGTCCATCGCCTCCGGCAGGTCTTCAGGGTTACATCCTGTGTCTTCACATAGCTGCTGTATGTAGGTTCGAGCTGGTCATCCTGCTTTTGCTTGGCCATATTTGGGGGTCCATCACTTATGAATTCGTCCTTGCTTCTCCAGCAGTGTCCTGCCTGTCTGGTTCGTCTAACTTGTATAGTTTTCTTGATGGGAGGCAAGTGGCCGTATAGCTGGTGTCTCGTGGGGTGTTGTCACCAGGACTTGTTCAATATTGATCTCAGCATTCTTGTGTAGTTGCCGTCTAGCTTCCTCTCCAGCCGTTTAGTTAGCGTCCATGTAGTGCATCAATATAGCGTTTCATTTTATCGGTTAGGTCTGATTTCCATACAATTTCTCAATCGATAGCCGTCCATGCTTTCGTCAGTCGTGTGTCGATGTCGTTTTCGGTTGATGAGACGCTACTTCCTCGGTAGGTGAATTTGTCTACTAGTTTCAGAGAGGCTCCGTCTAGTGTGGTGATATTGCCCGTTTGGTTGTAACACATATATTCAATTTTGTGTGCATTGACAAGGAGGCCAATGCCTGCTGTGGCTCGTTCCAAACTATGCAATAGTGTCTCTGCTTGATTAGGCGTATTCGCCAGTAACGCCAAGTCATCAGTGTAGTCGGCGTCAGTGATTGTTTTTGCGGGGAACCTTATGCTTCTTTTCTTAGTCAGCTCGAAAACATTTTCTCTGATTTTGTCTATCGACGTTCTAAGCACGTTGTCTAGACAAATAAAGAGGTATGGGGCTAGCGTGTCTCCTTGTAGTACTCTTGTAACAATGTCGAAGTATTCCGTGTCTCCATCTCGTGAACGTAATTTCACTTTTGTGTTTCTGTAGAGAATCATTATTGCTGCTACGGTTTCTTTTAGTAGGCCCTATGCTAGTAGGATTGTAAACCTTATTTGTAGATCTCACCCGCAAAAGTAACTTGTATCACCTCTATAATGGCACTTTAATCGTGGTTGAGCTTTCCCCAGTTACACTATATAAATATATATATATATATATATATATATATATATATATATCATTAAGTCGACCAGACAGCATAGATTTCTTTAACTCTCGTTATCTCTTCCTATCATCTATCACTTCTAGGCAGTTATGTAGGCGGCTTTCTGTGTCAGCAGAGAACAGAGGTATGTAAGTCTTTGCTGGCTAGCCAGTAATGGTAATTCATGTGAAGGAGTCTATGAGAATTTTTTGCCTATGAGTTCTTCCTGGGATCTTCAACATTGTCCTCCATGTCTGTTTCGTCTGATTGAATGGTTAGTAAGATGGGATACACTCTGCTGTATTCCTAATCTTTTATAAATTGTGGCTTCCAGAGTTTTCGTAATATTTTTGAGTACTTTTCATGGTGTTTTTACACTCTGTGGTAGATCCATTTGGTAGTATAGACACGGTTGCATTTCGAAAAAGATTATTTTTTATTTTATTGGAAAGATTTGATTTTTATATGATCCATATTGTGTCAACTACATTCCATTAAATCACAGGGCATATGTTGGCTTCTTTTTCAGTCGATGTGATGTTGCTCATGAGTTAGGTGACTGGTTCACCAATTTCAGAAATATGCCTCGTAGAGTGGAGATGGCTCTATTTTGTTTAAGGTATGAAGTCTGTTTCATTTCCATTCATGTAGAGGCTTATTCCTCCTGATGTGTTCTTCAGGCTATGGAATAAAGAGTCTGTATGTATGGGCCGGCATAACTGCAAGAAAAGCTAGATAATCAACAATGTCAGCGTCTGCCAGAGTTTCTTAGGGAAATTGTTTAGTTCCTCTGTTAATGTTCGTAGAACGTAGTAAAGATAGATTACAAACAAATAGGGTGCAAATGAATCTCAGTGCTTGAGTCGAGCAATGATGTCAAAGTAGTCGATGTCTCCATCAGGGAAGCGAAACATTGCTTTTGTGTTTTTGTAGAGCATTTTTATAGAGATAACAGTTTCATTAGCAAGATCATATGCAATTACATCTTTTCTCTGAGTATGGAATCGAATCCTTTGAAGAGTCGTATAAACAACAGTGTTGCCTTTGGTTCTTTGCGCGTAATCCTTTGATGATTCAACGGATTGTCAGAATCATTTAGGTTCTGGGAGGATTTCCTCAAAAGTCGATCTGATTTTCCCAAAGAACATTCTTGATTTCGGTTTTGTTGCTTTGTTTAATGACATATCAACCTTTTGTAGGTTATTTAATGCCAAAGCCATTATCCTAAAAGAACAGTAGTGGTACTTTTTAACCCATAACCGGGAGGATAAGGGGGTTCATACCTATCCCAAGGGTATTTGCCCGAAAATGAATGTAATAGCGCGACTTGGACACGAACTCGCTTACTACGATTCAACAGTCCATCGCTTTTACCATTACACCACGAGGACACCTCTTGATTATAAACAATGAAGAAGTAGGCTATTATTAACCTTGCATTATATCACTGTGATTCTTAATGATTCCGTAGGCGCATTTTTGGGGTAGGAGTGGATACAGCTTTATTTTTCCCATTTCTCTAATGTGTGTTTTGCTTTTAGAAAGGCATTGCATAATTGGACAAGAATGGAATTAAATGTTCTTGTCATCTAAACATCAGGGGTCATTTCAGTTTTTAAATTTTTCAATACTTTCACAAGTTCTCCATCGATAAACTGACCAAATTTGATATCTAGTCGGCAATTTTTATCAAGGTTTTTTCTGACAATTGTCTTCATCTTTATTGCTATTTCCACTACGTTCCGGCCGATGTGTCCTCGAACCTTCTTCAGGTTTTTGTCGAACTTGGGAACATTCACGGAATTTTGAACCACGTCCTTTAATGTATCCACGGGGGTCGCTTATTCTGATTCCGTTTGTCATAACCGGTTACAAGTGTTAAGTATTCCTGTATTGTTACTCGCCTGTAGTCAGGATTGAACCTTCAACCTCCAGATGATTGTCTCCTTAGAAGCTTAGGGAACAAACGGCTATAACCGTTACACCGTGTGTCCTCCTTCTAAGGAGACAATCATCTGGAGGTTGAAGATATATATCTTACAGTGTGACGATCATATTCACAGAACAAGATACTGACTGCTGGAGAAGCAGAGAAGAACACATAAGTGATGTACTCATGTGGACCCCCACACATGGCCGTGCAAAAGCTGGACGACCAGCACGAACATACATTCAGCAACTATGTGAGGATTCGGGATGTTGTCCAGAAGACCTGCCTGAGGCGATGAACGATAGGGTAAAGTGGTGAGAGAGGGTCAGGGATATCCATGCTACCAGTACGACATGATGATGATGATGATGATGATGAATAACTAACAAATATTTATGCTATATCAGGTATAATAACAAGTGATGTTCTGTTTCAGCTTATTTTTAAACATTTAACACCAATAAGGAGTGCATTCTTTATTTAATCTCATTATTTTTTGTTGGAGGTTTTCTCGTGGTGTAGGAGTTACAGTGATGGACTGCGGAATAGTAGTAAGCGAGTTTGAGATCCAGTCCTGTCTTTACGTTCCCTATTACGTTTCGGATAAATGCCCTTGGGAAAGATATGAGCCCTCTTATAGTCCCAACTATAAAAGCAAACAGACACACACTTTCACTCACGCTACATTAACACGTTCGGGCAGGATATGACACAAGGTCAATTTTTAAGCGGAGTTTAACAGGTTTGAATTCAAAGTTTTCCTTCTCCTAGACTGGTTGCCTTACTAGGCTGTAGAACCTAGTGTGCCCTACTATTTACCCATAGCTGGAGGGAGAATAATTGGATTCATACCTTTCCCAAGGGTATTAGTGCTATGTGAAATGCAATTAGCCTGGTCCAGGATTTGAACTCGTGTCGTCGTGTCCAAATCCTACCACGATAACCATTACACCACGGGCGCTATGGGTTAAATAGCACCACTACTGTGCTTCTAAAAGGATGGCTTCGGCATTAAATAACCTAGTATGGTTGATATACCATTAAAGAAAGAAGCAAGCAAAACCAACATTATTTTGAGAAAATGTTTACTACTTTACAAGGGACCATAACCATCCATTCAGTTTGTTAATGTTTGAATGATAACGTTCAACAGTAATAACTCAACTTGCCACACCCGAACGAATCATGTCAAATATCGCTCTTCCATAGGTTATTTATTAAGGTAAAATTATTCTGGCATAATCCATCAAGAGAATGAAATCAAGTGAGAAAACACACACACACACAGAGACACACACACACACACAATAGTAGTTTAGTCTTCTCTTGCTCATAAAATATACATAAGAAAATAACTGGTGACATATAAAACAGCAGAGGAATAAAATTCCACTCTTTAGTCGATCTTGCTGAGAGATGAAAGGAAATGTGCTTTCAATTTAGATTCATCTCATCGTCTTGTCATGGAATGGTTCTCAGGAAGTTAGTCTCCTAGATAAGTAGTATTGCCATGAGTTCAGTTCTAATTGGTAGTTCACTGTTATATCCATTTGACTTACTTACATATGAACAAACGTCGTTTCCTCCGTCTGCTGAATTTCCGCACCAGAGCAAACATCTAGACAGCATATCAAATCGTTATGTAAAGTGAACATGCAGTGGCTTTTATATATATTAATGATATCTAATTTGATATAATTAGTAATTTTCAATTATTAATATATATACATATATATATATATATATATATATATATATATATATATATATATATATATATCCTATTTATAGAGATAATTTTGTATATATATATACCAATTACATATATATATATACCAATACTATATATTTATAGACATAATTTTGTATATATATATATACCAATTTCTATCTATAATTAGGATGCATAAAAACATTACCTTCCAATTGCCAAAATCTTCTTAAATGCCTTTTCCATTAGATCTTGTTAATTAAGCCGACGTTTTTTCCCGTCATCATAACATTATCAGAGAGGTTTTTGAGCATTTAACTAAGATCACCTTCTAAGTAAAAACCCTTATTAAAAATATGCTATGACGGTAAAGAATATAAATTACGAAATATATATATTGTAAATTATTTTTTTATTAACTATTAGTGTGAACAGTATTTTTATTTTGGGTTGTATTTAAATTGTACTGAACAAATATTTTACTCTTATATATATATATATATGCGTGTTAATGTAGCGTGAGTGAAAGTGTGTGTCTGTTTGCTTTTGTGTGTGTGTGTGTGTGTGTGTGTGTGTGTGTGTGTGTGTGTGTGTGTGTGTGTGTGTACGCGAAGGCTATTCCTGGTGGTTTAATTGTGAAGAGATAACCACGATGACACAACATGTAAATTACACATTATGGACATGTCCACTTTAAAATTCCTTGAGCACAGAATCAATCCATCACTCCACAACATAGGAGAACCTTTGACCTCGACAATGATTGAAGATTGTCGAAAGTACGCTTACGTTGACTGCACTACCATAGACTTCGTGCAGTTTTTCTATAGCCCACAACTGCATTTCCGACATCCAATTCGTCAACAAGAAAAGCTTAGAAAAATTATTATATAACATTATTTATTGTTATTTTCAAAATAATAGATATACAAGAGAATCTACTACGTAAAAGTGTGTGGGTATGTATCCACGCGCACGTCTTTATCTGTGTTTGTGGCGGGGTGAGTTTTGTATAACAGAAATCTTTTCTTAAGCATTGAGTATACTTAGCTAAAGATTTTAAACGGTTATCTCATAAGCAGAAACCTTTGGGCCAAAAAAGTGTAATTGACATTTTAAAGTCAATTAAAAGCCTGGCTTTCATTGGATGACTTACATTCAGTGGACTAAAATTCCAGAAAGTCAGAAGATAGATTTTAGCAGAGAGAAATGACAGTGGTTGTCGAGTTTCCATCTTTTTTCTCCCCGGATTCGCGAATCGGGTAACGTGTATCAGTTGTCGGTGAAGTAAATAAACAATCTACACACAAAGAAAACGTAGCCTTTTTAGTCATCCCACCAGCAAAAAGTTGTAATGTCATTGGGGTTTAGACACGAGAAAGCATGACGGTAAACAAAATGGCGGTGAGAAATGAGAGCTGACACAAAGATGTCGAATTAACACAGGTCTGTCAAACTAACACAGATCCGAGGTTTATTTCTTGGAGTAGAAACTTTCATTATTTCAAAAATCCAAAAATGTAAAGTTATTTAATTTTTTAAATGTTTTGATGGTTAAAGATTGGATGTACGTTAATATTTAGTAAAGGATGATATTTCCATTAGGGACATTACTTCTTGACGTATAGGCGCCTCTGGTGGTGTAATGGTTAGCAAGCTCGACAAGCAAACCTACACGAGTGAGTTCGAGTATCATTGGGTGCCCCTTTCATATGGCCTTGTGCCAAATCTAAGCAAAAAGCTTAGTAAATTTCCATTACTTCTTGACGTAATTCTTAGAGTGTTCGACTGCTATTTCAAAGTAAGGATTACAAATTCCAGTGGCCTTAATATGTTTACTTAAAATTATTACGCATGGGAAAAGCAATTTTTAACCTGCTTATTTTCCCGTTGTATTTCTACTAGGATAAATTTAGCATTAAATAGCACACAGATTGGTTTCATTTTTTAAAATAATATATCATGCTATTAAAAAAAGACACCAATCTGTGTCAATTAACACAAGATAAATTAAGAAGAAATTGTTTCGTAACAACTGTAATCAAAACAAAAACATAAACAAACGTATGTTTACGCACATATATGGTCATTGTAGTCTTTTTCAATTCATGATTCAAGTTCAGTTTCAGTCTAATCAGCTGTGCAGTAAAAATACGCCGACTCTATCTCTGCAGACTAGTAATACCGCCTTAGGAGGTGCTCGTGGTGTAATGGTTATCGTCGTAAGAAATGGACACGGCGACACGAGTTCAAATCCTGGACGAGACTGGTTGCATTTCACATAGCACTAATACCGTCGGGAAAGGTATGAATCCAATTAGTCTCCATCCAGCTATGGGTAAATAGTAGGACAGACTAGGTTCTTCAGCCTTGGTAAGGCAACTAGTCTAGGAGAAGGAAAACTCTGAATTAAAACCCGTTAGACACCGCTTAAAACTTGACCTTGTGTCATATCCTGCCCGAGCGGAGGTGTTGGTAAATATGAGTAATACCACCTCAATAAATGACCTGGGTATGACATTAAAATATCAGATGGTGAGGCTCCAGTTTTGAGGATTTGGGGAATTATGAGAACATTCTCACTGCTATTACTTATAGGTCTTCCATAACCCGGAGTGGTAGCACGTTTTGGGTTCAATCTATGTTCAATCATTTTCTATTCTTCATCATCATCCTCATCATGTCGTGCCGTCAGCACGGATATCCCTGACCATCTCTCGCCACTTGTCCCTATCATTCATCGCCTCCGGCAGGTCTTCTGTGTTACATCCTGTGTCCTCACATAGCTGCTGTAAGTTTGGGCCGGTCGTCCTGCTTTTGCTTGGCCATATGTGGGGGTCCATAGGAGTATATCATTTACGAGCTCGTCCTTGCTTCTCCAGCAGTGTCCAGCATATATGGCTCATCTAACTTGGATAGTTTTCGTGATGGAAGGCAAGTGGCCGTATAGTTGGTGTCTCGTGGGGTGTTGTCGCCAGGACTTGTTCAATATTGCTCTCAGCATTCTTGTGTAGTTGCCGTCAAGTTTCTTCTCCAGCCGTTGAGTTAGCATCCATGTTGTGCATCCATATAGCAGTATCGATCAATTCAATTGAGTTGAAACACATGATTAATATTGAAGGGAATTATTAACATTATATAAGAGTTTTATGTTTGGAGTTAGGTATTGAAACTATTCAACTTTTTCCAAAATGAATGAGTTCTGACAATAAAATAACGTTATGTAAATATTTTCTCAATGCTATTTAGCGTTTTTAATGCTCTAGGTCCTATAAGTAATCCTACTCCTCCTACTCCGGCGTTGACAGAGTTTTTCCATGCTGATACAGTGACGAGCGACCATCCATTGCCAGTTTCGTGATATTTGATATCTTCGGTGTGCGTGTATCTGTGTTCTTGTATGCATATTATGTCAATCTTATGTTCTACGGCCGATGCGATTAGCTCTGGTAGTTGTCCTATTCTATTTAAGGTTCTTACGTTAAATGTCGCTATTTGTAGTGTTTGCTTGCATTTTAGTAGCTTTGATCGTTTGAGCTCTGTAGTTGATTTTTCGAACACTAAGGCCAGGGCCCGACCTCAGCAGGACGCGCCCCTTTATTACCCGCGCGAAGAGCGATGCGGTTTGTGTATGTGGTTTGAGTGTGGGTCATGGTTATCTTTCGATGGCTGTTTTATTCTCTTCTATAGAAGCCACACTCATAGAGGAGCAGCAGTAGTCCCCCGATCGAACTAACGATCCTGAGCGTAAAGCCGTCAAACTCGCGTCCAGTACCTGTTTAGGTATTGAGTTTGGTTGTCCATGGGTTTATTCAAAGACCTTTACGTACATCATGCTGCTTCCCATGTGTAAGTAAAATAAATAAAAAAAAGGTGGGGTGTAATTTTGATTTAGTTTTCTTTAGTTTTAACTTAGTTAAAGTCCAAGTTTAAGGTACTTTCATCAGACTTTAACAGGTACTGAATTTTTTTGGGGGGTGGTATTGGGACATTTTCCAAGGCTTTTTAATTTTTCTTCTATACTACCGTTGGGAACCGAGGAGGCTTTAGGAATTAAAGAGCTTTTACAAACGATGATGGCAGCTACTTTTAACGGCAACCCCGAGAAAAATCATCTCCTGCTACAGCCCTACCAATGTTAGCGAAGAAACTGAACTAGTCACCTTCTACGATGAGTTATCCTCATTAGTGCGTAGAATCCCGAAACACAACATGTTAGTCATTGGCGGAGACATGAATGCCCAAATCGGGAAAAACGGAAACAACAAATACAGCCTCCACAACACGTCAAATAGGAATGGGCAATATCTAACATATTTCATGATGGATGAAGGGATTCATACTCCCCTTCCCTAAAAAGGGGGACCCCGGATTAGTCAAAAACTACCGAGGCATAACACTTACATCCATAGCAGCCAAAATCTACAATGCCCTACTACGAAACCGCATAGAACCCAAAATCGACAACATACTTAGGAAAAACCAAAATGGCTTCCGAAGAAATAGATCCACGGCCTCACAAATATTAACCATCCGTGGAATCCTTGAAGGTGTACGGGCAAAAAACCTACAAGCGACATTAGTATTTGTTGACTTTACCAAGGCTTTCGATTCCATTCACAGAGGGAAGATGGAACAAATTCTACTAGCGTACGGCATACCTAAAGAAACCGTAGCGGCAATAACGAATCTCTATAGAAACACTAAATTAAAAGTACGATCACCGGATGGAGACACAGAATACTTTGACATTGTAGCAGGAGTACGACAAGGGGACACGCTGGCTCCGTACCTCTTTATCATTTGTCTAGACTACGTACTTAGAACATCGATTGACAAAATCAGAGAGAATGGCTTCGAGCTGACGAAGAAAAGAAGCAGAAGGTACCCCGCAAAAAAAATTACTGACGCCGACTACGCCAATGATATAGCGATACTGGCAAATACACCCGACCAAGCAGAAACACTACTGCATAGTTTGGAACGAGCAGCCGCAGGCATAGGCCTCTATGTTAATGCACACAAAACGGAATATATGTGCTATAATCAAACGGGGGACATCTCCACTCTAGACGGAACCCCTCTTAAACTAGTAGACAAATTCACGTACCTAGGAAGCAGCGTCGAATCAACCGAAAAGGACATCGAAACGAGGTTAACGAAAGCAAGGACAGCTATCAATAGGCTCTCGATTATATGGAAATCAGACCTAACCGATAAAATGAAACGCAGTTTCTTCCAGGCAGCGGTCACATCGATACTGCTATATGGATGCACTACATGGACGCTAACAAAACGACTGGAGAAGAAGCTAGATGGCAATTACACAAGAATGCTGCGTGCAATCCTGAACAAGTCCTGGCAGCAACACCCCACAAGACACTAACTGTACGGCCACCTGCCCCCTATCACGAAAACTATTCAAGTTAGACGAACCAGACATGCAGGACACTGCTGGAGAAGCAGAGATGAACTCATAAGAGATGTACTCTTATGGATCCCCACACATGGCCGCGCAAAAGCAGGACAACCAGCTCGAACGTACATTCAGCGGCTATGTGAGGATACAGGATGTTGTCCTGAAGACCTACATAGGGCGATGAACGATAGGGAGGAGTGGCGAGTGAGGGTCAGGGATATCCGTGCTTCCAGCGCGATATGATGATGATGATATATATAATACTAATTCATGAAACAAACAATGTTCGGGGACATAAGGATAATAAATTTATTTCCATCCTTTTAAGAGCATTAAAAGAGGAGTGGCGAGAGAGGGTCAGGGATATCCGTGCTACCAGCGCGACATGATGATGACATTGATGTAAATATTCATTTATACATATTTGCCCAGTCAGCTGGTGCTATAGAATACACTGACTTCACTGCTGTAGACGGGTAATACCCGCTCCCAACGAGCGTCCTAGATATGACACAAAAAATCTGATGGTGAGGTTCCAGTAATGCAGGAGCTTTTGCGAATTCGGAGTACCCCTTCATTACCATCACTCCCAGGTCCACTGTGGCCCGGAGTGGTAGCAACTGATGAGGGCCCTATCAATGGGTTAAGTACTACTAACGACATACTTATGCTAAACTGAATTGTTTGATTAAAGTAAATAGCTTGGAATAGAAACTTTTTTTTGACAATTAAACCGTACTTACATTTAAACTGCGTGTTTCTGCTTACCTGAATTGTTTGAAATTGAACTGTTTTTGACATTGAAACTGTACGTAATCTAAAATGAATTGTTTGAAAAAAATGAATTGTTTAAAACAGAAATGCCTTTGACAAAATGTGTACTTATGCTAAACTGTTTAAATAGAACTGTTTATTTACATAAAATGGAGTTGGCGTTAAATAACCTACAAAGATTGATATGACATAAAAACCAATCAACCAACCAACCAACCAACTTATATATATATATATATGGCTTAGCACTGAATAACATACAAAGGGTGATATGCCAAACCATCAAGTTCTATTGGAGGGAATTGTATAAAAAATGTTTTGAAATGAAACTAATTAGTTTCTTTATATTTTTAATTGATATAAAATGACAAAATAAAAATAACTTACCCAAAAACGTGCTTAACAATTCCAATGTTTGTAGTTTACTATTTTAATCCAAATGAATATTTGTAACATTAATACGAAGAGTATATGATAAGTTTCCAGACTTTTTTCGCATGGACCTTTAAAATTGTTTTAGTCTCTTGAAAATTCATGATATTATTACTATACATCTAATGAGATAACTGACCAATTTTTATGATCTCAGGTTCAAATGAACAGCTAATGCAAGAATTGGAATGCACCCTACTAAACACTGATTGTCACAGCTGGTGAATTTCAAAAATGCAATCTGACACTTTAGAAGAACGATATGCTATTAAATTCTTTTTTAAACTTGGAAAACGTGTTGCCACAGAAATGGATGGAATGATTCAGACTGCTTTTGGAGTATCTTGCATGATTTGAGCATTCGTTTTTGAGTGACATAAGAGATTCAAGGAAGGTAGGGAGTCTGTGAGGGATGATGAGATGTGTGGGAGGAGTAAGGAAGTCAATACACCACAGTTGATTGGCCAAAGGGTTAGGGATAGGGTTACTATGTTGAGGTTATAAGGGAGTTAAGGAAGAGATTGCGTCGGAAGAGGCCAGCTATCTTCAAATCGGGTCAGTGGCATCTCCACCAGGACAATACACCAGTCCACAACTCCACCCTTGTCACAGACTATTTTACCAAGATGGTCATCGAGACATTTCCTTACCCTGCCTATTGTCCAGACCTTGCTCGCTGTGACTTTTGGTTATTCCCTAAGCTCAGAGGCTGTCGTTATGAGACAATTGTGGAGATGAACGAGGCTGTGACGAGGGTCATTGACACGCTCACACAAGAGGACTTCCATGAGTCGTTCCAGAAGTTGTTGGAACAGTAAAACAAGTGCAATGCAGCTGGAGGAGATTATGTCGAAGGGGACTAGAGTTTCATATGCGTACTATCAATAAAAGTGCCCATACGAAAAAAAAAAAGGTTGGAAACTTATCGTATGCACCTCGTATTTTATTCCATTCATGATTAACTCGATTGTTCAAAAGAATAATAAAAAACTGTACATATATTTATTTAAAGATTCGCAGTAAAGGGATGGTATGACGGCATCTAGTAGACCAGTTAACCTAGCTGGGAAGCAGTTTCTCAACATCCGAGACAGACATCAACACGTAACTAGTAAGAGCATGGACAGCTACCGATAAACTATCGGTCATATGAAAGTCAGATCTGTCCGACAAAAAAAAAAGAGCAGTTTTTTTCTCAGCGGCATCGTCGATACTCTACATGGACGCTAACTAAACGTATTGAGAAAAATCTTGTAGGCAATTACACGGGAATGGTGCGAGCAGTATTGGACAAATCCTGTAGGCAACACCCCACAAAACAACAGCTGTACGGCCACTTCCCATCACGAAACCTATTCAAGTTAGACGAACCAGACTTGCGGGAGACTGCTGGAGAAGTAAGGACGAACTCATAAGCGATATATTCCAGCGGACCCCTTCACATGGACTAGCGAAGGCAGGTCGACTAGCTAAAACCTATATCTAAAATAGATCAGTGCTGATACAGGATAAAGCGTTGAAGACCTCCCTTCC
This sequence comes from Sepioteuthis lessoniana, assembly GCA_963585895.1. Classification (NCBI taxonomy): domain Eukaryota; kingdom Metazoa; phylum Mollusca; class Cephalopoda; order Myopsida; family Loliginidae; genus Sepioteuthis; species Sepioteuthis lessoniana. The sequence goes on from OY757930.1 coordinate 12,570,788, forward strand.
CCTGGAAGATTCGTGCTGGTAGTACAACATGATAATGATGATGATAATGATGATACGCAAATCGCTTAAAAAAACATTTTATTGAATTTAGAAAGGGTTCCAAAACTGAGCAAGATAAAATCCAAAAGAAAGACATTTTCTTTTTTTATTATCTTAAAGCTTCTTCTTTAATATATGAAATTTTAAGCCATGAATTTCGCATACGGTCAGAAACGTATTATATATATATATATATATATATATATATATATATATCAGTTATAAACTGGTTATAAGTTGGCCTGAGTGTATTGGAGTGTGTTACTTCTTTCCCTGGATTGATACACTTACTATTGACTCATACATTTTAATGCTGAGTGTTACCAAGGAGGCGTCAATTACCATTTTTTGAGTCTTTGGTACGACTCGACCTGAGATTGAACCCAAGTCTCCCAGAGAGCGAAGTACCGGTACAATGGCGAGTCGAGTAATAAATATTAAGCTGGTCTCCTTGTTAGTTTCAAAAACTATTAATAAATATGGGAGATTACTTGGAAAAAAATCATTTTTGCTATAATATAACACTGAGGAAGTGAAGTCGTGCCGTTATCAAATTTCACGATAAACTTACAAGACCATTAATCTCAAGTTGGCGCTCAAAATAGCTCTGAATTTTTCAACAATAGAAGTTTATCGTCGAGCTCTAAAAAAGATTTCCGACTTTTAAAACTCCATTATGTTAAGAACCGGACAGTATATAATTTTTTTTTCCTGGTAGCTCTTCAAGTTGCTTTTATTGTCACTGCTAATGTTGTGTTGGGCATTTTTAAGCCATCTAGAAATTTAGCATTCACCTCGATTGACAACGTCTTCTTTATATCACAATGTTTCTTAACGAACTAATTCATGTTTCAGTATAGAGAAGTATGACAGTGATTGAGTGGGACGGAAGGCATTCGTTAACAAGTTTAACACACGTGCAGCAGACCAAATAAAATAAGAATTTAAAAAAGAAATCCATTACAGTCATTGTATTCTAATAAGTATTCGTACATAAGTTTTCCTTTTTAAATAAACGATGTCCATTTTGATAAAAAAGAAATAAATTAATTTTAATTGCTAATTGCTATTTAGGAAATATAATAATTGCTAAAACAAATACAGATAAATTTTGAGGAATTATATATATATATATATATATATAGTCATCCACAGACAGATCTGTTTCGTTCTATCAGAACTCATCAGTGTGGCTAGACAGTTGCGACCCATAGCTGGGATCGAAACCCGTTTTGACTCAAACGCCAAGTCGAAGTCTCCTACCATTCACCCAGGAGCAGCTATTAGCTGCGAAGTAAATTTTAAACGGTTATGAATTACAATTACTATTGTTTACATACATCTGTTCAACCGCTGCCGAGACCTCAATTCAAATACGAAGAGGTTTGCAATGAACGCTAATGGCAACACGATTACTTCTTTGCCAGAGAACTCAACCCTACGGGGATAAGGGAGTATATATCTCAATAGTCATCCACAGACTATATATATATATATATATATACATATGAGGATGAAGATAGTTCAAAAAGTTCAAACCTTCAACCAGAATGATTTGTCGAAAATGAGAATATTTCATTATTCTTTTACTATTCTTCACACTGGAATCAATTCACTTAGTCCAACTATTCACAATCTTTAAAAACTCGTCATGAAAGAAGGTGCGATTCTTTTCCTCCACCACATTTAATATCTCATCATTGTTCCCAAAATGATGACAGTGCTGGTTGGATTCGAGTTTAAGATGTTAGATGAAGATTATGTTGTAAGTAGGACGGGATAGCAATTTTAAGCCATAGAGACCTGCTTCATTTTGCGTTTCAATTTGATTACTTCTTTTATTTGCTTTATTTCCGAAGTATCGTACTGTTCAGTATTTTTCCGGGTAGTCTGTCATCATTACGCCTTCAGATATACAAGTAACTGAAGACATTAGGTTGCCAATAAACGCTACTTGCTTGAAATTCTTCAGAAGAAGAGAATTAGAGAGTTTCAATTGAGTTCTCTGAATCTTTGATTAAAGTTCAAAGTGGTAAAACAGTTGAGTTAACAATTTGCTGCGGAAATAGCTATGGTGAACCACATGTGAATTCGAAGAGTCCAAAAAGCGTTTAAAATTTTCAGCATCCTATCAGACGTCAACATTTTTGAAAAAAAAACAATTTAAACCGAATTACAACTAATGCCTATTGGCTTACCTATTTGTTGGACAGTATAACGTCTTTCATGCAAAACTATACAGTGAATGGCATACAGTTTTTCATCACTAATTGAGGTTTTAAGACAAACTGAGCGAGGGTCATATTTTTTGCCATTGATACCACGCCTGATATCTTACAACCAAGTTCTTCTCAGTTGAATAAGAAGGTGATGCCCCAGCAAGAATATATTTTACGAACTCACGGATTCCTTGACTGTCATACCTTGACTTTCTAGGTAATTCATAATGCCTCAGACGTCTCTTATGTTCATTTTTAGATATATTGCACCGCCTTTGCTTTATAAGGGCCTCACCTGAACAGAAATTGACAAATAAATTAGAATGAGTATTTCTACTTTCAAAATAAGTTCACCCTACAGAAATATTCAGTTTCGGCTTTTGGGTCAATTAGGACGTTTTAAGCGATCGTTTTATATATATATATATATATATATACAAACTTTTCAAACGTGAATTATTTATACAGATATTGCCGACATTTCGCTCCAATTGTCCATATTCATGGTACTGTAAGTATTATTTAATTTTTCATCCGAAAAAAAATATAAATACTTTCTCTGATAAAACAAAGAAAAATTATGCTGTCGGAATATGGATGTATGGGCTGAATCATAGGTAATGTTTATATAAATAATTCATGGTGTAAAATTGTTTTTTGCTAATATATATATATATATATATATATATATATAAGGTATTCTTCCATCCAGTAAATCCGGAGTTGGGAACAATTCGGTCATGACAAATACGTAATTCAAATTTCTAATATTCAAATATTCCCGGTAAAGAGCTCAATGTAAATAAAATTCATTTAGCAAATAATATTATTTCAAGAAAAATACAATATTCAGTCACATTAGGTTAATAAATTTATTTCCACCCTGTTAAGAGCATTGATATGAATAAAGGACTCTAAAACAATTATAAAAGGGGCTTCATCCGATCCAGTAGGAAAATATTCCTAACTATTTATATTAATTTTCCTACTGGATCTGATGAAGTCCTGTTAAAAATTATTTTAGTGCCTTTGATTCATATTAATGCTCTTAAAAGGATGGAAATAAATTTATTATCCTTATGTCCCCGAACATTTTTTGTTTCATGAAATAATATTATATATATCATCATCATCATATCGCGCTGGAAGCACGGATATCCCTGACCCTCTCTCGCCACTCCTCCCTATCGTTCATCGCCCTATGTAGGTCTTCAGGACAACATCCTGTATCCTTACATAGCTGCTGAATGTACGTTCGAGCTGGTCGTCCTGCTTTTGCGCAGCCATGTGTGGGGATCCATAAGAGTACATCTCTTATGAGTTCATCCCTGCTTCTCCAGCAGTGTCCTGCATGTCTGGTTCGTCTAACTTGAATAGTTTTCGTTATAGGGGGCAGGTGGCCGTACAATTGGTGTCTTGTGGGGTGTTGCTGCTAGGACTTGTTCAGGATTGCACGCAGCATTCTTGTGTAATTGCCATCTAGCTTCTTCTCCAGTCGTTTTGTTAGCGTCCATGTAGTGCAGCCATATAGCAGTATCGATGTGACCGCTGCCTGGAAGAAACTGCGTTTCATTTTATCGGTTAGGTCTGATTTCCATATAATCGATAGCCTATTGATAGCTGTCCATGCTTTCGTTAACCTCGTTTCGATGTCCTTTTCGGTTGATTCGACGCTGCTTCCTAGGTACGTGAATTTGTCTACAAGTTTAAGTGGGGTTCCTTCTAGAGTGGAGATGTCCCCCGTTTGGTTATAGCACATATATTCCGTTTTGTGTGCATTAACATAGAGGCCTATGCTTGCTGCTGCTCGTTCCAAACTATGCAGAAGTGTTTCGGCTTGGTCAGGTGTATTTGCCAGTATCGCTATGTCATCGGCGTAGTCGGCATCGGTAATTGTTGTTGCGGGGTATCTTCTGCTTCTTTTCTTCGTCAGTTCGAAGCCATTCTCTTTGATTTTGTCAATCGATGTTCTATGTACGTAGTCTATATGTATATATGTATATATTAGTTACATGGTTGCTTATCTGCGACTATTGCTATTATGCCGTTTTTAGGCGACAATTATCAGGCAGAAAAAGAAAGATTTGGGAGAAATAGAAAAAAATTGAAAAGATATGATCAAAAGAACTTTTAAGTTAGAGTTGCGAATAAATCTTTTTGTTTGGTGCGTGTGGTTGGTGTCTATGTGTGTGAGGGTTATATTTGTGAATGTTTTGTGGGGTCATAAATGGGATTGTCAGTGAGTGAGTGTGTATGATCATTCATACGTCGCGAAGTAGATTACGGTTGTATCATGATTTTATAAGTACCGGTGTGTTAGAAAAGGTGGCATAAAGAGAGAGACGGGGAGGTGCCCGTTGTGTAATGGTTATCGTTGTAAGAAATGGATGATGAGGCAACTAGTCTAGGAGAAGAAAAACTCTGAATTCAAACCTGTTAAACTCCGCTTAAAAATTAACCTTGTGTCATATCCTACACCAGCGGAGGGGTTGGGTGGTGTAATGGTTATCGACGTAGGAAATGGACACGGTGACACGAGTTCAAATCCTAGTCAAGACTGATTGAATTTCACATAGCACTAATCCCCTTGGGAAAGGTATGAATCCAATTATTCTCCCTCCAGCTATGGATAAATAGTAGGGCAGACTAGGTTCTTCAGGCTTGGTGAGGCAACTAGTCTAGGGGAATTCAAGCCGATTAAACTCCGCTTAAAAATTGGCCTTGTGTCACATCCTGCCTGAGCGGAGGGGTTAGTAAATATGATAAATAGAGAGACGGTTGGTGATTTGGACGAATAAAATTGGTGATTGAGCACTCTTTAAGAAACTTGAAATAATAGACTTTAATTCGTTTTAAGGTTTGTTATTAGATCTGCTGTAGCAGAGCCACTTTTTCTTGATAACATTTCTTTTTTGCTTCTATCTATTCATATATATATATGTATATATATATATCTGACCGATAAAATTAAACGCAGCGTCTTCCAAGCAGTGGTCGTGTCGTTACTGCTATATGGATGCACTACATGGACGCTAACTAAGCGGATGGAAAAAACGTTTGACAGCAACCACACAAGAATGCGACGAGCAATTTTGAACAAGTCCTGGAGGCAACAGGCCACAAAGCAGCAGCTGTACGGCCTCCAGCCTCCCATCATGAAAACTATCAAAGTTAGACGAACTAGATATGCAGGATACTGATGTACTCCTATGGACCCCCTCACATGGTCGAGCAGAAGCAGGGCGGCCAGCTCGCACCTACATACAGCAGCTCGGTGAGGATACGGGACGTAGCCCTGAGGACCTGGTAGGAGCGATTAATGATAAGAAGGAGTGGCGAGAGAGGGTCTGGGATATCTGTGATGGTGGCACGTCAACATGATGAGATGATATGTATATATATATATATATATATATATATATATATATATATATATATATATATATATATATATATCCACCGAGGTTAATTCTAAATAATCTAGTCATTACAGTCTTTTCACAGCCTTTAATGCTGAAGAAAGGGTTTTAAATTGTTTGGTTCTTTTGTTCTTTCAACATTTGTCAGAGATCTGTCTTCTTCAATTATTGTCACTCTTCTTTATTTATATTGAAGAAGGATCATGCGCTTTAAATTGGAAGCAACATTTTTAGAGAAAAAAAAAGAAAGACAGAGAACATTGAAAAAAGAATACAGCTAAATCACCGCTACAATAACTAACTAGTCAACAGAATAAAGTGCATTGTATAATAAAGCTAAAACAACAAAGATTTCTGAAGAAACTCACCCCAAAAAGAATCCTTCTGAACGAACATTAGAAATCTTATCCGAAAATAACCAAAAATATTCAGAAAAGAAGCAACAAGACCAAAGGAGAAATCAGCTCAATACAAACCACACTACATATGAGGAAATTCTCAAACAAGTAATAAACCAACCGGTATACAAACACAAAACCTTATCCTGGTAAACATCCAGAAAGAAAAAAAATCGTGGAAACTGGCCGAAAATGGAACTATGATTGGCCGAAGCAGGATATGCTGTAACATTGATTCCTTTGACACTCTCTGGCTACTCGTCCCTATCGGTCATTACTTGATGCAAGACATCTACAGACATCAAGTGTTTGCGTAGAGTTAATGAATGTTACCTTTTGCTGGCTGGCAAACATTGATGTATCCTTGTGTAGAACATAGCTAATGGTTTTATTCTTGCTTTTCCAGTTGTACACTGAATGTCTTTTTAGTCTTGCATGGATGGTCTGAGAGATAGGAAATAATTGGTCGTACAACATCTGTTTATAGGGTGTTGCTTCCAGGATTTGTTCATCGTAGAACGTAACATTCTTATGTTGTTCCCATATAGTTTGTTTTCTAAAAGTGTTTCTATGAAAACTAAAAATTACAGCCATACAGTTACACTATTACGTCTTCAGTTTGAAAGAATCCTCATATTTTTATCAGCGTGTTCAGATATCCAAATAACAGATAACCTGTCAACAGCAGTCTATATTTACCTTTTCGTATACTGACATCCCTTTCAATAGATGAAATATTGTCACGATGATTGTGAACTGGTCAGCTAATTTCTAGAATTTGCTTTTAATGTGGAGATGGTAACATCTTGTTAAAACTTGACCTATAAGAACAAATCATTCCCCATTAGAGAATGGATTGAAAGCAAATGCTATATTTCGACGATTATAGAAACAGACGAACATAAACAGGTAAAAAATCTTCAAACATTAACCTACAAATAGTTTAAATATCAAAGTGAACCATCCTCAAAAGAACGCTCAGAAACATACTTGACATGTGTGTTGCCATATAAACATCTGCGTAAGCAAATGTCTACGTCAAAAATTAATCTGATCTGCTACGGCTACTTTAAAACATCTCCCATCAATCGCACAAATATGCCTCCCACGTTGGATTCATAAAACAACTATTTGTAACAAAAATAGTCATCTAACGAAGTGATATTTTACATTACTGATTTATTTTTCTCCACTTCTTTTATAGCATATTGACTTAACAATATTCAAACATTCTTTTTTTTTATTTTCCAAAATACTCCACCAGATGACTTCTGTTCGAAATTAGATATAAATGATTAAACATTAAAAAGTAATTTTAGAGAAAGATTACTACTTGTCTAATCCCATTCCTTCATCACACACACACACACACACACACACACACACACACACACACACACACACACATATATATATATATATATATATATATATATATATATATATGTATGTATGTATGTATGTGTGTGTGTGTGTGATATAGAAAGAGAGAGAGACTGACAGTATGTGAATGTGTATGCTTGAGAGATTGAAAGACACTGTCATTGTATGAGTGAGTATGTGAGAGAGAGAGAGAGAAAAAGGGAGCGAGAGAGATAGTGTATGCATGCTTATGTGTCAGAGAGAGAGAGAGAGAGAGTGCGTGTGTATATGTGTTTGAGAGAAAGCCTGAGAATGTGTATTTATGTGTGTATGTGATAGATCGAAAAAGAACGAGAAAAATACTGTGTGTGTGTGTGTGTGTGTGTGTGTGTGTGTGTGTGTGTGTGTGTGTGTGTGTGTGTGTGTGTTTTCAGTATAGATATACAGATAAGTCCGCGAAGAAAACTTTTCATTTACCATAGCCGTGTCTAAGTGAAACTTAATTATTACTAGCTTATCAGTCACTTTACACAACAATGCCTTTTTTACCCGTATAATATTCTAACAAACTAGAGTTTATCTGCAAAACGAAGATAGTAACTTAAAAAATCGATGCTAACAATTACAAAGGAAAGCATATATATATATATATATATATATATATATATATATATATATATATGCGTGTGTGTGTTGGTTCATTATATAAGTTGTTTGCAATTCTTGGTCTGCCTTGCTGAAATAATAACCCATCTCAATGCAAACATGCCTTAACGGACAAAATGCATCACGAGCGGGAATTCGCAAATAAGACGTAAGTTATGGTTATTTTTTTCACAATTATTAATTTGTAATTATGATTGATTATGTTATTCTGCAGAAAGGTTCATAATTCTTCCTTATATCAAGTTGCTTGCCTGGATTTTTTGGATCAGCATCTCTCCAATTACGTTTTACATAGAATCATAATGAGTGAGTTTGGTATTCAAGTCACTTTTGGAATCATCTCTTCAATAGTTATTTGCGTAATGACCAAGCATTTAATGAAAGATGATCCCTTTAGAAGCCTTCTCCTCTACCTTATATTTAACAGGGCTTTGTGTACTTAAGCCTTTTTTCTAAATCAATAAAATAGCGGCAGTTTTCAATTGGAAAGAATATTGCTGCAAAAAAAAAACATCGAATGCAATTACATTCATCTCGTATTTTTAAATCTCTGTTTCTCTTTCACTTATCACGTAATCATCGTTTTTTTTTGTTTTTGTTTTTTTTTTCGTGAAGGGTGGAACTCAAATACTGTCCCAAAGTCAGGAATAGGGTGTTAGATCCTAACCCTCTCAAGATCGACAACCGATTTTAATTGAGTGTTTTTCTACTATTAGACATGTTACCATACCAAGTTTAAAGAGAACAATTTGCCCAATAATTTTCCCATAGCTGAAAGGGGAAAAAGTGGAAATCATACCTTTCAGAACAGTTTTAATGCTATTTGAGGGGCAAACAGCCTCGTTCACTATTTCAAATCCGATAGCAGAATCAAATTTTCTCCAGCGATAACCACCAGCGCTTTTGCTATATTTACGGCAGTTCAAATTCAGACATATATCCTTACAGAAATTAGATAACCTGAATATTTCTATATACCAAAATAGATTTAGTGGTTAGGAAAAGCGATACTAATAAAATGTTTATAACAGAATATCCTGCTGTTGTAGGCCAGATTAAAAAAATGGAATCTGTACTTCATGATACCAAATTATTTTCCCTCTCGTAATATGAATTTTACACACCTAAATCTACTATAAATACACACATTTACTTAATAATTTGATCTTATAATGACATTTCAACCTTTGTATCTTATTTAATGTCAAAGCCATTCTCCTAGAAGGACAGTAGTTGTACTATTTAACCCAAATTCCCAAGGGTATTTGTGCGAAAGTGAACATAATAGCGCGACTGGGGTTCGAACTCGCTTAATACGATTGCGCAGTCCATCGTTTTAACCATTACACCACGAGGACACCCAATTTACGTAATAGGAATCATACATATATACAAACATACGTATATGCATAGTATCACTTTCAGTCTTCACTTTCTGTATAGGATGCTGTCAGGATTTCCTAAACTTGACTAACAAGTAAACTTTTCAACAGAGTAAGAAACAGGGTGGAAAACAACAGGTACTTCTGTTCTTATATAGTAACCCATCTAAGTTCTGAAAATGTTCCTAAATGCTAAATGCTTCGAAGTTCAATCGGGAAACGGTACTTACTGAGTGTCTTGATTTTAACTCATCATGTTACTTGTACAATGATTCAGGATATATTTACTTGTCTTTGGTATTAGATTATTTGGATAAATCTGCTATGTAAATCATTTATTTGAGTGCCAAATTCAATTATAATTCTTTTAAATCTCGTATAAAGCACATCAGTTTTTTTTAAATTTCTAATTTTTATTTTTTGATAAAAAATATTCGTAATAAGATATTGATAGGCCATATATATTTTCCTGATAAACCATGCAGAAATATTATTTTATGGAGTCATATTTTTGTGAACTAGCAAATTTAATGTGGCTTTTAGAATTAAAAGTAGTTTGGTAATTTTCATAAAATAGAAGAATAAATGTTGACTCACTAGACCTAAAACAGTTAAAAATAATATTAGTCTGTGAAACTATTTTGGTGACGATTATATCACGTCAGTCTTTCGTAAGCCGAATTATTCTTATTTGGTTTCGACAAAAATAGTTTTTGTTAACGTAAAAAAAAAAAAAAAGAAAAAAAAGGATAATACGCCTCATAACAAATGCATAACTTGTAAAACATTCAGGGATTGAAAAGGTAAGTCATCTTTAAAATATTTATGAATGTCGACATTATTCAATCATGGTGGAAATCATGGTATGTTTAAAAATTGCTATCTTCAGATTAAACTGGAAACATTATCAAAAGATTAACTTGAAAATAGGAAAAAACAGATTTATTTCAGGTTTATCCTGCATTAATGGCTACTATCTTAGCACTTTTTTGGTTGAAAAAATAATTGTTTCTTAATGATTTATTCATTATCTATATATATATATATATATATATATATATATATATATATATATATATATATATATATATATATATATATACGTGTTTCAGCAAGTCAATATGTGTATGTTCATGTGAGTTACTATCTATGAGCGTGTGTCTTTCTTTTGCATTGGTATTTGTTCAAAATAATCAAACGAAAGAAGGATATATATATATATATATATATATATATATATATATATATATATATATATATATATATTGATGTTTGCCTTTAATTCTATCCTTACAGAATTGGAACTTCAATGTTATCAAAATTATCATAATCCCATAATCATCAGCCGTGAATTTTTAATGAAATAACAAATCTTGAATAAGGAAATAAAGACTTGGCTAAAAATTTAAACTGTTGGCATATTTGTTAAGTTTGTTTTTTTAAACAGTTATGTTTCAGAAACCAGAATCTGTCCTCGAGAATGAGGGGCCCAAAATTCTCAGGGATTTTGATATCCAAACAGATCGCGTAATCCTTGTCCGAACGTCCGACCTAGAGATTGCAAAAAGAACCAAATGAGCGAACTTCCCGAATAATGGACTTTACTCTTCCGGCAGACAACAGAGTAAAAATCAAAGAAAAGGAAAAGAGAGACAAGTACTAACGACTTGCCAGAATTGCACAAATGTATTGGGCCGCCAGGAACGCTTTTCAAACGCTTGCAGAGGGGCTGATAGAGTTGGTATTTCGACGAAAAGCCAAGATAATTTAAACTTAGAATTGATAAAATCTCTCAGAATACTCAGGAAAGTTCTGGAAATTTCTGGCCATTTGCTGTCACTTAGACTCCCTTGAATAGACCTTTAGTTAGCACTTCTGTGGAAAACTCGCAAAGAAAAGAAATAATAATAATAATAATAATAATAATAATAATAATAATAATAGTAGTCCCTAAAGTTGTTTACGCTGCCCAAACTATATTTTCAATCATACGTAAATAAAAATGTTATTTGCCATATAATTTTCCCGAACTGATGGATACTAAAACTAAACTAAGAGACACATCCTGATATTATATAGGTGAAGCCGTTTTAACAGATCACCTATCGAAAATAAAAGTAGATAAAAGTCCGTATATATCTGTGAACTCTGGCTAAGAAAAACAACCATCAATCATCATTGTCATCATCCACATCATCAAGTCGCATTGAAAGCATGGTTTCTCTCTCTCTCTCTCTCTCTCTCTCTCTCTCTCTCTCTCTCTCTCTCTCTCTCTCTCTCTCTTATCAATTTCTCCCGGCACGTCTTTCAAATCACATAATCAGTTCGTACAGAGATGATGAAAGTAAGTTCTTCCGGGACGGCCAAAACAGACACCTTCAGCAGAGTTGCGCATGTCTTTTTCATCAGAATTGGATGTGTTTCGGGATGAAAAGAACGTGACCGTCCGGCAGTTATTTCGTGGAATGTTGCTACTAGGATTTGTTCAAAAAAGCTCTTAGTATTCTTGTGTAGTTCGCATCTAGCTTTTTAACTATGCTTTTTGTTAACATCTATGCCGTGCATCCATATAATTGTATTGAAGCATCTATAGCTTGAAAGAAATGCCCGTGGTGTAATGGTTATCGTCGTAGGAAATGGACACGGCAACACGAGTTCAACTCCTGGACGAAACTGATTGCATTTCACGTAACACTAATACCCTTGGGAAGCGTATGAATCCAGTTATTCTCCCTCCAGCTATGGGTAAATAGCAGAAAAGACTAGGTTCTTCAGCCTTGGTGAGGCAACTAGTCTAGGAAAAGGAAAACTCTGAACACAAACCTGTTAAACTCCGCTTTAAAAAATTGTCCTTGTGTCATATCCTGCCTGAGAGGAGGGGTTGATAAATGTATATAGCTTGAAAGAAATCACGTTTTACTTTATCAGATAGATCAGACTCCCAGATGATCGATAATCAATCGGTAGCGGTGCACACTTTAGATCAGCGGATATTAAAAAAATAAAAAAACAACTTTATTAAAAAAGAAATGTTGTATCATTATTGGTGCTAAAAGTATTTTAAAATAAATGTCAAAAATTGGAAATTTAAAAAAAATAAGGCTTGAAATTGTCAGATAAACTGCGTTATTAAGATAAACAGCGATATTGTTTTCTGTGTTCATTATCACTTGATTTCCTGTGAGATTTACGCTTCATTGGTTGTATTCTGATTGCTTTAATGTCTAGAAAAAATATTTCGTCCTTTCAAAGACAGTGAATCTAAAGCGCGGTTTTTAATGAATATCTCGGTTACTCATTAATATAACACAGTACAATGTCAACTACTAGAGCAATAGTTCGATCGAAAAATCACATTAGAGGAAGTCACCGATGACTGCTATGTTGGCGATGGTAAAATGTTGTATGAGTAAGGAAAAACACAAAATCACGAACACACATCTTGTTTTAAGCGAACGGAATTTGTTGCCTTATTTTCTCATTTCAGTCACTGAGACGTGGGGAGCAAGAAAAATGGATAGTAGGCACAATATGCAGTTTAACTTTTTCTTTCTTCTATGATTAGACACTTCTCGTATCTCTGATTCGTTTTCTTTGCAGTTAAACCTTTTCCCGTTCGTCGGTAACCACCGAAAAGGAGGTTAAATCAAGAAATTCGTCGTTTTATATCGGAATTAAGAGAACATACTACCCATGCTTCTCATGAAAATTTAGACGACCGATCAGTAGTGATCTTGTTCAGGTTCCATCCTCAGTGCTAGATGAAGCATATTTTCTTACGTCGGTTAAACTGGATGAGATGCTGCACTTTGTTAATGTATATTTCTTTCAAATGCTGTTTTGTAGGATAAAATACCTATTCGAATCCCAGGACTATTTGCTAACAATGTTTCGCGTGAAAATTAATGTGGTTTAATTTTTATTGTTGATGGTGGTGTTTCACTTGATCGAGTGATTGTCAAAAAAATCAGCGGCTGAGTAGACTTTCTTGTTCAGGCTGACCACAAGGTAAAACAAAAAGAAAGTAAAGAGAAAGATAATTACCTGAACCTTGCTTGAGAACTGATAAATATGAACTTGAAAGTCAGGGTGACACCAATCGTGAATGGTGCTCTCGGTACAATAACCGAACGATTGGTACAGGCGCTGGAGGACTTGCAGGCAAGAGGACAAGTAGAGACCATCAAAATGACGGCTTAATTATGATCGGCAAGAATATTGATTAGAGTCCTGGAGACGTAAGGAGACTTGCTGTTACTCAAACTCCAGTGAGAAGCCATCAGCTTACAATGGTGTGAAAATTTAACAAATGAGTTGAACACTAATTATTTCATCAAAGGAATAAACACCAGACATTTCTTTTTGTTGCCTAATCTGGACCTTTCTTTGAATGGTAAAAGAAATCTGAAAAATGGAACCAATAACAAGGAAATTGATAACTCTGTTGATGACTATGAACCAATCCTTACATTCAAGAAATTACATAAACATACTAAATTAAGAGAAGAAGGAGGAAGAGGATCCGCCCGCGTTGGTAACTGCGAAGAACATATATACAAGAGATCGAGGATTACATCATAAGGAGAAAAGAAAGATTTCACAAAGCTGCTAGTAACAGCACAACCCCGGACATAAACAGAAAAACTAGGTAACAGAAATGCAGATAAAAACAGATGTATAGAGATTTCAAGCGACAAATAAACGAAATTGAAAGAAAGCCTGGTCATATTTACAAAAGGGATAAAAAATAAAAGAAATCGAAAAGATAGTTAAATCCTTTGAGCTTGCCAGAGAACTGAGAAAGCTGTGAAATTGAAAGGATAAAGTAATACTTTAGTATTTTATACTCTCAGAACGGTACCCTGGAGCTTGGAGAAGGGTGTAGAGGAATTGAAAATCAGTGTGATAATAGAACTCAACCAGGCTACAACATTGTTGAGAGCGGCCTGAATCCTGAGAAGAGTCCTGGGGACATTGTGAGATTTCCTCTCAGTCAGAATCCAGTGAAAGACCACCAGTTAACACTAGAGTGGAAAAGTCACTAGAATTGAAATAATAATGATCCTTAGAAAACAATTATTCTTTCAAGTATCTATTGGCTTGAGTAATATATGATTTCCATTTTAGTAAAATATATATTTTTCATGAATCATTTAACAATCCCTCATTTTTATTCAATAGTATATTCTTCATTATTTTTTATCATATTTTTTGATTTATCAAGTACTTTGTTATTTGCTCCACAGAATTATTCCGCTTGTTTAGAGCGACAAGCTTTCAGCAAACGTTTTTACGTGATCTTGTTAAAAAATATTTTTGTAATTCAGAGAATTTTGTAGAAAACGGAATTGATCCAAAATATGGTGGATGGGAATGAAAAGACTCTCCTAAATACAATATTTTTCGTACATGATTCTTGCCAAATGTGGTTTCTCGTTACCATAGAGAAGAAAAGAGTTTCTTCATATGACCAGGGTGTTTCTTCAACATTTTTTTTAATAAGCTGTTCCCATATTTTTCAGGTGGTTATAGATTATGGATTGGGATGTGTTCAGGTTAAGGGATAATTCTCGAGTACCTTTACACTGGTATTGTATTTCACCAATTTTCTTGAAGCTTCTTGATCGATATCTGATGAATATTCTGGTCGAGGTTCATCTAACGATGCATCGTCAGAAGAAAACTGAAAACCGATATCGAATTCGACAGGAATGACACTTTATCCATAAGAATTACAAATTTTCTAAGCTTTTTCTGTGACATTTTTGTAATTCTAAAATCCAATCACATTAATTGTATGTCCTCGGAAATACGCATATAATACAAAACACAAACACGTACATAAAGAGAAAAACAAATTTATATATTAAAGTAAACAAGTAATACAATATCGTCACTGTAGCTTTTGCTACTAAGAGTAATTGTCCCACGCCCCTATAAGCGGGGGAGTACGGCAAGGTCTTTTTTCAAGGTAGATAGGTGCGTAGGACTGTAGCCCAGATTTGCCCGGCATTTCCAAATATAACCCAGGCTTCGTTGGCATTCCCTAGAGAAAGGGCGCCCGAGGTGTCAGGAAATAAACCTAGCCCCTACGAGGAGGGTTAAAGCCTGGGGGGACGGACCCCTGAGACTCGAGAAATAAGACAGTCTCGGTCGCGTAACGCAAATGCTAGGCCTACCCAGCACCCTCTCCAGGCAGCCTCGATTGACTACCATCTCCACAGATGTGACACATCCGACCAGATTCTTACAGCTAATACCACGGCTAGTCGAAGTGTGACACATCTACTGAATTTGTACAGTTGTGCAACACTATAAATGCGTTGCTACCAACGGTATTTGTTGCATTCCCCACCAAATGGGTGAGAGTTGCACTAGGCCATTTTTAAGGTGGGTCTAGGTACATGGTCGCAGCCCAGACGCGCGTGACATTCCCAAAAATGCATCAGGCCCCGTCGATATTCCTCTAAGAGGTGCTTCAGCTGCCAGGCGAAAAATGTAGCCCATCCGAAGAGGGGCAGAGTCTGGAAAGACGGTTCCCTAAGGTTCATGTAATCTCAGTCTTGGCTTCGTGACGTAAATGCTAGGCTTCCTCGGTACCCGTACCAGGCAGCCTCTGCTGACTACTCAATCCAGAGACGAGACACACCCGACTAGATCCGTGCCGCTGATACCACGGAATGCCGAAGGATGCCCCATCTTATGGATTGTTTCAGTTTGGCAACACTGCAACAGCATTACTACCAACGGTATTTGTCATATGCCCCACCAAACGGACGATGAAGTGTGCTTCATCTACTGACCTGATACATTTGGCCAACATTGCTACCAAATCGCTGAGTGGATTATTGTCAAATGTTATATCCTTATTGATCGAATCCACTGTATATTAAAAATAGGGGTTATACTACAGCAATTACATTTCGATTTTACAGTCAGTTCTGTAATTTTGAGCGCGTCAGATCACAGATAAAATTGTGGTGCCCCCGCTTACACTAATGAAAAAAAAAGTGATCAAGGAAGCAATAAATAATTAGACAAATTACTGTTTCTTTTGAAATATTACAAGTTTGAAACCTGTTTTTGAAAAATGGAAATTTTTCAGTTGTTAACACAATGTTCTAAAAACAAATAATTTGCAGATAAATAGTATCGAGTATACGTATCGAGTAGGAATATATTGCAAGCAGATCTATTGGACCCATAGATAGATCACTGCCAGGTACAAAGAGTCTGGATCAGAGTAGATCAAGGAGTAATGGCAATAGAGGAGTAATCCTACTCCTCAGATCTCCAAAAGGAAAACATCTCCACGAGATGTACTTAGCGTGGAGTCTTAATCATCTCATGGTAATCTTATTATGAACCTCTCAAAAAGGGCGGTTTTTATTCTCTTCAATATGATTATCAACTTTTTAAAAAATTCTACTCAATGTAAATATTCTCTTTTCAATTCATTCTTGTAAACGCACTTCTTTAAGTAGACGTTCGCTCAGTAGGTATTGATAACGAATACATATCTTTATATAATAGTGAACCGGTATGAATGAGAGCATTAATTACTTATGTACCTGTTATACTGCTTATATATATAGATATATATATATATATATATATATATATATATGCTGAGTGTCGCATGAGTACATTATTAAAAAAATAACTTGAAATTAAAAACAAGTTCGCGAACTCATTTAGAAAACCAAAATTCCATACAAAATTGTAATTGTAAAATTATTTTTAAAAAGTCTCCTGTGTATTTTATAAAACGATGTTTATAAAAATTTAATTATCTAGAATTCAAAACAAATTAAATCAAATAATTATTGTGAAAGGCGAAGTTCAAAACAAACTATTAAATGTAGAACGTTTTTTTCAAAAATTCGCTGTCTATTGTCTGACCAACTTTGATTCAAAAATAAGAGGAATAAAAATTCACAACGTACTTAAATGTTGAAACTAAATAATTCAGAGAAAAATGAGTTTGTAATTAGAAAGTAAATTTCCTTCCGGTCAGTCTAAATAAAATAAATTGCACACAATTCAGAACATTTGATATCTTTTGAGATGTACTAGGTTTTTCAGAAAAAAGCTGATAGCATTTGAAATGTACTGGGTATTTAAAAAAAAACGACTTTATGATATATCTAGCGTGTTTTCGAAAAAAATAATTTGAGATGTGCTGGGTGTTTCAGAAAAAAACTGACATTACTTTGTAATGCTATAGTTTGACCAGTTGTGATTATTAATGATTCAAACAGTAACGAAAGGTATAGAAATAACACAAAATTCAATGTTTAGTGTTTCTCTTTTCTGGCATAGAAATACGATTTACCCTAATAAGCAAAGACGTTTAAACATTAAATATCAAATTTTGAGTTGATTCTATCTATTCTATTAACATATGTAATCATTTGAACGAGAATTAGTCAAATTTTTAAGATACGATCTGAGATAACAGGATGTTTCAGAAGAAAAAAAAACAGACTTATATCTTACCAGTTTAATCTACTAAAAAAAAGCGTGCTAAACTTTTTCATTCTTCTTTCTTTTGGCTGCAGGAATTTTTTTTTTTATAACCTGGCATTATTTATTTATAATGTAGCAATTCCAACATTAACATACCGAATCAACCGTCAAAATAAACAATGATTTTTTCTTCTTCGTAACATAAATGTTAAACAAATTGTGGGTGTCCTTTTTAATGCACATGTTGTAAAGCAAAACGGATACTCCAAATTTGTTACTAAAATTCCATAAAAAAAAAAAGAAAGGCGAAAACTTACCACAGTAAGAAAAAAGGCATTTAGAGTTTCCACTCAAAGACAATGATTTGCGAGATCTTCTCGTAAAGGCCGTCATCATCATAATCATCATCGTCGTCACCATCAACATTATCATCATTATCATCGACATCAAGGTGTGATGAGAGTACGAATTCCTATAAATCATTCGCGCCATACGTATCAATCGTTCATCGTTTTTGGTAGGTCATTTGGAGAGTATCCAGTGTCTGCACACGATTTGAAAATGAAACGAGCACACAGAAATTTCCAGATAATGTAAACATCAGAAAGTAAAGGGTTAATTTTCCATTATTTAAAAAAAATAATCATTATTATAAATATATAATTTGTACAACTAAATTTAAATAACACTGTTTTTCCCCCATTAACAATATTTCCCAGATTGTTTTTTAAAAAAATCAGACTCTGTTGCATTTATTGTTTGGGTTTAATTGCGATTAAGTTGAACAATCATGATTTTTCACCATTCATAATTTCGCGAAGCAGTTTCTTTTCCCAATAGGAAAGTTTTTGTTGTTAGCTCGCTTAATTGTTTTGGCTACCTGCTATTCAATGTTTTTTCTACGCTGTCTAATTCCCAGCATTTTTGTATGAAGGAATAAAACATTTCCTTAAGCTCAGCATGTCAATACAATTTATTCTTAAAATCTGCTGAAATAGAAGGATGA
Source organism: Sepioteuthis lessoniana (assembly GCA_963585895.1). Classification (NCBI taxonomy): domain Eukaryota; kingdom Metazoa; phylum Mollusca; class Cephalopoda; order Myopsida; family Loliginidae; genus Sepioteuthis; species Sepioteuthis lessoniana. The sequence goes on from OY757930.1 coordinate 12,589,748, forward strand.
CGTAGCGTTGAAGACATTTGAAACATTTTTAGAACTTGTTTACGTTTATGATTTTATATATATTTCTATATGGTGGAAAAAATAAAATTGTATCAGCAAGTAAAAAAAATATTTCGTGTAAAGACAATTACATTGGAACATGTTGAATGGAATGGAAATAAGACTTGAAGAAGCTTATACAGAAAGAATACAGGTTCTCTTAATTACAGAAATAAAACACCGAAAAATATCAGCATCTATTAAAGTAATGATGTGTGAAAAGCACAGATAGTGGCCAACTGATGGACTATTTATAAGATATATTGTCATTCGATTTTAGTATTTTACTCCAATTTCAGATAAAATGTCCTACAAATAGAATTGCCTTTTCATCTTTATCCTTTTTATCGACTATCAAAATATTTCTCTTTCTCAAATGTGTTGTCTGATACCACAAATGTAACGTGATGTTTGTTTCTTTTTTTCATCCCAGTTATGTTACCACAAATTAACAACTTCATTTCATTGCTGGTAAAAGTAAATTTGGCGACCGTAATTGTGGGTGACCCGAAAGCTCCCTTTTCCATAACTACTACACTGAGGTGTAGGGGGGGAGATACTCCTTTCCCTGAATTGCTCCACTTTACCCTTGATACATACCTTATATTCCTGAGTGTTAAGCAAATAGGTACCAAGAGCCATTTTTAATGTCTTTGGTATGACGCGACCTGGTATTTAACCCAGGTCTCTCAGACCAACTCAAACTTTCGAATGAATTATATAAACAGTTAATGCAGTCATGTCAGACATTTTTAATACAAAGAATTATCAGTCACGAAGACAATGGTCAGAAATGCTAGAGATTGAAACTTTTTAGTCCAGCGATTGATAGACACCTTGTGAAACAAACTGCAGACATGTTCCTGGTTATTGAAGTGGCTGAAGATTACTCAGAGGAAACACACACACAGACACACACACGCACACGCGCGCGCACGCACACACACACATCACCAATAGTCCGGGAAACCGGGTTTAATTCCCAGATCTAGTCACACCAAATACTCAAATAATGGTACTTGATGCCGCCTTGCTTTGCATTCAGCACTATAAAGTAAGGATCAAGAGTAAAATGGAGCAATGCAGGGAATGAAGTAGCGCCCTCTCCTACATCTCGGTCTGGTAGTTATTGAAAAGGGAGTCTTCGGGTCACCCTTGACTATAGTCACCAACTTTACTTTACTTATATATATATATATATATATATATAATACAACATTATAAATCAAGCGTATGAAATGAAAAACTGATACATTCAGAAATTTATTTCCCTTCATACGCAATATTTTCCTTAAAGATAATTCCCATCCAGTAGACATTATTTCATCATGGATTCCCTAACATTTCTTTGAAAAGTCTTCCTTTATGTATGAATATCAGTCATTTGTTTACACTCAACTAAATGTTCAAAAAGTTGTACTCTAACTATTTATTTATCAAAAAGTTCAATTTGAAACACATATATAGGACGCTATCAGGTACTACCAATCCTGGCAAGAGTTGATCTTGGAGCAATGGTAATGATGCAGCACTTTGCATTTCCAAAAGCTGCCCCATTACTGAAGCCTCACCATCAGATTGTTTGGTGTAATATCCTGGACACTCGTTAAGAGAGTCTTACCTCGCTACAGAGATGTAATCTACAACCCCAGCTGACTAGGCAAATTCCAAAGCGATCTGTGTATAAATTCAGTAGTCAAACTACTGAACCCATATCTGTGGTATAAGTAAGTTCATAACTTTCCCAAAGGGTTTAGTCTAAAAGTTGATGCAATAGGATAAATGGAGTTCGAACTCACTAATATAACAAAGCCCAGCACGTTAGCCACTACTGTTCGCGAACGTGTCTGCCAGAAAGCTTGCAGTGGAAAGTGTCATGACTAATTCATATGAAAGAGTACCGCCTTGCAAATTATTCTTATAACCCATTTCATTTAATAATGAATGTAGTAGAACTTACGTTTCTGTGCATGGAAGTTAGAATTGTCAAAGCATAGTTAATCTTATCCTTCCTTTAGCACACCATATGGGCGTTGAAGATAGATTGTTTGTTACATTGGTGTTCATATTACACATAGGAAGTGCGCTCAACGTAATGGTTGTCCAGTCGGCTAGGACTATAGAATGCACTGACTGCATCTCTGCACAGAGGTAAGACCCCCACAACGAGTGTCCTGAATATGACAGTAAAGAATCTTATGGTGAGGTTCCACTATTACTGGAGCTTTGGAAAATGGGGAGTACCCCTTTATTGCCATCGCTCCCGGATCCAGTCTGGTCCAGAGTGGTAACACCTGATAGATCCTGAGAGAGTGGTAGCACTTGATCGATTATTTGAAATAGATCTGTTTTGGCATTTACCTGTGTGAAAACAAAAACTATACTTACACTAAACAGTATTTTTTGAATTAGAACTGTTAAACAAAATAGGACTGTTTTGATATGGTGTACTTAGACTAAACTGAACTGTTTGAAATATAACTGTTTTGACATTTAACTGATTGTAAACAAAAAATATACTTATACTAAACTGAATTGTTTAAAATTTAGTTCGACGTTAAATGACCCGGAAAGTGTTGACAAGGCGTAAAGCAAAACAACCAACCAAGCAACCAACTAACAACGTAATGGTTATTTTCATTGGAAATAGTATCGGTGAAGCAAGTTCAAATCCTTCCTGTGGTTGCTTGTTTTCCCATTTCACTATTGAAGTTTGGGAAAGACATGAACTCTTATGTACCCTTAGAAAAGGCAATAACTATTTGTAAAAAGATAAGTTCTCCATTCATTTATGAATGTCGAAATTGTTTTGTATGTGTGGGAGTTTGATAGATAGATAGAGAGAGAGAGAGAGAGTCGGACATGCACTCCTAGGGAAAGGCTAGTTTTCGATACATCTTCAAATTTACAACAGGTGAAGATACAACTGAGAGAGTTGCTACTTCGTGCTTCTTTCACGGGAGACTGATCCTAGGCAGCCCCGGGCTAGGGCACGACGGTGTAATTGCTCCCTGATTCTGTTAACTGACAGCTCTCTCCGCGGGGGTTAAATACTTCCGTTATATATTTTTCGGGCAGCCAACGCAATTCTTCCAATGCAATACCCGTGCCATTTCCGCTATCTCTTGTTTATCTTAAGACACAATCGCACATCCTGTTTTGACATTCACAAATTACCAGGCTACTCAAAGGCCACTATGTAACAAAACCATCTGTTCTAACCCGGGCTACGGGCAAATAACTTCGGGTTGACATCCGGTCAACGTGAAGGAATTAAAACAATCTGCAATCTGTTTAAAAACTGACCTTGTGTCACATCCTGCAAGTTGTTTAACTGTTCGGTCAATATATATGCCGCTATTGATTAACAGATACGTCCATTAACAAATGAAGCCTCGTGCACGACATTTTTTTTTTTTTAGAAATGCTTTCGTAGCTTTCTGCATTTTCTATTAGATTCCATCGTTACTTTCTTGGTAAATATAAATTATCTGATTGCTTTTTATACTTTATGATGATTAGGTCTAAACGCCTGGATTCATTGGAATAATACGTTTGAATTATTTCTATATTCATCCATTTTAATATTTACTCGATGGTTTTTGTGTTGGTCAATGTAACTTTGAGGATTTGTTTTCCCCATCAATATCTACAATCTTATCGAAATACTTTTCGAGGAATCCCGCCTTGGGAGTTAAAATTCTCTTGGTAAAATAACAATAGTTGATAAAAGACAAATAACGATATTTTAAAAAAGAACTAAAAACAAATCAATTTTAAGTCCGTACAATTCAGCACAAATTGAAACGGAACGAACCTAATCAAATAAATACGAAACAAAACAAGACAATATCGCTATAATTAAATGAGTTGCGAATTCTCGTTAATTCACGCAGAAAACATTGATTACTATCCGTCGCAATCTTTTCCCTACGGTACATACGCGAAAGTGTATTCTGTTTTCAGTATATAATAGAATATATATAGAATACTTGTTTTTTGCCATCGTGTTTTGTTACGATTTTTATTTCGGTATTATCCATGATATTAATCAGAATATTCTGTCGACGTCTCAATTTTTGTGTTATTTAGTGGATCAAATAAAAAGAAGAAAATGGAATATTTTATAAACCGATGATCATCTTTTCTGGAGGTTGCATTTACGTGAATCAGCTTTACACACACACACACACACACACACACACACACACACACACACACACACACACACATATATATATATATATATATATATAGAGAGAGAGAGAGATATGTGTCTGCGGTGTGATCGTTAGCGATTTAGGAAATGGATACGGTGATACGGGTTCAAATACTTGATGAGGTTGAATGCATTTAAAATAGCAGTAGTACCCTTTGGAAAGGTATGAATCTAATTAATCCTCCTCCAGATATAGATAGATGATAGGGTTAAAGGTTTCTTTAGCTTTAGTTCGGCCACCAGTCCTAAAGAAGGAAACTCTGAATTTAAACTTCTTAAACTCCATTTTAAAAAAAAAGTAGAGCTTGCATCACATCCTTTTTTTCGTATATATATATATATATATATAAGCATTCCACCCAACTCAGAGCTTCAAAAAACTCTTTTGGGGAGCGTTCTTACTTACCTACTGCATAACTATAAATCAAGGTACAAATGATGGCTCTAAAGCGAATCGTCGTATTTGTTCTGAGAAAAACTTTATCATTTACAAGGAAATCTTCAACACGATTAGTCAGAGGAAGTGTCCTGCTAAAGAATTCAAACACAATAATTCTGCATAGTCACCAACACTAGTCTAGCATAGTCACTGTAAAAACATCGACCTCAACTTTGGTTAGAGTTTATGCTCAGTTCAGGAAAGAGATCTCCAAAAAGAAAAAAAAAAAATTTGATGTGGGCCCAAAGTCGGTACACAGAAGGAAAACACGGAACTCTGTTTAGAGGTAAGAAAGATATATTAACAAAAGTTACAAAGGACAGTGTCCAGTATTAGTAGTCGTTCTGTGGTACTACTGCTCCCACTAGGATATTACTCCGCTAGCAATATAGTGCTGGAAGAGTCTATGATGCAGGTAAGTTTCTGTCTCACAACACACCACTTCCAAGAGTTTTCTTTTTTTTTTTTCCTTGGAAAAAAGGCAAATAAAACTATTAATATTTCTGCCTCTTGAGATTTACGTCGAGTGGTTGCGTAAATTTTCTTTTTCTTTCCGAGCGTCCTACTTCCGGAGAGACTTGAGGCGTGTCGAGATCGAAATAATCAAATATTGCGTCGATCGGCTCTTCACATGTATTTTGTGGTGAATCCTCAGATTCATTCAAAAGGCATTTTCTGAGCTGGTTCATATGGCGTTTTGGGATGTCTTTTGGTCCCTGGACAATATAGACCAGTTCACCAATCCTTTGTTTCATGGTGCCTACTTCCCAGAATGTCATGTTGTTTTTGTAGGCATTGAAAAGAACTTTATCGCCAGGATAGAAATACTCCTAATAATGCGAGACGGTTTTCGTCCTTAGAGTAGCAGGAATGGAGTCTTCAAAGACTTCCATATTTTGGGGAATAAGTCACGATAAGATGTCGGCGTGGCAAATATTCTTAGATGTTAGGAATTCGATCTTGAAGGTGTAGTTTAAGAAAATCGTTCCCCAACGAAGTATTCTATTTGCAGTATAAACTGGCAGACCTCACTTCCATCCAAAGATTGTTATTAAGGGTTTATGATCCGTTTTTAGTATGAACCGTCTTCCATGTAGGTATATGTGGATTTTGAGACGGTGAATATTATCCCTATAGCCTCTTTCTCTATTTGGGAATATTGTTTCTCAGCTGGTAGAAGGGATCTAGATGCGTTTTCCAAAGCTTTTCGCGAACCATCTGACAGTTTATGGAGAAAGCAAGCACCGATGCCGTATGAGCTTGCATCACTTGCGACTATGATGCCAAGGGTAAGGTCGTAGTGGGTGAGGGAGAGATCCGAAGTAAGGGTTTCCTTGATCTTTTCGAATGACTCTTGGCATTCAGGTGTACATAACAATGTTTTTTCTTTATTAAGAGTTCGTTGAGAGGCTCTCTCAAATACTGCAAGTTCTTAATGTTTAGTTTGTTGAAAATTTCTTCAGGGCTTGGTAGAGGATAGTGGTTATCCTGCAGGGCATCGTTTAACCCTGTGGAGAAATCCGCGCAGATTCATATATGGTTGGACTTCTTTTTTACATAGACCGTAGGTGCTGCCCATTCGCTAAATCTGTTTTTGAGAGAATACCTACTTGTTCAAGTTTATCTAATTTTTTGTTGATTTGCTCTAGAGCAGCGAAAGGGACAACCCGTTTCTTCTTGAAAACCGGTTGTGCACCGTCCTTCACCTTGAGCTTAGCTTTTAATTTAGAACATTTCTCAAGGCCACCAGAAAAAAAATCGTTGTTCGAGTTCCTTTTTGAGATTTACTGAATTGCATGTTGCACTTTCTATTTTGCAACAAAATATACTCATTGGGCAATCCCATAGATTGAATTTTTCTGTCCAATCTGTTCCGCACAAGTGGTCTGAATTTTTTAGTACGTAGGCTTTCAGCTTTCTGGTAACTCCATTTAGTGTTACTGTAAGTATTACCTCGTCTAAGATGTTAATATTCACGCCAGTTACGGATTTTGCTGTTTTATCCGTCTTTAGTAAGGTCGGGTTGTTTAATTTTCGCCAAGTACGCCAATTGAGTCAAGCTGGAATGGGGTTATTAAAAAACATATTTCGTTAAATTCCTATTGACTGTCATCTGATTGAGCTTGCCTAATTTTACATTTGGGTTATCTCGTTATGTTGGCGTACCAGCACTGAGTTAAGTTATGACCGTTTTTATTGGAATTTTTGCAATATATTTTCTTTTTGACGGGACGGAATTCCATCCAATGTGTTACGTGGGGTAGAAAATAGGAGAAATATATTTTTTTATGTACATTACAAGGTGTGTCTCATTCGCCCATATTATTCCGAGACGAAGAATAAAATTGGAAAAGGAGGCGCCAAATGAACCTTTTCTAATCACGCATGATTCGAGGCTAAAGGAGGAAGGGAAAAAAGACGACGACAAGAAATGGAATTGCAAGTCAACCCCTTTCCACTTTTTACCCACCTCAGCTAGCCTTGAACTCTTGGAGTGAACTTTGAGTGACCTTATCAACCACGTGTTCGGCTCTAAGAGTCAAGGAAGGACCCTTTTGATTTTTGACTGGCAAAGTGACTATAGCAGTAGCGGTTTTGACTTCGAGGCGTCCACAATCATCCGAGGGATCCGTTTCACTACACCCGAAATGTGACTAAGGAAAAGGACAGCAGAAAACTAACTCCTTGTGGCAAGCTTCTTCGAGAAAAAGGAAAGTAAAAAAAAAAGAGAACGAAAGAGAAAAAGAACGAAAGAAAAAAAAGAGATTATTAACCAGTCCTAAACCCTCAGTGAGTTTTGTATTTCTTTTGCCTGTATGTGTCTATCATGCAAATCTGTTTGAGTTAAGATTCGTCTCGGACTTCTATGTATACATAGTAACATTAGTTTTCCACCCCCTTTTGTTCTTAAAGACTTTTTTTATATATTCTTATTCTTCCCTAAATAAGTTGTTATTGTTATAATAAAATTGTGTTGTTAAATCTTCAAATTGTGTTGTATTTATTTTGTGAGTGCTTGTCGCTTATTCTGCTGTGATTTACCGTGAGTCTTATATTGGAGAAATTCCCTTCCCATAGTTCACCCTTTTTTATCGAACCTTGGGACATTCTCGCAATTTTATATACATTTTTTTTATTATTATCGTTACGTGCCTGTTTTCGCTGTCCAAGTGAAAATCGGTTTGTAACAAATGTCATTTAACATAATGGTAATATGGCCCGGTTTGTTTGTTTTTTTTACCCTATTTCTGTTTTGTTTACTTCGGGATTTAGCACATGAGATTTGCCTTTTGTCTTTCTGAGGGTATTAGCTTGTTGACTTGGTTCTGATTTTTCAAATCTGAGCCACGCCTGATTCCTCGATCGTTTTTAAGTCACCCTTGACATAAATCACTCTTTGACAGTCCTCTGTCAATTTTTGGAGAGTCACTCCTTGTTCGTTTTCAAGCTTGGTCAGTACCCGCCGTCTGACTTCGGCGTCTTCTGCTGATACTAGACCCTGTGAAAATATTAAGCTCCTGAAATCATCAGCAGTCAGCTCGGCTAGTTTGAAATCATTACAGAGCTTTTTTACCAATGCTGCAAACGTTAGGAAACATTGCTGGTTGTCCTGTGGTCAGGCATTTCCAACATTTGTGGAACGAGGTTGTGTTAGGCCCGAATAGTTCCGATAGGAGCTTAATAATCTCTGAAACATACAAGTCTGTGGTTTTCTTGGGTAATATGAAGTCTACTAACCTATTATGTTTGGTTATTCCCAGTTTTCTTAATGATAGACCCACCTTCAGTCTACATTGAAAATATATTCATAGGGCCTGTAAAAAGCCTCGAACGTTTTGTCGTTCTCTGGTACGTATTCGAATGTTTCAATCGAGTTATAGATTGGACTCTGGGAAAATATCGTGTCTTTTTCAGATTTTTTTAGCTATTTAATGAATTTACATGTAATTCTTCAAGTTGTTTTTGCTTTAGTTCAGTTTTCTGCAGTGTAAATTGTTGGAATTTTAATTGTTGTTTATGTAACTCCATAACCATTTTTTTCTTTTTTCGAATTTTTGTTGCTGATCCAAGTTAGCCTTTAGTAATTGAAAGTTATTTTTTTCGGAATTCTTCCATATTTCGATAAAATTTATATGTCGTCAAAAGGGGATGGACAAGGCAAAAAATTTACAAATACTATTGCTTTGAGAACCCGTGTACCAGGCGGGTACACAGGAATCTAGACATTTTTTTTTGTTTGCAGAAAAAGGAATGGACAAACAATTCGTTAATTGCCCTACATACTGGTTTAGCTTCTTTCTAAATACCGTTGTTCGTTAAATTTAGTCATTTCAAATTTCCTCCACACTAATAGATATATTTTTTTGGTTAGTAAAAATATTTTTGTAAGGAATAAAATAAAGAAAATTATTTCTTGGTGGGCGCCTGACATGATCATTTGCATAAGTGTTTCCAAAAAAGCAGGGTTTTTCTTTACTGCTCTTCACCGGTGATTTTTGTAATTGTAGACAAACCTTTTTTTGAAGTGTGGGGAGGGGAGAAGATAAATTATGCTTTAGACCGAAGTAAAAAAAAAATACTTGAGATTTTTTTTCTTTTGTTGTATGAGAACTTGCTTTCTTTTTTTTTTTTTTTAGAGAAAAAAAAATGCCTCACTGAATTTGGAGAATAGTTTTACAGAAAACTTTGAGTTTCTCAATTTGTTTTGTGAACAAACTGGCTTTTTTTTCGTGTAAGCAATCGTTCTTGATACTTGGTTGACCGTTATATTATTTTGATAGACTTTAATACTCTTAAATATTCTGTCGGTGTCGAATCGCTAGTTCGTCACTGATGTTAGTAAGCGGAATATTTTTGTATATAGTCGCTGGTGTAGAAATACCAGATTAATTTTTCTCGTTCGACACTGCTGTTTGATTGAGCGTGTCCTCTGATATGATGAGGACGAAATTCTCGAATCTTTCTGTCGCAATTGACGTGGGACTTGTAAGGCTTTCGGTGTGAGTGCGTTTCTCGAACCGTACGTCGCCACTGATGTGGACCCAAAGTCGGTGCACAGAAGGAGAACACGGTTTAGAGTTAATAAAGATATATTCACAAAGGATTGTGTCCAATATTTGTCATCGTACAGCGGTACTGCTGCAGTATTTGTTGACCGCCCCACCCAACGGGCGAGTGTGGCACAAGGCCTTTTTATGGTGGGTCCAGGCGCAGGGCCGTAGCCCACACGCGCCCGGCATTTGCCAAAAATGCCTACGGCCCCGTCGGCATTCCCCACTGCGGTACTGCTGCTCTCACCAGGATATTACTACGCTAGTAATATAGTGCTGGAAGAGTCCATAATGCAGGTAAGTTTCGGTCTCACAACAATTAGGTAACCAGACATTGGTATAATGGTTAGAGTGTTCGCCAATGGCCCGGGAGACCTGAGTTCAATCCCAGCTCGAGTCATAACAAAGTCTCAAAAATTGTACTTGATGCCTCCTTGATTAACACTCTGCATTATAAGGTAAGGCTCAAATTTTAAGTGGAGCAATCCAGGAAAAAGAGTAGCACTGTCTCTTACACGTTGGTGATGTAGCTATCCAAAAAGGAGCCTTCGAGTGGCCAACTTACTTTATTTTATACTCTCCATTTAGTCTCTGCCCTCATTGAAATAGTGTTCAGGAAAACTGACTTTTCTTGTTTTTTTGATTCGTTCTTCGTTATATGTTCATGCGAAAGTTTTTCTACTTGTACTTTAGCCAACGAATACAAAATTAAAATAGGGTGAATCAATTAATCCGCTGTTTCTTATTGGGGTACATAGAACACACCAGCTAAGATTGTAGAATACCGACTGCCTCTCTGCAGGGGAGTAAGACCCCGCCAACAAGTGTCTAAAAAATGGTTAATCAATCTGATGGTGCGGTTCCGTAATGCTTGGGCTTTGGAGAATGCAGAATACCCTTTTATTGATATCTTCCCCAGGTCCACTCTAGACCGGAGTGATAGCACCTAATTAGGTCCTATCGATAGAACTAAAAAGTTTACTTATGCTAAATTGAATTGTTTGAAATAGATGCGTTTTGAAATCTTGACTGTATACTTATCTTAAAATTTATTGTTGAAAATAGTATTGTTTATATGTATAAAAATGGATTCGGCTTTAAATAACCTCCAATCGTTGATATATCATACAACTAAACCAAACCAATTTTATTTCAAAGATACTTCTCATAGTGTATTGACAAGGCTTAGAATGCACGCACTGTATAACCTACTGGGGGTAAGAAGACTCCCCAATAGAAGTTTTCTGAAGCTCTGCGCAGGGTAGAATGCTCATTCGGTATCATTGATCTCAGAGAGAGAGAGAGAGAGAGAGAGATCATCATCATCATCATGTCGCGCTAACAGCCCGGGTATCGTTGACCCTCTTTCGCCACCCCTCCCAATCGTCCCTTGCTTCCGGCAGGTCCTCAGTGATACATCCTGTATCAACACAGAGCTGCCCTATGTAGGTTAGATAAATGTAAATATCAAGATAGATCATCATCATCATCATCATATCGTGCTGGCAGCACGGATATCCCTGACCCTCTCTCGCCACTCCTCCCTATCGTTCATCGCCCTAGGTAGGTCTTCAGGACAACAACCTGCATCCTCACATAGCTGCTGAATGTACGTTCGTGCTGGTCGTCCTGCTTTTGCGCGGCCATGTGTGGGGATCCATAAGAGTACATCTCTTATGAGTTCATCCCTGCTTCTCCAGCAATGTCCTGCATGTCTGGTTCGTCTAACTTGAATAGTTTTCGTGATAGGGGGCAGGTGGCCGTACAGTTGGTGTCTTGTGGGATGTTGCTGCCAGGACTTGTTCAGGATTGCACGCAGCATTCTTGTGTAATTGCCATCTACTTTCTTCTCCAGCCGTTTTGTTAGCGTCCATGTAGTGCATCCATATAGCAGTATCGATGTGACCGCTGCCTGGAAGAAACTGCGTTTCATTTTATCGGTTAGGTCTGATAGATAGATAGATAGATAGATATATACCTCTAAACGCTTGTAAAATCATTCAATTAGTCTGTATATTCAGTTCCTATTTCTTAACAAACAGGTCACTCGGAGCTTTTGAATGACCGTTCATAACATTTATACTAATTCATTTTCCAAGTATTAGGCATATATAATTATTCCAATGCCTGCTTATGAAAAAGTAAAGCTTATATATATATATATAAGCTTTATATATATATATATATAAATATATATATATAAAGTTTATATATATATAAGCTTTATATATATATATATATATATATATATATATATATATATAAAACTTATATATATATAAGCTTTATATATATATATATATATATATATATATATATATATATATATATATATATATATATATATATATGTATATATAGACTCTAGTTCTCAAGGAAAGGGTAACTAGGACGTTTGGAAAAAAAAAAGATGTATGATGACAGCCCTACACATTATTTCCTCCAAGTATACTGATAATACAATTTTACAAAACAGAAGTGAAAGGCATTATCATAATATGACAGAAGAATTAGATACGCACCGTCGTGAAATAGACAGTAAGCTAATCTAGTAGAAACTTTATTGAAGTAATCAATTCAGTCCTGACAGTATTTATACTTCAGTATAAATGTTAATTATATAGCTCCTTTCGATCAGCTCTTCGTTTGATTCGTCAAAAATCATTACAATGTACAATCAAACTTGTCCGATTGCTCCAAGTATATAACCTATTAATTTTAGCTTAATGTACATTAATTATAGCTTCAACTAGTTTACTACACTCAGGATCATAGACATCCACATTTATCATCTTCAATATCAAATATATATATATATATATATATATATATATATATATATATATATATATATATATATATATATCATATTCATTATCTAGGCGTTCCGTCACTAAGGGTATTCTTTACTCACCTTCACTGTCTTTGCATCCAACTCATCCATCAATCCCCGCAGTTCCCTATAACTACATTCATTGTCATCACAGAACTGCTGTAAGTTTTAGCTGGTCGACCAACTGTGATACATACATAAAAGATCGTCGCACTTGAATCTGACCTTTCTTCTCTAGTAGTGTACCGATAGTCTACATCGTTTTATTTTGATGCACAGTGAGATGGGAGATTAGTGGCCGCACATCTGCAGTTTTATGCCATGTTGTTTCCATGATTTGTTCAAAGCAGCTCGTAATATTCTTGTGTAATTCTTGTGTAATTCCCACTTCATATATTCCAACATGTTAACTATATATATATATATATATATAGTTAGCAGGTTGGAATAATCACACAAATTCTGAAAAAAATAAGTTGAAAAGGGAATAAACCGAATTCAATCCATTGCCTGTATTTCGGTTTTTCTCTCTCTCTATATATATAAGAGAGATATCCACTCACGTCAGAAGACAATGGGTGTGGATTATTCGCGTATAGAATTGTTGATTATTTAGAATATAGAATAATTAACCCTTGATGAAATGTGTGGAGTCATCTGAATAGACGAATAGTATAATGATATTTATCGCCGAAATAAATTTATCATGACAATTAATCCAGATTTAAGTTTTGTTCTCATTGCACTATATATATATATATATATATATATATAATATTCAAAATTGCTACATTTTGAATATTCCCAGAATCGTAAAGGAGAATAAGTTGAAAACCAAAGGACATTTTAGCTATGTCTCACATTTATATGAGCTTACTGTCATGGTATGGTGTATTCCGCGTTAGGTTGTCAGTTCGTTTCTGTTGCTAACGGGACTTCCTTCCTGCTAGACTTGTGCTAATATATATATATATATATATATATATATATATATATATATATATATATATATATATATAATATTCAAAATTGTTACATTTTGAATATTCCCAGAATCGGTTATGTGCCTGTGCTCTAACCTTAGAGCTTTTTACCGAGGACTGCAATGCGCATGGATTATGAGACCCTTTTTTGAATTTGGTTAGTTAGCACTGAGACGCCATTGCATAAAGTTCTGTTATTTGTGTGTGTCTCATTCTAAGTGAATATTCATCAAGCATATCTCAATAAAGCTGGAAATTCACGGATTCAGAGAAAAGTCAAAACAATGACACAAACAAAAACAAAGAAAGACGTAATGATATGCACGCATTTTTTGTTACATAATAGATTATTCATATATCGAGGGACATTTTTGCATGTTACAGAGAAATGACAAAACAGAATTAGTTATTATGAAACCAGGGAAAAATTACCATCAATCTTACAGTCACCTCATAATAATACACATCGACAAACAATTTTTTTCTTATTTTAATTGTGAAAACGTGTGAATCGTATTAAAAAGCAAAAGGGGAACATAGATATGGGCAACTGTATGCTAAATTTTGGCAGTTTTACATTTTAGAAACTTTTCCTCTGGAATAATCTTTGAAAATGTTTAAAGAATTAAGTATAGAATTCTCGGTGTATGGTTAGTGTGATTGTTTACAAAACCAGTTTAATTGTAGTGATATTTTATGTCAAGAGGTTAAGTGTTTGTTATCATTGTATATCTTCATTACTTATGGTGTATTTTTTAGCACACTGTCCAACTGAATACAAAAACGTTTTAAACAGGTGTATTTGATCCATGTGTGTCCACAGCAATATAAGGTACATATCAATGGTAAAGTGGAGCATTCCAGGGAAAGAAGTTGCGCCTTCCCCTACAACACGGTGTAGTAGCTATTTAAAAAGGGGTCTTCCGGTCACCCTCGACTACGGTCGCCATGTTTACTTTACTTTTAATTGTGTTACAAAGAAATACCTGAAACTATAAAATTCTTTGCTAATTATTTGTTTTTGATATGATTAATTGAAATTATACAAACATGTGCAAGTTATGTGTATTTGATAAAAATACCTGAAACTATACATATTTGTGTAGCGTACGGCATACCTAAAGAAACCGTAGCGGCAATAACGATTCTCTATAGAAAACACTAAAGTAAAAGTACGATCACCAGATGGAGACACAGAATACTTCGACATTGTAGCAGGAGTACTACAAGGGGACACGCTGGCTCCGTATCTCTTTATCATTTGTCTAGACTACGTACTTAGAACATCAATTGACAAAATCAAAGAGAATGGCTTCGAACTGACGAAGAAAAGAAGCAGAAGATACCCCGCAACAGCAATTACCGACGCCGACTACGCCGATGACATAGCGATACTGACAAATACACCTGACCAAGCCGAAACACTTCTGCATAGTTTGGAACGAGCAGCAGCAAGCATAGGCCTCCATGTTAATGCACACAAAACGGAATATATGTGCTATAACCAAACGGAGGACATCTCCACTCTAGAAGGAACCCCTCTTAAACTAGTAGACAAATTCACGTACCTAGGAAGCAGCGTCGAATCAACCGAAAAGGACATCGAAACGAGGTTAACGAAAGCATGGACAGCTATCAATAGGCTATCGAGTATATGGAAATCAGACCTAACCGATAAAATGAAACGCAGTTTCTTCCAGGCAGCGGTCACATCGATACTGCTATATGGATGCACTACATGGACGCTAACAAAACGGCTGGAGAAGAAACTAGATGGCAATTACACAAGAATGCTGCGTGCAATCCTGAACAAGTCCTGGCAGCAACACCCCACAAGACACCAACTGTACGGCCACCTGCCCCCTATCACGAAAACTATTCAAGTTAGGCGAACCAGACACACAGGACATTGCTGGAGAAGCAGAGATGAACTCATAAGAGATGTACTCTTATGGATCCCCACACACGGCCGCGCAAAAGCAGGACGACCAGCACGAACGTACATTCAGCAGCTATGTGAGGATACAGGTTGTTGTCCTGAAGACCTACCTAGGGCGATGAACAATAGGGAGGAGTGGCGAGAGAGGGTCAGGGATATCCGTGCTGCCAGCACGATATGATGATGATGATGATGTGTATTTGATTGGAAATACCTGAAACTATTTGATAGTAATCATTGAATCTAAGCAAATATGTGCACATTATTTGTATTAGATATGAATATCCGAAACTCTACAATCGTAAGCAAATCATTTGTATTAGATAGGAATACTTTACAACATATAACTTCATGCAAATACGTCTTAAAACACAAATTTGGAGAAAAAATGATTAAATATAAATGTACAATAAATGCTTTTACATAGCCGCTAACAATCAAATAACTTTAGAAGATCTGACATAAGGTTAATTTCACTCGTTCACTCAATGAATTCGTTTGTTCATGCTATTAGCCTTGGTGTCAATTTACAGGGATTGATGAAATAAATTCTTTACACATTGTCATCCAAGTTTAGTCAAATTAATCGTACCCAACATTGAATAATTATCAGCTCCTTTCAATAAAACACCTTCTGAAATAGTATTTTTCCTACGCAGGATACATGAACAGTATTTAAAAAAATAGTAAATACGGCAGCGTTGTATATGTTTGTTGGGTTTAATGGCATATCAACATTTGTAGGTTATTTAACGCCAAATCCATTTTATGTGAATAATCTGTTCTATTCAAAACAATTCAGTTTAGCATAAATACACACTTTAATTGTCGAAACATTTCTATTTCAAACTATTCAAGCAGATATATGTAAGAATTCAGTAAAGTAAAAATACAGTTTTAATATCGAAATATTATTCTATTTCAAATAATTCAGTTCAGCATAAGTACGCAGTTTAAATGTAAGTACGGCTTAATTGTCAAAAACCTTTCTATTTCAAGCTATTTAATTTACTCATACAATTCAGTTTAGCATAAGTATGCTGTTAGTTCTATTTAACCCATAGATAGGGCCCTATCCGGTGCTACCACTCAGGACCAGAGTGGAACTGGAAACGATGGCAATGAAGGGGTACTCTAAATTCCCAGAAGCTCCAGCACTGCTGGAACCTCACCATCAGATTGTTTAGTGTCATATCCAGGACACTGGTAGGGGGGATCTTACCCCTCTGAAGAGGTGCAGTCAGTTTATTCTCCAGCCCCAGTCGATTGGCAATACGCAGAGTTAATGTCAAACAGTTTTATTTCAGATAATTCAGTTCAGCATAAGTACACAGTTTAGACGTCAAAACAGTTCTATTTAGAGCAATTCAGTTCAGCACTAGTACGCAGTTCCAATATAAAAACAGGTCTTTTTTAAACTATTCAGTTTAGCATAAATACGCATTTTAAATGCAAAAATAAGTATAGTGAATGAAGCACGATGTAGTTCTATTTAATCATAGATAGGACCCTAATCAGGTGCTACCACACCGGGTCAGAGTGGCCCTGGGAGCGATGACAATAAAGGGGTACTTCGCATTCCCCAAAGTTCCAGCATTGCTCGATCCTCAGCATTAGATTGTTTAGTGTCATAAATAGGACACTCGTTTGGGGGGGACTTACCCCTCTGCAGAGAACCAGTCGGTGTATTCTACAGCCCCAGACGACTGGGCAAGCGTTGTATCTATGTCACGCCGTGAACAAATTACCTTGGCCAGTCGGCCTGGGGCTGTATAATACACTGACTGCACTTCTGCAGAGGGGTAAGACCCCCCCTACGACGAGTGTCCAAGATATGACACTAAACAGTCTGATGGTGAGGTTCCAGTGATTCTGGGACTTTGCGGCATGCTTCATTGCCATCGCTCCAAGGTCAACTCTGTCCCGGAGTTGCAGCACCTGATAGGGCCCGATCCATATGTTAAATAGAGCTAAACTGAATTGTTTGAATTAAAACTGCTAGACGAAACTGAATAGCTTGAAATAGAAATATTTTTGACTATTAATCTTTGTACTTATATTTTAACTTCGTACTTATGCTAAACTGAATTTTTTGAAATATAACTGTTTTGGACATTGGGACTATGCTTACACTAAACTGAATTGTTAAATATTAAACTCTTTTTACTTTTAACTGTATGTAAACAAAATCTATACTCATACAAAACTGAACTGGCTGAATTAAAACTGTTTGAATAAACTGAATAGCTTGAAATAGAAATGTTTTAGTCAATTAAACTATGTACTCATACTAAACTGAATTGTTTGAAATAGAGCTGATTATTTGTTTAAAATGGATTTGGGGGTAACATAACCTACAAATGTTGACATGACGTAAAACCCAAGCAAACAACCAACAAATTACCAACTGCATTGGACGTGCTTTCTACATTCCAAGATATGAGACAGTAGTCATAACTTTTGTTGCATATAATTATTTCAACTTTTTCACTAGGAATATCTGATATGGATGAAGATATCTATAAATATCTGCATATTTGGTTTGTCTGCTATTAGGAACAATGGTAACATTTATGAGGAAATTATGAACGAAAAGAGCTTATTCATTCTACTGTAATAGTCAACAAGAAACCTTTAGAAACTTACACTACGATGGAAATAGGAAATAGATTCAGTCTCAAGGAATAGGTCTGGGTTAACAGATGTGGCGGGAATTCACTACAAAAGAGAAGTAATCTGTAAAACGTACTAGCTGAGCATTGAACCAAGGTGAATTCACAAACATACACACAGATGTATTGACACACACATATACAATCACTCACACAGACACACACAGAGACACAGACAGACAGACAGACAGGACAGCCACACACACACACACACACACACACACACACACACATACATATATATATATATATATATATTGATGAGGGGTATCACCATCGGGTAAAAGCAAACATTTCTGACTGAGCCTCGAAATATACGATTTTGACTTAAACTCAATTTTGGACTAATACTCATGAGGAAAGTATGTTGTATTACAGGTGTTTTTAAAGATGGCTTAAACCTCAAACTTTGATATACCATTTAACACAAAAAAAAACAAACCAAAACACACACTCATCCCTCGCCACACCACCACCCAATATATATATATATTATATATATATAATATATATATATATATATGAAGAGATAAAATCTAAAGGATTGTAATCCGACAATATGTAGAAAAACTGATAACAACGATCCAAGAGGATATGAATGATTAATTAACGGGTCAACACTATTGCGTTTCGGTTCTACTGAACCATCATCAGGACCATGGGGGTGATATTAAATAAACAACGTACATAATTCTATACAATATTCCTAATAAGCCAAAATTACGTAATTTAAACATCAAACGCTGATTTGCCAGTTAAACGGCTAACTTTTTCTCATTATACATATTTTCCCGTAGGTTTTTGTATTTCACATTTCTAATCATACATCGTTAACTTAAAATTATTAATATCACCCCTCATGGTCCTGATGATCGTTCAGTAGAACCGAAACGCTATAGTGTTGACCCGTTAATAAATCATTCCTTCCTCTTGGATCGTTGTTATCAGTTTTTCTACATATATATATATATATATATATATATATATATCTTAGAGAGAGAGTTTCCCATCTTTTTCGTCTAGAAACAGCTTAACCAGTTCGGTCAAAGATATTAACACTTGGACTGCCGCCACAATTGTTTGTTTATAGAGTCGATGCTTTTTTTAGAACAAGCCCACAGTTTTTCATAAGTTCCAAAAAGAAAAACGGTGCACCATGATGCCAAAGATTCTTCAGAACAGCACACCGCAAATTTTTATTTTCCTTCTCTTAGAACAGTTGCCCAACGAAACATAGAAGTCTAATCAACGCTACTTTTTTACCCAAAGTTGTAGATCAGATGCCGAACCATTCGCATCAAATGACAGGGAAATATGTGTTTATGTTATGTTGATTCACTAAATCCAAACTCTTTCTTATATTTGGATAGGAGTGCAATTTCTTGAAAGGGAACCTTTGTTTAGAAATAGAAATACGTAGACAATGTCTACTCACATTTATCCTGATAGCGGCCCTCTTTCTCTAAAACCCAATGTGGCATCCTGCACGGTGCCACGTCGCTATTTCATTCTTGCCTTAGGAATTTGCTATCCGCCATCCATGCAAGAGGTGTGGCTGGAAACAGAATGCACGTGCGCAGTGCAGAAGAACCTGCTCGTATTAGTTGTTTTAAATGATAATAGCTTTTGCTGCATCATCCCCACAACCTCCACAATATTATAATTGCTTGTACTTGAACTCTTTGTGCCAGTTTCAAAAGACCACAGTTGCAGCAAACATGTTCTTGATAGTCGTTGACCCTAAAAGCCTAAGACATGGACCTGACTAAGAAAAGGAAACTTTAAGAGAGAAACGGAATCCTCCTAATCGGAATACAGGACAATACCATAAGAACTAATCATATCAAAAAGAGAATAGATGAGACGCAACAAAACAGTAAATGTATGCTATGCGGTGACAGAGACCGAAACGATCAATCACATAATAAGCGAATGCAGCAAATTAGCACAGAAGGAGTACAAAGGGAGACACGACTGGGTCGGCAAGGTGATCCACTGGGAAATGTGCAGGAAATTTCAATTCGAGCAGACCAACAAATGGTATATGCACAACCCGGCACCTGTCCTAGAAAATGACTCGCATAAACCCCTATGGGACTTTAACATGCAAAGGCGGATCACCTAATCCTGGCCAGAAGACCAGATCTTATAATAATCAACAAAAAACGAGAATCTGCAAAACTGTCGACTTTGCTGTCCGGCGGATCACAGAATAAATCTAAAGGAAAGGGGGAAAAAAAGTACCTCGACCTTGCTAGGAGAAATAAAAAAAAGCTGTGGAAATGAAAGTAACGATTGTGCCAATTGTGATTGGGTGCGTTAGGCACAGTAACCAAAGGATTTATAAAGGGCTTGGAGGACTTGGAAATTGGCGGACGGGTAGAGACTATCCAAACGACAGCATTGGTAAGAACGGTCAGATACTGAGACAAGTCCTGGAGACTTGAGGAGACTTGCTGTCACTCAAACTCCAGTGAAAAACCATCGGCTAAAACTGATGTTAAAAACTATAAAGGAGTATGTAATAATAATAATAATAATAATAAAATGTGGTGATAGAGAAGGAAAAATCAATATATGATAAGCGGACGAAGCTAAGTAGCACAAAAGAGTGTACAGCAAAAAATGGCCAGGTGGGAAGGTGATCCACTGGAAATTGCGCAAGAAGTTTAAATTTGCCCTTAGGAAGAAATGGTATATACACAAACCGAAATCTCTGCAGAAAAAATGAGACTCAGAAAGTAATAAAGAACTTTAGAATATGAATTGAGCTCTAAATCTCGGCCAGACGAAAAGGTCTTGTGATAGTCAAGATAGAAAAGTGAACCTCCCAAATAGTGCACTTGTTCAGCCAGACGAGAAAGAATATTGAAAGAAACTAAAAAGAGATATAAGTACCTTGGCCTTGCTAGATAAGTAAAATAAACTATGGAATATTAAAGTGACGTTGATAACTATTTTAATTGGTGCGCTCTGTAGAGTCACCTTAGGATTGTTAAAAAGATTGGAAGACTTGGCAAGGGGAGGATGAGTGCACACCATATAAACTACAGCTTTTTTTAAGATTGGCCAGAATACTGAGTTTTGGAGACTTAAGGAGACATCACACTCACTCAAACTCCTGTATATAACTACTAGCTAACGCAACTGTAAAAAATTCTCAAAGGAGTATAAATAACACACATGCATACACTCGCAGGCAAATATATATATATATATATATATATATATATATATGTGTGTGTGTGTGTTTCGTCTCTATCAATGAAGCATAATATATATATATATATATATATATATATATATATATATATATATATATATATATATATATATATATATATATATATATACGTAATTTGAAGTAAATAAAAGTTACAATATAAAGATAAAAATTATGTATCATCAAAATATTTACATTGAAATACCTGTAAAAATGCGTTCTACGTAACTAAGAAAAAACTTCATTTATTCAAGAAAGACGGTTCTCACACAGACATATACACACTAATACGGACACTGTTACACAATCACACACACACACACACACACACAAAACATATATATATATATATATCAGTGCATAGAGTGTTTGCCAATGGCCTGGGAGACCGATGTTCAATCCTAAGTCTAGTCATACCAAAGACTCAAAAATTGATACCTCCTTGCTTTACCCTCAGTATTATAAGGTATGTAGCAAGGGTAAAGTAGAGCAATCCATTAAAAAAAGAGTAGCACCCTTCCCTACATCTCGGTGTGGTAGCTATTGAAACAGGAGCCTTCAAGTAGCTCTTGACTAATTTAGATTGATAGAGAGATAGATATATAGATAGATGTGTACAAATCACATTCAATAAATTAGATTATTTTCAGAATTTTGGCTGAGAATTTGTCACTGGTAAGTTTGATTTCAAGTTTATCGTTTTTTAAGAAAATCAATAAAAATGGATCCTTTCATGTTCAAGAAACCAGTCAGTATGATCTCCTTTTTTGACCAAAGCTCTTTGAGCTTTTTCTGGTTTTTTTTTGTTTTTTTGGTGGGGGAAGTAACTGTATTTACACAAAATGGACTGCCTTTATGATTTCAATCTCAAAGTAACAAATCAATGTTTAGCCCATTGGTAAATATTTGTTTCACTAAATCATGCTTCTCCGCACACATCAGAAATTCTTCAGCAAATTTAACAATCTCAGCATTTCTCAGGTGTTTTGCTCTCCTTTTTGGCAGATTTCCGTTAAATCCTGGGACTCTCTTTTTGAATTACCAACACTTTTAACAGTTCTAAAACAGAAAAACATGAGAGTTTTAAGAAATTTGTGTTAATTTCAAATAATAGAGTTCACTCTTTACATGTCAGGTTTTTAAAAAAATACGTAATTTTTGGAATAAACGTCGAACATATACACACACACACACATTTTCTATTGGTCAAGCCTATTGATAAAACCTGATACGCTTGACGGTAGTCATAGCCTTATCTACTTAAGCCAAGACCCTGCTTATTCCAAGAACGAATTCCAGTCCAAGGCAACAATATTTGTTCACCGCCGCTCTGATATATATCACTATTTTTCCTTCTCTGTTTCCTCTGCGTCTCTTTCTATTTCTCCCTTTCCTTTTTTTTCTGTCTCTCCTTTTTTATGACTCATTCCTCCTTTAATTTTATCTATTTTATTTTTAACTATCTATTTCATTCTATGCTAAATTTTAGAAAAACCTAATCATTCTGAAGAAGTCTTTCTGAAATAAAGACGAAATATCAATTGGAATCCGTTGCCAGTGTTTAGTTTATTTACTTTCCTTGACTTTATTTTTCTTCATCCCGGCTTATTTACACAATCAACCATTTCTCTCTCTCTCTCTCTGTACACACACACACACACACACACACACACACACACATATATATATATAGTCTACCTCAAATTTATTCATATACCAATCAATTTTGAATAGTTTATCTATTTCTTAAAATTTAATATCTGTATAATGATATTTTTAATATGTTTATGAGTACAAAATAGCAATATAAAACTCAATTTTCAGAACAACACATTAAATTCGACAAATTCGAAAGGCAAATTATGCAAAATTGTTTGAGACAAAATTATTCGCACAGTAGAAAATAGTGTTTTGAATTGATTTATTTAGGTAATTTACATAAGTATTCTTTTGGTGATACCTTCTAAACTATTTGTTTAGTAATTTTTTTTTTATAATTCCAGCAAAGAGCATCACTGCATTCGTGATTAGTTGGCAGGTGAAAACTTCTCTCAGGGACCCAACCCCTTGGCTTTACCTGCGTTGCAGTGTTAAATTAATTCTTCAGCATCTGACGCGCCCCATCAAAGGTATGCCGACGGGGCTAAGGATTTTTGTTTCTGTCTCTTCTGGCCTTACGCTAAATTTCATTGTTTTAGGACGTTGGGCCTGCAAAGAACATCAAGTGATGTTCGACGGTACCGAGGGTGATTTCGTTACCAATCCGCTGATCGTTCAGCTGGTTGGGTATATCTTCAGATGACTCGATTGTTTCGTTATCAGTCAAAGCTGTGTTTCTTTAGATCCAGGCAAAAGATTAATTCCTAGTCGGAGTCGCCAGTCAGTGAGTAAACGAATGAGACCTCACAATTAAAACTGAAAAAAAATATATAAGTCGACGCCAAGAAACAGAAAACAAATTACAGTTTACAAAAATGATAATATTTAGTATATAAAAAATGTATTTCAAAGATTATACGTATTCACCAGAGGAGGCAACTTTTAGTCCGAGGCCGTCAGTTCCACGTAAAAGTTTTAGGCTTTTCAATCTCTCGCTATTTATAGTCATTTGCAAAGCAATCTTAAATGCAGCTATGGTTGCTTCCACCAATCGTTGGTGATACTTCTCAAGTGCTTATTATATTAACCTCTTTTTTATTTTTTCACAGCTTCGTATTATGTTCGGCATTCTTCGCTTTCTATAAGGACAGTCTGGTAGAAGTTCAAAGGTTCAGGGCTTTGCGGAAATTGCTCACCGACTCATGCGTTGTTTTCGGACTATATCTCTAAATCTACGGTAGTCTTCTGATTCGTAGGACAAACGTTTTAGTTTATTTATCTTTTCAACTGTGACGGTAACGACGGGGTAGAAACAAAGAAAATATCAATTGACTGCTGATTTGGGATTGTTTAAAAATATAAACTCCATATTCCAATTCTCATCCGAAATTTAGTAAAAGGTTAGTTTTGATAAGAAACAGGGGTAATTGATTTGGTCAAAACAACTTAGCCACCTTAAGCAAATTTTGGCAAAACGTTTTGGACAAAGGAAATTGATTTTGGGAACAAGAACAATAGAGTTATGAAAGAAAAATGAGATTTTGGACATAATGATGTAGAGAAGATTTGGCTCAAGTAAAGTGGGGATTTCTCCCAAATAACACTGTGACAACAATAAAACATGGACGCGGTTATGAGATGTTTTGGACTTATTTTAGGGGACTGAACAATCAATTGCAATAAGAGGAATTATCAGATATGAAAGTTCGAATAAATCGTTAATCACCAAAAGAACTTTAAGAATCAGAACGTGTAACCTTTGAAGGATAGAAGAAAAGCCCAGTAAAAAATTCAAATATCATCAAAAACTGCAGAAAAGATTACAAGTCATAAAAGTGAGAGGCCATCCTATTGACTATTAATATTGTGAAAATTGTTCAATTTTTCATACTATGCAAAAAATTTTGTCTTTTGATTAATTTTTGCTTCATATCTACTAAATTTAACCAATGCTCCATAGAATTGAGTTTTATATTCGTTTTTGTACTTAATAATGTATAAAAAGTCTGGCCATTTACAAGTATTAAATTCTAAGAAATGGGTCAAAATATTCGATATTCATGGGTATACGAACACTTTAGACATTGACTATATATATATATATATATATATATATATATATATATATATAAACAGAATCTACCAACTCCCAATTTTTCAACGTCTAAATTTATTGATCATGGAGAGTCTGAAAATAAAACACCCATACACAACACAACACACACACACACACATCAGAGGTAAACATATAAAAAAAAACTACAGAACTTTACAGCATTAACCAAATTTCTAAACAAAATGCAAAAAAAAAAAAAAAGAAAAAGAAGTGCGACAATTGTGATGTTCAAAGATTTCGATTTATTTCAGGCACATATTGTAAATATTTGCTTGTTTGCCTCTTTTCGTTTCCAGTGGAAGTTCATAATACAAGAAATTCTATTTGAATACAAATAAACGTGTTTTGAACTTTGTAGTTCAAGTTTATTTTCAGCAGATTGATATCACGTTTCCATAAAAAAAAATCTGTGACTAAGTCAATTTTCTTTGTTTGCATTTATCGTTTTGTAAACTTTTAATGTCATTGAAACTGTTTATTATTCCCTGCAAATGACATTTTTCAAAAATCATTTACAAAAATAAAATGATTATTGATTCTGAGTGAATAACATTTAGGAAATTATTGTGCCTTCTGGGATGTATTTAATTTGATGTCAGGAAATTATCATAAAATACCACAGAATCCTGCCCAGCAGATCATCACAAAATTATTAGCTTTTTTAAAAATTAATAATGCCAGAAACATTATCAATTTTTTGTGGTACATTAAGAATAAAACGTTAAACATATTTAATTCATTTGACCTTTCTGTATTGATTTGTCATTTATTGCTCGTGATATTAATTAATGCAAATATCACATTCATCTGATTAACAGCAGCGGTAATTAAATATATGTTGTCCGCTTAGGTCAGACATGTGAAATTAAGAAATTTTAATGTACAAATTTATTATCGAATTAGAGAACAAATGTTTCATTATTCTCTTCACACTGCAGACTACTGTACTCTGAAGAATTTTATAAGTACAAATTGTCATGTTTGGTAAACTTCCTGGTATTTCAGACTTAAGACTTTAGTTGAATCAAGGAGCTAGACTTCCTCATGCTGAAACTTCTGTTTTTTTTCTTCTGATAGCTTATGTAATTGAAAACTGCCGGTATGGTCAAACTATAGTCTCTTACACAATTCTTCGTGCTATATTCCTGAACATTTAGAGCCACTTTGTAACAAAGCGTAAATATTACTTTTAGTAGAGACAAGGAATCGTTTATATACAGTCAAAATATGTGATACTTTTAACTCGCTCCTCAACGATTGCTAAGTGTACTTTCATCGAATTTTGTAAGAATGTTTATCAGGGAGCAAAATACTACGTAGGTTGACTTTGCATGAAAAAAGTAATTACTCAATCGCAGATACAAAAAAGACACTTTGTCAAATAAATCAATTTTTGAATATTACCCAACATTTTTGCAGTTTTCTGTCTTAAATTTAGTGGTCCACCTCTTGTTCTTTCTTTTTCTTTTAGATATTTTTTCTCGATAGGTGCTAATGTCAATAACGTCAGAAATGTTTAGATTAGGTAGGATTTGCGTTTGCTGAGAACTGAGAACTGACAAAATGGTCAGTATTAAAGAAATATGAGATGAATAAGAATTTACGTCCAGCTTTAACCTTTTTCCTGATAAACGAATTCAGTTCTCAAAACCTGATCAGTATCAGTCTGCAGACCGTGAAAATAGTGTTTCTACATGAATTACTTACGGCGACCTCTCAAGTATGCAGAATTGTTAATGGCGGTCGAATAGTAGACTCTGTGTGTGTGTGTTTTTTCTTTAATCCTTTTTTTGTTAAATAGAGAAAGTGAGCACGTCTGCTTTATTAATACTGTTGTTGTTTTGCTTTTATTGTGGTTGTTGTTTTGGCTGGTGTCGGTGATGGAAATTAATGAATATTTATATGCAAGCTAGATCTTGCAGGAAATTGAGACTTCATTTTTTTTCATTTCTTGAACACATATCCCATTATTCTTGAAGACATAAAAACTCAGGTGATTTTGAGAAGGTTGATTTAACCCTGAATTAGTAAATACTCCACCATCTGCTATAGTTTCGGAAGTGTTCCGTCGGCGTTTACTTTTTATCGGCATGACCGTAACATTTACGAGATGCAGTAATCGTGTACCTGTATGTTTTACTTTGATTTTTCTACTTAGTTTTTGCTCATTCGGCTGGGGTTGTAGAATACACTGACTGTACCTATGCAGAGAGGTAAGAATTCCCAATGAGTGTCCTAATATGACTCCAAAGAATCTGCTGTTGAGGTTCCAGTCATATTGGAGCTTTGTTGAATGCGGAGCACCTCTTCATTGCTATCTCTCCAAGGCCCACCCTGGCTCGATGTAGAAGGACCTAATAGGGCCCTATGAATGGGTCAAATATAACTAAACTGCGTACTTATGCTAAAAAGAATAGTTTGAAATAGGAATGATTTGAATCTTAACTGTGTATGGAGCAAATATACATATACGTAAACAAATTGTTTGAATTATAAATATGTGAATAAAATGAAAACATTGAATAGACATTTTTTTGACAATGTACTCATTCTAAATTGAATTGTTTGAAATAGAATTGATTATTTGTATACAAATTGATTTGGCATTAAATAACCTACAAAGGTTGATATGCCATAAAACCCAAACAACCAACAAACCTACTTGATTTTATCATTTCTGACAAAATAAGAAAATTCAAAGCGTGCCCAACTGCAAGTTCATATCATAATGACAATTATTTAAAAAAAAAAAAACACACACACACACTAAACAATGCTTAAAGACTGTCCGTAACTTGATATTTGTATAAATTATCATAAAATCCGAAAAACATACTATGTATCTTCAATAAGTTTCCAGACTTTTTTGTCAAGGCATTTAAAATTGTTGTAGACTCTTGAAAATTCAGTATGTTATTGCTATACATCTTATAAGAGGACTGACCAATTTTTATGATTTCAGATTCAAACACCTACAGCAGTAATTGGAATACACCCTACTAAAGCCTGATTGTCACAGCTGCAGAATTTCAAAAATGCAATCAGGACGTGAGGACACTTTAAAAGAAAAATATGCAATAAAATTCTATTTTAAACTAGGAAAAATGCCACAGAAACGTATGAAATACCTCAGACTACTTTTGGAGCATCTTCATAAATCGAGCATCAGTGTTTTAGTGGCATAGAGATTCAAGGAAGGCAGGGGTCTATGAGGGATTATGAGCGGTGTGGAAGGAGTAAGGAAGTCAATACACCTCAATTGATTGGCCAAAGGGTTATGGATACTATGTTGACATTTTACGGGAGTTCAGGAAAAGATTCCGTCGAAAGAGGCCAGCACTCTTCAAATCAGGTCAGTGGCATTTCCACCAGGTCAATACACCAGTCGACAACTCCATCGTTGTCACAGACTATTTGACTAAGATTGGCATCAAGACAGTTCCACACCCTCCCTATTGTACAGGCTTTACTCCCTGTGACTTTTGGTTATTCCCTAAGCTTAAGGAAAAACCTAGAGGCAGTCGTTATGAGACAATTGAAGAGATGAAAGATACTGTGCCGAAGGTCATTGACACGCATACACAAGAGGACTTCCATGCGGCCTTTCAGTTGTTGGAACGGTACAACAAATGTATTGCAGCCGGAGGAGATTACTTTGAAGGGGACTAGAGTTTCATGTGTATACTATCAATAAAAGTGCCCATAGAAAAAAAGTCTGGAAACTGATTTTGTGCTCCTCTTAACTTGCTAAGCAAGTACAAGAAAAAAGAAAACAAACATAGAAAAAAACAACAACCACCACAACAACAGCAACTACAAAAACAACAACAATAATAAAAGAAATGATGATAATGATAATAATCAACCCGGAACCCATCCAAGACAATGAGACACAAAAACTTCTCTGGGATTATGTGATACACATGGATAACCCAATCTGGGCCAGACAACCGGACCCAGAGATAGTAAAAAAAAAAAAAAAAATGAAAAGAAAATAATGGTGAATAGTGGACTTTGCTTTCCCGGCAGACCACTGTGTAAAATTGAAAGAAGGTGGATAGAGGGATAAATATGTGGACCTGGCAAGAGAGCTGAAGAAGCAACGGAACATGAAACTGGCGGTAATAGCAATTGTAGTTGGTGTACTTAAAACGATCCTACAGGGACTAGAAGATATAGAAATGAGCTGAGAAGAAGCCATTTAGACTACACCATCACAAAGATCAGCCAGAATAGGGTGAAGAGTCTTGGAGACTTCAGAAGACTTCCTTTTACTAAGATTCCAAAGAAAACCATCAGCTAACGTTCCTGAGAAAGACACTCAAAGGAGTAATATACCCCGCGTATGATGAACTCAACAGCTATCCTTGAAAGTGACATCCAAAAAAATATCAATGTGAAAGAAATTGAAATTTGACCATACTAGGAAATGGTCCATGCACAAACCAGAATCCGTCCTGGAAAATGAGACGCACAAAATACTTTAGAATTTTTAGATAAAAACATATTGCCTATACCTGGCCAGAAGACTAAACCAACAGATAAGACACACATAAAATAAAAAAAATTAAAACGGAACTTTCGTTTAGGGGATTTTGCCGTCCGGATGGACCACAGACGAAAAACTAAAGAAAAAAGAAAACAGAGACAAGTACTTGGATCTTGCCTGAGATTTGAAAAAGGTGTAGAACATGAACATGATGGTGATAACAATTGTAATTAGTGCACTTGGAACGGTCCCCCAAATCTTATAAAGCAGGCTGTAACAATTGGTTGGTTGGTTGGGTTTTATGTGATATCAACCTTTGTAGGTTATTTAATGCCGAATCCATTTTTATACAAATTATCAGTTCTCCTTTAAACGATTTAGTTCAGCATGAGTACACAGTTTAATGGTCAAAATCATCCCTATTTAAAGGTATTTCGTTTAGTCAAGCGGTTCTAATTCAAACAATTTAGTTTCGTATAAGTATAGTTTTTTGCTGACACTCAGTTAAACATCAAAACAGTTCTATTTCAAGCAGTTCAGTTTAGTACGTAGTTTAAATTTGAAAACAATTCTATTTCAAGTAAATCAGTTTAGCATAATTACGTATTTTAGTTCTATTTGACCCATAGATCTGACCCTATCAGATGCTACCACTCCGGGACAGAGTGGATCTTTGAGCGATGGCACTGAAGGGGTGTTTTGCATTCCCTAAAGCTCCAGAATTACTGGGACCTCAACATTAGATTGTTTAGTGTCATATCAAGGACACTTGTATGGGGGGAGTCTTACTCCTCTGTAGTCACGCAGTCGGTGCATTCTACAACCGCAGCCGACTGGGCTGGAAGAATTGGAAATGTGAGGACGAGCAGAGACCATCCAAACTAGAGCACTGTTAAGATTGGCTTAAATACTGAGAACAGTTCTACAGGCCTTCAGAGACAGACTTTCACTTAGAATCCATTAAATGACTATCAGTGGATAAACTCACTAGATATAGTATAATAATGTTAGAAGGTTTTTACAAGTATATATGAACTTAAATTGTGTTAAAATGCAAATGCCTTCGATACACGTCAATAAAAAAACCATTGCAACTCTTCTTTCTGACATATTCCTAGTTCTGTTTTATTTTGTTCCTAAATTCTTTTCCATTCTTAATAGAATTATGATTCATTTAATTTCGAAGATCTACATTTTGTACTTTGGTTAGATTCCTGGAAAAAAACTCCATGAATTTATCCATTGCAACCAAACATTTTGGCGTAAAAATAATGGTGTTTTTTAGATTGATTATAACAGTCTAGATGTCCTGACATTTGATTCACTGTCTCGAAACCAACGACATTGTATGTATATATATATATATATATATATATACTAATCTAATATCTACCAGCATTCAGGGTTACCAGAAAAAAAGAAAGAAAAACTCCCAGGAACAAGAGATAAAAATATCTCGAATCACCGCCCGGGGGAAAAAGAAAAAAATATCATAGGACAAAAAGGAAGAAAAGGCCAACCCCACCACACCATTTGAACAAAATCAAGAGATATGCAGTTAGTTGGTCAAAAGAAAACTAAAACCCCCCGTAAACACTGCAATGATACAATTACAAAAGTGCTCAACACGAGTGGAGCCAATTATAAAATTAACTTAAATTGCGAGTCGGAAATTTCCTACTAAAGTTTCACCTTAACGGATCATCAGGAAGTCTACTACCGACGGTATTAGTTAATTATATATATATATATATATATATATATATATATATATATATATATATATATATATAAACGCCTGGAGAAGAAGCGAGACGGCAATTACCCAAGAATGTTGCAAGCAATATTGAAAGGGTCCTGGCGGCAACACCCCACAAGTTACCAACTATACAGCCACCTGGAGAAGCAGGGACGAGCTCATAAGAGATGTACTCTAATGGACCCCCACATATGGCCGAGCAAAAGCAGGATGACCAGCACGAACATACATTCAGCAACTATGTGAGGATACGGGATGTAACTCAGAAGACCTGCTGGAGAAGCAAAGACAAGCTCACAAGGGATGTTCTCCTATGGACCCCCATATATGGCCGGCCAAAACAGGACTACCAGATCGAACATACATATAACAGCTATGTGAGGATACGGGATATAGCCCTGAAGACCTGCCAGAGGAAATAACGGATGGGAGGAATGGCGAGAGAGGGTGAGGGATATCCGTGCTTGAGGTACGACATGATGATGATGATATATATATATATATATATATATGATAAAATAAATAGAAAACTGGATAAACCAGCACTGACAATGGCTTTCACAATTTTGATATGTTGTTCTTTATTGAAAAAAAATTCCTTTAGTATGAAAATGTTTTTTTCTAAAGTTCATAGAATAAAGAAATAGATAGAATAAAGATAAAAATATAAGATATATATATTTATATATGATAATATATTTCCATATACGAAGGTCCACGAAGAGATTTGTATTCTTTAAAATATATTTTATCATCTGTCTCTGAGTCTCTCTCCCTATAGATATATCTATCCACACACACACATGTATATATATATATATACATATTTATATGTACGTGTGTGTGTTTGTTTGTTTTCGTGTGTGTGTGTGTGTGTTAAAGACACAGAGAGAGACAGAGGGAGAAAGAGAAGGAGAGAGAGAGGGAGAGAGAGAGGGAGAGAGATGGAGATGGGGAGGGGGAGAGAAGGAAAGAGGGAGAGAGAGGGAGAGAGAGAGATAGAGAGAGGAATATAGAGTTATAAATTTTGTAATATGGGTTTCAATAACATTTTGAATCGAATAAAAATAATAGAAATATTAGGTGCTTCTTCAAAAATATATCCGTTGATATGCATAGTTGACAGCATCCGGGCATACCTAGACACATGAGTCCGGGCGTAGTGAGCACTTGTTGAATATAAATGCATGCCGAGTCAATTATTTAGAAAAGTACTTGTAAGCTTTGGCGTCTGATTCTCTGGTGGCGGAAAGATATCAAACACAAATTAGAAATATACATTGAGTCATTGACTTGATCTGGACTTCAAAGGATATTTTCCTGTTTCCTCCCAATTTTAAGATGCTTTTCTTTTAAAACCTAACTTCCTTCAACAATAAATACCGCCGATTGACTTTTAAAAAAAATGTCAGTCGAAAAGCCCCCAAGTTTTCTATTCGATATAATCGATTTTAATCAGTATAAAAGACATGTTTCCGATTTTACTTCCGCTTTTCCCATCTTCTTATACAAGACTATATATATATATATATATATATATATATATATATATATATATATATATAGTGTTTGCATTATGTTAAACTGCGCGTAGTAATCATCAAAGGTGGTCATGCCTGGCGTTATGGTAGTCATACATCTCCGATTTGTTAAGATTATTTAAAAGTTTCAATATCTTATGAACAGGTTCAGACATAAATATAGCCAATGAACAAATATATGAATACGACTTTTTGTAATGGCAGGATGCTTTCAAATTAGAAAATGTCTTTTTGATTTCCATTCTCTGGTCAACACCATTATTGAACTTATCGATTCAAAACCTGCCCAAATCACATTTACGTTGTAGCCAATAGCATTACAATATTCATTTTTTAATATGATTCTCTCAGTCAATCACATGATGAAAGAATAAAATACACATACATATATAGATTTTATCGTCAAATATGGCAAAGTTTTGCATTAGAAATAATACAACTTCAGCGACAGTTATTATGGTTTAAAGCAATCCTTTTGAACACGATGTTGTATTTGGTGTTTTCTTTCTTTCTTTCTTTCTGTCTGTCTGTCTTTCTGTCTATCTATCTGCCTATTTTATTGATTGCTACTTTCACTGCATAGACAGATATCTATAAGGAACTATTTTTTTAAAAACATTTAGAATAATTTAAGGACTTTTCATTCTTTGGTAAATTGGTAAAATATTGGTAAAATGTTTTCGCCAGTCGTCCAGGGGACCTGAGATCAATCCAAGATCAATCTTGTTCCTGGGGGTTTTTCTTTCTTTTTTTCTGGTAACCCTGAATGCTGGTAGATATTAGATTAGTATATATATATATATATATATATATATATATATATATATATATATATATATATATATATACTAAAGACTCAAAAGAGTTTATATTGTGGTGCCTTGGTTGTCATACTAAAGACTCAAAAATGGTACCTCATGGCTCCTGCCTTAACAGTAAACACACTGGAACAAGATGAGTGGAGATTTCCAGGGAAAGGATAAGCACCCTCCCTTACGCCTCGCTGTTGTAGTTATTGGAAATGGGGCCTTCGGGTGACTATCAAATACGGTCAGCCAACTTACATATTTATCAAGCATAAGGAGACACACTTGATGTAATGATCATTTGCCGAAGGAGATGCAATTGGCAAATAAAATCTTATACATGGCTGTTTGCGTTTCCCATCTTACGAGAAAGGAATAGTTCCATATGTTCATGGTTCTTTAAGTTTGGTTAGGCAACTGGTCAAGTAGAAGGAACTCTTTGAATTTCAACTATATTAGTAAGCTTTAATACTGACCTTGTGTCACTTCCTGGCTGTAGTGGAGGCTCTGAATAAATATATTTATATTCACTGACTATAATTGCTTTTTAAAACACTTTATTTTAAATGAATCGTTCACTTTATACCATAGGATCCACTGAAATTGGCTATTTAACTCAATTTTACCATTCCACTATATTTATGGCTTCGATTTTCTGTTTCTTTTTATGTAAATATTGAGGCCATTATTTCAGAATATCATTCGAAATGAATTTGAATCTATCATATTTGAATATTTACCCATTCAGCATTTCAGTTAAGGCTATCATTTTTTAAGGAGAGAAAAACATAAACGAGCTCGTTTTTCATAGCAAATTTGAAATTGTGATTTGATAAGAAAATATTAAATGAGAAAAATCATAATTCGAACTTCTAAGCAAATCGAAGTGGAATCAATTAAAAATATTTTTTTGCAAACCAAAAAAAAAAAAAAAAATCGGGTAAAAAATGAATGAATAAAATAGGAAACAAGAAGGGACTCGTTTTACTAAGTTATGGATGAAATTATTTTTTTGAAACCAATAGAAATTTTGTTGAGATCAAATAAATAATAGAAATATATTAAATGTTGCAAACATTATCTTACAGTTCTATCAAAAGAAACGCAAAGAGTCGGGTGAAAAAAGGAGCAAATCAATGCGTGATTAAAAAATGAACAAAAAAATAAAGAAGCTAGGTACAAGGGATACAAACTGAATGGAAATTTTGGGAGGAGAAAAAAAAAATCCTAAAGATGAAGAAACGAATCAGAAACAAACCGAAAACTCGTTCGCGAAAAATAGCTAACTTTTCAAAGGACCGTAAAATGTGGTCGCTTTTAATGAGGAGTTTTGGAAAATACGTCAACTTAATCGCATAAGTCAACAGAGATTGTCCGAGCACTTACATGATTAAGTGCATCGGGGACTTAGGGATAAAGACAAACATTACTTGTTTTGGCCGGGTAATTATTTAATCAGTAACCAAGGACTCTTGGGGGTGCCGGTGTTAGATAAAGGTAAGAACAGTATTGAGCCACGTGGATTGATTAGACAAATGTCAAGCTTAAATTATCTGGAAAAAACGCACGTCATATACATTATATGTGAACCAAAAATTAGTCGGCGTGAGAAACTGGTAAGAATGATATTAATCAGCCGCCCTAAGA
Organism: Sepioteuthis lessoniana; assembly: GCA_963585895.1. Taxonomy (NCBI): domain Eukaryota; kingdom Metazoa; phylum Mollusca; class Cephalopoda; order Myopsida; family Loliginidae; genus Sepioteuthis; species Sepioteuthis lessoniana. The sequence goes on from OY757930.1 coordinate 12,625,103, forward strand.
GGGTTAATTCGATGAAGGGTCAATCTAGGTTTTTTTGGGGGGGGAATACACAAAGCATATATATTTCTTTAGAGAGGAACATTTTTGGATTGAATAACTAAACAGAAGGGTGTTCTTAAAAGAAAAAACACACACACTTTTTTTTATTATAACCATATATATATATATATATATATATATATATATATATATATATATATATGCGGTATCATTTGAAGAGTGCTCAGTATCTGTGATATAGGTATTAAAAATAAGATATTAAATAAATATATTTGTTTATATATATATATATATATATATATATATATATATATATATATATATATATATATATATATATTATGGCATTGAAGGTTATAATTATTATTATCATTCTTATTCGTATTAATATTATTGTATATGTATATAAAGAGATAGAGACAGAGAGAAAAACATAAAGAATTGCATAGAAACACTGATAATGGTGCTTTGTTAGTCAGTTTCTCATCTATTTGATCATGACGATCAACAGACGACGATGAATCTATCCTATTTTAACTTACACCTTTATATGCACAATTACCAATATTTTGCACTCTTTTTTGTTAAATAAAGCAAACTATATATATATATATATATATATATATATATATATATATATATATATATATATATATATATAAAGTTCTACTCCCATCCATATATAAGTGAAAAATGTTAAGAAGAAAGAAGTACACAAGCTATGTGGTAGGCAAATGTTAATGGGCATTGGCAATATAGAAATAAATACAAAGTTTCAAAGAGTATCTTAAAACTAAAAACGATACCGAAAATAAAAAAGAAATGTCCAAAAATATATGGGGTAATTTTCTTAGAGTTCGCCACAACCCAGCTGTCATTTTATTGTTATTATCATAGAGCGTAAGCACAAAGTAATCTTCTTCAATAAAGAATAGTGGTTGAGCTGTTAGCTTTGAATAGAAACTGAGACCTCTCACAAGTTAACTAGTTAAAAGAATCGATGAAGAAATTAATAGATGGGTCCGTACAGGCAAATTTTTGCCTTAATGTCTTTTCCCGTTTGCCACTAGCATCTTTGTAATATCGAAAGTTTGTCTTCATTACAACTTCTATGAAATGTTCCTACCTTATCTATTCAACTTTGTCGTGCTCTAAGAGATGTAAAGCACAAATTATATTGTTGAAACAATTTCTTTTTCATCTTTGGCAGACACTAACACGTACGCTTATCTTTACTACAGCTATCTTGAAATAGTTGGGTTGGTTATGATTTACTAGATTTAAGATTTCATTAATTTACAGCCAGGGACATACAGGAAACTTTAACTTGACAATGAACTAACGTAGTATTTTGTATGATATGCCATCTGGTTAAGTGCATTTTATATTTCCTCTGTTGGGTATTTTTTCTGACTTCAATTAGAACAGCCTGTAATATCATACATCTCTCTCTCTCCCTCTCTCTCTCTCTCTCTCTCTCTCTCTCTCTCTCTCTCTCGCTATATATATATATATATATATATATATATATATATATATATAGGATATGTGGAAAGTTGGGTCTGCGGTCTTTTCTAGAATATTTCAACAAAACAAACAAAGGCAACGGCTACGTTTTTATCAAATGTCACCATACCTGGCGACCATCATACTGAACGAAAACAAACTCAAAATAGAAAACGGATAGGAAAAAAAAGGATTTTTTTCACTCTGTGCCACCATACGTTTGAGAATCTTTTCTTTTGGCTTTTCCTAATCATTTGCCTCTTAGCCTTTCCTCACCCTAATTACAACCAAGGCACCACAATATAAACTATTTTATTCGACATCACATTATAGTCAATATCTTTTTCATGAAACAAGTCATGTCACCACCACCCTTTCACACAAATCCTTCCCTACTTTTTTCTTATCAACGCCCTGAAATCTATTTCCACCTTCAAAACAAAAAAAAATATTTAATGAAACCTGATATATGTGACTATAAATCCTGTCCAACTATGCCTACTGCAACTATACCCTCTTCACTCTCCTCATAAGCTTTTAAACAGAAAAAACTGAGAAAACAATCTCTGCCTAAAGAAATTCTTGAAGATGAAATAAAGCCCAAACGAATTATCACATATCTAAATCCGAGTTAAGTGTTGATTTATCCAACTTTCCACATATTTCTCTCATTTTATGAACATTCACTACAAATCTCTTCAACATAGGCGGTGCATTCGATAAGTTTCCAGACTTTTTTCGTATGGGTACTTTTATTGATAGTACACCCATGAAACTCTAGTCCCCTTAGACGTAATCTCCTCCGTCTGCAATGCACTTGTTTTTTCGTTCCAACAACTTCTGGAACGTTCCATGGAAGTCCTCTTGTGTGATCGTGTCAATCACCTTAGTCACAGCCTCTTTCATCTCCTAAATTGCCTTATAAAGGTAGCCTCTGAGCTGAGGGAATAAGCAAAAGTCAAAGGGAGCAAGGTCTGGACTATAGGGAGGCTGAGGAACTGTGTTGATGCCCATATTGGTCAAATAGTCTGTGACAAGGATGAAGTTGTCGACTGGTGTACCGTCCTGGTGGAAATGCCACTGACCCAATTTGAAGAGTGCCTGCCTCTTTCGACGGAATCTCTTCCTGAAATCCCTTAAAACCTCAACATAGTTACCCTAACCCAAACCCTCACTCTTTGGCCAATCAACATTGGTCTAGTGACTTCCTTACTCTTCTCACACTTCTCATCATCCCTGACAGACTCCCTGCCTTTCGTGAATTTCTTATGACACTCAAAAACTGATGCTCGGAAAGCAGTCTGAAGCATTCCATACGTTTCTGTGGCATTTTTTCCATGTTTAAAACACACTTTTATTGCGTATCGTTCTTCTAAAGTGTACTCATGTCCAGATTGCATTTTTGAAATTCACCAGCTGTGACAATCAGACTTGAATAAGGTGTATTCCAATTCCTGCTTTAGCTGTTCATTCGAACCTGAAATCATATAAATTGGTCGTCATCTCATAAGATGTATCGCAATAACAAACTGAATTTTCAAGAGTATACAACAATTTTAAATGCTCATACGAAAAAAGACTCGAAACTTATCGTATGCGCCTCGAATATATATATATATATATATATATATATATATATATATATATATATATATATATATATATATATATCCTCCTCACTAGCAGGGTGCAACACCAGATCATATTTCTTAAGAAGCAACAGGTATGAATACAGTCTTACTTCTTCAAGAATCGTTACCATAGGGAGTTTAAAAGCTATTCTGCCGTACTATCTACTCATACCTGCAGGGAGAATAGAGGGATACATCATTTTTCATCGTTTATTAGCACTATGAGTAAAGCAAAAAGCCACATTCAGGATTTCAATTCGTTTGATCTAGACCATTTCACATGATGATAGACATTTTTTTAAATGCTATTTAGTTATGTATTTATAATCACTTAGTACATCTAGGTATCTCACTTCAGTGAACATCCATTTGTATTATACGATATATATATATATATATATATATATATATATATATATATATATATATATATATATATATATATATATATATATATATATATAAAAATTGGTGACCGTAGTCTAGGTCGACCAGAAGGTTCTCTTTTCAATAACTACAACACCAAGGTGTAGGGGAGGGCGCTACCCATTTCCCAGGATTTCTCCACTTTACCCTTGATACGTACCTCATATTGCTGAGGGCTAAGCAAGGCGGTATCTAGTACCATTTTAAAAGTCTTTGGTATGACGTGACCTGGGATTGAACCCCGCTCTCCTGGATCTTTGGCGAACATTCTAAACTCAAGACCGATGAGCCGGTTATATACCATATTTCACAATCTGGTATTCTATAGTATTTACATAATTTCGAATGAATACAATATCTTAATTCATTCGGCTATTTTAAATTCTATTGGTTTAAGTTTTACGACTATTTTTTGATTTCGCATATTTGCCTGCTAATAACAAGAGATTAAATGTAAGCAAATCACTTACAATTTCCCCCATTTTTTTACAGTATCTTGCAGGTCTAAAAAACATGATTTAAACTGGGTCTTTCTTAACAAATTTCTTATATAAAAAATTAGAATTCAAGTTTAATTTTCTTATTGGTCAAATTATCCTTAACATTACGAGAATTTTCATATTTTTCATGTTCCACAAAATTCTAAACTTTTGGAGAACGTCCGGATTTTCCCAATTCTCACGTTTCCTTATCTGATTTGAGCTTCCAAAATAATGATTTATGTTTCGTAGTAGTGTATTTATTTCTATATATATATGGGATTTTGTTTTTCTTGCATATCTATGTGTTATACATACATACACACACACACATACATATATATATATATATATATATATATATATATATATATATATATATATATATATATATATATATGTTTCTCTATCATAATAGAATCTCTTTAATATTATCTACGTATTTCTTCTACCAGTTTAGTTTCATTAAAATCTCTCTGTAGAATTATGTTTTGCTTATTTAATTTTTGTTACGTTCCACTTTATATTTCTTTTTTTTTCTTTTCAATTATGAGTTATTGATGTTCTGCAGCTTTCTCTACATTCTAAATAATTCTTCTTCTTTGAAATTAGTTGGTTAATAAACCCAAAACTATCCAGTCACACTTAAAGAAATGACCATGATTATTTCGAAAAAAAAGTTATCTACCATAGAACGACTGATAAAAACTAGGTTTGCTGAATGAAGTAGCTAACTTAAAAAGACATTCAATCAAAAGTAATTTGGTTTTCACAACATAACTGAGTCACACATAATAAGCTGTTGGGCCATTAGATATACATATTTTTGCACAAAAATGCATATTCGTCTTGGTTCAAGAATGCCAATATGATTATAAGTGGGTATAAGTGTACGATTTGTGTGTATATGCATATGAATTGAAGATTATCAAGATGGGTGTGATTAATAAAATACGTATTTTGCATGCGGATATGTGTGTATAGTGCTATCAAAAACATAGCTTAAAATTTTTGGCCGTTAGCAGATTATAATATTGAAAAATATTCCTCGATAAGGATCAAAGGGTTAGATTTTCAATGTTCGTAACATTCTGAAGTCTTTCTTACTTTTATGTTTATGTTTAGTAGACAAACATATATTTTTCAAATATGTTTGTTCTGTGGTTTTTCCTAAAGTCTAGGCCACATATATGCGACAGAGCACTCAGGAGATCAACAAAGTTGTGGCGGTTGGGTTGGCCATTGGGTTGAGCTTACTTGATGGGGTCACTCCGGGAAACCACCGTCCATTATTGTTCGTCACCAGGGGAATCAAATCCCGTAGCTCTTCGACATATAGGACTACGTAATTTACCCGTGCAAAAATCGAAGTTTCACCCTATTCCAGGGAAAACGGAATGAATGGAAAACTACAAATGGATTCTTAGGCTCATTTGTACTTTTTTTCTTTTTGGAATTGACTGGTTACTAATAAAGGTTTTAATAAAACCATCTTTAGGGTAACCTTTTCTTATAAACAAACGCATCTAGCAGGCGAAAAGCGGGTCTGTTAGGGATACTACTTCATGAAATCGAAAACACATCTTTGGGGTACCCTCTAGTGGCATATAAAGTGACAGTATGCACACGCCCTACAAGGTTACAAAATGAAATTACAACAAAATAATCCAAAAATAATATTTTTCTGTTATTGATGGATGTCTTGGTCAATCAAAAAAAAACAACATTATTTTGTTACAAAATAATTCAAATGAAAAAATACATATTTTAGCTTCCATAATATGATAATAAGTTTAAGTGGTAAAATTAAAAAAAAACAACAAACATTACCTACAATTGCTTTATAAAGAAAAATATTATTTCATACGTAAATAATTCAAAAGAAAATAACGCTTATGCATATTCATATTTTATATTGATTTCTTCCAGTGATAAAATTCATTTGCGTTAAGAAATTATGAGAATGTATCGGATAACGTTCATTTTGTGAATCAGTGAAAATAAAATAAAAAAAATTGATATTGTTTCATATCTACAATAGTAATGTATCTGCAAGTTGTGCCAAGGGTCGGCGCTCTTGCCAAATGAAAGAAAAATGTTCATTCAGAAGACAGTCTGAAGATGCATACACTAAGGATTATCACAACATAATCGCATTACAATTCTTCCCCGTCAGTTATACTTGTGGCATAGCAAATTAACTATATTAAAATTATTTCTTCAAAACTGATTTAAAACATACAGGGGATACTATATTATTAGCAATGAAATATCAAACTATTATTCTTGATGAAGCTAACTAAACCAATTAAAGAGAGGTCTGAATATTTTCATTTAAAAAAATATTGAGTGGGAGTGTTAACCTTGAAAATGACAATAATAGAATAAACCCATCTTCTATAAAAGAAAAAGAAACCTTCGTCAATTTATCGCATAGGCTTAAAAACGACAGATTCTCTGTCAACGCAATTCTATCTTAAATCTAGATAGGTTCTTTTAGTGATAGTGAAGTGTCTTTAAATTCAAATTGGTTTTGTTCTATTTTGTTTGGTTTATTTTTTTAAATAACATATCAACTCCTTACAGTATATTCAATGTCAAATTTGATTCATTTGTTAATGCTTCATTTTAGTTTGAACTAATTAAATTTTAGTTAAAACCTCATCAAATTTTAGTTAAAAAAAGTCATTAAATTTTACTTGAAAAATAATTACTTTTTTATTTTCATGATACACTCTTTCTCTATTGCACTTTTTTGTTTGCCTTTTTAAATTGTTAGTTTGCACACACCTATCTTGTATTAAGTATTCCTATCTAATACAAATAATTTGCACTCAATGACATGATATTCCTTTTTAATAGAAATAATCTGCTCAAAATTATGATTTAACGTATTCTTATCCAATACCTATAATTTTCATAAACTATTTATTTAACACATAGAACGTATCCACTTGGTACTACTATTCCATAGTTGACGTTCATATAACGGTAATTAATGTGTTGTCCACAATCTACATAGCTCCAGAACTGGAGTCTCACCACAAGATGATGTCTAATGTCATATCCAGCTCACCCAGTTTATGAGTGTTTTACCTTTCTGCAGGCAATGCAGTTGGAGTTGTTTATGCCCCACCAAGAGAAGAATGTTAATTTAAGTTAATATTCAATTAAATTAATTTCTAGCATTAAAGAAATTAAAATTTATGAAAACGAACGATACGTAAAAAAAGACAAGAAAAAATATGAAGCATGAAAGACAAATAAGTAAAAAAAACCACAACAAAAAACAATAAAAATAAAACAAAATGACGATATTTCTTCTCGAAGAAACGTATCCTTTTTTTTTTTTTTTATCTAATGCTACTAATTTAAAAAAAGACAAAGAAATAACCACAGAAAAATCCATCAAGTCAGCTTAGTGGTGATCGATTTTTCTAGCATTGTTTTCGTTGCCAAATCAGTAAACGTGCTGTCACGCAAAAAGCAGACCCTCAAGGATAAAGAATGTGGGTTCAAATCTTGTCGTAGGCGTAATCTTCCACGTAGCGGTTTTAAAATTCCTATGCTCCCACTGGAATCCGGATGTGATCACGATATTCTCAAAGCAATATTATGAATCCAGTTTTTATTCTCTGTGTCAATCGGAAACACCGTATTTGAAAATACACATAATTGCTACAGAAAAATAGCGAGTAAATGGAAAGATTAATTAGATTCCTCGTGTGTGAGTGCAGACATCAACGATTTTTTACATTGATTAAAACAACATTTCTTTATGAAAATGACCTATCGGAAAATATTCATTACGGTATGTTAATGTACAATTCGTATTAATAATTTCTGTGTGACGTATTAGATTTTCGATAAAAATAATCCTTTTAAAAATTTAAAGTTAATTTTATATAGATAGATTGTGTTTGTGGTTTAGTAGGTATGACAACTGTAGCCGATACAGAGCCTAAAAAAAGAATGCATCGTCGAATCTCACTGTAGAAGTATTTTTCCCTAGATATATGCTTCTTTATAAAGATCTTGACTCGCGGCTAATGAAGGCATGGACAGCTATTGAAAAAATATCGGTCATATGGAAATAAAACCTAACCGATAAAATGAAACGCAGTTTCTTCTAAGCAGCGGTCGTGTCGATACTGATGTATGGATGCACTACTTGGACGCTAACAAAACAGCTGGAGAAGAAGCTAGACGGCAACTACACAAGAATGTTGCGAGCAATATTAAACAAGTCCTGGCGGCAACACCCCACAAAGCACCAACTATACGGCCACCTGCCTCCCATCACAAAAACTAACCAAGCTAGACGAACCAGACACGCAGGACACTGCTGGAGAAGCTGAGACGAGCTCATCACTGATGTACTCCGATGGAACCCACATATGGCCGAGCAAAAGCAGGACGACCAGCTTGAACATACCTACAGCAGCTATGTGAGGATACAGGATGTAGTCTTGCAGATCTGCCATGAACGATAGGGAAAAGTGGCGAGAGAGGGTCAGGGATATTCGTGCTGGCGGCACGACATGATGATGATGATGATGATGAAGATCTCAGGATGGCAGTTTGGTTGAAATTTATCATGACTACCCGAGATTAATTTATGCCTAGATGTTTATGATTTGTACACATTGTAGACATACTACAAAATATTCCTATCTAATATGAATAATTTTTAAACATATCTATATTTTCTGTTGATGAAACCATAACAAATACTACCATTTAAGGCCAAATTGGCGCGGGCAATTTTTTTTAAGTTGGCGACCGTAGTCGAGGGCGACCGTAGTCGAGGGCGACCAGAAAGCTCCCTTTTCAATAGCTACTACACCTAGATGTAAGGGAGAGCGATACTCCTTTTCCTGGATTGTTCCACTTTACCTTCGATAAGTACCTTATATTGCTGAGTGTTAAACAAAGACGTACCATGTACCATTTTTAAAGTGTTTGGTATGACGTGATCTAGGATTGAACCAGGTCTCTCGGATCATTGGTGAACTCTCTCCCTACTGGAATAATGAACCGAGGAATAATGACAACGAAATATGAATAATTTTTAAACATATCTATTTGATCCAAAGATGAAACCATAACATACACTACCATTTAGGGCCAAATTGGACCTGGAAATAATGACAACAAAGGGGTGTTCCCTACTCTCTAGATCTCTTGAGCTAGAATCTTATAATCAGATGCAGTATAGAGTCATATACATGATATCCCTTTTTTGAGAGGGTCTTATCCCTATCCATGGTATACAGTAAGTGTTTTCTATGGCCAACTGAAATGCAGAATGAAATTTGTTTATTATTATGGAAAGAAACAGAAAAATAATATCTGATAATGCTTCATTGAATATAATTCAATTATTATTCCTGTTTGGTGTATCAATCTGAAAATGTAATTGACAATAATCTTTGGAATAATCGAATATTTACCTTCATCTTTCTTGAAAGATGATTAACATTCAAACAGTCGTCTTCCAAATATAATTCAGGTAAAGATGCTTCTGTTAATTTTAATGTTTTTGTTTTTTGTTCAGTTTCGATATTTAAAGTGCAACACAACGCGTTTGCATTGATTGTCAGAGAGAACATAAAAAATGGTAATAAAAAGAGACCTAAAACAGAAGAAATCGGGAAGGCGTAACAGACAAAACGTAAGGATCATGAAAATAAAGTTTAAAATAAACATACACTGTCATATTTCAATTTTATATTATGGTCGATGGTCCTTGGCTCTTCTGGATTTCTTTTGAAACAGCTATTCAAAAATATTTTGATTGTATAAGGAAACAGGGAATAATTTTAATTAATATTGAGTAGCATTTCATACATTTTTCTGTTACAGAGAGCATTTGGATGATTCAAAATGACATTAAGTGCTTACAATATTTTTGAATTTTAAAATAGGATTTTAAATTGTTTATTTTCTAAGCTTAAGTATTTTAGGTTTATTGTTACAATAAAAAATTAAATAGGTTCCGTTTTGTGGTGTTACATGTATAGAAACATAAAAATATTTATGTAGTTACATCCGGGTTTATTTCAAGATGTAGATTTGTTTTTGTAATGTCCTATCTTATTTTTTATGATTGCTTTCTCTTGTAAATATTTTGGTTAAATCCTTACCCATTTTTGCCCTTTTTAACTCTTCGTAAATACTTTAAAACTCAATTATTATATATACATTATATTTCAGGATCTAGATTAGTTTCTTGTGATGTCTTATCTTATTTTTTATGATTGTTTTCCCTTGTAATTAATTTGGTTATATACTTACACATTATTTGCTATTTTTAACTCTTCGTAAATATTTTCAAGCTCAATTTGCATATATGAATTATATTTCAAGATTTAGATTTGTTTTTGTAGTGTCCTATCTAATTTTGTAATGGTTGTTTTCCCTTGTAATTAATTTGGTTATATCCTTGCCCATCATTTGTCACTTTTAACTCTTCGTAAACAATCTCCAATTCAATTTGCATATAAACAAAGGTAAAACTCTTAATAATTTATATTCATAAACACTGACATTTCAAGGGGTCGATTAATTGTTGTCTTAACCTGTTTTAGTTAAAATGGCAACATTGTTGTCCCGTTTGGTCACATCCTTAACTATCAATTGCCACTTTTTAACGCTTTGCATAAAGTTATCACTTAACCGGGTTTACGCTGGTTTCGAATTCAAAACAGATTAACTTTATCCTAAATAAATTTAATTTTCTTTACGAAAAGCAATTTGAAATTGATTAACCCTACGATATAATCTTTATCTATACTCATGAGAAACGTGTTGATATCCTATTTATGGCTAAAATCAAAATAGGAGTCTCATCTTTACCTTGTTGATGAAACAATCGAGCGTCGAAAGGGGATGAAAATGTAAAATAAAGAAAGTCGAACAATATCAGACTCTTCGTCTTTAACATATTTTAATATTTAAAGTATTATGCAAAGTAGTTAATTTTAAGTTATTGAAGAAAGTATTTATCGAGTTCATGTTTGCATGTAGAAAATGTTGATCTACTATGTTATTTTTTAATCTGATAACAAAATGAACCAATCCTTTAAAAGTATATATATATATATATATATATATATATATATAATGGTGTATTTATTTTTTTATAAAAGAATTCTTTGAATGCATTCGCTAAATATCTATTTTTAATATTTTCATATCATCTGGTGTAATTCAAAGAATCTCATATCTGATATCTGACTAGAAGGGTTCCTTTTTAATAGCTACTGCACTGAGGTGTAAGGGGGTGCTACTCTTTTCTCTGGATTGCTCCACTTTACCCTAAATCCGTACTTTATAATGTTTAGTGATAAGCAAGGATGCATCAAGTACTATTTTTTAAGTCCTTGGTATGACTCGACGTAGGATTGAATCCCGGTTTCCCGGGCCACTGGCGAACACTCAACCCATTAGGACAATGGACCGGCAGAATTAATCTACCTAGGTTTCACCTAAACGAATAATGAAGACAATTCTAACAAAATTGTCTTCATGATTCTATCCAAAATGTCCAGTCAGATGAAATCTACGTAGACTTAGAATTTCGCTCTACTTAGTGTATTAAGCACTCTTACGTTTTACTTAAAGATATTCAGTCGGTCTTTTTTCTTTTGACAAGGCATTGCGATATTGATTGATTTTTTAAGCAGAGTGAATGATTTTAATCTTTTCTTTTAAATGGACCTTTTTCCTAGATACCAGTTTGAGTAATATGTTCTATCTATTTACAAATTGTATAATCTGTTGTTTCATACGGTAAGATTTATTGAATTGGCAAGAAATATATATATATATATATATATATATATATATATATATATATATATATATATATATCCCTAACTTGTTTCCTTTATTTCATTCTGCAATAAACCCTGATTATATTTTCCATTTGATAATGATTTCTAGTATAGTCCAACATCATCATCCTTAAAACCATAGAGTGCTGACAGCCTGGATTTATTTGAAACTCTTTCTCTCGCACCATCTATATTTAAGAACATCTTTCTTGCAATGTCCTAGAGACTCTAATATTCGATCAGCTTTTTATAACATGTTATGCTCGTCTAGATCGAAAGTTTGTAAGATAGAAGGTATGTTGCCGTGCAGCTGGCGACATGTCGAATGCTGCTTCAAAGCAACACTCTGTATTCATGCGGTATTCACATTTAGCTTCTGTCTAACCTTTTTCGTTAAGATATCTAGTAATGTAAACGTACACGAGTACTGATACGGCTAAAGCCTGGAAGTATCTCCACTTTCCTTTATAAGAAAGATAAGATTTTCTTACTATCGATAATCTCGGAATAGTAATCTATACTTTACAAATTCGTAAATTGACATAGCTTTCAGTATATGAGATATTGCTACCAAAGTATATGACCTGGTCGAAGTATTCCAGTTGTTTGTCATGTAATATTGAGGTATAAAAGGGTAAAACGAATACACTTGAATATGTTTAAAATTCTGATGAGGTTAATCTTCGCTCTAGCAGTTGTGTTAATAACTTACCCAGCCACAAACCACCTTCACTATCAATAACAAATATAAATGTGATCAACTGTCACGTCACCGGAGAAAAACATTAATAGGTTGTCAGGGAAAGTATTCTTCATCCGAACGATTTGTCATGTTATCTACACCACTCAGCCGCTCTCTAAGAGAACGTATAAGAAGGATTTAAGGTGAAAGTGTTACGTACACCTGAATAAAGACGGGAATTTGAATTCGCTTATTGTTGTTCATACAGACCTACTAGGGTGCCCGAGCATAAATTCTACCTTCATGTTCATTTATACAACCAAGAATATGTGTATATATCGATATGAATACCTATATGTACATCTCTCTCTCTCTATATATATATATATATATATATATATATATATTTATATGTGTGTGTGTGGGTGTGTATGTGTGTCTCACTCTGCATGTGGCTATATATATATATATATATATATATATATATATATATATATACTGATTCTTCAGTCAAATTATATATATGCTACTCCAACGGAAAATTTTACACCGTTTTTCAACTATACATCAGCTCCATTAAAAAAATTGGAAAACTTGAAAAACGATTTGTTCTTGTAAAAAACTACCTCCTGACTAATACCTAATTTGCAAATTAGTTGACAAAAAGTCAGAAACAACATATATGTAATATTTCTATGTCACATTAATTTTCTCCATATATATATATATATAAAAGTGGAAAAGCTGTTAAATCAAACACTTACAACCGTTAAGATGCCTCATTATATTCAATGTCTTTCATAAACGAGTTCCCGCTTTCTCATTAAAATCAATATCTCTTCTGCTCAAATTTATTTTTAAACATGATATACTTGATAGCACCTAGCCTTGACTAGCTACCCAGATGGTCATAGAGAAAAAATTCCCCCTACCGCTATAAATCCAGCTTATATCTATTTCCCTCCCTGTTCTTTCCATGTTCTTTCCCTCAATGTTCTTTCGATAGCTGTCTTTTGTCTTTTGACCCTTTTACTCCCGTAATAACTTTTTCACATTTTCACCATTATTTTATCCCTTTCTCTAAGTGGTTAGATGTAGAAAATCAAGAAACAAATTAATTTGAAAAAGTTCCACATTGAATAAAAGCCTCAATATTACTACTGAACCGGTTAAAAGTGTTTTATTTGTCCACTTTTCTACTTCTTTTCATCATCTTCCCAGATTCACCATAATCAACCATTTCTTTCTCTCTCTCTCTCTCTCTCACACACACACACACACACACACACACTCAAACACTCACACACACATACACACACAAACTCTCTCTCACACACACACACAAACACACACCCGCGCACACGCACACAAACGCACTCTCTCTCATGCACACACACACACACACACACACACACACACACACACACAAACTCTCTCTCTCTCTTTCTATCTCTCTCTTTCTATCTCTCTCTCTCTTTCTATCTCTCTCTCTCTCTCTCTCTCTCTCTCTCTCTCTCTCTTGCTTAGGTTTCTACGCATTTGCATTTTTTGGGTTTCTTTGATTTAGTAAGGATACTTTTTTTTTCTTGTTATCTCACTTTTTATGAACTGACATTGATTTGTAAGCTCTACAATTGGATTTCGCCTTAGTTGGAAAACTTAAGAAAGAAGTAGGTGAAGAATACAAAAGAGAAAAAAAAAACTAGAATGAGTTCCAGGCCAAATCAATGATATTAGAAATTATGTAGATGATAGACAATCACGATTAGCATGATTGGCAGAAAATGAAATGAGCAAAAGGAAAAGGAAATAGAGAACAAAAGTAAATACTACCACCCAAGAATAAAGAATTCAGAAATGGAAAGAATATTTCAATAATCTGCCTGGAAACTCGTCTGATAAACCAACTAAAGAAATTATTAATGGCCAATTAGACTTGGGCAGTTTACAGAGGAAGAAGTTGATGTAGAAAAAAAATCCCCTGAAGTATGAAAAATAAGTAAATTTAACAATATTTTTTTCGATTATTCATTGCTGTTTATACATAAAAAACAAAAGATAAATGGTCGAAAGACACAAGAAAGGCGACATCTGAACCATTAGAAACTACAGGCCTTAAACTCTTATTGCTATAGCTGTTAAAGTATATAACGCTCAGCTTCTCAAGAGTATCCTTACTGAAGTAGAGAAATTTCTTAGAAAAGAAATAGAATGGTTTTCGGAGAAATCGATCTATATCATCCTAGATTTTGATTAATCGTCTGAACATCAAAAGAATTCGGGCAAAACAATTTGTGGCAACACTTTTTCGAAAATCATTTGACTCCATACACAGGGGAAAGGTGGATCAAATGCTAATATTATAGAAGATATTACCCTGAAATGATGATCTACAAACCTACCATGGTTCGCTCAGCTGATGATAACACCGACCTTTTAATCTTGTCAATGGAGACTTACAAAGAAATTACTTTAACAAGATAATAATCTGCATAGATTACAAACTACGAAAGTCAATAGATCTATTTAGAGAAAATACTCACATTAAAAGCAAAAAAAGGAGGATGCTAACTTCTAACAGAAATTATGAATGGTGGAGAATACACAGACGATCTAGCACTTCTCGGGAATACATCTGCCTGAGCCTTACCCTGGCTACATTGTTTGGAACAAGCAGCAAGAGGCATTGGGCTCTCCCATATTGCGGATAAAAGAAAATGTATGTGTTTTAAAGAAGAGCCGTATCTACTCTTAGGATCCAGGCTCGGATATTAGGGAACCAGTTCACATGCCGCGGCAGCAATATCATGTATTCAAAGCGATGTCAACAGAGAAGGTATGAACTTTTATTGACAGGTTGTCGCTCATATGGAAATCTAATCTCGCTAATAAAATAAAATGGGTTTTTCTTCTATGCTGTATCAGTGTTAATACTTGATTATAGTTGTACTAACAATATTCTAATGAAGTGCATTTTGACCAAAGGGAGATTTACTAGACGGTTGGGCTGTTTTTAACAAATACTGGAAGCAGCATCCCAAAAAAACAACAACTGTACGCCCATTTATTTCACATCTCAAAAAAGATCCAAGTAAGATGAATAACAGACGCTGGGCACAGCTAGAGGAAAGAGCAAACTCATGAATGACTTTCTTCTATGGAATTTTTCACCTGGATGGCCAGTGTTCACCAACCAGAAAAAAAAACTTACATGAGCGTTATGCAAACACCGGATGAAATCAGAAGGATCTGTCAGATGTAATGGAAGATAGGAAAGGAGAAAGAAAGAGAAAGAGGGATAGATAGAGAGAGTCAATGGAATCCGAGCTATCGGCCCTATTAAATAAAATATAACTATATATGTATTGTGAATGTCGTGAGTGTATATATGTGTTTGATGATTTATATATATATATATATATATATATATATATATTACGTGGTGGTGTCTGTATCCCTGAGTTTCATAATTTACGCATTCATCATACAGACTCAGTTGGATGAATACCAAATGCATGAAACCCTGGGTCACATACACCACCATGTAATATATATATATATATGTGTGTGTGTGTGTGTGTGTGTGTGTGTGTGAAAAAAATTCTGGAAACATATCGTATGCGCCTCGGGTATATATATACACGAGGCGCATACGATATGTTTCCAGAATTTTTTCATATTGGCTATTTAAATTGTCGTAGATTGTTGAAAACTCAATATGTTAGTGCGATACATCTTATGAGATGACAGAAAATTCTTATGATTTCAGATTCAAATGTAAAGCTACTGCAGCAATTGAAATACACCCTACTAAAAATGCAATCTGACATTTTAGAAGAACGATATGCAATAAAATTGTTTTAAACTTGGAAAAAATGCCACAGAAAAGTATGGAATGCTTCAGACTGCTTGCCTCTTGCTTCAATCGAGCATCAGTTTTTGAGTGGTATATGAGATTCAAGGAAGGCAGGGAGTCTGTGAGGGCTGATGAGAGGTATAGGAGGAGTGGGGAAGTCAATACACCATATTGGCCAAAGGGTTAGTGTTAGTGTTACTATGTTGAGGTTTTAAGGGAGTTCAGCAAGAGATTCCGTCGGAAGAGGGCAGCACTCTTCAAATTGGGTCAGTGGCATTTCTACCTGGACAATACACCAGTCCACAACTCCATCGTTGTCACTGACTATTTGAACAAGATGGGAATCAAGACAGTTCCACAGCTTTCCTATAGTCCAGACCTTACTCCCTGTTACATTTGGTTATTCCCTAAGCTCAGAGGCTGTCTTCATGAGACAATTGAGGAGAATGAAGAGGCTGTGACGAAGGTCATTGACATGCTCACAGAAGAGGACATCCATCTGGCCTTGAAGTAGTTGTTGGAACTGTACAACAAGTGCATTGCCGCCGGAGGAGACTACTTCGAACGGGACTTGAGTTTCATATGTTCACTATCAATAAAAGTGCCCATAAGAAAAAGGTCTAGTAACTTATCGTATGTACCTCGTATATATATATATATATATATATATATATATGTGTGTGTGTGTGTGTGTGTGTGTGGGTGTGTAAGTGATAGATATTAATGGGCATATATCTATACAAATGAGTTTGCGTGTGCATCTGTGTATGTGTCTGAGAGAGTATATGCTTGCGTATATATATATATATATATATATGTAGAAACACATCCATAAACATATTTGAGTATATACGTGTGTACATGAGTGTGTGTGTGTGTGTTAAGTCCATATTTAACTCCAGCCAGTATAATTTTCTTTCTTCTTGCCTGTCTTTGTGTAAATCGTCTTTATCCCCCCTTTCTACTTCAATTTTAGAGTAGTTTTCGTGGTTATATCGCGGTGAGTCTTTGAAATCATTTATCTACAGTCGTCTTTGTGATACGTTTTATCTGATGCTCTATTGAAGTAGATAAAAAGCAGGACAGGGTTATGAAATCAATGTCTGAACATAGAATGTTATGCTGCATTATATATCACTGCAACTTTATATCTATCTATCTATCTATCTATCTCGGCCTGTGGACAGTTTCTCTGTCATAGCTAGGCCTTCTTTATTATAAATCTACAAACGACTATAAGGTTTTATCCGTATCCAAACATACATGCACACATACATAGACATAAACTCCTAAAAGACGTACACGCACAAACAGCTAAACACACGCGCATAAACACACACACAACCACACACAAACGCACACACGTACGCACATGAACACACATGCGTATATACACACACATATTTGTATGTACACATATTTTTGAAAACCTATATGCTTGTTCGAATTACAACACATTAGCGTTCATTGCAAGCCTCTTCGTATATGAATTGAGGTCTCGGCAGCCATTGAACGGATGTATGTAAACAATAGTACTTGTGATTCATAACTGTTTAAAATTTACTTCGCAGCTAATGGCTACTCGTGGCTGAATGGTTAGAGGCTTTGGTTTGGCGTTTGAATCAACCGGGTTTCGATCTCAGCTACGGGAAGCTACTGTCTAGCCACACTGATGAGTTCTGATAGAACGAAACAGATCTGCCTCTGGATGAATATATATATATATATATATATATATATATATAAGTATTTGTGAGTACGTGTATGTATATTGTTGTCATTTTTCGTCGATGAGACGCAGCTTCGGAGGTAGGCAAACGTGTCCTCTACTTTCAGAGAACCGCCATATAGTGTGGAGATGTCACATCTCTAATTCAAGCTCGTAACATGACTCTCACTCAGCCTAAGAGAAATACTGGCAATAAATACTCAGCAACAGTAAAAAAAAAAAAAAAAAAAACGAATTTTATAATCACCAAAGATATCTAAAACTTATCCTCCAAATAAAAAATGCGAAAACTTCATTAATCCCCACATGGAAGCAGCAGCAGAATGCATACCAACCAAGCAAAGAGTCCAAAATAGGGTTACATAGGAGACACTAGCAGAAATGTCGAGAAAACGCCAACAAAGAAACGGAACAAATACCAATGTACAGAAACTACTAAGTCTCAGAGAAAACTAACATATGTGGCGCCTTCAATAAGTTTCCAGACTTTTTCTGTACATGCAATTTAAATTTTTGTAGACACTTGATAATTCAGTATGTTATTGGTATACTTCTTATGAGATGACTGACACTTTGTTATGATTTTTCGTTCAAAGGAACAGGTACAGCAGAAATTGGAATACACCCTACTAAATCCGGATTGTCACAGCTGGTGAATTTCAAAAATGCAATCTGACACTTTAGAAGAACGATATGCAATAAAATATTTTTTAAACTTTAAACAATCCACAGAAACGTGTGGAATGCTTCTGACAGCTTTTTGACCATCTTGCAGGAATCAAGTATCAATTGTTTAGTTGCATAAGAGTGGCAGGGAGTCTGTGAAGGATAATGAGAGTTGTAGGTGGAGTAAAGAAATCAATACAACAGAGTTGATTGGCCAAAGGGTAAGAGTTATGGTTATTATGTTGAGGTTTTGTGGGAGTTCAGGAAGAGATTCCATCGGAAGAGTCCAGCACTCTTCAAATTGGGTCAGCAGCATTTCCACCAGGACAATGCACCAGTCCACAACTCCATCCTTGTTACAAACTATTTAACCAAGATGGGCATCAAGACAGTTCCTTATAGTCCAGGCCTTTCTCCCTGTGACTTTTTCTTATTCGTCGTCATGCAATAATTTAGGAGATGAAAGAAGCTGTGACGAAGGTCATTGACATGTTCACACTAGAGGATTTCCATGGGGCCTTGCAGAAGTGTTTGGCACTGTACAAGAAGTGCATTGCGGTCGGAGGAGATTACTTCGAAGGGGACTAGAGTTTCATGTGTGTACTATCAATAAAAGTACCCATACGCAAATAGTCTGGAAACTTATGTAATGATCCCCGTATATCCCACCCAAAAAAAACGAATACATTCAGATTGATAAGATAAAAAGTTCGGTAGAAAATAGACCATCACGAATAGCATGCTCGACAGTAAAGGAAGTGACGAAAAAGAAAAGAACTGCGGGAGGAAAACTAAATGCTGCCAGCTAAAAAAACAAATATATATGTGGAAAGAACATTTCGAGAATTTGATTGGAAACACCTTTTCGTCTCAGAAAAAAAGCTATCACAAAAATCAGTATTTGCTACCAGGACATCAAACTTGGGCAGTTTACTCCAGAACTCAACGCAGTACTGACAACTATTAAAAGCATAAAAGTTGAAGGCCTCGACGTAATAGCCCAGAAAATATGGAAGAAAATGAAATTCGACGACTTCTTCGATTTTGCAATGTGGTACATAAGCGGACCACAGTAGAGAGATGGTCCAACGTTTTTACCCTTCCTTTTGCTAAGAAAGGTGGCCTTGGAATCATGAAGAACTATAGATGCGTTACTCTATAGCGGCTATGGTTTATAATACCCTCCTTCTCAATTGGTTTTAATCTGATATCGAGAAAATACTTCGGAAAATCACAACGGCTTTCGGACAAATTGACCCTTAACGAGACTTATTTTACAATATGTCTACTAATCGAAGAAGTTCGTGCAAAACATCTCGAGGCCACACTGTTTTTATTTAAACGCTAATATTCCCTTTTGAACACAGTTAAATGACGTCAAGCTCGGCTATCTAATACTAATTCAATGTTATATTACTCAATTGTTTTCACACATTTCAATAGTTTCAAGTTTATTAAATGATTAAACATATTTTCCCCCGGAATGAACCCTTACAGGTACAATCCCTCCGGGTCTTAGTGGAACTGGGATTAATGTCAATTTAGATGTACTCGCAATCCCTAAAATCTTCACGTGAGGAGCCTCATCATCAGATGGTTGAGTGTCTAATCTAGGACACAGATTGCAGATATCTTATCCCAATGCAAATATGCACTAGGCGCATTGTGGATTCTCAGCCGGAAAGGCTTTGAAATATCTATCTCTGTCAAGTAATTTCGGTGTATAGCTTAATCAACTACTGTTACCGAATATCGATTCGTAATTCGTAATCTCATATCAAAGTTCTTCCAAGAGTAAACTATCGGTATTTTATAATATCAGAAAATGTTTTCTGGAAATTAAAGGTGTAGTGTAAAATAGGTACCAGAAATTCTTCTTTAGGTTTTCTGGATTCAAATATATTTAACACTGAAGCTCACCAATGAATAAGATTTCATTATCTAGTCGTTGTTCGTGTTTCACTCTACAAGGTGTTATCCAAGAGGTTAAGGTGCGAAAGGCTTCAAATAGAAGGGTAATTGTTTTAGCATTCCAAATCCGTTTAACCGTAGCATTGTTACAGTAATTCACATTTACAAGAGCATAAATACTTTTTTTCTACCTCCCATATATTTCCTGGTTGATATGATGTCAGTAATCTTCTCTGTCTTCTTTTGGGATATATATTTGGTGTAAATGAATTGCCATTCATGTCAACTAAAACCAACACCACACAGCCTAAACTTATTGTATATGAATTTGCAATACATTCATGGCTGAGCACTATTCTTATTGATTATATTGTCAATTGTTTCTCTCAAATATACACTCAGAAAGAAAAGTTCAGCTATATATATTATTTTCTTTTGTTTGTATAGCAATTTTTCATGAGCTAAAAACATTAATTCTACAATAATCTTCTTCATAAGACCTTTTCTGGCCCTATTTACAAGGCATCGTTTCGGTGGTTCACAATCTCTTATTCAAATCAATTGTTTATATAGCTTCAAGCTAAGTCGTTGACTGAACTCATTTTAAAAACAAACACAAAATAAGTTTGTGGTTATTTAGGAGAAAATGGATAAGAAAATGATACTACACTCCAAAATGTCTTTATGTGTAAACACAATAGAGAAAAAAAAATTGATTTCACAGCTCTCAAAAATATCTTCACCAATATGAGATTGCTTCCGGATAATGTATAAAATAAACAAGAGTTGACTTTCAAGCATCTGTTCCAAACTAGCTCCGAAATTTATGTTCCTTTCTTCTGTGCAACTTACGAATAAATAGACTTGTCGTTTCAAAAAAAAAAATCGCCAACTCCTGCGTGACAATTTTCCGCACTTACCATGAGAGTCCTCATACTTTGTTATTGATCAAACGGATGCCCACAAAGTTCACCAGTGGCGGTCAGGCTGTTTATACCTAACACTTGACTTGCAGGCAAGCGAATCTGAGTTACGTTATCACTGAATAACCTGTATTTTAGGATTTTGTGTTTAACTTCGG
This sequence comes from Sepioteuthis lessoniana, assembly GCA_963585895.1. Lineage (NCBI taxonomy): Eukaryota > Metazoa > Mollusca > Cephalopoda > Myopsida > Loliginidae > Sepioteuthis > Sepioteuthis lessoniana. The sequence goes on from OY757930.1 coordinate 12,646,908, forward strand.
GTAATCTTCATAAATAGGATAAATACAATTTTAAATCACAAACACTTGTTAGTATCCACCGAAAACAAATTTCTGAGTCAGCAGTACTGAATTCACTTCGATGTACTAAATTTACTTTAATCTGCCAAAGATTAATCTGAGTAGCCTCTAAGAATCATGCTAACTATAATATAATATCGGTTTATGATAATTTCTCATCACTCTTAACCGAAAAGGCACCAAATTAGATTTGGATGTTTTCCTTTCTAATTATTTTAACCTGATTGTTGAAAACGTAGTATTGTCATATTCTACTTTAGTTGCATTCTACACTTTGTGTTTACTAGTTTGTGTCACTTTTCAATACCTACGTGAGCTTAGACGGTTTCGCGTCACTTCAAAGATTACTTCTTTTGTTAAGTGAAGTATTTATTTATCATGTTTTGCATGTGAAGCATATGATAATGATCTATTTTTGTGCGTTTACTTAGGTATTTTCACTGTTTTTTTTGGGGGGGTATCCAAATAAAATTTAAAAATTCTAAGCAATTTTCATAAGTGTTTAAATTCATTATTCATCTATCTTTACAATCTCGTAAAAACATTACCTCGTAGTTAAAGATGCACTGGTGTCTAAGTGAACTCAGATAGAAATATTGGCAGCGTTTTAAACAAGATGGTGTGATCTTCTATTTAAATGGAAAACATTTGAAATTAGTATACAATCCGAGTAAGCGATCCCCATGGATTATATAAAGGACGTGGTTCGAAGCTTCTTGTAGGCTCCCGAATACGACAAGAAACGCCTGAAAAAGGCCGGAGGACACATCAGCCGAAGCGTAGTGAATATAACTGTATAAATGAAAACAACAGTTCCAAAACCATCAATGATAAAAACTTCATATAGTTCGATAAAATAACTCTTCTGCTTTAAAGCGATGCTCACATTCGTATGGGAAAAACATGTTATCAATCGGATAAAAAAGGGGGGATTGCTCAAATTTGTAGCTATGTCAGTACTAGCAATCAGTGGCACCACTTGAATTCAACGAAAACCAGGGAAAAGTTGGATGGAAATAACATAAACTTGCTGCGTACTGATTAGAAGGATTTTTGATAGCAACTCTATACAAAACAGCAGTTGCCCTGCCAATTATCTACTCTCTCACGAATTTTCAATGCGAGGCGAGGAAAACATGCAGGGTATTGGTGAAGATGTAAAGACGATTTCAAACCGACATTTTCACAAGGATACGCTAGTGTTGGCTGACCACCGAAATCTTATATTGATCAGCATTTTGTGAACACTGAATATTGTACACAGGACTTATCAAGAGCGATGGCCGGTAGGGAGGAAAAATGATAGTTAGATAGAGACCTAGAGAGAGACAGAGAGACAGAGAGAAAGGGGAAAGACATTGAGAGAAAGAATGAGAGGGGAACGACTGAGAGAGAGAGAGAGAGAGAGAGAAAGAGCGAGGGAAAGACATAGAGAGAAAGAAAGAAAGAGAGAAGGAAAGGCATAGAGAGAAAGAAAGAGCGAGGGAAAACTGAGAGAGAAAGAGAAAGGGAGGGAAAGACACAGTGAGAATGAAAGAGAGAGGGAAAGACTGTGAGAGAGAGAAAGAGAGAGAGGGAAAGACTGAGAGAGAGAGAGAAGGAGGGAAAACATAGAGAGAATGAAAGAGAGAGGGGAAAGATATAGAAAGACAGAGGGAGGGAAAACATAGAGAGAAAGAAAGAGAGAGGAAAAGACTGAGAGAGAGAGAGAGAGAGACATATAGAGATTGAAAGAGAGAGGGAAAGTCATAGAGAAAAAAGGGGAGAGGGAAATATTGTGGGAGAGAGGGGGGAAGGAAGGAAAGACATAGAGAGAATGAAAGAGCGAGGGACAGACATAGCAAGAAACAAAGACTGAGGGAGAGACAGAGAGAGAGGGGAAAGACATAGAAAGAAAGAAAGAGAGAGGGAAACACATAGAGAGAAAGATAGAGAGAGTGGAACACTGAGAGAGAGAGAGAAAAAGAGAGAGAGAGAGAGATCCAAGCTGTCGGAATAACTTGATGATGGTGATGAAGCTGTATCACCTTTTTTCTATTTATTCTGTTTCGTCCAAATTGTTTGTATAATTAAAAATATCCTAATCATTTGATCTTTATTCTTTATGACGTGCCTGACAGCAAGGAAAAGTATATACACCAGTTATCCATGATAATCATAAATTATGTAAATTATAGTCGCCAGTTCAGTAGACGTGACTTAAAGAATGTATTTGTAATTTATATTTTTGGATAATATGTTCGAACTACACTAAATATCATCTATTTCTCTCGATACAACATAAATAGAATAAATATATATAATAAAGTAAAACAAAAAGAAAAACTCGATAATATAGATTTACTTTCTGATGTCGTCGTAAAACGTCAGAAACACGCGTTAAAGAACAATAAATAACTTTTTTTAAAAGTCTCCTTGTGGACCCTTTTTATTCGAAAGTATTAACTTATTTCTCTAATTGGACAAACAAATATATAATGCAGTGGTTATAGTTATCATGACCTTACCTGTTTGTTAATGGTGGACCAAATCTTGCTGCATTATTAGGGCTCAATATCAATAATAGAGCTTATATACACACACACCGATATATATATATATATATATATATATATATATATATATATATATATATATATGTTACATAGCCATATTCACGAATATGGCCATGTGCGAAATGGGTGAAATGGACATCGAATGTTGATTATGATAGAACATATGAATCTCGAAATTCGAAAAAACAAAACCTCACCGGGGGGAACTCACAAAATAACCGTCTGCCCTGCCAGACACAAAAACATCCGTCTCTTCGTTGCTCTGCCTCTATGGCGAGATAACCGAGACCATTTTCCAGTCGATACGGACAACGAAACGTCCGAAGCATTCCCCCGTGCCCGACTTTTCGGACTTGACAACTTAAACAAAAACCCGGCCTGATTTCTTCAGCGCCCAAAATATCGATTCTCCAACATCGAAACCTTTCCCAAAGGTCCTAACTACAGATATTCGAAATTTTCCGGCAATCGCATCGATGAGCGAAATCTCCAAGGTCCCGAATCAAAATTCTAATCTCCGAATATCATTAGCCCGGACCACAAGTTACTACAAGTTTTCATTCATAAAAAAACGTTATTTACAACAAACTTCACCCACAATGACCCCATCTATCGTAAAATTCATTTATAAAAATTTTGTTTATTAAGGCTGTCCATCATGTGCGCGACACACAGCGACCTTTTTTTTTTCTTCTCTGCTACTCTTTCTTTCTCTCCTCTCCCTACGGTATAAAGTCACATACAGTAGTAATCATAATTTTCTATGCTACCAACGATTTTTTTTTAAATTTTAGAATTAGTTCCAAATCTATCCTCCACAACCATTCAAACTCTATTCATGAATTAAACTATGACAGCAATTACCTTCTTATTCTTTTCTCTTTTCTTCATGGCTTTTTTTTTTCTTGGAGTTGAGTTGTGTTGCTTCTTTTTTTTTTCTTTTCTTTTCACGCCTTTTTTTTTCTTTTGGAGTTGCGCTGTTTTTGCTCTTCACTTTTCGGTATTGGACTTTTCTCCTTTTTCTTTCTGGGGGGTACCGCATTTGTTCTTCTTGTTTTTGGTCTCTTTTCCTTGTTTCTTATTTTCTGGGGGCATTGTGTTTTCTCTCTCTCTCTCTCTCTCTCCTTCTATCGCCTGAACAAGCCGCTCCGAAATAGATTTCTAATTGTTCACATTCACTTCTCTGATCGTCTCCGTAGAACCATGGTAACCCAGTCGTAAATCATGAACGATATGCCCAAGTTCTGGCACCAAATATGTTTATGTTGCGTAGCCATATACACGAATATGGCCATGTGTGAAATGGGTTGAATGGACATCGAATGTTGATTACAATAGAACATATGAATCTCGAAATTCGAAAAAAACGTAACGATTTCTTGTTCAGATACGAAAACTTTTTATTAACTTTGAGTTAAAGGTCTCGACGTAAAGAGGAGAGACAATCTTCTATGCTATCTTATTCATTTGGTCCCCAACTCGAGTGGCCCCCATAGGGCGCACGTTCACCTCGCGCCTGCGAGCTCCAAAAGTCGATCTTTCTCGTTTTGCGTCTAGTACCCGACTCTCTTTTCAAATTCTCACACAAACCTCCTCGCGCTTCCGGTGCGTGACGTCACCCAAACCCTGTCACCGCATATCGTCTCAGACTATTATGACACCTCCATCCGCCCGCCCGCGCCCGTGTTAACACCTGCCTCAATGTTGCACCTAACTAACCCATGTGCTGAGCCGAAAGTTTCTCAGCCTAACTAAACTCAAAGGTATGAACCGAAATCCCTCTGCTATTCCATAACATATATATATATATATATATATATATATATATACAATGATCATTAAACGAATGATCACATATCTAAATTAGAGTTAAGTGCTGATTTATCCAACTTTCCACATATTTCTATCATACTAGTACATTCACTACAAATCTACCTTTTCAATACACGAGGGGAATAAGATAAGTTCCCATACTTTTTTCGTATGGGCACTTTTATTGATAGTATACACATGAAACTCTAGTCCCCTTCGAAGTAACCTCCTTCGGATGCAATGCACTTGTGTCCTTCCAAAAACGTCTTGAAGGCCCCATGGAAGTCTTCTTGTGTGAGTGTGTCAAAGACCTTCGTCACAGCTTCTTTCGTCTCTTCAATTGTCTCATAACAAACAGCCTCTGAGCTTAGGGAATAACCAAAAGTCACAGGGAGCAAGGTCTAGACTATAGGGAGGGTGAGGAACTATTTGATGCCTATCAAATAGTCTATGACAAGGATTGAGTTGTGGACTGGAGTATTGTCCTGCAGTAAATGCCTCTGACCAGATTTGAAGAGTGCTGGCCTCTTCCGGCCGAATCTCTTCGTGAACTCCCTTAAAACCTCAACATAGTAACCCTAACCCTAACCCTCACGCTTGGGCGAATGAATTCTGCTGTATTAACTTCCTTACTTTTCCACACATCTCATAATCCCTCACATACTCCCTACCTTCCTTGAATCTCTTATGCCACAAAAAAAAAACTGATACTCGATTCATGCAAGATGGTCGAAAACAGTCTGAAGCATTCCATACGTTTCTGTTGCATTTGTCCAAGTTTAAAGCAGATTTTTATTGCATAACGTTCTTCTAAAGTGTCCTCCCGTCGAGATTGCATTTTTGAAATTCACCAGCTGTGACAATCAGGCTTTAGTAAGGTGTATTCTAATTGCTGCTGTAGCTGTTCATTTGAACCTGAAATCATAAAAAATCGTCAGTCATCTCATTAGATGCATACCAATAAAATACTGAATTTTCAAGTGTCTACGACAATTTTAAATGCCAGTACAAAAATGTCTGGAAACATATTGAACACACCACGAATATATATATATATATATATATATATATATATATATATATATATATATATTTGTGTGTGTTTGACCCTCGGTTTCAGGACTATCATCTAATATATATATATATATATATATATATATATATATATATATATATATATATGTGTGTGTGTGTGTGTGTGTGTGTGTATCCCGATATATATATATATATATAAATATATATATATGATGCCAACAATATGTTGTTTGAATTCTATTCATGAGTAAAATGAAAAGATGATGTATTTCTAAACACCAAACCAGAGATAAAGGAAACTGCTTTAATGCAGTTATCGTCGTAGGAAATTTAATTGGTGATCACAGTTCGAATACTGAACGAAGTTGTTTGCATTTCCCCTCCAGATAATATCCTTAAAAAAACTAGTAAATCAATCTCTTCTCTTCAGAATCTATGGGTAAATAATAAAGTAAACTTTCGATAGGCAACCAACATAGGAGAAAAAATAAATTGTCTCTTATTATGTCTGTGGTGTAGAATTGAGTAAATATGTATAAATTCATATACACAGAAGCGAAACTTTTCTTTAGTAAAAAGAAATTGTTCATTATACTAACAAATAACATTCAAAGAAATTTCAGTATCCAGGTCAAAGATCAGATTGAACCATAGTGAAAAAACATTCGTATCTTTTCAGTAGATGTTATTTTCTGAAGATAACAAAAATGCTTGGAAAACGTAATGGCAAAATCTTAATCTTGTGATGATATACTTACCCATAATTATTGGTCCGATGGGAAATATTCAACGTCATTATTTTAATCAACAATAAAAACGAGAATAGTGCATGAGATTGTAGATTTGCTGCCTGTTCCTTTTTACTGAATGATACAAGGGACTTTATTTCGCTAAATATTGATCAAAGATTATTCCCTTTAATTTTTTAAAAAATACTTGGATGGGTCATAATTTTGTCAATACTCTGCTTTGTGCTAGTTTTCAACGTGCATATCTCTAGATCAAAGCTATTCAAACCGTAGGAATAACTACAAGAGTTGTTTGTCCCATATTAGTATAGTGTTATTTGGTATGTTGGCATGCTTTGCATTGCTTCAATCGATGTGTGATATGAAGGTCTCACAGATGAACGTGCTACCTAGAGTATTTCTGAAACTTATGATTTAATCCAATTGGGAACTGCAGAAGCAACCAAAGGCATAAGTTGAGCGAAAAGGGAAGAGGCACTTGATCTCTGTAGAATAACCAGATGCTTAAAGAAATTTCACTCGATTTGCAAGAATTGTGATGATCAAGAAACGGCAGTTAGGATTGAAACGGTGCATGCATCGGCTATGATTCAAACCATATAAGTAAATCGGACGATAATCACTCGGAGACTATAAGGGAAACTAAGTGCCTGCGGTGCAATGGTTATCGTCGTAGGAAATGGACACGGCGACACGAGTTCAAACCCTGGACAAGACTGATTGCATTTAACTTAGCACTAATACCGTTGGGAAAGATATGAATCCAAATATTCTCCCTCCAGCTATGGGTAAATAGTAGGGCAGACTGGGTTCTTCAGCCTTGTTGAGGCAACTAGTCTAGGAGAAAGAAAACTCCAAATTCAAAACCTGATAAACTCTGCTTAAAAATTGACCTTGTGTTATAGCCTGCCCGAGCGGAGGGGTTGGGTAAATATGATAATGCAAACTAAGTAATTAAAGTAAAATTGGCGACCTTAGTCGAGGGTGACCCAAAGGCTTTCTTTTCAGTAGCTAGAGGAGGGCCTTACTCGATTATCCGGATTGATCCATTTTACTCTTGATCCTTACCTTTCTAATGCTGAGTGGTAAGCAAGGCAGCATCAAGTAACATTTTTTGAGTCTTTGGTATGACTCCACCTGGGATTGAGCCCTGGTCTCCCGGACCATTGTTAAAAACTCTTAGTTTAATAGCATATCAACCTTTGTGGGTTTTTTTAATGCCCAAACCATTCTCCTAGAAGAACAGTAGTGGTACTATTTAACCCATAGCTGGGAGGATAAGAGGGTTTTTAACTTTTCCCAAGGGTATTTGCCCGAAAGTGAACGTAATTGTCCGACTGGAGTACTCGCTGACTACGATTATGCAGTCCATCGCTTTAACAATTACACCACGAGGACCCACCCCCAGGTAAATATTCTACTCATTAAGAAAACTAGTTATCTCATATTCATGTGTAGTTAGTTACCTTCATGAACTCTGCAACTGCAACCGAAGCTACCGAATTATTCATTTATTTCTTACGTTGCCAAAATATTGCCAAACGTTAGACTCACTTTAGAATATATTTCATCCATATTCTCTCACATAACATTTTATACGTTTTGGTAATTCCACAAGTTGTTTATATCTGATTATATTATGCAACAATGGAGATACCCTGAGAATCACACGAGATCAATTATTCTACTTCCAACACTTTTATATCTCTCATTTCTTTGATATTTACGAGAATTTCTATTGTTCTTTTGGTTGGCATCTTTAGCACTTCTTTTTAAAAAAGATCCAGAACCGCCTTTGCCTCTTTTTCTTTTCTTTGAAATTTATATTCCCCTTATAATAATCATTATTCTCTACACTTCTTTCTACAAGTCTACTTTCTTAACTATTGCTCCGATAGAAAATCCTTAACTTCTTCCTTTTTCTCTTGCTCTTCTATTTGCCCAATATCGTTTTCTTATTTATCGTTTCCATTATGTCTTTTCCACAGTTTCTTTAGTATTCGCCATTGATATAAATTTCATTTTATTTTTGTTCCTGTTGCGATGTTTCGTGTTGTTAGTTGTTGTTGTTGTTGTTGTTGTTGTTCTTCTTCTTCTTCTTCTTCTTCTTCTTCTTCTTCTTCTTCTTCTTCTTCTTCTTTTTTCTTTCTTTCATTGGGATTTGGGTCCATGAATTTTTATTTTATTTGACTCTTCTTCCTCTTTTTTGCTAGTTATTTTCTAATTCCGAAATATTTTCACTCTATAATTCCAAATAATTTTCTATGTTGCTGATGGTGTTGATGATGATATAGTAGTAGTAGTAGTAGTTGTTGTTGTTGTTGTTGCTCTTCTTCTTCTTCTTCTTCTTCTTGTATATTTTTAGCTTGGTTTTGAGCCCGCAAGTTATTTTATCTTCTTTACCCTTTCATTCAACTCTTCTTATTTTCTTTTTCTTTTTTCTCTTTTGCAGGTTCCCTCTAATTAAACAATGTTCATAATTTCATTACAACTCTTCTTCTTCTTCTTCTTCTTCTTCTTCTTCTTCTTCTTCTTCTTCTTCTTCTTCTTCTTCTTTCGTTAATTCTATGTATTGTAATTCCCTCATTTCTCTTCCCTTTTTTGTATTGCATCAAATTCCATTCAACTCACACTACTTGGCTTTGGTTCAAACACAGGAATAACTTACCAGAAAATAAAGCAATAAATATATTGACAGGTCTGTCACCCAGGCCTTTCCGATTTGGCACTCTTTTGCAAAGAAGATAATATCTCTGCTAAGCAAATGAATTCACGTCAAAGAAGAGGTAACTAAATTCAAAGTTTAAGTGATATTGACCGACTGGGCCAAGGAAGATTAAATGATGTCATGGCTAACTTGATACTGGCAAAATTTCATCGATCAAAGATTTCAAAAAAAAAAAAAATAGAGAGAGAACTGTTTTAAGGGTTGTGAATATAAAGTAGATGTTTTTTTGGTATAACGATTTACTCATTCAAAAATAAGTCATATATACTAAACCTATATATATATATATATATATATATATATATATATATATATATATATATATACTTTTCTTGAAGCATTGCATAAATTATTTTATTCTATTGTATTGAATTAATTTAGAGGGCTATTGCAATGCGAAATGATATTTATTAAGCATTTAATTATCATTTCGCTTTACAATACCCACGTAAATTAATCCATTACAATAAAATAATATATATATATATATATATATATATATTATAAGAGAGAGAGAGAGAGAGAGAGAGAGAGAGAGAGAGATACGTTCATAAATACATAACACCTTTTAAAATTCGCTCACTGAGTATTATTGAAGAAGTAATTTGATCTAATACTTTTTATACTTTCTGCCACATTAAAAATAAGAGAACGGAGGTGAAATGGCCACGAGATTTATTTTTGTGCTGGTTTCTTATGGCCACATTGTATCCATGGACATATCTTTCAAATCCAAGTGAGAAAAAATTATCTACATTTTTTAATCATTTTTGTAGTTTTACGTTATGTCTAGGGATTTGATGAATGTATGTATTTTCTGCATATATCTAATCGGCGAAGGTAATAAACAGCTGCATACATGAGCACATATGGTGTATATTTATTCACGACTGAATGCATACAATATTATACCTGCTTCTGGGCGCAAAACATATGTTTGGGTAAAATATTTATTTTCTTGTGGACGTGTACCTTTGGGAATTTGATAAATGGAAATGAGATTTTCCGTTTTTTTAAATTTATGTATGTATATGAATGTCTAACACATGGGTTAGGAGAAAATATTACTTTTCTTGCTGACTAGTGCTTTTGTGGATAAGATATTTATGGATATTATGTTTTAAAATTCTTATTCCTTTCCTTATTTTAAAATGAAAATCTATTCGTTTAAATTCTATTGTAATATAATGACCGAGGGAGTTCAGTTCATGCTTTTGGGTTTGGTTAGGCTGAGAACCTTTCGGCTCCGCACATGGGTTAGTCAGGTGCAACATTGATGCAGGTGTTAAGGGTGCGCGCAGAGTGGACGTGTCACTTAGAGATGTCACAATAGCCCGAGAAGATAAATGGGTGACGGAGTGCGAATGACGTCACGCACCGGAAGCGCGCAGAGGATTTTGAGAATTTGATGAAAGTTAAGAGAGTTGAAACTAGACGCCGGACGAGACGGTCGACTTTCGGGTTTGCAGCGGCGGGACGAATTTGCGCACCATGGGTGCCGCACGAGATAGGGGCCAGATGATAAGACAGAATAGTAAGATTATGTCTCTCTCCTTATGTCAAAACCTTTAACTCAAAAGTAACAAAAAAAATTCGTACCTGAACAAAGAAGTCCTTATGTGTTTTCGAATTTCCAGATTCCTATGTTCTCTATGTATGTATGTTACCAACATTCGATGTCCATTTCGCACATATCCTTATCATGGTTATGGTACACTATTGTGAAATCTGCATTCACAAATATCTCAGTACGTTTATAAATGGAGGTATATAGTCTTTGGCGACCCGAAAGCTCCCTTTTTAATAGCTACTTCACCGAGGCGTAGGGGATGCGGTACTCCTTTTCCTGAATTGTTCCACTTTACCCGTGATACGTACCTTATGTTGCTGAGTGTTAAGCAAGGAGATATCAAGTGCAATTTTTAAAGTCTTTGGTATGGCTCGACCTGGGATTGATCCACGGTCTCCCGGACCAAACTACAATCCAACATATGTCAAGTTTTCACATACATTTTTACGAGAAAAGCATATTTGTTAATTTTTTCGAATTATGAGAAACAAAGTAAGTACTTTATAAGCTGAAAACATCAAAAACTTTATCTTCGGATAATTTCATTATTAAACAAAAGTCTCATCAGTATTAGCGTAGTAAACGACAGCTATCAATTGCGGAAGCATATATGATAATATGGAAAAAATGTTATAACTGCCATTATCCCCTAGAAATAATTCATAACTCTACCATTCGAATCTGATAAGCTAGCACGATGGTTTTCAGAGAAAAGGTAGCAGATAAATTGTTAAACAAGTGAAAAAGGCATATTTTCATACATTTAGGAGAAACTAGTTATCAAGAGCAACTAGGAAGAACCAAAATGGCTTCCGGAGAAATAGATTCACGACCTCACAAATATTGATTATCCATAGAATTCTTGTAGGCGTACGGGCAAAAAAACTAAAGGCTACAATATTATTTGTCGACTTGACCAAGGCCCTTGATTCCATTCACAGAGCAAAGATGGAGCAAATTTTACTCGCATACGGCCAACCTGAAGAAACCGTCGCAGCCATAATGATTCTCTATAGAAACACCAAAGTGAAAGTACGTTCTCCGGATGGAAACACTGACAACTTCAACATTGTAGTAGGGGTACTGCAAGGATATATACTGGCGCCATACCTCTTTATCATCTGTCTAGACTACGGGCTTAGAACATCGATTGATACAATCAAGGATAACGGTTTCAAGCTGACAAATAAAAGAAACAAAAGGTACCCCGCCAAAACAATTACCGACGCCGACTACGCCGATTACACAGTGATTCTGGCAAATGCACCAGCCGAAGCCGAAACCCTACTGCATTGTCTAGAACGAGCCGCGGCAGGCATTGGCCTCCATGTCAATGCACACAAAACGAAATATATGTACTTTAACTAAACAGGCGAAATTTCCACACAAAACGGTAGCTCTCTGAAACTAGTTGACAAGTTCACCTACCTAGGAAGCAGTGTCTCATCAATCGTGACAGACATCGATATGCAACTACAAAGGCATGGGCAGTTACAATAGACTATCGGTCATATGGAAGTCAGACCTGGTAGATAAAATGAAACGCAGTTTCTTCCAAGCAGCGGTCGTGTCAATACTGCTTTACGGATGCACTACATAGACGCAAACGAAACGGGCGGAGAAAAAGCTTGATGGCGACTACAAAAGATGTTGCGAGCAATATTGAACAAGTCTTAGAGGGAAAACTCCACAAAGCAGCAGCTATACGACCACCGACCACCCATCACGAAAACTATGAAAGGTAGACGAACCAGATACGCAAGACACCGCTGGAGAAGTAGGGACGAGGTCATAAGTGATGTCCTCCTATGGCCGATCAAAAGCAGGGAGACTAGCTCGAACCTACATACAGTAGCTTTATATGGATTCGGGGTGTGAGCCTGAGGATCTGCCTGAGCTGATGAACGATAGGGATGGGTGGCTGGAGAGAAGGTCGGGGATATCCGTGTTAATGGTACGACATGATGATGATGATGATGATGTGAAACTGCTTAGATATTTGCATTTACTTAAAGACGAATTCTTTTTGTTAAGTTCCTTTAATTTTTCTGTCGCATTTATACATTAAAATGTTGCTTATTTATGCATTCCTTTACATATATGGTACCATATTCTCTGTCCTCAGAAATATTTATATAATGTGTATTCTGGTTCAGTTAACAGAATACACGTAACTTAAGATGCAACTGCGAATAAAACTTGTTCCATTGTCATCAGTACCATTGCGCAAAAAATTCAAAGGGTATATTCTGGTATAGTTTCTTTGTTTAATGGCATATCAAAAATCGTGGTATATTTAATGTCAAACCTATCCTTGGAAAAAATCAGTTGTTGTATTCTCAAAGCTACAGCTAGGGGGTAATGGGATTCTTACATTTCGCAAAGATCATTGTCCGAAAGTAAACGTACTAGCGTGACTGAAATTCGAACTCACTCACTAGAATGTCACTGCCTAATGTCACTTTGGCATCGAGACTCCTCTAGTGTAACCGGATAATCACAGTATACCCACACCTTCCTCCACGAAGATGATGAAACATAAGGTTAATTCTTTAAAACAAAGCCCAGTTCGTTTGAATTTAAAGGCTACTCCCTCGTACACCAAGTTGTCCACCAAAATCCCCGTCTGCTCTATCATTTAGACAAAACTTGAGAAAAAATTGATTTTTCTCAGTCGACACTTGTTTTGAAGACATTTTTTCAGACTTAAAAGTTCAATGTCTACGCCGAAATTTACGGAAAAATATAAGTCATGATGATATTTGTAAAATCAATGTTTTAATAAACTTTACAAAAACACATAATTGTTGATAATTAAATATTGTAAACTTTCTATTAATCCCCCAAATTACGGCAAGACTTCAGCTTGCATCACTGACGGTCACGTTACGAGTAGAAATCGGCTCCTATAAGATCATTTAAGTTAATAAGGGATTTTCTTTTCTGTATGTATTGGGTGATTATTTATCAAGAGCAACAACTGAAATGAAATTATGCAGATTTTCTTAGCATAAGGAAAAAAACTCCTGGACACAAGTCGGAAAGTCTAGACGAGGCTAATTACGTTTTATTAGGGACAAATGCCCATACGAACAGCAGGAAATGTCATCTTTCCCCCCAGCAATTGGCAAATAGTTAAGCAAACAGGGTTTTTTTTAGCGTCATGTAAGGAGATCTGTCTTGAAGAAAATATATAAACTGAAGCCAGTTCTATTCTGCCTTGGAATTGATTTTATATCGTATCTTACTCATGGTGAAGAGGTTTTCGTGAATGCAGACTAAAAAACTTAAAGCCTATTTATGAGTCCCAGTAATAAAAATTAACAAGATTGGATTTGCATCTTCAAAAATCAAATCTGTAAACATCGTTTGACCAACATTTCACATCCACTTGTATTTGGATTTTATTGGATAAACTTTGGTTTTAAGCTACTAAGAATAAGACAAGTGGCAATAAATAGTAATAAATCTTTTGAACACGATTAGTATTTAGGAAAGCTTTTAGATACCATCTGCCTGCAACTGTTACATTATTATACAATCTAACACTTCTAGAAGGGCTGGAAGGCGTCACTCTTGAAATTAAAATTATTTCTTCTAATGAAATATTTTAACAATCCCTGAAGACTTTGACTTTACGTCTGTAAATATATGTGGGATTCTATTCTGCCAGAAAGTGAGACAGTTACAGGGATACAAAAAGACAGAGACACTAATATAGAACACAAGAAGAATTTGGATATATGCACATGATTTGCGGGATAATTATTAAGTTCAACAATTTCTCAGATAGTTCATTTCCTGAGGAAACGTATTTTTAAACAGTTACTTTTGTTAAATAAGTAAAGTTCAACGAAGGTCCAATGTACATATTAATGAGCAAGGAAAAAAAATTTCAGACTTCTGACACATTGATCAAGCTCTTTCTTTTTCGTGTCCTGCCAAACTCAAACATCCGGTTAAGAACGCTGGACAGAATAAAAATAATTATTTTTCTCGATAGTCAGGACAGATATTTTTGATGAATAATATTGTGCGGGTCATTCATCATCATCATCATATCGCGCTGGTAGCACGGATATCCCTGACCCTCTCTCGCCACTCCTCCCTATCGTTCATCGCCCTAGGTAGGTCTTCAGGACAACAGCCTGTATCCTCACATAGCTGCTGAATGTACGTTCGAGCTGGTCGTCCTGCTTTTGCGCGGCCATGTGTGGGGATCCATAAGAGTACATCTCTTATGAGTTCATCTCTGCTTCTCCAGCAGTGTCCTGCATGTCTGGTTCGTCTAACTTGAATAGTTTTCGTGATAGGGGGCAGGTGGCCGTACAGTTGGTGTCTTGTGGGGTGCTGCTGCCAGGACTTGTTCAGGATTGCACGCAGCATTCTTGTGTAATTTCCATCCAGTTTCTTCTCCAGCCGTTTTGTTAGCGTCCATGTAGTGCATCCATATAGCAGTATCGATGTGACCGCTGCCTGGAAGAAGCTGCGTTTCATTTTATCGGTTAGGTCTAATTTCCATATAATCGATAGCCTATTGATAGCTGTCCATGCTTTCGTTAGCCTCGTTTCGATGTCCTTTTCGGTTGATTCGACGCTGCTTCCTAGGTACGTGAATTTGTCTACTAGTTTAAGTGGGGTTCCTTCTAGAGTGGAGATGACTCCCGTTTTGTTATAGCACATATATTCCGTTTTGTGTGCATTAACATAGAGGCCTATGCTTGCTGCTGCTCGTTCCAAACTATGCAGAAGAGTTTCGGCTTGGTCAGGTGTATTTGCCAGTATCGCTATGTCATCGGCGTAGTCGGCGTCGGTAATTGTTGTTGCAGGGTATCTTCTGCTTCTTTTCTTCGTCAGTTCGAAGCCATTCTCTTTGATTTTGTCAATCGATGTTCTAAGTACGTAGTCTAGACAAATGATAAAGAGGTACGGGGCCAGCGTGTCCCCTTGTAGTACTCCTGCTACAATGTCAAAGTATTCTGTGTCTCCATCCGGTGATCGTACTTTTACTTTAGTGTTTCTATAGAGAATCGTTATTGCCGCTACGGTTTCTTTAGGTATGCTGTACTGAATCCAATTACTGTTGCCCATCTGCTGATTTTCTTTAATCCCTGTTGCAGTTGAAAAAAAAAAACCTAGGAAAAGTCCCAATACAGCAAAAAAAAAAAGCACAAGTCAGTACCAGTGAAAGTACCTTAATGTTGGACTTTAACTAAGTTAAAACTTAAGAAAACTTAAACCAAAATTACCCTCCCCCCCTTTTTTTTGCGTACACATGGGAAGCAGCATGATGTACGTAAAGGTATTTGAATAATCCCATGTACGACCAAACTCAATACCTAAACGGGTCCTGGACGTGAGTTTGACGACTTTACCCTCAGGATCGCTAGTTCGATCGGGGAACTACTGCTGCTCTTCTATAAGAGTGGCTTCTATAGAAGAGAATAAAACAGCCATCGAAAGATAACCATGACCGACACTCAAACCACTTACACAAACCGCATCGCTCTTCACGCGGGTAAAAAAGGAGCGCGTCCTGCTGAGGTTGGAGCCCTGGCCTCGGTGTTCGAAAAATCAGCTACAGAGCTCAAACAATCAAAACTACTAAAATGCAAGCAAACACTACAAATAGCCACATTTAACGTTAGAACCCTAAATAGAATAGGACAACTCCCAGAGCTAATCGCATCGGCCGAAGAACATAAGATAGACATAATATGCATACAAGAACACAGATACACGCACTCCGAAGATATCAAATATCACGAAACTGGTAATGGCTGGTCGCTCGCCACTGTATCCGCATGGAAAAACTCTGTCAACGCCGCAGTAGGAGGGGTAGGATTACTTATAGGACCTAGAGCATTAAAAACGCTTAATAGCGTTGAGAAAATACAGCCTAGAATGATGGCAGCTACATTCAACGGAAACCCCAGAGCAACAATCATCTCATGCTACAGCCCCACTAATGTTAGTGAAGAAAATGAACTAGTCGCCTTCTACGATGAGTTATCCTCATTAGTGCGTAGCATCCCGAAACACAACATGTTAGTCATTGGTGGAGACATGAATGCCCAAATCGGGAAAAACGGAAACAACAAATACAGCCTCCACAACACGTCAAATAGGAATGGGCAACATCTAACAGATTTCATGATAGAAAATAGATTAGCATGCCTCAATACAAACTACCAAAAAAGAGTGGGGGTCATTAAAACACCCAAACGCGATACTTTACGTAAGGGGTACAACAGCAAAATAAGACATCATCATTGTCAATAAATAAGGGATTTGTAAGACACAATAAGCGATTAGTTAAAAAATAAAACATCAAAACCAAACCATCAGATTGATTTTTCATTTTTGGGATAGATTAATATCTTCGTAATTTGGGTGGATGAAATGTAGTAGTAGTGTCCCAACGCATGTGATCACAATGCCCAGTGGCTTGACAAACAAGAAAAAGCGAACCAGAAGAACTTTAGCAATAGGTGCGAGAGTCCATCACACACGAGAGTTATGGATTTTGTAAAGGGTCATTTGTTGGTTACCGGAATTACGACAATTACATCTAATCGTCAACTTTCCAACTTGCAGTCGTTTCTTCATTTCCGCCAACCTTTTAAGAGAAATCTGCTGCGGTAAAGAGTTGCCTGGAGAATCTACTTCTTAGGGTGAAGTACATCGGCTGTATTTATTGTTGGGGTGATTAATTATGAAAGGAATGCAATCATCTCTTTAGTAATATCTGAACCCCATTCTTAAGTGTTTTCTGTTGGTCGGATTTTGGGAAACGCGAGCAGTTATAAGATATCTATTCTGTTTTTTTTTTCCATATTTTTAACTTCAATCCTATTTCGACTCCTCTGATTATTTGGTTCCAACTAAACATGACTTTTTTTTATGTTCATTATAGATATAAGCGTTCAACTGATCAAAAACCGAAAATACTTTACATACATGCAAATACTAAGTATTATGGATTCTTAATATCCTCCGATGAATTGGTCAAATAGGTCAGTTTGAACATTATTATTATTATTATTATTATTATTATAACTCATCGAGGAATTTTATAATCAGCGTTAACTAATGGTCTTTCAGTTGATTTTGTGTGACAGCCAGTCTTCCTAAGTGTCCAAGACTCTTCTCAGTATTTTTACCTATCTCAATTATGTAGTAGTTTGCATGGTCTCCCCTCGTCCACATATTTCCAAGTCTTCCATTCTCTTCATTAACCTTTTAGTGAATGTACCAAATGCACCAAATGCACCAAATGCACCAATCATGATTGGTATAAATCTCAGTTTCATTTTTCATAGTTTTTTTTTTTTGCGTTTCCTAGTAAGGTCGCGTAATTTATTCTTCTTTTCCTTTTCTTTTAATTATATTCTGTGGTTAGCTGAGTCAGCAAAGTCCATAATTTTGTAAGTTCTCATTTCTTCCATTGATTATTATATTATCAGGTCGTCTGGCCAAGATTAAGTGATCTATTTGGATGTCAAAATCCCATTGGTGTTTGTGAGTGTCATTTTTCTGTACTGGTAAAATTTAAAGTTCTTGACAATTCCCAGCGTATCACTTTGTCCACTAAGTCGTGTCTAGTCTTATACTCTTTCTGTGCTAATTTGCTGCATTTGCTCTTTATATCGTTGATCATTTCGTCTCTATCCCCTACATTTGCTGTTTTGTTGTGTTTATTTATTATTTCTTTGATATGACTCTTCTTTTAGCGTTGTGCTGTGATGCTATCGGGAAAGATTCAGTTTCTCAATAAAGTTTTCATTTTCTTAACAACGTCCAAGTTTCCAATGTGAGATGTTGCTTATTAGTCGTTTAAAACGTCTACAGAGTTGTTTTTCTTCCCATTTTTGTTTCTTATTTATTGTCAATCTCTTGGTCTTCGTATTGTCAGTATTGTTTCTAGTGACCATGACCCGTCTTTCTCCACATTTTTGTATGTAGTTTTCAAGTCGTTGTGTTGATGTGTTAACATTGTCTTCAATGCTTTCTGCTTGTTTCCTTGGCACATAGAGTCTTTCAACTTTATCTCTGGAATATTATGCCTAATGTATGATCTTTAGTTTTCTTGTTCTCTGGTCCAATTTTTAAAGTTCTTCTCTGATCCTCTTTAAGAATGATCCCGAATATCTTACGAGAGAGAAAACCCAGGTACACTTCTTCTTCTTCTTCTTCTTCTTCTTCTTCTTCTTCTTCTTCTTCTTCTTCTTCTTCGTTAAGAGCTTTTCACATCAGTATTAGCTGATGGTTTTTCACTGGATTTTGAGTGCCAGAAAGTCTCCGCAAGTTTCCAGGACTCTTCTCAGTATTCTGGCCGTTCTCAGTAATGCTGTCATTTGGATAGTCACTACTCGTCTGCCAACTTGCAAGTCCTCCAGGCCTTTTAATAATCCTTTAGTTATTGTGCCAAAAGCACCAATCCCTTTCATGTTCCACAGCTTTTTCATTTCTCTAGGATGGTCGAGGTACTTATCCGTCTTTTCACATTCTTTCAGTTTTATTCTGTCGTCAGCCGGGACAGCAAAGTCGACAATTTTGCAAATTCTCTTTTTTTTTTTGTTAATTATTATAAGGTCTGGTCTTCTGGCTGCGATTAGGGGATCCGTTTTTATGTCAAAGTCCTTCTTCTTCTTCTTCTTCTTCTTCTTCTTATTATTATTATTATTATTATTATTATTATTATTATTATTTTATTTGAATACATGAAGCCATATAATTGTGTGCAAATATATTCATTATTGAATAGAATTATCAATATTACATAAGTATACTTAAAAACAAGTGATATCAACATGCGCATTGTTATATCATCGATTGATACTGGCATATCAATGAACTCATAGACATTTCATTTCTCTGATAAAATAAACTCATATACACTGACATTCTAATATTTTCTTTCAAATGAGTTTGGGTTTCTGTGTTTAATGGCATATCAACTCTTTGTAGGTTATTTAATGCCAAGGCCATTCTTCTAGAAGAACAGTAGTGGTACTATCTAACCCCTACCTGGGATGATAAGGGGGTTCATACCTATCCCAAGGGTGTTTGCGAGAAAGTGAACGTAATAGCGCGACTGGAGTACGAACCATTACACCACGAGGACACCCCCTCAAATGAGTTTGGCTGAGATAGAAAATTTCACTTAAAATTACATTTTTAATTGTTTTATATCAGTTTATTAATTTTTTCTGCATATTTATCTATTGAAAAAGGAAAAGACCATGTTTTTTAAATATAACAATTTTAAAACCCGCAACATTTTCCAAATACATCCAATTACGAAAGACATTGACCCATCTGTCCCCCATTGTAGGGCAGAATGTGTAAGTTATCGCTGATTGTGTTACCAGCCTTGGAAACGGAAAGCAATTATCATATTTACCAACCCCTCCGCTCGGGCAGGATATGACACAAGGTAAATCTTTTAAGCGGAGTTTAACAGGTTTGAATTCAGAGTTTTCCTTCTCCTAGACTAGTAGCCTTACCAAGGCTGAAGTACCTAGTCTGCCCTACTATTTACCCATAGCGGGAGGGAGAATATTTGGATTCATACCTTTCCCAAGGGTATTAGTGCTATATGAAATGCAATCAGTCAGGTCCAGGATTTGAACTCGTGTCGCCGTGTCCATATCCTGCGACGATAACCATTACACCACGGAAAGCAATTATAGCCAGCTTGATAGTGAATTAATGTTGCATTTTTCTTGTGTCACACGTATGTTTTATAATTATCTGGCTGTCTATCTCTCTATTCATTTATTTACTTATTGGCAAATTTTTCCTCTGAAAGGTATTCTGAAAAGCATGTTTCTATATTTAACAATTCATGAAGTGTATTTTTTCATGTTTGTATATTTGTCTTATAATCTATAATTTACAGTGTTTAATCAACTGTTCATATAAACCGAAAACGTTCTAAGAATGATTCTGTCGGGATAGAATATTATGTTAATTTTCTTCGTTATAGGGATCAAGCTGGGGCGCCTTTTCAATTTAGCCTAATCTTAAAATTCAATTTGATAAAAATTCAGCCAACCGAATTTTAATTCTCGATGTGATTCCAATCCTTTCTAGAGTAAAGTGTTCCATTAATTCGATGATTTAAACACGTGATTAGACAAATCAGTCAGATGGTCACTATTACAAACAGAAAACGGCAATGCAGATATCAAGCAGGAAAATGAAGTCTTCACCAGATTGAGAAATGTGGTTGATATTTAATTCCTTGACTATCCTGAAAAAAAAGTAAAATTGCATCATACTTGGGACAATCCGGGCAAGAAAATGGATGTATTTAAAACCCCATATTTTCCACTTGCTGGTTTATAGTTCCAGTCCACGTCTCTTTTGATTCCCTAACCATCAATTTGGCAATTTCCCTAACCAGGGGACAGCTGCATTTTATACGCACTCAACGCGCTGTGATGTTCAAATTGGAGATTGATCCGACAATCTCAATAATAAAACCGGTTAATTGTTATCCTTAAAAACGGAAACCATGTCAAATAGTTTATGTTGCTGTGTTAGCTGAACAGAATCAAGTTAAAAAGGAACGGGAAAAAACAACTAAAAATGTGCCTTTATATTACTTCTAACATTCATAAACAATTGAATTTATTGATAGAAATTGTGAAGAGTTAATTGAGCGTATGTGTTGGAATATAACCCGCTTAGTTGTTTGAACTATAATATCAATGATGCTTATTCTGTAAGTGAAATGGATTTAATATGAACGTGTTTTTAACGACATGTAATTCCTTCTTATGACATTTAAGACCTTAAAGTCAGAGCATCGCGTTATTGCCCGTTCATAATTACATTTTTGTCAAGGTTTTTCATACGATTAATTTTCAGTACGTAGTGCTATCGAATATGAATGATTTTTAAACAAAACAGTTTGACCTATTTCAATCATACATCTTAGATGCATCAGGGAGGTCTTCAGTGATGCGCTGTCTTCATTGCCGATTTCGGGTTATTTCTGCATCATATCAGCTCCGACAGTAACCCCGGCTTGACTCTAAAAGAGCCCAGCCGCCTCCGTGATCGCGACGTGCTACGCTCGTGCCTCTACCAAAGCAAAGAAAAAATAAATAAAAAGCCGGACTTCGGCCGTCCTTATAGACATCTGTCTTTTAGTAAACAGCCAATGAAAACAGGGCATTCCACACTCCTCTGCTATATAGTACCATCTTTACCTCATCCGGTTTCTCCCTGCTACTTCCGGAATCGGTACCGAGGTAAGATGTTATTTTAATACTCGTCCGTGTCCATGATTTACACTTCACTAGACTTACACGAATTTCCTGCCAAATCTGTCCTATAATAATACTACTAAACTAACATGAATTAATCCCCCGCTCAAAACTATTCAGTCAGTCTTTAACTTTACCTTATACCCCTATTCGCAAAAAAATATAATTAAAAAATAATTATGATAATCCCGTTTATTTGGCTCACGAGATTAATTGCTACAGATTAACTCATGCTTTTTGCCAAAATTTTTCTCCCCGTTTATCATTAACCTATGCTCATATTATCAATCTAATGCATATTCCTAAAAAAAAAAACCCAAAAAACGCTACTCTAATCAACTCCTTATAAATAGGACCATAACAAAAACCACAATTTCGTACCAAAGTGGAGTAATGATCAAAGGTGCATTCTACATTCCTCAGATCTCCAAAATTGGAGCCATGTCATGTGAGGTAGTTTTAGGGTCATAAACAGAAAACCATTCAAGAATACTTCTCCTCAACAGAGGGTAAAGTTATTTTATTTTAAACATCATTAGCGAGATGTGAAAAGAATATAATGCATGATTTGAAACAAAGCATATTAGCACTCAGCACACAGGTACTCTAGTCTTGAAGAACAAAATCAATTAAAACCTAATACAGTCATACAGACACCTTCCATTCGAACCTTGGAAAACTCAACAAAATTTAATTAATGCCTGGGTAAATTTTACGATAATGACATGAGCTCTCCATAAGATTATCCCATGAATGTTTATCAGTGTCATCAACTAATTTTGTGGCAGTGATTTAAAAAAATGCATTTCATTTTCATCAATCTCGTATTATTTTTTATCTGGTGAAAATATTGTATAGCTGGTAAAATTAGTGCTGTGAGGAAATTATATTTGAGGACTGTCATTTTGTTACATTTTGACATTCGATTTCAAAGATCCAGTAGGCGATCGTGTGGGCGTTGAGTTATTATTTAACTCAGTTGAGTTTGGGTCCCAGAGCAGTTGCCAGCAGACTCCCAGAGAGTTAGAGACGAGATGTGGTAGGGAAGGCCACACCCGACCGAGGGGGCCCTCGGAAAAGCCCCGATGGAGTGGACCCCAAGACCTCTGGTTGAGCATCTAAGAGAACAAGAAAGACACAACGTGACGGCCATAACAGTGGGGTCAAAATATGAAGTTTACCTTCGGTCTCCAGCATCCTCTCACATGCAAACTCTTAAACAACCCTTTCAAACCCTTGCAATAAAGTGAGAGGTAAATATATTTGAAAAGAAGTCTTCTTGTGTCTTCCTTCCTGCATCTTAATTCTTCTTGCGTTCTTTATCATGCGTCGTTTATTCATGCGTCTGTCTTTGATATTGAGTCGTTGTAATGCTGAATGATGATGTCAATGACTATATAACAATTTGTATTGTTCCTTGTGGATTACGTAATGAAATGAAATGGAATGTTATAGTCTGAATTGAGAAAAACACAAGAGAACTCTTTTTATTCAAGATTTCTTCGATTTGATTATCCATTACGTTTTACAGAATAGTTTTGATGTATAACAGTGTAATACTCTTTATTTCAATCAATCGATGGGAAATAAAATACGGTACATGATTTCGTATTACTCAGGTTTTTCTTTTTTTTTTTAATCTGAAAATTTTAATAATTTCAATGTTTCTGCCTCCGAATATTTCAAAGACAGAGAAACCGATTTGCATTGTTGATAGGTTTTAAAAAGTATTGAAAATTTCTAAGATTATGGAATTAATTTTTTGGAATGAACTATGTATGGGTATGCCTAATAAAGTATTTTATTTCTTTAATTCAGTAGCAAAATTTCAAACTTAACTGGATAAAATATACAAGAAAATGCTTAACGTTTGTTATTTTTCGTCAATTCTTTCTTTAGGTTTATTTTTTTTAGATTGTTTCATTTTTAATGGCATTGTATTCTGTACACCTGTAAACAGATCAAACTTTTATTTCTTTTGTGGATGAATGGCTTTTTTTTCAATACATTGTGACTCTCAGAAGCAAATTGCGTAATGCATTCAATAAGTTCCCTGCCTTTTTTTGTACAGGCATTTAAAGTCGTCGTAGACACTTGAACATTTAGTATGTTATTGCTATACATCCTATGAGAGGACTGACCAATTATTATGATTTCAGGTTCAGATGAACAGCTACAGCAGCAATTTGAATACACCCTACTAAAGCCTGATTATCACAGCTGATGAATTTCAAAAATGCAATCTGGATTTTGAATAACGATATGCTATAAAATTATGTTTTAAACTTGGACAAAATGCCATGCGATGAACGCTGGATCTACTGGTATGACACAGAGACCAAGAGACAGAGTTCCCAGTGGAAGCATGCTGGCTCTCCTAGACCCAAGAAGACCAGACAGAGCAAATCTACCCACAAACATTTGATGATCCCTTTTTCGGAAACCACTGGCGTGATCTACATGCACTGGTTTCCCTCTAGACAGACAGTCAACAAGGAATACTATGTTGAGGTTTTATGGGGGCCCAGGAAGAGATTCGGTCGGAAGAGACCAGCACTCTTCAAATCGAGTCAGTGGCATTTCCACCAGGACAATACAGCAGTCCACAACTGCATCCTTGTCACATATTATTTAACCAAGATGGGCATCAAGACTGTTCCACACCCTCCCTATAGTCCAGATCTTGCTCCCTGGGACTTTTGGTTATTCCCTAAGTTCAGAGGTTCTTGTTATGAGACAATTGAGGAGATGAAAGAGACTGTGAGGAAGGTCATTGACACACTCACACAAGAGGAATTGCATGGGGCCTTCCAGAAGTCGTTGGAACGGTACAACAAGTTTATTGCATCCGGAGGAGATTACTTCGAAGGGGACTAGAGTTTCATGTGTTTACTATCAATAAAAGTACCCATACGAAAATAGTCTGAAAACTTATTTAATGATTCTCGTATCTCTACATACTGGGCAAAAATTAATGAAGTTTTTAAAAACAGTACCTAAAAGTTGTTAGTAAAAAGTAAGAATATCTTTTGAGCTAGAACTTTTATCTATTTCATTTTATCTTTTTAGGGGGCGGCAGTGTTATCATAAAAGAAGCGACAAAATGGCTGATAACAAGTTTTCCATTAGAATAGTCTGAATGATACTTACAAAAGTTCTATCATACATTTGAGTCCATTGCCCATTTAAACGTCATGAGACATATCTGATCTTGATTATGCTTAGTCTGCTAAAGAAAGTATCAGCCGTACAGCAATCTTTATCAGTAAGCAGCGATAATCTCGATTTTACGTGTCACATGAGAGAATCTTGCGGCTAAACAAATGCAAATTTAATCGATTAGGAAACCCACTGACAAACGAATATGGTTGTAATCTAGATTTGGAAATTAGTTTTAGTGTATTTATTACCAAAGTTATTTAGTTGTCGTTTTCACTTTTATTTCCGAACTCTTACGTACATTTCTCTCGGTTTTCGAAAACTGCAGAGTAGACGTCATCAGTAGAGTTAAGAATTTCGAGAAATTTCAATTCATCAACTCATGGTCCTTGGAATTTTGGAACAGTTTTTAAAAGAGCCAAATATTCCTTATTTAGCTCTCTTTCATGCCTTTCAGGACTCTCCATAGAATTTCTTTCTTTTTACTTTGAATTTTATATTGTTCTATTTTATATTTGAATTTTCTAGAAAAACTCCTGTTCATAGCCATGCCTTGGTTATCTGATTTTCTTATTCTATTTTGTCTCTTGAATTACTAATACAGTTGTTTTTCTCCCCATTTTGGTTTTAGAAATTATATGCTAACTGTTTCTTCTCATTCAATTTTGGTTACTGTTGCGTTCCGGTTAGAGAATGCTTGTAATATTAAATAAAAGATAAAACCTGATATGAGATGAAAAAGAGATATATTCTCAGGAAAATGTATGTACTATAGGGAGACTATTCATCATCATCATCATCATATCGTGCTGGCAGCACGGATATCCCTGACCCTCTCTCGCCACTCCTCCCTATCGTTCATCGCCCTTGGTAGGTCTTCAGGACAACAACCTGTATCCTCACATAGCTGCTGAATGTACGTTCGAGCTGGTCGTCCTGCTTTTGCGCGGCCATGTGTGGGGATCCATAAGAGTACATCTCTTATGAGTTCATCTCTGCTTCTCCAGCAGTGTCCTGCATGTCTGGTTCGTCTAACTTGAATAGTTTTCGTGATAGGGGGCAGGTGGCCGTACAGTTGGTGTCTTGTGGGGTGTTGCTGCCAAGACTTGTTCAGGATTGCACGCAGCATTCTTGTGTAATTGCCATCTAGTTTCTTCTCCAGCCGTTTTGTTAGCGTCCATGTAGTGCATCCATATAGCAGTATCGATGTGACCGCTGCCTGGAAGAAGCTGCGTTTCATTTTATCGGTTAGGTCTAATTTCCATATAATCGAGAGCCTATTGATAGCTGTCCATGCTTTCGTTAACCTCGTTTCGATGTCCTTTTCGGTTGATTCGACGCTGCTTCCTAGGTACGTGAATTTGTCTACTAGTTTATGTGGGGTTCCTTCTAGAGTGGAGATGTCCCCCGTTTGGTTATAGCACATATATTCCGTTTTGTGTGCATTAACATGGAGGCCTATGCTTGCTGCTGCTCGTTCCAAACTATGCAGAAGTGTTTTGGCTTGGTCAGGTGTATTTGCCAGTATCGCTATGTCATCGGCGTAGTCGGCGTCGGTAATTGTTGTTGCGGGGTATCTTCTGCTTCTTCTCTTCGTCAGTTCGAAGCCATTCTCTTTGATTTTGTCAATCGATGTTCTAAGTACGTAGTCTAGACAAATGATAAAGAGGTACGGGGCCAGTGTGTCCCCTTGTAGTACTCCTGCTACAATGTCAAAGTATTCTGTGTCTCCATCCGGTGATCGTACTTTTACTTTAGTGTTTCTATAGAGAATCGTTATTGCCGCTACGGTTTCTTTAGGTATGCCGTATGCTAGTAGGATTTGTTCCATCTTTCCTCTGTGAATGGAGTCGAAAGCCTTGGTAAAGTCGACAAATATTAATGTCGCTTGTAGGTTCTTTGCCCGTACACCTTCAAGGATTCTGCGGATGGTTAATATTTGTGAGGTCGTGGATCTATTTCTTCGGAAGCCATTTTGGTTTTTTCTAAGTATGTTGTCGATTTTGGGTTCTATTCGGTTTCGTAGTAGGGCATTGTAGATTTTGGCTGCTATGGATGTAAGTGTTATGCCTCGGTAGTTTTTTACTAATCCGAAGTCCCCCTTTTTAGGGAAGGGGAGTATGCATCCCTTCATCCATCTATCTATCGGATTTTGATTGTATACTGCGTTGCAGTGTCGGAGCAGTACGTCGTCGATTTGTCTGGTCTTCCATAACTTCCGGGGGAATTTCGTCCAGCCCTGCAGCTTCCCTAATTTTAATTTTTCTGAGAACCGAGTCGAGTTCTTCTTGTGTGAACGGTCCTAGTTTAATGTCTAATTGTTTGCTAATTATTCTGGTGATTGGTTCATGCGTTAATTTTGGTGGGTTTCCAAGTAAGTTTTCGAAGTGCTGTTTCCACAGTTTTATTCTTTCTTGTTGGTTTGCTGCTTTAAGTTTTGCTTTGGCTGTGTTCTTTCTTCTGCTCACTTCGTTTATTGTTTGCCAGGCTATTCTAGATTGTCTATCTTCCACCGAGTCTCTAATCTTATCTATCTGATTTTGAATGTATTCAGTCTGTTCCTTTATATATATGCCTGCTAATTGATATTGTGCCGTTTTTAGTTTTAAGGCATTTGTGTTTGTTGGGTTTTTTTGATAGTTTTTGGAGGCTGTTTTCACTAGTGCACATTTTTCTCTCACCGCTAAAGTTTCCCATGGGACTCTATATTTAGTTTTAATTTTTGTTGGAATGTATTTTGCTGCTGCCTCGAGGTGTGCATTGACGAATTTTTCGTATTCGTCGTTTGGTGTAATTTTTTCCGTCTTTTCTTGTAGTGTTTCGAATCTGTTTCTTAATTCTAATACGTATTTATCTCTTACATCTTTGTTGTTTAATAGGGCCCAGTCATAGTGTTTGGTGGTCGCTGTTCGTTTGGCGTTTTTTCGTAGGCTTAACCGTATTTTCGCCGTGTCTATTCGGTGATCGGTGGACACACCCTCAAAAGAGGAGTATGCCTCGCAATTCAATGCACTATTCTTCCATTTCTTGTTTATAAGGACGTAGTCTATCTGTGCTTTAGTATTGTTTGCATACGTGTATGTCCATAGTTTGCCCTCTCCTTTTTGGTTGTTTGTATTGAGGCATGCTATAGGATTAGTGAATACAGAATAAAGATATAGTCCAACGATAGTATTACGTTATTTCGGTTGCAAGTAAGGTGATCTAGTGTGATCTCTAGTCTCCAACACTCTAATACTATTCCAATAAGAAGCTGCTATCCACCTTCTGGTCTGCTTTATTTCTGCGTATGTTACACAGAAGGCACAAAGCCCTGAAGTTTTGGGGGAGAGGAAGGGAGTGGTCATACTTTTCTATATATTCTAAGGAGACCTAGCTAGCCACATTCGCCAACCCATTCAGCAGTACAATATATAACCATTCATCCATCGCCATATGCGCAGCAATCACCAAAATACCACATTTGCTCTATGAAGAAGTCCTACTTAAAATCCCGAGATTAATGAATGATTTTATTTACAAGTATGATTTATTTGCAATGAATGTGATGGGAATGGGAGAAAAACCCCGAAATATATACAAAAACAAAGGAAAAATCCCCCGTTTGGTTGCCCTCCTATCCCCCCGTCTATAAAATTGGAGGCCGACTGTTTTCCGGGGCGAAAGAACCGGAAACAAGCCGGACCTACCCTAGGTGGGGCAGGTTTCCTAGTCTACAGGGCTAAAAGAAATAAAGGGTTGGGCGTGGTATGGGTGGATACGACCAGGTAATATGATTTTTATACATATGAATGTTCAAGATCTTCAATAAAAAGCGGACTGGGATGCGGGTTCAGGTACAAAAATAATGGAGATAGGGAATATCTTGAGAACTAAGCAACTAGATGACGGGGGGACAATGACTCAGAAACATACTGCTAACTAGGTTTCAAGGGGAAAAACAATCCTACTTACCAAGGGTGGGGTCCCTAAGGACCGGTACCGTAGACGCCATGAGCCGGCAGAGGAGGGAAGGATGACTCCAACGTTGCCCCCTTTTACACGATCAGGCTCGCTGCATGCACCCACCTTTTGCTGAATGTTATGCGATCCAAGCGTTTTCTATCGCATCTGATTTTGACCCTCAGCTGATGCCGAAAATACAAAACCAGATCACGATGAGAAAAGTTTGCATCGTCATACAATCCCTTGTTTCGCATCGTCCAAATCACCATTCTAGCTACAGCTAGGATCGCGAGAAACACCACACGCTTCTCACCCTGATACGGAGGAAGAACGTTGTCAACGACGTAACCAACGTCGAGCAGCACGAGCTGTTTGGGTTCGATGCGAGCCGTCTACTCGCCGACGTGATCCCGAAACGGGCGAACTCGCTCGCAGTAGTAGAAGGCGTGCTCAGCCGTTTCTTCCAAGCCACTGGCACAGCGAGCGCAATCGGGCATGTCTGCCAGGCCCGCTTTGTAGTTCAAGCCGACAAGGGGTAACGCATTTCGAACAAGTCGCCAGGTGAGCGAAAACTCGGAGTTGTTCAAGATGCTCGATCCTGGCGCCCAATTCCAATGAGAGCGAATCTCCTCCGTCGTCCAGCCACGCCGCTCGCTGAGAGGATCAGAAGCAGAACCCACCACTACCTCCCGATATAGTTCTTTTCGAGGCCGTGAAAGGTCACTGGACCCAAGAAGGTTACGAAGGGCCGTTCAGCACTCGCGGACAAACAGTGTTTCGCCCAAAGGCCTACGCCCACCTTCAGCCTTTGTGTCTGACTTTAGGCGAGGAGAAGTCCGACTCGCCTTCAGTCTCCATACTGTGTCCCCCGTCAAGGCTCTGCCCAAGTATGCAAGTCTTTCAGCAAGCCAGTGGCTCTCAAGATCAGGCATACCTTGACCCCCGTTGCGTGTACGTTGGCTACAGACCTGCCTACGGACCATCGGCCTTGCACCACCCCAGAGCAATCTGGAAAGGGATCGTTGAAGTGTCAACCGATGTACCTTAGGCAGAGGAAGTACAGCCAATTGGTAAAGGATCAAGGGGAAGACGTACACAGCGCACGCCACCGCCCTGCCCTTTAAGGACAACCTTCTTGAAAGCCAGATTCCCACCTGAGCATTCACCTTGGCTTGTATTTCCGACCAATTTCGCTCCAGTTGGAGGTCGGGCCCGAACCACACCCCAAGGATGCGGACGGGTCCGTAACTCCAGCGGAAGGGTCCTGGAAGAGTATTGCTACCCCTCCAAGCACCGAGCCGCAAACCTTCGCTTTTGTCAAAATTGACCTTGGCTCTTGCAATCCGCTCGTACTCGCTAACCGCCTTCTTCACAGCCTTTATATCCAGGCGGCGGGATACAAAAACTGTGATATCATCGGCGAACGCTGAAACCCTTGCCGTAAGAGGGCCAGCAAAAAGGACACCGCGCAGGGCCGGATTTGTCGTCCTATCCCTAAACCTACGGAACAGGGGATCCAAAGCTAGGACATAGAGAAGAGGAGACAATGGGCAGCCCTGCCGGACCGAACGCTCGACCGCGAACGCCGTCGAACGCCTTCCGTTCACCTGCACCACTGCCTGAGGGTTGTGGTACATCATGCTAATCCATCTGCGGAACTCCGGTTTGAATCCGGCAGTCTCCAAAACAGTCGCCAAAAACCGATGGTCAACCCTATGGAAGGCCTTGGACTGATCTAAACTGATCAGCGCGGCCTAAGTGCCGTCTTTTATCCCCTCTAGGACCTCGAAAATCAAGTGCAGGTTGTCCTAGATCGATCTTCTCTTCACAGCAAAGGTCTGCTCAGAGCCGATCAGATCGCTAATGACAAGCTGTAAACGATTCGCTAAGACCCGAGCCAAAATCTTTAACTCTGTATTAAGCAGAGTTATGGGCCTGTAATCATCTAAGCCCTCCCAAATATGCCTGCCGCCCTTCTTCAGCAATGTGATCACGCCCTTGGTTACGCTACTAGGGATGGCTCCCTTGGCGAACCAATAGTTGAACATATCCGTCAGAATAGGCACAAACATGTGTGACATCCTTAAGTACACTTCGTAGGGCAAACCATCAAGTCCCGGCGACTTGTTGAGGCCGACCTGCTTCAACGCGTCACGGACTTCGCATTCAGTAACCACACCCTCGCAGCTAGCCGCTTCCGCCACACCAAGGCGAGGAAAGTCGGCAAGATAGCTACGAAACTCCAGGAGCGGAAGATCAGTACAGCGGGCAAAGCGATCCCGAATGTGCGCCCGAAAGGCGTCACGAATCTTGCGACCCGATCGCAGCAGTCGCCCATCCGGGGCCTTGACAGAATCGATATACCGATCGGAGAACCTTCGCACTTCTTCTTCACGCGCAGTCGCGTTCGTTTTCACAGCTTCGTTGAGAACTCTCTTTAACCTAGATCTAACTAAGTATCCCTTGTAGCGCTCGCTACTCTCGTGCTCAAGGTCCCCCCTAGCTAGCTCTACGTTTAGGGAGTCCCCCCCAGCCACCACCCGGGAAAGTCTATCGTCTATAGATTTCGCTTCCTTGGTCCTATCTAAGCTGAGCTGTCGACCGTACTTGGTAGCGAAATCTCTAATCCTATGTTAAAGAGATCCCCACCACCTATTCCCGGTAACCGCCCCCACTAACGCCCGCTGAATTAGGGATTCCAGCCGATCCCGGAAGTCCCGTATCTCCAGTAAGGAAGTATTGAACTTCCAGTAACCGGCCAGACTAGGCCTATTTGCTAACCGTAGACAGACTCTAACAAGTTTATGGTCAGTCCACGCTATCAAATGGAACGTGGGACAACTAACAAAGTCAATGTCAGCTCGTCTCACTAACACTCTGTCCAAGTAGGAACCTACTTTGGCAGAGGGCGAACTTTCTAGCCACGTCCACATCTCCCGCCCTGGGTGATCCAGACGAAACCTGTCGACGAGGTCATGACGAGTCATGAGGCCGGCAAGGCTGCTTTCACACCTTCCCACACGCCTAGCTCCCCGCCTAACCTTATCTATCTTGGGATCAAGGATCGCATTCCAATCACCCATTAAAACTAGCCGCTTCGTATCGTCCAGGACCGCCGGCTAGTCTGCCCTGGTATTTGTAGCTACTTCTATATATGGCAGATACACTAGTTCATTGTGTGGAAAAAGGTGGGTGATACCCAACAGTTACATTTTTGCATCAGTAGTAACTTGTAGTTCTCAAAAACACTGAGCGACTCCGAGTCTCATATTTGAGTCCTTTCAATATTCTAGCTCATCTAGGCAGTGTGGTAAATTAGACGGTATCAATTAATCTTAAAACGTCTTGTTCATACAATATTTTTTCTTGCTACTTTGTGATCGTTCCAATGGTATTAACTATAATTGAAATAAATGATAGCTCACGAATTTTTTCTGCTGTCTGTATGTCGCAAATATTTATCTAGTTTTTCTCTTTCCTTTGCTTCACTTTAAACCTGCCATCTACTCAAACTCCGTAATCTACTACTAGGCAAACTCTTTTATTTCTATTAGCGAAATCTCGTTCTGGTCTTATGATTAGGAATGGGTATTCTTCTTGTCTCATAATATTCCAGAGAGTATTTATCCACCTGATGTTACAGGAGATATTCGGGCTTGTGTATTTTGTGTAATACTGCGCGAGCAAACTAGCTGGAAAGCTTACTTTATTCGTCTCTATCAGCTCCTGAATTATTTTCCTTGATAAGGTGGATAATACGGATTTCAAAGTATCATATCCTAATAATATATATCAGAAGTGTTCTGTGTCTGCATCAATGTGTCTGTAGACATGATATTTAAAAAAGAAAGTACGAACGAAAGAAAGAAAGAACGGAAGGTGAGATCTCTGAGGTTTTTTTGTTATAATCTTAAAAGAAAGAAAAAATTAAAGAGAAAAAGAAAGAAAGAACAAACCATGTGATTTGTTGCTTGCCACATCGAAAGCGAAAGGAATAGAAAGCAGACAAGTTGTCAGGAAAGCTGGCTGACGTCACAACAGAACAGTTTATTTAGTTTTTGAGTTTGTCTGCTTGGCTATGTATATTTTGAATCTAAATTGACAGCAACAAGGAAGAGAGATAAAGTGAGAGAGTCTCAATTTTTTGAGATTATATAAAATTCAACCGTCATTATTGACGGGTGTATTCTTGTGATATATAATTATTTCGATTTTCTAAATCATATGTCTGAAAACCATGTTAGAATTGTGTCTGTTTCAGTCACTGCGTTATGGTATCTTTTTTTAGCCAACTCACTATATTTGATTAAATTTGAATTTTTCTGTCAATTATTTGACTCTTCTGTTTTTTATTGTATGCATTTATTCAACTCTTCAGGTATAAGTAGGGAACATATACAATGTCAATTTTTAATGGGAAACTGTCAAAGTTTATGTTGGAATTTTCCTTCTGTTAGCATGGTTGTCTAAAGAAGTCTAAAAAAATCTCACTTGGCATTATTCCCAAATAATTAGAGCAAAATAACTGATGGATTATGAATGTTTTTTCAAGGGGAATTACTGCAAAGAGAAAACCTTACAGCTTCCTCAGGATTTAAATTAGGTTTGCTGATTCCATTTCTTTTAATGCGCTTCTTACTTTCTGATGGATTTATGTTTCATTAATATTTTTTTATGTAATGATTTTGAGATATATTTCGGTCATTAGATGAGATTGAATATCATCTATTCTGCTCAGATTATTATCTCTTTAACAATATAAACGCAGTGAACTATTCAACCAATATTATTATCAAACCAATTTGTCCAATTAAGGACCGAAATATTTTGGCATGATGTAGAGGATGCTACCTTTTCAGAAAAACGGTTTGATATTTATGTTCAATAGAATACTTGAAAGAGTCGAGGAGACCGGAGGAGAAAGAACACCAGCTAAGGTTGTTGTGAAAAACTCACGCCGAGTGAAATAATATGTATCAAGAAAAGAGGGAGGAAGAGGACATGCCAGCATTGAAGGCAGCGTTGATGCAGCGATAGAACGACTCGAAGACTAAATTGAAAAGCACGAAAGAAGACTAATTACAGCCACCAGAAACGATACTGACAATACAGACCAAAGGAATGACAATAACTAGGAAACAAAAATGGAAAGAAAAAACAACTCTATGGGCGTTTGAAGCGACTAATAAACATCTCACAAGAGAAAACCTGGACGGGGCTAAGAAAAGGAAACTTAGGAGAGAAACTGAGTCTCTTCTTATAGCAGCACAAAACAACGCCATTAGAACCAATCATATCAAAACAAGAATAGATAAGACGCAACGAAATAGCAAATATAGGTTATGCGGTGATGGAGGCGAGACGATCAATCATATAATAAGAGAATGTAGCAAATTAGGACTGAAATAGGATAAGACGACAGGGTGGCCAAGGGTATCCACTGGGAGTTGTGCAAGAAATTGAAATTTGACCATACGAACAAATGGTATATGCACTATCCAGCATCTATCCTGGAGAATGACACACATAAACTCTAATGGGACTTTGACATAAAAACGGATCACCTGATCTCGTTCAGTAGACCAGACCAAATATAGATCAACAACAACAAAAAAAAGAGAACTTGCAAAATTTTCGACTTTGCTGTACCAGCTGAGCACAGAATAAAACTGAAAGAATGTGAAAAGAAGGGTAAGCACATACACCTTGCTAAGGAATTGACAAACAGATAGAATATGAAAGTGACAATTACACCAATCATGATTGGTGGTTTTGGTACAGCCACCAAAGGGTTATTAAAAAGACTGGATGATTTGGAAATAAGAGGACGAGTGGCGATCATCCAAAGTACTATATTATTATGAACGGCCAGAATACTGAGACGAGTCCTGGAGACTTGAGGAGACCTGTCCTCACTCGACTTTGTAAAAGACCATCAGCTTACACTGATGTGAAAAACTCGTACGGAGTAAATGATACTAACTATAATTATTTAAAATTTTTAAAACTTCTCTGACTTACTCACATAGACGTAATTTCGAGAATTAAAAAAAAAAAAAAATTTTTAAGTGTTTTAATCTTACTTTTTAAATATATAGAAAATGCCTAATGCCCCTCCCTCTATCTCTTTCTGTCTCTCTTCCTTGCAATATATATATATATATATATATATATATGTGTGCGTGTGTATGTGTGTGTGAAAAATTGTAACACTGTTAAAACGACTCATCACATTGATATATGTTTTTATAAATGCACTTAAATTGATTTAACTTTAAAATAAAGCAATTTCCAGTCGAGTTGGCTATGAAAAGTTTAATCCTTGCTCCTTTGTTTTGTTCCTGTTTTGTATTTAACCATCTAAATTCTAAAAATTACAAGGTTGATTGTAGATTGATAATTAGAATTGTTTTTCACTTCACTCATAATCTTTACCACTTCAGTAAATAATTCACATTTCTTTTAACATACAGGTATGTGTCTTTGCACCCACACACACACACACACACGCGCGCGCGCAATCACTCAAGCATATATATATATATATATATATATATATATATATATGTGTGTGTGTGTGTGTGTGTTTCTCCTAGTCTGTGTGTCTCTGCGTCCGTTTGCGTTTGTGTGTGACCAGAAAGACACAAAGCAGTAAATAATAGTGATTTTTTCTTAAAAATGTATATTTAAAATACATATTTTTCGAAAATGATTTTCGAGAATAAACTAATGTATAGTTTAATTTGCGCGTACCTGAAATCTGTGTATAATTTGCATCAATTTTCACGTCATTTTTTAATCCTGAACATTCCTACTGAAACAGGAGTCAGTATGAAATAATTATCCATAAATAAAATTGGTATTCAGGTTCAATGGCCAAGAGCTAGATAATTCCAAATTTAATTTTGTAAGCTGAGTTTATTTTAAAAAAATATTTTCTTTTTTGCAAACCTAACAAAAAATGTTCTAAATATATCATCATTGTCCTTTCCTATTTGAATCTCTCGCTATTTATTCTTGCTTTTTTCCAATCACTTTTTTAGTTCTTTGTAGTCACTTACCAGAAGAAATCAAATCACAATAAATCTAATTCGTACAAATATAAATCTCTACAATATTCAACTGATTTTATTATTGGTACATTCTTGATTCTATCGATTCTTGTTCGGATTGCCAGTTCTTCAATACTGTTTGCAAAGCATATTAGGTGTATTCAGCGTGATCAAATACGTAACGTTCCTCAATATTTGAGTTTACTAGAGCGTCTGAAATATGTGCCTTACGTATCAAAGTCTTATTTTTAATACGTTTTGGACAAGAAATAAATATTAGATTATATAGCAAACAAGAAGTGCCTTTGATACTCGATCGCTCTGTCAAAGGCAATTTGAATACCTTAACGTGTTCTCCTGCAGAGGGTCAAGACCCACCAAAAATTTAAAAAAAAGGACCTGGTTATAGCACTAAAAAGCGTCTGGTGATGAGTCTCCGATGTTTGAGATAGTTTGGGAAGTGGACTATTCATTCACAGCGAAACCCAGTGGGATGGAGCGGCAGAATGTACCGACAACAGAGTAAGACTCTCCAAACGAGTATCCTGATATGACACTTAACAATTTGATGGTGAGGTTACAGTAATGCTGGAGCTTTTGGGTAATGGAGAGTATTCCTTCATTGCCATGGCTCCCAGATCCACTCTTGACGACATTGGTAGTACTCGATAGAGACCTACCGATGGATCAAATAGAACTAAACAGTGTACTTTTGCGAAACGGAATTGTTTTAAAAAGAACTGTTTATATGAATAAAAGTGGATTTGGCATTTAATAACCTACAAAGGTTGATATGCCACAAAACCAAACCAATCAGTCATTGCCATTGATACTTGGTTCATTCGGAACAGAAATAATGGGATATATTAGGGTCCTATCTACGTGTCAAATAGAGCTATTTCAAGTAATCCGAATTTGATAGGACAGTGTACAAGAAAGACAACGTTCCAGAAACAGCTACACAAATATAAATATGAACGTGCACTGAATGCGTGTCCCTAACTTCTCAGCATAAAATAACCATAAGTAGGTTTTCATGCCTTTAAGATCATTAAAAAAATTATTTCAGACACTAACACTCTTTGCAGTATTCAACAAGTTTTACTTCCCGTCATTTCCAAAACGTTCATGATTCTTTAGGTGATTTCCTTTGATTTCCACAGGTGTCATTTTCATAATCTTATTTCACATTTCGATGAACCATTGTCAATGATTATTCATTTTAATTCGCATTTTTCTATTTTACTTTTAGTTGCTTTTAAATGTAATTATTTAGGGCGACAGATAACTGCATATATCAGGCATAAAAAAGGAACATATGTGATGTAATCAAGCTCCCATCTTTGCCTTAGAAAGATTCGTTAATCTTACCAGATTATTGGGGAGAGAAAAATATATAACAGCTGACAGATATAATCTAACAGATTAAATGTTATCTTTATCATGAGTTGCCATTTTTAGGTATAAAATTTTAACATTATTTTCGTACGTTTTATTAGTAGTTTTAGTTTTAACATTGTCGTTAGATGAATGGTTGCAGTTTCAGCAGTTCCGATGAAAGTCATCAAAATTAATCATAAACTAAAAATACTTGTCAATCAGTATGATTGCGATTAACGTCATATTTAAAACCTACTTATGTTTTTTGGGGTGGGTATGATTTAGATAATTATCCAGGTTTCCTTATCCTTCAGTTAAATTTTGCTGTGTCAGCGAAGTTTTCTAAAAGACACTATCGATTTTGGTTTCTCTAGGTATTTCTTCTCTAGATGTCTATCTTCTTCTTCTTCTTCTTCTTCTTCTTCTTCTTCTTCTTCTTCTTCTTTTCATTATTATTATTATTATTATTATTATTATTATTTATAACAGTGGTAAGCCACAGCGATCTTTCTGCACTTTAATAATCATTCTCTACAGATGTTCGTAACTTGAATCGAGCTTAATTTTGGTCTCAAATTTATACCTCCTAATTCTATTAGATTTTATCGCTACGACTGCAACTACAACAGCTATTATTACAACTCTTAATGCTACTAAAACTGCTGTACTATTTTCTTCTTCTTCTTCTTCTTCTTATTATTATTATTATTATTATTATTATTATTATTATTATTATTATTATTATTCACCCATTAGAGCTTTTCACATCAGCGTGAGCCGATGGTTTTTCACTGGAGTCTGAGTGACAGCAAATCTCTTCAAGTCTCCAGGACTCTTCTCAGTATTCTGGCCGTTCTCAATAATGCTGTAGTTTGGATCGTCTCCACTCGTCCGCCAACTTCCAAGTCCCTCAGTCCCTTTAGTAATCCTTTAGTTACTGTTCCAAACGCACCAATTACAATTGGTATAATTGTCACCTGCATGTTCCACAGTTTTTTCAATTCCCTACCAAGGTCGAGGTACTTATCCTTCTTTTCACATTCTTTCAGTTTTATTCTGTGGTCAGACGGGACAGCAAAGTGAACTATTTTGCAAGTTCTCTTTTTTTTGTTGATTATTATTAAGTCTGGTCTTCTGGCCGGGATTAAGAGATCAGTTTGTATGTTAAAGTCCTATAGGAGTTTATGTGGGGCATTTCCTAGGACACATGCTGGGTTGTCCATATACCATTTATTAGTATGGTTGAATTTAAATTTCTTACAGATTTCCCAATGAAACACCTTACCAAACCAGTCGTGTCTCGCCTTATACTCCCTCTGTGCTAATTTGCTGCATTCGCTTATTATATGATTGATGGTTTCATCTCTGTCACCACATAGCCTACATTTGCTATTTTGTTGAGTCTTATCTATTCTCGCTTCGATATGATTGGTTCTTATGGCGCTGTCTTGTGCTGCTATTAGGAGAGATTATGTTTCTCTCTTTAAGTATCCATATCCAAGTTTTGTCGAGTGAGATATTGTTTATTAGTCGTTTAAACCGCCCTTAGTTGTTTTCCTTCCCATTTTTGTTTCCTAGTTATTGTCATTCTGTTCTTCATCTTTTCTTAGTTTTGTTATTATTATTATTATTAACTCCTTTAGATTTTTTCACATCAGTGTTAGCTAATGGTTTTTACTGGAGTTTGAGTGACATCAAGTCTCCTCTGGTCTCCAGGATTCGTCTCAGGATTCTGGCCGTTCTCAGCAATGCTGTTATTTAGATAGTCTCTACCCGTCCGCCAACTTCCAAGTCCTCCATGCCTTTTCATAATCCTTTAGTTATTGTACCTAAAGTACCAATCGCAATTGGTACAATCGTCACTTTCATGTTCCGCAGCCTTTTTAATTCTCTAGCAAGGTTGAGGTACTTATCCTTCTTTTCATATTCCTTCAGATTTATTCTGTGGTATTATTATTATTATTATTATTATCATTATTATTATTCCTCGAGATTTTCTTCACATCAGCCCTAGCTAAAGGTCTTTCACTGGAGTTTGAGTGACTGAAAGTCTCCTTAAGTCTCCAGGACTCTTCTCAGTATTCTGTTCGTTATCAACAATGTTGTTGTTAGGATGGTCCTTTTAATAATTCTTTTGTAAGGATGGTTCTTTTAATAATACTTTTGTTACTATGCCGAAAACACTAATCACGATTGGTATAATTGTCACCTTCTTGTTCCATTGTTCTTTTCGATTCCCTAGCAAGGTTGAATGGTGTCCATGTGGTGTAATGGTTAAAGCAATGGACTACACAATCGTAGTAAGCGAGTTCGTACCCCAGTCGCGCTATTACTTTCACTTTGGGGCAAATACCCTTGGGAAAAGTATCAACCCCATTATCCTCCGATCTATGGGTTAAATAGTACCACTACTATTCTTTTAGAAGAAAGGCTTCGGCATTAAATAACCTACAAAGGTTGATACGTCATTAAACAACCAAATCAAACAATGGTCGACGTACTTCATCTTCTTTTCACATTCTTTCAGTTTTATCCTGTGGTCAGCCGGGATAGCAAAGTTTACAAATTTGTCAGTTCTCTTTTTCTGTTGATTACTATAAAGTCTGGTCTTCTTCCGAGATTAGGTGATCCGTTTGTATGTCAAAGGCCCATGGGAGTTTATGTGTGTCATTTTCCAGGACAGATGCTGGGTTGTGCATATACCATTTGTTCGTATAGTCAATTTTAAATTTCTTGCACACCTCCCAGTGGATGTCCTTGCCCATTCAATCGTGTCTTGTCTCATACCCCTTTAGTGCTAATTCGCTGCATTCGCTTATTATGCGTTATATGGTTTTGTCTCTATCACTACAAAACCTACATTTCCTATTTTGTTGCGTCTTATCTATTCTTGCTTTGATATGATTGGTTCTTATGGCGTTGTTTTTAGAGATTCTGTTTCTCACTTAAGGTCTTATTTCCCTGGTCCCGTCCAGGTTTTCTCATGTGAGATGTTGTTTATAAGTCGTTTAAAACGTCCATACAGTTGTTTCCTTCCCATGTTGTTTCCTAATTATTGTTATACGGTGGTCACCGTGTTGTCCGTCTCGTTTCTGATGGCTGGAATCAATCCTCCTTCGTGTTTGTCTTTGTAGTCCTCGAGTCATTGTATCGATGTGTCAACGCTGTCTTCAAACCTGGCAAGGCCTCTTCCGCCCACCTTTCTTTATTATTATTATTATTATTATTATTATTATTATTATTATTATTATTATCATTATTCCTAAAAGTTTTTAAACCCGTATGAGCCGACAGCTTTTTAATGGAGTTTGACTAACAGCAAGTTTTCTCAAGTCTCCAGGGCTTTTCTCAGTATTCTGCCCTTTCATAAAAATGCAGTAGTTTGGATAGTCTCCACTCGTCCTCTTACTTACAAGTCCTTTAGTACAGCCAGGACATCAACTTCCTTTTTTTTATCACAAGGTCTGGTCATCTGGCCGAGATTAGGAGATCAGTGAATATGTCAGAATATCAGATGAGTTTGTGTGTGTCATTCTCGAGAACTACTGTATCGTATCGCATATACCAATCGTTCGAATAGTCCAATTTCAGTTTGGCGCCCCATTCCCAGTAAATCACACTGCTTTCCCTGTCATATCTAATCTTATAATCTATCTGTGCTAGTTTGCTGCATTCGCTAATTATAAGATTGACCGTTTCGTGTCTATCACCATATAACCTACATTTGCTATTTTGTTGCGTCTTATATATTCTTGATTTTATAAAATTGGTCCCCATGACATTGTTTTGTGCTGCTATTAGAAGGGATTAGGTTTCTTTCGTAGGTTTCCCTTTTTTTAACCACGACCAAATTTTCTCGTAGGAGATGTCAGTTTTTTGTCGCTTGGAATGTCGTTACAGTTGTTGTTGTTTTTACACCTTGGAGTGTTTTTCTTATCAGCGTTAACTGAGGTTTTTTAACTGGAGTTTGAGTGAGAGCTAAATGCCGTTGTGTGGATGGTCTCAATTTGTACTCTGATTTTTAAGTCGTTTTGTCTCTTTATCAATCTTTCTGGGATTGTTCTAACATTTTTTTTTTTTTTACTATTATAATACTCCTTGCGAATTTTTCAAACTAGTGTTAGATGACGGTATTTCATTGTAGTCTAAGTGATAGCAAGTCTCTCCAGGTCCCCTGGACGTTTTGTATTCTGGCCGATATTAACGATGATGTGGTCATGATTTGTCCGTCTATTTCTTACCTTCTAGTTCTCTTTCCAAGACTTTTGGTACCGTTCCACGGTTGCCAATTAGTATTGGTATCATCTTTATTCTTTTATTAATTTTTTATTTGCTGATGAGTTCCAAGTACTTTTCTCTCTTCGTTTTCTTAAATTTTCACTTTGTGGTCTGCCAGAAGGGCAAAGTCCACTATATGGCTAGTTTATATTTCTTTTATCATTTGATCTGGTCTACAGGCCGGGATTAGGTTATCTGTTTGTATCTCAAAATCCAGGAAAATTTTGTCCGTCTCATTTACCAGGAGTGATTCTGTTTTATGTACGTACCATTTGATTGCATATTCAAATTTCACGTTCTTGCACTATTCCCAGTGGATCATCTTCATGTCTAGTCTTATAATACCCTGGCACTTTTTTGCTACGATTGCTAAATTCATGACCAATGGTTTCGTCTTTATCACAAGATGACTCAGACTTGCTCTGTTTTGCGTATTATAGATTTTATATTTAATATGATTATTTCTTATGGGGTTGTTATGCTTGAAATTGACTTTAACATCGCATTTTACATGTGTCAATGCAGCTGCGAAAGTCGGACACTAGGAACAAGAAATCATTGTAATGTGCTAAGAAATCACTGGAATGGGCCAAGTACCTAAAGTAGTTCAGAAGCAGGTGTTATCGGTCGAAATGCCACGTAAATTTCGTGGGTGGCGTGCTAGAAGAAAACATTGAGTTGATGAATGGCTGGAGGTGTGATCACGAGAATTTGCGTGGATGGATTGTGAGAAGTAGTGGTGTCCACGTGCAACGTGTGGCAAGTAAGTTGTAGATGGGAATACGAGAATTTGTGTTGGCATCTGGGGTTTTGTTATAACCAGGAAGCTTTTCATCCAAATATGTTCCACCGAAGATTGGGGTTAATGTCAAATTTTAATTTCTGGCACAGTTCTCTGTGGATTATTATTTCCAACCATTCGTCCATAGTCTTATACTTCTTTTAAGGTAGTTTGTTAGATTTGTTTACTAACTGAGCAACTATTTCACCTTTGTCAAAACATAATCTACACTTACTTTTCTTTTGTGCATTATCCACCTTGATTTGACATAAATTGGTCTTATGGCGTTATTTTGTGCAGGTGTAAGAAGAGATTTTGTTCCTCTTTAAGATTCCTTTTCGCAGCCATATCTAGCTGTTCTCGAGAAAGATTCCGTTTGCTTGTCTCTTGAAATATCCATACAGTTGGTTTTCTTCCTTTTTCTTGTAGATCGTCATGAAATGTCTTGTTCTCTGGTTCATTTGTACAAGTTCCCCTATGTGAGTTTTTCACATCAGCGTTAGCTGATGGTCTTTCATTGGAGTCTGAGTGACAGCAAATCTCTTCAAGTCTCCAGGAATCTTCTCATTATTCTGGCTAATTGCAATAATGTAGTATTTTGGATGATCTCTACACGTCCTTTTATTTCCTAGCCCTCCAGTCCCTTTATTAATCCTTTTGTAACTGTACTAAGAGCAACAATTATAATTGGTATAAACGTCGTTTTTATGTTCCCCAGTTTTTTTCAGTTCCCTAGTAAGGTTGAGGAATATATCCTTTTTTTTATTTTCTTTTAATTTTACTCAAAGTTCACAATTTTGAAAGTTCTCTTATTTTGTGGGTGGGGAGGATTATTATAAAATATTGTCCTCTGGCCAAGATTAAGTTATCCGTTTGTATCTCAAAATCCCATAAGAGCTTCTATGTGTCATTCTCCAGGACTAATGTTAGGTTGTGCATATACCATTCGTTCTTATTGTCAAATTGTATAATTATCATAATCATTATTTTTATTGTTATTCCATTTTCAGTTCTACCTTCGGTTTCTCACCATCCTCAATTGAGTTTTTAACCAAGACCTAGTGTGAGACTTGGTTGTGATTCTATGTATCGTATTTAATTATCGTTTTTCTAAAGTGTGTTACTTTCCGTTTTAACTTATAGGCTTGGTTTGGTTGGGTTGGCTTTGAATATTGAATATATGATTTGCGAAACATTTTGTGCATGACATTTTAAACCAGTTTGTGCTCATTTTCGTGCACAGAGTTAAATCGTTTCGAGTATTGCTATTTATCTGTAACAGTATATGACTTATTATACTCTCCTAAGAATGTCGTTACTTTTTCATACAGCCAGAGATTGTCATGTATCTTGATAATCCTATTTACCAACCCCTCCGCTCGGGCAGGATATGAAGGTTAATTTTTAAGCGGAGTTTAACAGGTTTAAATTCAGAGCTTTCCTTCTCCTAAACTAGATGTCTCACCAAGGCTGAAGAAACCAGTCTGTCATACTATTTACCCATAGTTGGAGGAAGAATAATTGGATTCATACCTTTCCCAAGGGTATTAGTGCTATGTGCAATCAGTCTCGTCCAGGATTTGAACTCGTGTCGTCGTGTCCATTTCCCATCGACGATAACCATTACACCACGGGCACCTCCAAATAATAATAATAATAATAGACGGTATTAGAGACAATACTAAAAAAGATAGCAAACCGGAAACCTCCTTGCATTGATAGCATACTCGGATTTAGGTTTATAAGCTCACATCCATACCCTACAGACACGCAACTGAAAGGAATAAATGCATACAGAAAACTGAGATACCAAAATGGCTGACCAAGGGAAGACCACTGTAATCCAAATGACACATGAAGTTCCATAACTTTTTTTACTCTCTGTAAATTCTAGTTTTTTATCTAATTTTTCGCTTTGCTTTTATCAGGTTTTTAACCTTTCCATTATTTTATCTATGTGATCTACAGGAACTACAAAATATGCCATTCACAAGCTCTTATCTGTTTATTAACTAAAAATAATCGCTTGTTCGGAAAATAATTTTCATTTTTATAATAAATCTTTATTCTTGAAATGATTAATTTAAACAGTGTTTAAATCAGCCAAAATATAACTCGGAACATCTACGTATTTCTGTCATGTAACACCATTGTTATTGATTCTTATGCAATAAACCTTGAATGATTTTGGTCCAATTGAATCCTGAAGTGCAGTTTGTAGTTTTCCAGTAGAATGGAATAGTTTTAGCGTAATGAAGACGGAAGATGGCTTCTAGGTATTCGATTGTCTGTATATGTTATCTGTGACCCTCTGTATCCATATCTATCAACCCCTCCGCTCGGGCAGGATATGACACAAGGTTAATTTTAAAGCGGAGTTTAACAGGTTTGAATTC
This sequence comes from Sepioteuthis lessoniana, assembly GCA_963585895.1. Taxonomy (NCBI): domain Eukaryota; kingdom Metazoa; phylum Mollusca; class Cephalopoda; order Myopsida; family Loliginidae; genus Sepioteuthis; species Sepioteuthis lessoniana. Next base: position 12,691,666 of record OY757930.1, read on the forward strand.
TGAGTTTTCCTTCTAGATTACTTGCCTCACCAAGGCTGAGGAACCCAGTCTGTCCTACAATTTATCCATAGCTGGAGGGAGAATAATTGGATTCATACCTTTCCCTTCTCCTTCTTCCTCTGGTCTTATCTTCTATTTTCTCGGCCTATCTGCCTGTATCCGTCTCTTGTCACTTGCGCCTGTCCCTCTGAGTAGCCGACTGCTTTACTTCTATATATGCAGGGTGAACATTTTTATTTAGCCACCCATAGACTGGACATAAAATATAATCAGACAGTATGTCTGCAGGATACCATAAAATGTATGATAATAATCCACGACTCTACCTTTTTCTGATCATCTTCACATATTGGCATGGCTCAATCAGTGATTCCCATGCAAATGTTTTTGACCCTATATTGACACACACATTTACAAACATACGCATATACATAACTATGGTGTACTCTCAATCATACTTATGTATATACCCAAAAGTACATACGTACACGTGCATATAAATAGAACTAAGTCAGTATACTACTATATCAGAGTCAATAGGGTTACGCGTATCACATTTTGCTTAACTAAACATAAATTGATTTTCAAGATACGTATCCCTAATAAATACCTCTTTAAAGCAGTTCCTTAATGTGTGAGCATAAGTGGGTCCTTCACTCTGTTTCATGGATATTGGCGGTTTTTTAGGTGTATTAGGACCAAACTTTCACCCATACAAAAACTGTTAATACATCACTTCTTTTTGTTCATATTCATGTTCTAAAACGAATGCTGCGGTGTAATTTTAGAAACATCGAACATTTTAATTCTAAGAAATAGGCATTTCTGATAAAACAACTGTTAAGTTAATGGCTTTGAACGGAATTTAAACAGTTGATACTAAAATTAGACAGAATGTTCCGTACAAACTAATTCATCGGGTCTTCGAACCGTGATTATCATGTCAGTTTATATGTAGAAATCCCTGAGGATTCTGTGTGTTTCATTTTCCAGGACAGACTCTAGCATACATATGTACTAGTTTTCCTAATTTAACGGCGGATTTTGGATTGTTTTCAACGTTTCTCTTGACTCATCAGTCACGTATTTTATAATAAAGGATCTTCAAAAAAAAAAAAAAATGAAAGCCAGTCACATGGTTGGTTTTTACCGTCATTCTTGTCTACTAAAAAGCCCACATGTTTATGAGCATACTGAGTCGAATGTAAATATGGTAATGTGTCTGTAGTACACAGCAATAAGGCTTTTTACAAAATGACTATATTAAAGATTTTAAGAAGGAAAAGGATATCACAATAGTTAAATGCATGAGATGAAAGAAAGAAAGAAAGAAAGAAAGAAAGAAAGAAAGAAACGTGGATGAGAAGAAAGAAATAAAGAAGTGAAGAAAGAAAGAAAGAAAGAAAGAAAGAAAGAAAGAAAGAAAGAAAGAAAGAAATGCAAAAAGAAAGAAAGAAACAAAGAAAGAAACGCAGATGAGAAGAAAGAAATGCAGAAAGAAAGTAGTGCAGAAAGAAAGAAACAGGTGAAAGAAGGATACACGGAAAAGAAGAAAGAGATACAGAAAGAAATGAAGAAAGAGAGAAAGAAAGAGGCGAAAGAAAGAAACGCGGATGAGAAGAAAGAAATGCAGAAATGCAGAAAGAAGTGCAGAAAGAAAGAAACAGGTGAAAGAATGATACACGAAAAAGAAGAAAGAGATACAGAAAGAAAGAAAGAAAGAAAGAAAGAGGTGAAAGAAAGAAACGCGGATGAGAAGAAAGAAATGCAGAAAGAAATGCAGAAAGAAAGAAACGGGTGAAAGAATGATACACGAAAAAGAAGAAAGTGATACAGAAAGAAAGAAAGAAAGAAGGAAAGAGGAGAAAGAAAGAAACGCGGATGAGAAGAAAGAAATGCAGAAAGAAGGGCAGAAAGAAAAAAAAACAGGTGAAAGAATGATACACAAAAAAGAAGAAAGAGATACAGAAATAAATAAAGAAATAAAGAAAGAAATAAATAAAGAAAGAAAGAAAGAGGTGAAAGAAAGAAACGCGGATGAGAAGAAAGAAATGCAGAAAGAAGTGCAGAAAGAAAGAAACAGGTGAAAGAATGATACACGAAAAAGAAGAAAGAGATACAGAAAGAAAGAAAGAAAGAAAGAAAGAGGTGAAAGAAAGAAACGCAGATGAGAAGAAAGAAATACAGAAAGAAGTGCAGAAAGAAAGAAATGGGTGAAAGAATGATACACGAAAAAGAAGAAAGTGATACAGAAAGAAAGAAAGAAAGAAAGAATGTAATTAAATATCGAACACAAAAATCCATAGAGAAGTATAGATAATTTTCTTTTTAATGAATGCGCAGATATATACGAAAGATATTATATGAATCATAATAATAATTAAATGACAAAATAAAACAGGCAAAATGAATGAGAGAAACACAGGCAAATGAAACAAAAATACTTCTAAAGGAACATATATAATAAAAGATTTAAATATCCCAATGATAAAAAGTCAAATAATAAACAGTCTTTAAAAACGAAAGAAAAAATACAGAAGATCAATGAAGAAGTTGTATTAACGAAGAATGTATGGAAAGAAATAAAGACGGAAAAAATACATGTAACACATAAAATATATAAGTCAATGAAAAAGAGTACGTCTATCAAAAATAATTTTCTCTTAAACACACACATTAAAATAATACTTGAATGAAAATACAGAGATCCAAGTTGCATGATTAGAATATAAAGCTAAGATAAAAACAAAGCAAAAATGAAATAAAAGCTGGAATATTTAACATGAAGAAATAAAAAAAAGGCACAAAATAGGAAAAATGGCGTTTTAAACAAAAATGGCGGAATAAATAAAATGAATGAAAACAAAGTACAATAAACATTGTCTGGTGTCTTTTAATCGAAAAGCAATTTTTAAAATAAACTTTAAAATCATTGAAAAGAAAGAAAAAAGAGAAAATAGGAAAAACAAAGGACAGAAATATAAAATACTCTCTTTGAAAGAATTAGTCCGAAAGAAAAATTACTGAAGATTTTTTTTATAATTTCTAAAAGATTTAAAAAAGGTTGGTAAATATATGAAGAAGTTTAGTTCATAGTCTGAATAAAAAAGAAAAAAGAAAATCGCCCGAAGAAACCGTTGAGGCGTTGCTAAATTTCGAACTCTTCGGTAAGCGAAGGCGTAAAAATGACTGCTGAATATAGCTTTGGGCACATTTTCATCATCTAAATATAAAAATCTTCGGCAAACGATCATAGCCAGGGGGAGAGTACTCGTACTTTACAAATCATTCCTCTTAAATAGATTCTGACTGTTAATTTGAGGCGAAGAACTTACGCCGCAAGTAAGGTCGGGGCATCTCTTATCGTAATGATAGGATAACACATTTCAGTATCTTTAGTTGAAGCCAGGGATACCAACAATTATATATATATATATATATATATATATATATATATAACATGGAAAAAAGATAGGGGGGTGTACGCGCGGATAGGTATATATATGTGGAGAAGTGTATACTTAATTTGGACGTTTTTCTAGAGAAAAATATTTTTCTTTCTCTCTCTCTCTCTCTCTCTATATATATATATATATATATATATATGTCTATCTGCCTGTATATCTGATTCTTTCTCTCACTTTCACTCTCTCTTTTTCTATCAGTCTGTCCGTCTGTCTGTCTCTTTCTCACTCTCTCACTATACTGAGAGAGAGAGAGAGAGAGAGAGAGAGAGAGAGAGACGCGCACACACACAGAGACAGTGACACTGATATATATATATATATATATATATATATATTTAAAACGAGAGAGAGAGGGAGAGAGATGCAACATGTCATAGAGAGAGATAGAGTGTGAGAGAAACAGAGAGACATTCATTTATTTATAGATTTATTAATTTTAAAATCATGTCAATCCATCTAGGACTTTTTAAAACTTCCTTGACATCCGTTCTACCCTCATATTAAAATATCTTATGTTGTTGTTTTGTTTTTGTTTTATGCACATCTTCTAATTAAATAAGAATAATTTAAAACAAATATTTTTGACCCATAAATGTATTCCGGACAAATACAAACAGGAGGTGTCCTCGTGGTGTAATGGTTAAAGCGATGGACTTAGGAATCGTAGTATACGAGTTCGAACTCCAGTCGCGCTATTACGTTCACTTTCGGGAAAGGTATGAACCCCCTTATCCCTTATGGGTTAAAAAAGCACCACTAATGTTCTTCTAGGAGAATGGCTTTGGCATTAAATAACCTACAAAGTTTGATATGCCATTAAACAAAGAAAACAACCAAATACAAACACTTGAAGTAATGACAGTGAAGACATATTCCCACTCTTCTGATCTCAAGAATTGAACCCTCTTTATCAGATACCTACCCTCCCCCTATTTCCTGGGAAAATCTAACGCTCTGTTAGGGAAACGCTCGGTGAATAACGATAGAGTGAAGAAACAGAAATAAAGAAAAAGAGGGAATGAAAATAATGAGAGACAAAGAGAAGGAAAAAGAAGGAAATTAATTTGTGTTCATTTAAGAGAATGCACCTTATATAATCTTATATATAATCCGATCTTGCATATCGTGCGACACCTCAAAAAGTTGAACCAAGTAAAGATGATTTCCTAATATATCCAGTGGATATATTTTCGGTACTGTAAACTAAGTCTCATATACATATAGGGGCTGTCCTTGTGGTGTATTGGTTAAAGCGATGGACTGCGGAATCGTAGTAAGCCAGTTCGTATTCCAGTCGCGCTATTACGTTCATTTTCAGGCAAATACCTTTGGGAAAGGTATGAACCGCCTTATCCTCCCAGCTATGCGTTAAAACAAAACAAAAAAAAAACAACAAACATTTATGTATTCATTTTCTCCTCAACATCATGTTATTTGTTATGAAAATACCGCTGACTGACAATATCATCATCATCATCATCATTATGTCGTGCCACTTGCCCAGATTTTCCTGTTAATCTTCTATCGCACCCGGCAGGTCTTCCAGGCTACATACCGTATCAGTACAGAGCTGCAATTGATAGGTTCTACCTTGTCGTCCAATGTTTGGTCGTCGATATGAAGGGGTACATCGTCTATGATTCCGTCTTTCTTTCTCCAGCAGTGTGAGGTTCGTTTAATTTGGATGGTCTTAGTAATGGGTGCTAAGTGGCTGTACAACTGATGTTTTTTAGGTTGTTGCCACTAGGCCTTGTTCAATACAACTTGTAACATTCTTGTATAATTGCCGTTAAGCTTTTTCTCTATACACTCGGTCAGTGTCCACGTGGTGCACCCATATAGCAGTATTGACACGACTGCTGCTTGGAAAAAAACTGTGATTTTTCATATCGGACAGGTATGATTTCCATATGACCGATAGCCTATCGATATCTGTCTATGCCAATGATAGCCACGTGTTGATATCATTTTTGGTCGATGAGACGCTGTTTCCACGGTAGACGTATTTGTCCATAAATTTCAGAGAACCACCATTTGGTATGGAGTGGTTGCGTCTTTCATTAAAGCACATGCATTCTGTTTTGTCAGCGTTGATGTGGAGGACTATGCCACTTATTTTCCATTCAACACCATGTAGTAGGAATTCAGCCAGGGCGAGTGTTATTTTGCCTGAAGCGCCATGTCATCAACGTAGTCCGTGTCTGTAATAGTCCGTGCAGGGTATCGTAGGCTTCTTGCCTTTGCCAGCATAAAACCTTTTCTTAAATCTATAGACGTTCGAAGCTTGTAGCATGACAATAAAAACACAGATAATACGACAACAGTAGTTAAATAATCTATTGACATTTACTATCGGAAATTGTAAGTGTACGAATTGGTTTAAACATAGCTAATATAATCTAACAAAATAAACTAACATGGAATTTTGCCCACTCATTTACTCCATCTTCTGAACAAGTCACACTAGTTTTTGCACATGGCAAATATATATATATATATATATATATATATATATATATATATATATATATATACATCGTAACATGAAAGTTATAAGTATGAGTATATTCTCATTATGGTTAGAGTGTTCGCCGATAGCTCAGGCGACCGCGGTTCAATCCCAGGTCGAACCATACCAAAGACTCAAAAAATAGTACTTGATGCATCTTTGCTTAACACTTAGCATTATAAATATGGACCAAGGGTAAAGTGGAGCAAACCAGGGGAAGGAGTAGAAACCTCCCCTACACCCCGGTGAAAAAGGACCCTTCGGGAGCCCTCGACGAAGGTTGCCGACATTATGCATATATGTGTTTCAACGTGAAATCAAATTTATTTTTTTGGTTTAAAAATATATACGTCTAAACAGGCATGTTTTGAACAATAGTATATTTCACATACAATGCAGGAATTTTATATTTCAAATACAATCCAGCAATTGAAGAAAGCCAAGATTTTTATGTGCTGAAATTAAAATCGGGTGACATTCCCCGTTTGTAATTTTGACCCAGAAAAAGATCTTTTTTTTTGTATTTAAAAAAATGTTTCAATTTTTGTAACAGTTCCTTTCTATCTATCTTAGTTCATATCTATCTATCTATCTATCTATCTGTTTGAGAATGAGCGCTAAACTGACATAATGAGCATCTTCAACAGAGCACTTGATGTTGAATCTTAAAGAATATAAAATAAAAATGCTTGCATAAATAGTTTATAACATCTTTAAAATTGCAAGCAATCCATGGCTTTACATAAAATCAGTTAGAGAATAACCTTAATCAGTTATAAACTGTATGCCTAATGTTTACTATAGAAAGTTAATTAATATTCGTTATATCATGACATAATTTTGAATTCATTTGTTATGATTATTTTCAAAGAAGACACTTTTAACATAAATATTACTCTTAACTTTGTCAGAAATCTCCCTCAAGAGAATCAGAATCGGTCGAAAACAAATATAACTTCCTATACAATAAACAGGCAAGAAAAGAGATAATTAATCATCCTAAATGGCTCGCACGTGAGAAATGTTGTGAGAGTCGAATAATCTTAAGAAACAGTGGACATTATATATTTTGTGTCGCAAATTTTCTTTAGTTTTCCAGTTTAGTATAGGAAATAACAAACATTGTAGCTAAAGAGGAAAGTAATTTTGACACTGTTTTTTTAAACCTCAGAAGGACAATCATAATATTGTGATTCCATTACTATTTCATTATCGATTATTTGTAACTGACAGAGTAGAATATATATATATATATATATATATATATATATATATATATATATATTCACGGAGAGAGAGCAAGAGGGAGAGAGAGCAAGAGAGAGAGAGAGAGGAGAGAGAGAGAGAGAGAGCAAGGGAGTGAGAGAAAAAGGAGGAAGGAAAAAAAGAAAAGAAGCTCAGAGAGAGAGAGAGAGAGAGAGAGAGAGAGAGAGAGAGATGTCAATATATTTGCTTTCATTTCAAAACACTTTGCTCACAAAAATTACGTGAACAAAGGTAGGTTAAAAAGTTCTAAGCCTAACCCAGAATAAGTTGGAGAAAAACGATCGTTTTTCTGTTTCCTTCAATAAAGCCCTTGAATATCACTTCATTTCTACCAACGGTGCTCAAGTATTGCCATTCCACCAAGTAAGATGGAGGCAGCCTAGTCTTTTAAGAATTACTCCACGATACATATGACCTCAAAATGGTTTCTAAAATAGTAACCATTCAAGTTGGATTTGAGTTTAAGAAACCGAAGAAACGAGGAGATACTCTGAGAAGTAAGGCGTATTGGACTACGCGCCCGCAAAATACATAACTGAAGTGTTCAACCCTGAGTGGTTGTCGATTAGTCAACAGATAGAACAGTCAGTTGAGTCAGGCCGTTTTGGCCACCAGCTCAGAAAGGGCTTCCCCCGCTTGAGAGCTTGCCTTTTATTAGTCTCTAGTAAAAGAATCACGAAGAAGACAGGCTCTCTGGAGATGTGTCTCGTCTTGGTGTAAATCCGAAAATATGATGTAAATCTGAAGATGTGTCACAAACTAACGTTACCCTAGCAGTCTTGATTCTTCCTTTCACACCACAAATTTCAAACGATCGTAAATAAAAAGAGTGATTGTTTGTTTTTACAATAAGTGTTATTGACCCTTCATTCCGGGTATATAACAATTGTATTCAGTAAAATAAAAATGTTGTCTCGAGTTTTTTTGTTTTTTTTTCTAGCAGAATAAATCTATAGTAATGTTGAATCCAATTGGCTACTTATTAGTACCAGTATCAGGAGTTCGGTAACGTGTTTACTCTGGTAATTATAATTTTCTCAATGGACGTACCTCTTTAATGATAATTGCTGAGCAGAAAGTCTTCTTTAGTTATTTCAATTAATGCTAATAAAAATTATACTAATGAGATGAAATTACAAAATAAATGGTATTAAAACGGAAAGTCGAGACTGTTATATATTATGGAATAACTGTATAACGATATAATAACATACATTTATCACAATATTGCACACATTAACAATATATTGTAATTATTATACATATTAATTATGTGCAATTAAGATATAAAAGAAGCACACATACGTTCGTATTAACATACGCACACACACACAAACAAATGAGTACGTGTGTGTGTGTTAATATGTACATATGTCGGTGTATTTGCTGAAATACAGACGCAAAACATTTATATTTGAATGTTTGCGTATATCTGCACACAAACGTACACACACACACACACACACACACACACGCACACACACACACACACACTAACACTAACACACACACACATTAATACACACACACACACTAACACACACACACACACACACACACACACACACACACACACATATGTGTTCATGTGTGTGTGTAAATTTTTCGCTTGTATGATTATATGTATGCACATGTACACATATAAGTAATTTCTGATTCTTCCTCATGCCCATATATGGGCATTCTCTAACACACACACACACACACACACACACACACACACACACACACACATATATATATATATATATATATATATATATATATATATATATATATATCCTCCGCTGAAATAAATTTATTATGACGACTTAACCTACTTTGAATCTCCATCAAATTGTATTATATATATATATAAATATATATATATATATATATATATATATATATATATATATATATATATATATATATACATATATATATAGTACAATTTGATGGAGACTCAAACTCGGCTAAGTCATCATAATAATTTATTTCGGCGGAGAATATATATATATATATATATATATATATATATATATATATATATATATATATATATATATATTAGCAGCTTTTCTTCATTAATACATATTTGATTGAATATGATAGACATTTTCTTGTCAACATATATGTAGTATATATTGTTTTTTAAATATGTAGACAAGAAATGTCTATTATATTCAATCAAATATGTATTACTGAAGATAAGCTGCTAATATATATATATATATATATATATATATATATATATATATATATATATATATATATATATATATTGAGAGAGGGAGAGGGAGAGAAACAGACAGATTTTTTGCCTGTATGGATACCTGTATATACATGTATATATATATACATAATTTCTGATTCTTCCTCATGTCCATGTATGGACATTCTCTAACACACACACACACACACACACACACACACATATATATATATATATATATATATATATATATATATATATATATATATATATATATATATATATTGTTCATTTCTTTAGAAAATGTTTACATAGCACACATTCACCCTGACATGCACACATTCGGAACTATTGTACCTAAATTTCCACCAATTTAGAACATTGTTTTATAGTCGCAGTCAAGTCCTTTATCTCGATCTAATCAGCAAACCATCGAGATTGGCGCCAAATGTCTACTTGATTTCACTTTCTTGTAATTAGACTTGCAAATAAGTTTTTCTTTGCAGACACGCCTTTCTAGACTGTGATCGCATCCAGTAATTAAATCACCCATAAACATCGTTTTCGTTGATTGCATTATTTTGAAGGGTATTTATTAGTTTAATTTAATTAAAATCCTAGAAAAAAATCTATGTATATTCATATACATTGAATTTAATTATAAAATAAATATGTTATTGCGTTTTTATTAACACATGCGCAGAAAATATTGAAATTTGATCTTAAATGTCGGCTATTTCTAAGTATATCCCAAGATTCTTTTATATTTTTATCAGAATCTACAGGTATTTTAATTTGTAAAATGTTACATTTAACGTGAGCATTCTTTGAAAATAAAATAATATTAATTTAATTATATAACATTCAACAAGCTTCTGAAGAAGATAATATTCAATAACATGAACCTCAATAACCCATTCATTCTGGAGATTGCTGAACTTGAGAGAAAAAAAATGATGAATGTAACTGATGTCTACATGTAGTTTGATGAGTATACGACACTTTTAAAAAAGTTCAAATTTCGTAGATTAATAATCAAGAGCAATAATTATTTTGCATAGTCAGCTGGGATTGTAGAATACACTGACTGCACCTCTGCAGAGGGGTAAGACCCTCCCAACGAGTGTCCTTTATATGACACTAAACAGTCTGATTGTGAGGTCCCAATAATGCTGGGACCTTGGGGAATACAGAGCACCCCTTAATTTCCGTTGCTCCCAGGTCCACTCTGGCCTGGTGTGGTAGCACCTGATAGGGCCCAATCTATGGGTTAAATAGAACTAACGGCATACTTATGCTAAACTGAATTGTTTGATTAAACTGAATTGCTTGAAATAGAAATATTTTTGACAATTAAACAGTACTTACGTTTAAAATGCGTGCTTATGCTAAAATGAATTATTTGAAATTGAACTGTTTTTGACATTGAAACTGTACTTATACTAAACTGAAGTGTTATATATAACTGCTTGATTAAACTGAATAGTTAGAAATAGAAATGATTTTTACAATTAAACTGTGTACTCATGCTAAACTGAATTGTTTTAAATAGAACTGATTATTTACATAAAAATGACTTAGCGTTAAATCACCTACAATGGTTGATATGCCATAAAACCAAACCAAACCAAACCGAACCAAACCAAAGCATTAACTTTGTGTTCAACTAGATTCATTTATTTGGAAAACATTTTGAGTATTTGAGGTAAAATTTACTTTCTTTCGTTTCATACAAGGGAATGTTTGAAGATATTACTGGAAAGAACCACTAGAGTAGTTTATGTACGACTTTTACAAAGAATTCGATATTGAAAGACGTTTCTAAAATGGTAGAAGCTAGGCTTAACCTTAGTATATTAAAGATAGCATGTCCCTGTTCGATATTTGTATGTTGCTGATTTTTAAAAAATGACCAAAAAGGAGCTGTAAGGAGTTAAAAAAATTAATACGAGATCTCTTGGATGATTTTTAGCGTGAAGGGAACACAATCATTCATTAAAACACTAATTCGAGCTATTTTTTTAGCCAGTACAAAGCCACTCATTGTGTGTTCTATACAGAAAACCTGGATCGTTGTAAAGATGTCGAAGAAGTTTAATGACTGCAAATAAATATTACATTAAATACATCATATTACCAACGAAATGTCAAATGAACCTTTTCAAGCAAGTTTTTTTATTTATAAGCAACCATCTCCATCTAAAAATTCAAAAGAAAATTTGACTAATATAAAAAACTGATAACATTCATTAATACTAATTTACATAAATCTTATTAAGTACAGCACACACACACACACACACACACACACACACACATATATATATATATATATATATATATATATATATATATATTTGTGTGTGTTTTTGACCCCTAGGTTTCAGGACAATATAAGGACCTTTTGTGATAAATCACAGAAAATGAATATATTGTTGTGTATCTCACGAATCATGCAAATAGATAGATGGATAGATAGATAGATATGAAAGTACTATTCTTAATCAATTCAATAGAATAATATTTCATCTAAGTTCAGTACCTGTACCGCAAAATTTTCTAAGATTACCTGTGGCATTAATACATTATTTCATAATGAAAAATATGTTATAAAAATAGTTTGCTCCATACATTTCTTTCTAAACTGAACGAAGCCAAAACCAGAATTTCCAATTTTGAAACTGATTTGTCAGTCATGTGTGTAG
>OY757930.1:12708806-12796306 GCA_963585895.1 Sepioteuthis lessoniana
ATGTTGTCCTGAAGACCTACCTAGGGCGATGAACGATAGGGAGGAGTGGCGAGAGAGGATCAGGGATATCCGTGCCACCAGCGCGTTATGAAGATGATGATTTTCGTTCTGCATATGAGTTTCGATATATTTTTAATCTGAAATTAAGTATAAATGCGATAGCCATGGTCATTCAGCACCCAACAGAGATTACAATTCCCCTGGGATGCTACAAAAAAAGTCTTAACCCAAGACTATTTTGCTCAGATAATACACACTTATATATATATATATATATATATAGATATATATATGAATATATATGTGTGTGTGTGTGTGTGTGTGTGTGTGTGTGTGTGTGTGTCTGTCTGTCTGTGTGTGTGAGTGGTGTTGTTGGCCAGCAGTCTTTCACCGAAGTATCTTTGATTATATAATAAAAACACATTTTGGATATATAATTTTTTGAGATCCTTTCAAGTTTCCAGATAAGTGTCTTACTCATAGTTTAAAATTAGTAGATGAATTTACCTAAATTGTCCTGAGCGCTTGTAGACCATCCATAAGCCATCATCAAGGGTTGCTTGCATGTGTAAAAAGTGTTTTAAAAGAGTTTTGAAAGATTTTTGGGCTTTTTATAAGATAAAATATTACGTAAACGCAGAGTTGGGTAAAACTGAGATGCTGATGAATTAAAAAAAAAACAGAACGCTATTAATGGAAATAAAATATTATCTAAAATTATGGAATATTAAAAAAAAAAGACATTTTCAAACATGAGTATTCCATATTTCTTGATAATATTCTATCACATTTGGTCTGCCATAAACCCACACAGTAAAAATGTATATATATATATATATATATATATATATATATATATATATATATATATATATATACAATATTTTTTTATATATGTTTAATAACATGGAAGCTTGTTTGCAACGTCATGTTTCATGGTGTTTTATAAAAGACATTCATCAGACAGAGTACGAAAGATAATGAAGAAATCGAAAAATCGAAAAATACAATCAAAATAACGTTATATTTTTTATGATAGCTCTATCACAGATACTCTTTTCTCTCCAAAGTATATGCCATTTGGTTTGCCACAAACCCACAAAGTTAGTGAAAACCAACACTGGGCCACCTACTTCCCATCACGAAAACTATCAAACTTAGACGAACCAGACATGCAGGACACTGCTAGAGAAGCAAGGACGAGGTCATAGGGGATGTTCTCCTATGGACCCCGGATATAGTCGAGCTATAGTAGGGCGACCAGCTCAAACCTACGTACAACATCCTCGTAAGGATACGGTATATAAACCTGAGAACCTGCCGGAAGCGATGAACGATAGGGATGAGTGACGAGAGAGGGTAAGGGATATCCGTGCTGGTGGCGTGACATGATGATGAGGATGATATATATACATATATATAGTCATCCACAGACAGACTCTTTCGTTCCATCAGAACTCTTTAGTGTGGCTAGACACGCAGGACGCTCGAAGCCGGGATCGAAACCCGTCCAACTTTATGTTAGACTGTGTTTCAGACCACTCGTCCACCAAGCGGACCACGTTGGCTAAGGGGATTTAAAGGTATTTTTATTTTTAGAAACAGCTGCAGCCTTGTTTACATTATTTTATACCCTATCGGCAATATATATATATATATATATATATATATATATATATATATATATATATATATATATATATATATATATATATGTGTGTATTAGGTATATACTTATTTTGGGATTAGTACATAATCATATCTTCGGCTATGGAGTTTCAGGCTTGTAATTTCTGTCGAAAGATAGCAGCTACTTTGACGTTTTATTGTATGATGTTTAGCTAGATAAAAAGAATCCAAGTATCTTTGATTTTGAAAAGAAATAACTTGGTGTTAAAAGTCGGTTGGGCGTACATATTTATGGGTGATACCTTTTTGGTGGTGCTTATAATACCCTGATTGTATCCGCTGGCGAGGGGTAAAATCCTTCCATAAGGGGGTGTAATGAGTATAATTCTAAACAGAGTAGACGTGCCAGTCTTACAGCTCTGTAGAATGGGGAAACACTTCATGGCTATTACTACCATTTCCACTCTAACCAGGGATGATAGTACCATTTATTGTCCCATCTATGGGTTAAATAGATTTGTTTAAAAATTAGTCTCATTCGAATGGACATTGTGCACAAAAGAAAATCATGTTAAGAAACAACTCTAAAAGTTGTTTTTATGAACTTACAATTAAAACCATTCCTTAACCTGAATGTATGAAATATAGGTAGACAGTTTGACGTTCAGTGAAAATTAATCAATCTTATTAATGCTTGTTATTATCACAGTGTGTGGAGGTGCCCGTAGTGTAATGGTTATCGTCACAGGATATGGACACGGTGATCCGAGTTCAATTCCTGGACGAGAATTATTGCATTTCACATAGCACTAATACCCTTGGGAAAGGTATGAATCCAATTATTCTCCCTCCAGCTATGGGTAAATAGTAGGGCAGACTAGGTTCTTCAACCTTAGTGAGGCAACTAGTCTAGGAGAAGGAAAACTCTGAATTCAAACCTGCTAAACTCCGCTTAAAAAATTGACCTTGTGTCATATCCTGTCCGAGCGGAGGGGTGAGGTAAATAGGATTATCACAGTGTAATATCTATACATACTTACCACTAATTAGGAGACTGTGTATAAATATAGTCAGTGACTTATTACTGGCTCAGTTTCTCCATAAACAATGGTTTTTAATTTGATTTATCTGTTTAGTGTTTGGAATAATTGCATTTTTGCATGAGAAAGCCCATTCTTATGAAAAGAGAAATTGGATTCAGTTATCATGTCGAATCGTCTAAAAAAGCATTCAGAGCTGCTTTTTTGTAGGCCAACATCAAAGATCTCCGAGATCAAAGAGGAAGGCTCTCTGAGATTCAGCCTGTGTCTACCCTTTAGTGGTGGAGCTTTTGAGACGAATACATAATACGATTAGAAGGTCAGATTGGACAATGATGACATGAACATGCAAACACATAAACAGCCACACACAGAATTTCTAAACAATTGAAAAAGAGGAACAGACTGATGGATGTATACAGAAGAGCATGATATCATAATAGAGACTAGGGAATGTTTTATGAGTTAATGTAGACAAAAAGACTGCGAAGAAAAATGTAAAAAAAATTATTATAGATGGAAGAGGCCATAATCCACCACAAACCAATCTCGCACATAAATGTGTGTGGTCAAATTGCGTATGTTTTATATACCCGTTACTTATACACATAAACACACAAGTACACACACACTTATAAACATATGCTTATATACTTACATATATGCACAAAGATATACATGTGTGTGTGTCGGTGTGTATATAAGTTCGCGATATATATATATATATATATATATATATATATATATATATATAAAGTTTTTATGTGTGTGTGTGTGTGTATGTGTGTGTGATAAGTGAGTAAATGACTGAAGAAAACTCTGATCTAAAAATGTAATGATTTTCTTTCTTTAAATGAGTACAAAGTGCATTGAATGTCAGACAGAAGTAATCACGTCTTTTTTGTAAGAAAATATAAAATTATTTACTGTGTAAATATTTTCGGAATATTTATTAGAAAAAGTCATGCATTCAAAGTAGCAGTTTTAAATTTTCTAAATCTCCTTAGTCTATTTTGTGTCTAAATTTCTTTGTTTTGAGTTTGTCACTCTGTGCAAGAGAAAATATATCTATGCGCTACTATGGAAGCGGATATATTTAAAGTATTTTCGTTCCAAACGGAAATTGTAATTCTAGTAAGATTAATCTATGTAAACAATATTCTCATTCAATATAGAGCAATTAACTCTTGTTTGTTTATATGTTTACTTGAAGGAAGTGGATATTACATTTTCTCACAAAAGAAATAACACAGAAATTTTTGGGTAGACTTACGGAATGGGTAATTAAATCGGCAATATATTGATCAATTTCAAAGCTTATTTAATAGATTGAAATAGAATAGAAGTTAGACAAAAACAATGATGATCTATTCATTATTTAAATTGGATAAAAACTATTTTTCCTACATTTTAGGAAGAAGTTTTTAAAAATTATGTTGGGTTTTGATGTTTCAAATTTTCGCAGTAAAATGTTGTCGTTGGAAAATTTCAAAAAATCTTTAATGAAATGCATAAGGGCCAATTGATCAAAAAGAGTAGACTGCACATACAAAATGGCAGGTTCTCTTGCCTATTTTTGCACAAAAATGGAAAATGTTTAGTATTGAAATCAGTCCAGTTTTTTTACCAACAATGTTCTCCGCTGAAATAAATTTATTATGACGGCTTAACCGAGTTTGAGTCTCCATTTAATTGCACTATATATATATATATCTATATATATATATATATATTTGGTACATGAAAATTTATATAAACAGATGAATAATGAAATCATTGGTAAAGAGAGGGGGGACTATTCTAAAACAATAAATTAGCGAGGGCCCATTCGTCCGGCACTTGTCAAGCTTAGTCACCGGGGAATATTAAAAAACAGGGTGTAAATTCAATAATTGGATTGAGGAGACGGGGCGAAAAAAAAATTCACGGCACTGGAGTTTCTAAAAGTTCCCCAAAATATTTAAAATATGACTGCTTAACTGTCTTCACAGAAGGTGGCGATTTATAGCAATATACATCGCCTCTAAGATTTTAAGGTGAATTTTGTCTTGGCTCTTCGCAGAAAAGAGATGTATTCATCTTCATAGCTAGGCCTGCAACTATTTATGGTAAGCAAATACCCACCAATAGCCGAATCCGTTGCCTGAGAGTGTCTGGATGTTTGTCGATTTTTGATAGAATAACTCTTCGTATATGCTGTCTAATTCTCACTTCGAGGCGCTGGCAAGTCCTGCCTATATATGTCGAAGTACATCGACATACAAATTTATATATATATATATATATATATATATATATATATATATATGCGCGCACGCGCGCGCGTGTATGTGTAAATAAGTGAACTAAATCCAACCGTATACATGTCGATATCAATCAACATTAACAAAATTATTTCAAATGTAAGAAACAAATATAACTTAAATGTTTTATCCAGTTGTAAGTCTTCATCAGGGCCAATAGATTTTGGTAAATAAAAGCAAAATAATACAGAAGCACCCAATTTTCTAAACATTTGAAATGATAGATCATCACAAATCAGTTTTTTCAAACGATAAAAAGCTATTTATTTTTTCAAAAAAAGTCCATCGCACGACGTAATCAATTTAGAACACTAAAATGAAATAAATCATCAACATACCAATATATATATATATATATATATATATATATATAATATATATATATATATATATATATTACATTTTTCTACACACACACACACATATATATATATACATATATGTATATATATACGTATCTTTCATTTTAGATTTTCTACACACACACACACATATACATATACACACATATATATATATAGAGAGAGAGAGAGAGAAAGAAAGAGAGGGAGAGGAGATATAAATTAGGAAATTAGGATAGAGTAGTCCTAGAGAAAATGATGTTAGAAAACTGTCAATTTCTTGCCTTTATATTCATCAGACCAAGTCTGGCATAGGCACTAAACTGTCTTTTACCAGGCAGCTGTGAAGACATTGTAATGTTATTCTAATTTACGTAGTCTCTAGCAATGATATTGTTCACAGTTTATTTGTATATTGCAATTATATATATATATATATATATATATATATATATATATATAATATATATAAATTGTCATCCACAAACAGAATGTTTCATTATATCACAACTCATCAGCGTGGCTAGACACGCTGGACGCTTCTAGCTAGACTAAAACCCACCCAAATTTACTTTAGACTTAGTATCATACCACTCAGGCAACAGTCAGTATACGTGTGCTCGGGAATGATAAGGCATCATGTAGCTTTCGCTTGTTTACATTTTCTGTTACCGGATAACAGAGTGCTCAATTCATCCGATAGAGCTTTGCACTATTATATATATATATATATAAATATATATATATATATATATATATATGCATTCAGAACCCCAATGCAAACACATACTCACAAGTATAGATTTTATTTCAAGAAACATAACATCAAGCTAAAGACACACAGCAGTTAATCAATTTCTTACATACATTTCAACAGTTAACAGAACTAAAACAGTATAATTCCTCAAATTTGCAGAAAGCTTTTTCATCATCATCTTCCTCATCTTGTTGCAATAAAACGGATTGTCAGTATTCCTTCTCATCATCCATTTCTACCTTGCTAGGTCATATAGATAGCATCATGTGTTCACACGAAGCTGATGAAAATTAAATTTTGCTAATTGTGCAAAACTTGTGTGTTCATACGTAGCGGTTCATAGAAGAAGGCTACATATTGATTAGTCCTTGCTTCTCCTTCACTGCCCAGGATGTAGTATTCATCTAACTTACATGGTTTTTGTGATAGGAGGTAAGCAGCCTTATAATTGCCTTCTTGTGTAGTCCATATCTTGATCATTTTTCTCAAAGCTTTTCCTTTGAATTTAAGTAGTGCAGTCATACTGTAGTACTAACACAGCTGCAGCTTGGAAGAATATTCATATTGTCCTATCAGAGAGATCAAAATTCCGTATGGTCGATTACCCCTCGATAGGATTTATTGATACGGATGGAGATATATCGCTTTCAATCGATGAGGTATTGCAAACAAAATATTCGAGTAGGTAATTTAACATCATCAGCTATAAAAAGGAAAATCTTATGTTTTTATGGGAAGATATTTTTCTAAACGAAAGATATCACCTTTTTGTTCTACCTATTCGATATATTAAAAAAAGAATATCAGAGCCGTTTTTATGATAAAATTCTGCAACAGAAAATCTCTTGTTAAGGATAAAAAGATTTTTGGCATGAAGATAGATTAACTATGCAGAATTTTGAACAGATGTCTACTAACTTTTTGACTGTTACATATTCATAAATATACTTCTTATATATATATATATATATATATATATATATATATATATATATATATATAATTAGGTATCATTAGTTTTGCTGATATTTTTGCAACGTATAAAAATATACGCTTCACTCAGTTGTCACGAATAGATTTCATTATTACATAATAATAATAATAATAATAATAATAATAATAATATAATATATATATATATATATATATATATATATATATATATATATATATATATATATATATATATAACGAAAATAGTTAATAAAGCTGTCTTTATGAAAGGACAAATAGAATGGATTTGTCGAAAAACACGCTGACAATTGAAAAGTTCCGGAAAAATGTTTACGTTGTTCCAATAAATGGAAATCTGATAAATATTCAAAAGACTTGTCATGTTTTGCGTTTAGCGTCAAGTGCCTATCAACTCATTTTATCAACAACTGCAACTGAAAGAGAAAAATAATAATAAAACATTCAGTGGTACCTACCCGACCCAGGCCGATGTCTCCGATCTCCCTTCAGAAAGATTTAACCTACAAACATCAACCGCCCACGGCCGGAAGACCAACCGGCGTCGTGTATCACGAAAAACCCCAAACCTTTGCATTATCTGCTTGCGTTTTTCATTCACTTTTTGTCTTGTTTTTGTTGTTGTTGTGGTTGTTTTTGTTGTTGTTGTTGTTGTTGTATATACCTCTGTGAATATTGTGCTGCTAATGTTATTTCCGGGTTCATTGTTTGTGTTTCCGCTTGATTTCCATTTTCTTGCTGTTTTTTTTATTTTTTTTTATATTCTGCTTATTGTTTTCCCCATTGTGCCTGCAAACGTTGATACAGGTTTTATTGGTGGAAATGGCTTATTTGCCAAGGACCTTTTTGCTGTGTTCTTCTGTAGCGTTCTTTTCTTCTTTTTAATATAGGCAAAGACAGACAGAGATAAACAGATGAGAGAGAGAGAGAGAGAGAGAGAGAGAGAGAGAGAGAGAGAGAAGGATATTTTGACTTTTAGATGCAACAATTATTTTCCTTCAGAATTAATCAAACTGCAAAACATTTTGCAATATTTCATTCCAAGTTCTCTTAACACACACGTGTGTTTACTATAATAGTCACAGTTATAAAATTTTTCCAACTTATTTTAAAAGTCGAAAATATCATAGGTTAGAATGTATGCATACTTTTGAAAATAAGAAGATGAAACAGGAAGGTCTAAAATCCAGTTCATTTTATTATATTTTTTTTCGGTTTTGTCTTTTATTCATGAATTGTAGATTAAACGTTTCAGATCGTTTAAATGAAGTTTAGTTATATTCCATACCTTGTTTTTGTCACAAAATTTCCAAATCAGTGAATTCTATCAGCAACGTTTTACGTGACTTATATTTGAAAGAAATCAATCTATTTGTAAGATTTATTAAACTATATTGTGTAGAACAGTTATAAAACCGCTCAGATTGAAATTTGTACGTTTGTATTTATCCGTCTTGGTTAGATTGATTTGATAACAATGATTTTAAAAAGTATACTCTTACCAACACTATTTGTGCCATGATGCCAATGTCATAGAGGCGTAGTAATCAAATGCACGTTGTAACTCTATCGTTTGTTCCGGTTACCGGTACCAAATAAGATTTTTGATATGTTTGCACTGCACCATTGTAACAATATCGCGGTAACGCTACCTAACACCGGTGCCAGCGCCATACGTTATCATATTTACCAACACCCTCCGCTCGGGCCGGATATGACACAAAGTCAATTTTTAAACGGAGTTTAACAGTTTTCAATTCAGAGTTTCCCTTCTCCGACAATAGTTACCTCACCAAGGCTGTAGAAACTAGTCTACCCTACTATTTACCCATCGCTGGAGGGAGAACAATTGGATTCATCCCTTTCACAAGTGTATTAGTGTTATGTGAAATGGAATCAGTCTCGTCCAGGATTTGAACTCGTGTGGTCGTGTCCATTTCCTACGACGATAACCATTACACTACGGGCACCTCCAGCGCCATACGTTATACCGTTGAGCACGATAACATTTGTGGAACCAAATGTAATAATAATAATTGGTCTTATCCTGGTAACGGCACCAGATGCATTACCAGATAGTTTGTTTCTCAATCATCTCTTTGACCACTCTGTGTTTGAAAGATCTACAAGCAGGGAATGACACAATTCATTGGTACAAAGTTGCCAGGGCGTTGGCAGGTCAGAGACAAGAAGAACTATCCGTCGACAATTAACATTTTTAGAAAGACGGCAATTACATAAAAATGCTGCGAGCAATATTGAACAAGTCCTGCCAGCAGCACCCCACAAGGCACCAACTATACGGCCACGGTGTAAGAGTAATGGGTCCACATTTTTAATAGAAACTATCCAAGTTTGACAAACCAGGCATGCAGAACACAGCTGGAGAAGCAGGGACGAGCTCATAAGTGATGTATTCCTATGAACCCCCACATATGGCCGGGCAAAAGCAGGAGGACCAGCTCGAACATACATTCAGCAGCTATGTGAGGATACGAGATATAGCCCTGAAGACTTGCCAGAGGCGATGAACGATAGGGAGAAGTGGCGAGAGAGGGTCAGTGATATCCGTGCTAACGGCACGACATGATGATGATGATAATGATGGTTGGTGTAAGAGTAATGGGTCCACATTTTTAATAGAAAATTGTCGCTTTATTATTCAGATATACTATTCGATATTCAGGCTAGAAAAAGAAGCACGAGAGAGATCAAATCAGTAAGTCACCCCACAGCCTGAGAGACATCTCACCCCTAACTGACAACTTTTTCCAATTGACATATTTTTCATTATACGCTAAGCTTTATATATCTTAAATCAGGATATCGGTGAGACGACATCTCACTAAGTTATGCGTTTTTTCACATGTGGTTGTAATTCACTGTTTTCATTTCCCCAATCAAATCTGTGACAAGACATTTTGTTTACATTTTGTCTTCCTGTATTGAACTTACAGGTCCAATCTACTCGCGAGAACTTTCCAATTTGACTTACATTTCCAGTCAAAGGTAACTTAACAGCTAACTGAAAAAAAACTAGCGGCCTAACCAAAGCAGACAATAAAATAATTAATACAACCAGCCATTATGAATAATGGGTAATAACGCGTTTCCATTTCGCTACTTTTGCGTAAAATGCACACACACACACACACACACACACACACACACACACATGTACATACACACACACACTCTCTGTGTTCGTGTGTGAATTGTGAGAGAAGTATAGACAAACTGAGTGGTTATAAAGTGGGTATTGATTACGCGTAGAGTGGTTTCCGACGACTGATAAGTGAGTGATTGCTCCTCATTGGATGGGGAAAGAGAAATGCAATGATATAACTCGTCACAAGTGTTTGGAGCTATGTTGTTTTATTATCTTTGTTCAGTTTATAAGGCCATTGAAATTGAAAGATATGGATAACAGATTCAATTTATGAGCTGGCTTCTTCGTTCTTTTTAGAACAACCTCTTCCTGTATATTTGAAACGTTTGCCTACTCTCCACACACGTGAACACTTGTCATCTCGAACCCCAGTCACTAAAAGAAAAGGCAAATCGAGGAATATATCGACTTTTATTCAGTTTCAGAGAAAAAAAAAAAACACCCATGTCTGGAAAGCTCCTGCTATCACTTGGATGGCCCATTTAATCTGACAATCTCGGCTCGTTAACTGTTGGTTACCTGCTTTTTGCAGTCCAGTGTAGTTGATCAAGTGCATCTTGTTCAATCTAACCTACAGGAAGAGAGATCTAACTTTAACAACAAGTTTTTCATCCGGGTGCTACTTGATTTAATAATATCTATTTGTAAGTCGGAAATATTCGCTTACAATGTAGCATATTTTATGTATTAAATAACACTTTTTGGAATTAGAATTCAAAATTCGAATAAAACAGAAAAAAATATGAAAAATGGATTCCAAAGAGACTCATTCAAAAGCTGAAAATTATTTTCAAAAGGTCAGGTACCAGATGCCAAGAAATGCTGAAACCAGAGGAGTGTTAATTTAAAGGATGCAATCAGTTTGAGAACTGTGGGAGATTCAGGTGACTTATTCCAGCACAAATGATTTCCTTTGTTTTCAAATGTGAATATAATCAGCTCTTTTTGTTATTCGGAAAAGTGTTGTTAGAATAATCCACATTGCTCTGAATCGCTGTTGCAAAACTCTCCAGGAAATATCGGGCGCCAAAGATTTTACCAGTCCTTATTTAATATCTAAGCTCCATTTCTCTTTTATTCCGTCAGAATATTTAACGTCCGGGTAATAGCTTAAAAACTCTCTCACATTCAACAGAATAAACCATAAGTGTTGCCTTTGTTCTCTATTGAAGGCTGTAAAATTTAATTAGCTATATTTAGTTTACAACACTGATTATTTATACAACCATTTCTTGTGACCGTGTTTATCGCTGCTGAATTTATTTCATGTTGGTGTAACTAACGATATCGTACGTACTTGACTTGAGGTTTTCTCTATCATTTTTTTTATTCAGATATACTGATCGACAGTGTTCTTAGCGTAATTGTTAACAACGTATGAAATGGAATTGATGATATGACTTAAAATTCTCGAATGAAGATATGTGTATTTCCTTTCACGATAATGTTAATGAGGAATACATAAATTCAATTACTCTCTCGAAGCTACGTGTAAATATTTGGACAGACTTGGTTTTTTAGCCTTGTTAAAAGAACCGATTTAAGAAAAGAAAAACTCTGAATTCAAACCAGGCGTATACCGCTAAAAATTGATCTTGATATGCAACTTCCTCCAGTTGGATGCAAGTCCATACGTATGCTAACCTGAATAGGAACAATCAACTAGTATAGGTAACTCTGAGGTGCGCTACCCAAGTTGGGTCGAACGGCGCAGTTCCTCGGCACTGGAGATCCCTCTGGTTTCAGGTGGCCGTCGCCCCAGGCTTTAACCCTCTCAGGAGGAGTCAGGTTAATTGCCTGGCGCCTTAGGCGCCCCTCTTTAGGGGAATGTCAAAGGGGCACGAGGCTGTGGCCCTACGCCCGGACCCACATTAAAAAAAGGACTTGTGCCATACTCATATGGTTGGTGGGCCGGAAGATGAATACAAATACAGTAAGTAAATCGCTTAGATTAAATATCATTTTTCTGATTAGCTTTAGGCATTGCTTTCACTTAATAAAGGAGTTGTCCTCTTGGCGTTGTCGCTGACATACTAGACCATCACATTATATAAAGTGAGTTCGAACTCCATTTGTGCTATTATGTTCACTTTCAAACTAATGTCATTGAGAAAGATATAAACTTTGTTATACCTAAACCATGAATTAGATAATATTCCAGGTGTTATTTTACTAGTATGGGTTTGACATTAAATAACTAAAGTTTATTTATGTGCTATCTGACAAAGTAACCAATTCAAACTAAACTACGTGTGTAACATACCCATATATTAATATGTGAAATATACGGATATGTAAAAACGTTCATAATGTTCATAAGCAAAGAATGTTCATACGCATAGGAATCCGAAAAATACGAAACACTGACGATTCTCTTGGTTCAGGTACAAAACTTTTATTACTTTCTTTAAGTTTAGGTTTTCGACACGAGGAGAGAGAGACACATACATTTTTCTATGCTGACTGTTCGTTCATCATCAGCTTTCAACTCACTGACTCAACCAATGCGCCCGCGCACCCCACAGTCCTCAAAATGCACTGGCCTAGCCAAGGTCGGAAAAATCAACTCGCTTCGTCTAAGTTCAAATCACAACTCACTACTTTTATTCAAAATCACTAAGAATCCCATCTGGGGTTTTTATTGTGACATCTGTGATTGTCACATCCTCCCCACGCGCGTGTGAACACCTGCACTCAATGTGTGCACCTAACTAACCCATGGGCTAAGCCAAAAGGTTCTAAGCCTAACTAAACCTAAAGATAAGATATATAAAATGAAAAATGATTATATAAAAAAAAAATCTTTCCACAATTATATAACACGTGTTAAAGAAAACAAATGGATGGTTTGTTCATTTTATGAGCCAATCACGCAAGAGTCATTAATCGTATTTAGAAACAAGGGGAATATGGAGACAAGCTGAACGTATTCACATTTTGTTTTTACTTTCTTCGCGATTTTGAATGAAACAACACCTGAAAATATATTGGCATATATATTGAATGCACAACAATTATGTCCCAGCTTTCATTAAACTCTTCTATTTAAACAAAATGTGACTTGTTTTAAACAAAATGTGACGTTTTAAACAAAATGTGACTTTTTTTTACTATGAAACTATTCTGTTAAAATCACTTCAAGATATAAATACGAATAAATAAATAAACCTATTCTTAGATAAAACACTTTCCTCTCCGTTCCGCTCCCTTTCAATAATACCGTCTCTCTCTCTCTCTCTCTATATATATATATATATATATATATATGGGAGAGAGTACGTTTAGCAATTTTTTAAACAAAATGGTTGGGCACAAATCAAGAACTCCAAATAGAATACAGAAAATAACTTTTATCGAAATGAAAAAAAGATAATATTTTACGACTTACCATCGTTTAGTCTCAAATATATACCACAAATCTCAAGAGGATCCCTGGAATACATGATTCAGATGTCCACCGTTATGTTGAAGATACTGTTGAATTTGGTGTGCAAATTTGTTGATGACCAGTGTCCATTCCTCTTAGATGACTACTTGAATCTTCACAGCAATGGCTTCCTTTAATGCCGTAATGGAGCGTGAGTTGCCCTGGTTGATGTTGTCTTTGAGGACTCCCAAGGAAAGATATCTGGAGATTAAGGTCAGACGCGTGTAGAGACCATTCCACTTCAGTTTTGCGGCTGATGAGTCGCTTCCCAACATTTTCACCGAGTCATGCTACGGTAACGTTAGTTGTGCAAGACAGAGTACCATCTTGCTGAAACTACTGTTGTACATCAACATTCTCACGCTCCTCGAAATCTCCCCAGAATTGATAACGCAATGGAATATAATGCTATTTTTTGTCAGTTTAACAGCCATTAACTTTTAAGAAAACTTGTTCATCGTTGTCATTTGCCAAGACACACGACCTGCAATATTTTGAACGCTGAGGTGTCCGACAACTCAGTGAGTTCTTACTATCTCACCATACACTGTTCTTGGACTTAATTCGATTATTCATGAAGAAAGAATCTTAAAACTAGACATCATTCAAAAATCACTGGTCATCGTCAATATTTTGTGAAAACTAGTGGCACATAGTGACTCACTTCTCCATATCGGCCTTGACCATTTTGGCTCTTGATTTGGATCCCGTATTGATGAAGTCTGAGAACAGTTATCAGAGGGCATACGTGAGAATATTCGAAGATTCTAAATTCTTGTATCGCCCATCAGAAAGGTTTGGATGTGCTCTTGTTGACCCTGTTGATATTCTTGAATATGGGGAGGAACCCGTTGCTCTTTGATCTTTACAAGTGCCATGAACATCAGAACTCTTGTCCAACTTGAAAATCTGACAACTGTTTGGAAATGTGTTGAAATTAAACTTCCTTCTGCATCTTGAGTTAGTAATCTTGAAAGGCTCTATATCGTAATATGTCTTCACGGCAAAGACATTCTACTCAATCATCTAAAATAATTTTGCTATATCTGCTTGAATATATCAAAATGGTAACTGCTTACCTTAAATACTCTAAGAGAGAGTAAGAGAATAAAGTGAACGGGAAACACTTTCTGTATATATATATATATATATATATATATATATATATATATATATATATATATATATATATAAGGTCCACAAAGAAATTGTATTTTTATTTATTTATTTATTTTGTTCTTACATACGTGTTATATATATATATATATATATATATATATATATATATATATATATAAATATATCTTGTTGCTTTCGTCAGAGTACGTATATGGCACGAAACCTTGTTAACGGAGCACTCAGTAAGACTTGAACTCACTCTTGTTTTCAGTTCATTAACTGCCCCATTAACAAGGTGCTTTGACACATATGTTCTCTGACGAAAACAACAACCTGGAAACATAAAGATATATAACACGTATATAAGAACAAAACAGATAAATGAAAAAAAAAAACAAATCTCTTTTTGGACCTTATTTCAAAATATATTCTTATTCTTTCTTTGGATCTACAACAATCATCTTTATATATATATATATATATATATATATATATATATATATATATGTGTGTGTGTGTGTGTGTGTGTGTGTGCGTGTGTGTGTGTATGTGTGGTGGGGTGACTAAAATATAGAGACACTTTGTGTTTAACTATTTTGTCTTGGATTTCATCATAGCCTTTGTATGAATCATTTGATCTTTGGATGGAATGAATTCAAGAAGGTGCCGTATTTTCCCAAGTACATTCGGCCCCAACTGGAACCATCTTCGAACGAACAAACAATGAAATGGCATGTGAGGAGTTACACACATTTATATAAAGAGTAAGGGGAAGAACAAGTGAAAGAGTAATTTGTGAAAGAAAATCATTTTTACTTTAAGAGAAATTACAAGCGAGAGAAAATATTAAATGCGTTTTAGAAAGCTGATGATATATTCGAAATCGACCTCGTTTAAGTCAGGTTTGTGAATCTTTATATAGAGAGGTTTAAGAATTTGATTTGTTCTGGGGGTGTCCTCGTGGTGTAATGTTTAAGCGATGGACTGAGGAATCGTAGTAAGCGAGTTCGTTCACTTTCGGGCAAATACCCTTGGAAAGGTATGAAACCCTTTATCCTCCCAGCTATGGGTTAAATAGTACCACTGCTGTTCTTCTGGAGAATGGCTTTGGCATTAAATAACCTACAAAGGTTGATATGCCATGAAACAAAGAAACCAAACCAAACCTTGATTTTTTTTTTCTGCGTGTAATATGTCGTTAGTTTCTGTTTAGACATTTTAACACTTCATCTATCCGAAATTTATTCCCTCCTCATTAATTCCATCTCTCAACTCTTCAGACAGGTTCGTGGCCCTCCTCCAAACACAGAAAAATTCTTACGTTTCAAAGAGTTGGTATTGAAGTTTATAAATTGATACCATTCATCAGATTCTCTCTTATTGAAGATTTTCTTTGATTCATTTAAACAATACGTAGACTTTGGGGAATAATTCTTAGTTAAAAACTCTCTGTGAATTATTATAATCAATGAAGTGAAATTGAACGAATATGATATGGATCGTTTGAAAAGATTAGCTGCATCTGTACTGAACATATTGTAAAATATTTGTTTAAAAAGCCATAAACACCAAAAGGAAATATAACAAACTTGCAAGTCTTCATTAACGGGATGTTGCTCTTACTATATAATCACAAAATAACATATTAATAACTAAGCTTAGGTAATTTGCTATGGTTTGGTTCGGGTTTATGGCATATAAACCACTGTAGGTTATTTTATGCCAAATCCATTTTTATACATATCATTATCATCATGTCGTGCCGCCAGCATGGATATCCCTGACCCTCTCTCGCTAATTCTCCCTATCATTCATCGCTTTGGCAGGTCTTTAGGGTTACATCCCGTATCCTCACTAGCTACTGTATGTATTTTCGAGCTGGTCGTCCTGCTTTTGCTTGGCCATATGCGGGGGTCCATAGGAGTACATCACTGATGAGTTCGTCTTTGCTTCTCCAGCAGTGTCCTGCGTGTCTGGTTCGTCTAACTTGTATAGTTTTCGTATTGGAAGGCAAGTGGCCGTATAGTTGGTGTCTTGTGGGGTGTTGTCGCCAGGACTTGTTCAACATTGCTCTCAACATTCTTGTGTAATTACCGTCTAGTTTCTTCTTCTGTTAGCGTCCAAGTAGAACATCCATATATAGGTATCGATACGACCGCTGCCTGGAAGAAAGTGCGTTTCATTTTATCGCTCAGGTCTGATTTCCATATGATCAAGGAGCCTATCGATAGCTGTCCATAACAGTTTAAACAATGCGTTTAGCATACGTACAGTTTTTATCTAGATTTTGTTATGGGGCCGTTACCTACACATCGATAGACTCTTCCAAATCCTATATTAATCGAGAGCTCTCGAGGGGACGGTCAGCCGGTCGTAGAAATTGGATAGTAACAGGATAGAGACTGACAAGTAAGCCTAGCTTACCTCCACCATTTTTCTCTGTATCTTGTTACTTCAATCTATTCTTAAACTTATACAGTGTTCCGAGTTATCTTTTCGTGGTCCCAAATTGTGTCCACATCAGATTTAAAAGCAGTTCTATTTCAAACATTATTTTAGCATAAGTGCACATTTTAGTTCTATTTCATCCATAGTTACGATCCTATTATATGCTAACACTCCGGACCAGTGTGGGCTTAGGAGCGATGTCAATAAAGGGGTAGTCCGCATTCCCCGAAGATCCAGCATTAATGGAGCCTCACAATCAGAGTGTTCAGTGTCATATCCAGGAAACATGTTGAGGGAATCTTACTTCTCTGCAGAGATTCAGTCGATGTATACTGCAGCTCGAGCCGCATGAGTGAAAGGTAAGGGGAATAAATCAGAAGTTATGAAAAAATGAAAAATTACATATGAGCAAAAGACAAAGAAAAAGAGGATCATATACGAGAATGATTTAAATGTTTTACAATATTGTAGAACGTGCTTGTTAATGGCATAAAACATAATGACTAATGCAGTGAAGCTTTCGTAGATTCCCACTATGGTTGTTATTACCGTGGTACTTGGTGCGCTTACACGTTATGCATTGGTTCAATCTGTCTGTGATTTGAAATCTGTGCAGATACATGTGCAAAGTAGTCTAATTAGGAATCTTATAATTTACGTGTTCTTGACCATCAAGCGTCAGAAGCAGCGAAAAATTACTTGCTAAGCGAAAAGTGATATTAAAGTTGATCATATTACAGTTGCCTGTAAGTTCAATAAATTTCGCTTGAGTTGCAAGTACCTTGACGGTCAAGCAACGTAAGGTGAGATTAAAACCATGGACTTTGAAACAGTGCTCCAAGTCATTGTGGTAGAGCCATCGAGTAGCTTTCGGCCAGTATCAGGTGATCTCAATATCTCACAGTTTAGCGTGGTTATTCTCCGTGATAACAGAAGCAAAATTGTCTAGCATACTACCAAAATTTGGACTCACCCAAGAATGATAACCATATGATGTCTGTGAAAGTTTATTTCGTAGAAAAATACTAATTTGTCAGTCAAATACCATAAACACAGAAACGGTTCCGTGGTTGAATGTAAAATAAGTAAATTTTCATTAATTCGAAACTCTTTTTTAACTGAAAATCGGTTGTGAAAAACGCCAATTAGGATACATAAAGTTGCTACAATAAACATATTAATTACACTTAAATATTAAGCACTTTTCTATTCTATATGCAACAACTGCAAATAGATAAACAAAGAAACCGAATCTCTTTCATATATCAGTAAAATTCTATAGCCTATTTGATTATAGTCTAGCAAAAGACGAACGTTTCGTAATTGAACTGATCGGTATATATGTTATATTGAACTATTTTATTCGTAAAGTCTTGAAAAAATAATTATAAGACTTATGAAATGAATACTTCGCGTATTTTTTGTAAACATTTGACAAAAATAAACTTCTGCAGTTAACATTAATTTTATTAACGTATATATTGCGTTGTATGAAATAAAGGATGATAATTAAATAAGTTTCATTATAATGCGTTAAAATACTTCATCATTTGTCCTCATTGTGTTATTTTCCATTTGCACAAAGTAATTTTGTTCTCGTGTATTACAACTATCGAATGCAAACAAAAAGATATCTTATAGTTATATATTTACTAAAATATTTTCTTTACCATTGTGTATTTTTTAACTGGCTTAGAATTCGGTCACCATCCATCTATTGATAGCAAGGAAGCTGACCTCAGCATGAAAGGGTTGTTCGTATTTTCTACTGCTTTTTTTTACAAAAGAAAAAAAAAAAACTATTTCTGCCGGCAAAATAACACATTCATAATTTCACGGTATTTTGCAATATTTTCTTATCGTAAAATCAGAGCTCGTTTCATTGTATTCTCACTGCATTCTTTAAAATCCAGTGGGGTTAAACTTCCGAGATCTCAGAACCGGATGTTGCCCTCGGGTATAATTATAATCTTCTCAATCTGGAGATAGTTTTAAATCCCATTGCAACAGATGGATCGTGATAGTCTTCTTCTTATTACAAAACATTCAACATCATTTAAAATTTTTAAACGTGCAAATACTTTCTTTGCCCAATAATATGAATTTCACATCTCTTGGAGGTATTTAAGTACGAATACACACACACACACCACACACACACACACACACACACACACACACACACATATATATATATATATATATATATATATATATATATATATATATTAATTCAGAGAAAGAGATGGGAGTTTTATGTTGTATGGAGTATTGCTAACATGAAGGAAATTAGTAGCATTTGCAAATAGAAGATAACAATTCAGGTTATATAGAAATAATGCTAATATTCTAAGGGAATTCTTTAATTCCATGATTTTAAAGTCAACCCGTTCACATACATATCAATCGATTTTTTCATACGTTCTCCATATTGACAGTTCTGACTCTTATAAATATACACCCATAGAAATATTAACTTCTTTTTTATAACCTGCGGGAGATATCATGAATGTGTTGATAAGGAAGGTAAAAAAATTGGGACTGTTTAAAATATATCATTAACGTAATCCCATCAGGAAGTTAAATAAACCAAAAAAAAAAAAAAAAATTGGATCAGACTGTATTTTATTCTTTTAAAATATCACGTATTTCTTAGTTTCAAAATTTTTAAATTTATCCTCCATGTTTTTATGCCCAATGGCAAAGGTTGCAGAGTACAAATTGATAAAAATTTCGACGGAAATGATTTCTTTTTTTACACCTGATTTTGTATCCACGCTATTCTACTTTATATATATATATATATATATATATATATATATATATATATATATATATATATATATATATATATATATATATATATATATATATATATATATAAAGTTCTACCTTGCCATGTGCCTATAAAATTACTGTTGTGGTTAGAGTGATACGTGCCCCAAAATATAAGCATCCAAGATATTAATTTAATATGCATATATATACATAGGTCACTAGTTAAGAATCTAAATTACCAGAAATGATCTTGCCTTCCTCCATAACCATTGTACCACTTAAGAATTGAGATTTGATCCGTTTTTTTTTTGTTTTTGTTTGTTGTTGTTGTTGTTATTTTATGCAACAAATTCAAGTAGATATCTTTAAATAAAGCAAAAGATAGGTACATCGAAAGCAGTTATTAATTTTGACACCGGAGATAAACATTTAGTTTTAATAGAATAGATGACGATAGCTTCTTTGTCCATTTTCTTTCAAGAGTCTATTCAATGACTTGTATTATTCAGTTTGAAGGCACTTTATCAATCGATTCAGTATTTTAAAAATACAAGAAAATTTTCATTTGGCCACATTTTAAAATAGACACAAACTAATTATCACTTTTCTTCCGCCGTCCATTTTAATCTCAGCGCTTCAAATTATACCTTACTGAAAGTTATTTTGATGGAATATTTTTTGTCTGCTTCTATTCCTCTCGGAAGTTTAGATTTTTATTATTGATTAATGATAAGTCGCTGAACGCTAAATTGATTCAAAGGCGATAACTATTTTCAAAACGAACACAATATATACTAAGCTTTAACAGTGCGCTTATTTTTAGAACCTTTTCATAAACATGATGGTAGATATATTAGTTTGACTTACTTCTCATGTAGCTTAGTCACCGACAACCGTTTGATCAGTAATGTCTAAACGTCGGATGAGGAAAGAAAGAAAAAACACAATACATTTCAGCATTAGAGCCTCAGTTTTTTTAATCACTAAATCCAGACCATCAAGCCGTAGAAACTGGTGGACGTGGTTAACTAACAGAACGTACCGATCATCATGGAGGTGCCCGTGGTGTAATGGTTATCGTCGTAGGAAATGGACACGACGACATGAGTTCAAATCCTGGACAAGACTGATTGCATTGTACATAGCACTAATACCCTTGGGAAATGTATGAATCCAATTATTCTTCCTCCATCTATGGGTAAATAGTAGGACAGACTGGGTTCTTCAGCCTTGGTGAGGCAACTAGTCTAGGAGAGGGAAAACCTCTGAATTTAAGCCTAAAAATTGACCTTGTGTCATATCCTGCCCGAGCGGACGGGTTGGTAAATAGGATCATCATGTTGGAGTTTAGAATACACCGACCGTATTCCCTTAATAAAGGCAAATCCACTTCCCCTTAAAAAAGATATGGACTGGGTATGAAACTGCATCTGATAGTGAGACTCCAGTTCAGGATATCTGAAAAGTGTCGAGTGCCCCTTTAGTTATATTACTTCAAGTTCCACTCTAATAATGGTAGTATCTCTTAGCGTACTTTCTATTAGTAATATACATCAGTTACACATTTTTTGTAATATACAAAACTGTTCAAATCAAATAAAGTCAATATGAATTCCTTGACATCTAGTCACAAAATAATCCCAATCTCTTTGACATGCCGTAAAATAATTCAATCTATCAAGAACAATTTGGAATAGTTTATATATTTTGTTGAAACTTATCTTTTATCTTTGATTCGTTCTCTATTCACGACAATGTAAATCTCATGTTCCAACCCGAAAATTGATAGGGGAAAGCGTATCAAGAAATACGTCTATTTTATTGTGAATCACAGAACACCCCAACATTTTACACCTAAAATGGATGTAATCTTCCGGTCAGCTCCCTGCCATCGCTTTGATGGATGATCATCGGTGACCTCAGCAGGACACTATTTTGGGTGTTAGAGCAAACAAAATGCATTACGCCAACGAGATGTTAAACTTTATCAACTTGTCTTTTTTCCGGGTGCTGATTTATTTCAATAACTTTTCCTTGCATATCCCAGAATCATTGCCTTCCAATGCTACATCTTTTATAATAACATAGCTGCCTCTTCCTTACATTTGGGGCTGTAGAATACACCGACTGCTTCTGTGTAGAGAGGTGAGGCCCCACCAACATGTGTCCTGGATATAACTCTAAACAATCTGATGGTGAGGTTCCAGTAATGCTGGAGCTTTGCGGAATGCAGAGTACCCCTTCAGTGCCATCGTTTCCAGGCCCACTCTGGCCCAAAATGCTAGCACCTGATAAGTGTCCTATCTATGGGTCACATAGAACTAAACCGTGGTTTCTTGAGTTTATTGGTTTTTGCATTTAAACTACGTATTTATTTTAAACTGAGATGTTTAAAATAGAAGTGTTTTGACATTGAAACAGCGTATTTATGCTAAACTGAATTGCTCGAAATACAACTGTTTTAATCTCTAAACTGTGTACTTACGCTAAACTGAATTATCTGAAATGAAACTATTTTGACGTTAACTCTGTGTATTGCCCACTCTGTTCCAGTGAAGTTCCGGTGATGCTGCGGCTTTGAGTACCCCTTCATAACCATTGCTTCCAAGTACACTCTGGCCCGGAGTGGTAGCACTTGATAGGACCCTATCTGTGGGTTAAATAGAACTAACCTGCATACTTAAGCTAAACTGAATTGTTTGAATTAGAACTGTTTGATTAAACTGAATAGCTTGAAATAGAATTGTTTTGACAGTTAAACTGTTTATTTAGATTTAAACTGCAAACTTTGAAATAGAAATGTTTTTGACATTAAACTACTTACGCTTAACTGAATAGTTTTATATAGAACTGTTTTGATATTTAACTGCGTGTAAACAAAATCTATACCAATACTAAACAGAATTCGCTGAATTAGAACTGTTAGAATAAATTGAATAGTTTGAAATAGAAATGTTTTGGACAATTAATTTCTGTATGTACTCATGCTAAACTGAATTGTTAGAAATAGAACTGATTATTTGTAACGAGCTCATTAGTGATGTACTCCTATGGACCCCTTCACATGGTCGAGCAAAAGTTGGGCGACCAATTCGAACCTATTTACAGCAGCTCTGTGTGGATACGGTGTGTAGCCCAGACGATCTGCCGGAAGTGATGAAGGATAGGGAGTGGTGGCGAGAGAGGGTCAGGGATATCCATGCTGATTGCACAACAAGATGATGATAATGATTTGTATAAAATGGATTTGGCATTAAGTAAACAACAAAAGTTGATATACCATCAAACACAAACAACCAATCAACCATGCTCCTTACACATATAAAAGTTGTTCCAGTACTTTTTTGTAATATCTTGCTTTTTTTTAAATGATTTATTTAGAGAAATTAATTAATCTTTTTATTTTCTTTTTTACCTTTTACTTGCTACTTATTTCATTTGCTGTCATAAACATCTATTTCTACAACATGAATTAAAATCAGGCAGAATATAGTATTTCCAATTCGATCCTCCACATAAAGGAGTATTATGACGATCACCTATTTTCACGAGGTAGATCTTTTTGCAAAATTGTTAAAGTTAACGCCCTATCAAAGTGAGAAGGATACAGGATATAAAAATGTTGACATATCATTAAAATTGCCACAATGTAAAATCCCTATTGCGTTTAGCAACTTTATGAAAAAAGCAGATAAAAAACAGCAAATGTTTTTTTTTTCTTTTATCAATGATTATAATGTTATATAATTGCGGAAGAATTGTTTTTATTTTATCATTTTTCGTTGGTTATATCTTATCATTCGGTTTGATTAGGCTTAGAACTATTAGGCTTAATGCACGTGCAGGTGCACACATTGAGTGCAATTCATGCTCGCGCGCGGAGGATGTGACAATCACAAATGTCATAATAAAAAACCCAGATAGGAAATGTTAATGGGGTGTGAATGACATCATGCCCGGAAGCTAGGGGTGGAAATTTTGGTGATTTGTGAAAAGAGCAGTGAGTTGAGATTTGTCTGTGCGCGATGCGAGTTGAGATTTTGGCTCTGGATGAGGCTAATTGTTATTCGAAGCTGGGCGAGGCGAGTCCAGTTTGTGGGCTACGAAATGCACGTGCGTTTGTTGGGTCAGTGAGTTGAGAGTCTGACTCTGGGCTGAGAGTTCGGCTGGGGAGTTGACTGAAGGACGATGTAGGAACAGTCAGCATTGTAAAAATTGTTTCTCTCTCTCGAAAACCTAAAAGTCAAGAAGGTAATAAAAGTTTCGTACCTGAACTATAGAAAGTCGCCAGTGTTTCGGGATTTCTATGCATATGAATATTTTACATATCCGTATTTTGAATATGTTACAATAAGATGGTCAGGTTGAGCTTTCAAATTTTATCAAGTTCAGAAATATAACCTACATTTATAGACACTTTGAGGTGTTTTTTTTTTTCTTCTAGCACAGAAGAAAAAAAAACAAATCATACTTTTACAGAGTTGATTAGAAATAACGCAAATCTGGGACGCGTGAATTTAAAGATATTTTTTTGTTTACATCAACGTGATTACAAGGGGGGGACATACAAAACTTTGATTACTCGAAAAGTATGGAAATAACCTGATCCTACGATGTATTTGATCGGATCGCTGGGTTTTAAGTAGGTTAAATCTAAGAGAAGAAAAAGAAAAAAGAAATATTACTTTGAGAAGGAAAACTCGCATTATCAACACCTTACAAGTGTAGCATTAGAGATATCCTACTCTGTGACAAAAAGCCTTATCTAACTAAACAGGTGTAACTTAGCTAAAATCGAGCATGCTGCATTGATAATTAGTTATCTTACTCTGGCTTTCCACCAAACAACATATTCAACGAAATGAGAATGCCATTGAGCTATACAAGCGTATTACTTTGGAAAACACGTGATGCAGTACGATGAATGTAAAGCAAAGTGGATTGATTTAAAAGCGAATCAACGGCATGCTTCATCTGATGAGGAACAGCCGAACATCACAAGACAACGATTATAATAAAACAGTTCAGTCAGGAAACTTCTGGTATTCATCTGTAAGTATGGCGTTTATTGATGAGGCAAATAATCTCTGAAAGATTGCCATGACATTAATCCTAAACGCATCGCCTTTTATGCTGGTGAATAAGATGTGCGTTTTGTTAAGGTTGGAGCTCTGGCTCATATGTCGAACTGCACACCTAACTTTGATTACCCACAAACGTTGCCCCAAATATAGATATCATATGTATTTTCATAATTTCGGGAGAGGTAAATGATAAATCCAGTTTCAATAGATAATCCTGGTATTGCATTTTTTATTATTATTTACACG
Source organism: Sepioteuthis lessoniana (assembly GCA_963585895.1). NCBI lineage: Eukaryota > Metazoa > Mollusca > Cephalopoda > Myopsida > Loliginidae > Sepioteuthis > Sepioteuthis lessoniana. The sequence continues at coordinate 12,734,120 of OY757930.1, forward strand.
TAACTATTAAGAAACTTGACAACATTTTATTCGTGAACCATAGCGACACCAAATGAACTGAAATGTCAATTTTAGTGATTACATAAGATTCCTCATAAAAAGTTGACCATAGTTATATTTCTGGAAATATTCTAACTGCAGTTTTATCAATTACTACAGAGTATAAAAATCAAGCTTACTTTTATTGCCAAAGAAACTGTAATAAAAAAAAAATATCATGTAATCATGAGTATTATCATACGTTTGAAATCATGCTTTCACAACATACGAAATAAAAAAATAACTCTTTTAATAAGGTTATCAAATTAAAAAAGAAGTTATTTAGTTATCCCAAATTTAAAAAAAGAGATTGTTTTAAATGTATTGATTAAATGTCAAAATACCACATCACAATATTATGATCTAATTGAAACACTTATATTTTAACATGATTTTTGCAGTTAAATAATAGGGTATTTTCGGATCAACAATTGTAGACATCAAGATGGCACAATTTTTTTTTTCCTCTAAGATTGTGTTCATAAGAATGTTGAAATTCTACAGTCATTTTTTTTTCAATTTAGTTGAATCACTTATTTTAACAGTGATTTTAAATTTGAATGATAACTCCAGTTTGCATTGCCAAGTTCGAAATTCAACATTACCTCAAATTTATTTCATTTCATTTTTTGGTTCATGTAAATTTGAAGTTTCCAAATTAAAATATTTCAGTTTAATTTAAACTCATTTAATTTTTTAGGTATTTACACTTAAGTGATAATAAATATAGGCATAAATAATTTCAAAATTTAAAATTACCAAAAATACATTTCCTGTCTCGCTAATTCCAAAGTTGATGGTATCGAAAAATGTATTTGCTGTCATCTAGAGTTTCATTAAAATGTTAATATTACACAATTACTATATTCCAAATTAATGGAATCTCTTTTAAAATTAAAGACATTTTCAAATTAAATAATAGGTCCATTTTGCATAGTAAATTACAACAATATATTGTCCATTTAATGGTTTTAAATTGTAATTCATGTCAACGTGTATTTCATAATAATGCTTTAATTTCACAGTCCCTATATTAATAGATAAGATTATTTATTTTATAGAATTTTATGATTTAATTAATATTCCTTTCTACAATATAAATTTAATCAATCTAACTTCCCTAAATCGTTGATATTTCATAATCAAACAATTTCAATTAAGTGGAAACCTCTTTTTTTTTCCATAGGGATTTTAATATTAAATTGTATTTCCTTTTTGCAATGGTAATTTCTAAATGCAACTTTGCCACAAATGTACTCGCTGTCATCTTGGGTTTTATTAAAATGTTAAAATTTGACAATTACAATATTTCAATTTAATTGAAAGACTGTTATTTCAACAGGGATTTTAAAATGAAATGATAATTGCTTTCTCCTATGACAATCTAAAATTTCAAGTTTGCCAAAAATACAGTTCATTGAGATTCATCAAAAGGTTTCAATTTAACCATCACAATATTTCAATTTAATGGAAACATTTTTAATTTAAAAGGGATTTTAAAAGTGAATAAGTGCTTTCTGCTAAACCATTTTCATAATTTAATGTTACCTCGGATGAATCTCCTTGCATTGTTATGGTCCTGAAAAATATTAGAATAAAACAATCTCCATTTTTTCGGTTTATGTCTTTTAAACTGGGATTTTACAATAAAATTACAAGTCCAATACGCATTACCAATTCCGAAGAACAAGAGTGCCACAAATAAAATTTCTGTCATCTTGAGTTACATTAAAATGCCAACATTTCATAATCGCAATATTTCAACGTAAAGGGAAGTGTTATTTTGATATAGATTTTAAAATCAAAAAGTATTTCTATTATTGCAAATTACTACAATGTATTAACTAAGAAATTGAAAAAAATTGTTGAGTTTAATCACAATGCTAAAATATCATAATCTCAATATTTAATAGAAACGCTTTTATTTCAACGAGGGTTTACAATTAAATAACATTTCCTTTCTGTAATGAAAATGTTTCATTCAAGATTGACATAAATTAATTTCTCATGGTTTTGATTTTTATGATCATTCTGAAATGTGATATTTACAGTTAAATAAATTTAAGGGGAACGTTATTTTCTATACAATTTAAATCAAATTCAATTTTATTTTTGCGTCTCAAATCACAGCAATATATATTAAGAATCTTTCACATATGTTTTTCGTGGTATCTTGAATTATTTCTAACTATTGAAATTTCACAATTATTTTACTTAATGGAAACAGGTTATTTTACCAGTGATTTTAGTAAATTGCCTATTCCGCTTCACAACATCAAAAATTGAATTGATGTTATTTTAACATAGATTTTCAAATTAAATGTAATTTTTGAATTGCTAATTTAAAATAAATGTTTAGTATATGAAAATGTGACAATATTTTATGTCATCAGTTTTATTACATAGTTGAAATCTCGCAATTACGATATATAATTTTCATTAAAACAATGTTATTCTATCCGAGATTTTCAAATTAAGGCACATGTTATTCCATCATTGCCAAAATTCAATGTTTTGATCAAGAAACTTGCACTAAAGTTTTACATTCATTGAAGATGGAAACTTTGCTTGAGTTAAGTAATCTCAGAATAAAGAAAATCATTGGCAATTTTAAAATTATAATGAACAAAATAGAAAATAGACATCGTAATTTTTTTTCACGTAAAACAATCATAATATTGAGAGAAAAAAACTGCAGTATATAATTTTAGTATTTCACAATAGACAACATTTTCCCTGTAGATGTTTAATTGAAAATATTAATAAGATTTTCAAATACTGAAGAACCTGCATATAATCCTACTTAATAAAAATACAATTATTGTAAATGAAATCTCTTATATACCCTACCTAGGAAGACTAAGGGGTATGTCAAATTGCTCATAAGTACATTGGACACGATTGTGAGGAGAGTAATTTTGCTGACTATTTCTGACAGCTGGCGGTTACTCGGTCGAGGCTTCCTGACGTTGGTATTGAGGAAGCGCAGCCGTCATGTCACACAGTCGACCCCCCTCGAGCCTCAGGGTGCGCCTCCCCAGGCTCTCATCTTCCTCAGAGGGGCTAGGTTTCTCGCCTGGCGCCAAGGCATTTTTGGAGCTGCCGGGCATGTTTGGGCTTCGACCCTGTGCTCAGACCGACCTTAAAAAAGGCCTTGAGCCATACTCACCCGTTTGGTGGGGTGCTTGACAAAAAGCGCAATTTTGCAGATTAAGTAGTCAGGACTAGCAGTGAGTACTTTGTTCCCGCTGCTTTCCAACCTCCATTTTGGTTTTATCTCATTTTTTTGTCAGGTTACAACAAAACCTACAAATGACATATTTTGACGGTGTGAGGTTTTAATATGCTTAGCAAAACTTAGTGGAATGCGAAACTAGAGTCTCTGAAAAGAAACATTATAGCTAATGATCTAAGCGGAATTCTCACATAAAAAACATCATCTCTCTGTAAGGATGAAGGTTTCAATAACATATGGTGTTCATTTTTTTAACCAAAAGTTTTGCAGCATTGCAATGCCGAGACCTTTGAAAATTTCGTAGTAAATTTATTAAGCTCCAATTTCCAGTTTAAATCTATGAGAGGATAGTTCTGGTATTTCCAATGAATTTAGAAACCCCGTTGGGTAGATAATCATCTCACTTTGATCAACAACGGTGTTAAAAGATTTATAAACTTGATAATCTGTTGAAATAATCTGCGGAGGATAATTTCCTTCATTCAGTAGAATTTGTGGGTGCCACAACTCAAACGCATAACCACTTCCGATTCTTGTAATGATGCTAAGATTAGAGAATACCGATTTTTCCACATATTGACCTGAGGTTACCAAGGTGTTTTATGGGGCTGGATTAAAGTTACCTTGATATCAAACGTTTTGTAACCTTCACCTTGTTCTAAAAGATTTTAGACAAACTGAACTGACACTTGGTCTTCAGAAAGCACTACCCAAGAATACACCAACTGCACCTCAGCAGAGGGATTATACCCCCCCCAACCCAAACGAGTGTCCTAAGGAATCTTATGGTGAGGCTCCAATAATGCTAGAGCTTTTGGGAATGTGGTGTAACTCTTCAGTACCATCGCCCCCAGGTTCAGTTTCACCAGGTGTGGTCCTATCTGATATGGTCCTATGTATAGGTCAAATAGAACTGTTTGAAATTTAAACTAAGTGTGCATAGGTGACGTATGCAAAATTGAGTTGCTAGAAATAGAACTGTTTTACGTTTAACTGTGTTTAAACAAACGTCTTATATTTAATTGAACTGTTAGTAATTCATAGCAATACTAGGAATCATTTAACTTTGTTGACTTATGCTATTTATACCATACATCTTAGTTGATGCTTCGGAATGGGTCGTCAGTGATGTTTCCTTTGGGATCATGGAGGGTTTCGGGTCTTTCAACATCAGACCCCCTCACCCAAATGACCCAGTTGGCATCGATCTAACTCCAACTCCCATCCCGGCAGCCAACCTGCGCATCCACACAAGGAGAAAACAAAAAAAAAAATGACCACAGAAAAGGCTCTATATATAATTTTGCAACAGCCAATCAGAGCTAAGCTCTACTGATGACTTTAAAACTTTTCTTTAAAAATCGGGAGGCCACTTTACTCTGCTTTTTTTTTTTTTGCTACAATGGGGTCGTTATTCGGTTATTTGTTCATTCCGGTATGTATTCCTTCCTTCCCCCCCTTTTTTTTTAAATTAATTTTTACTTAAAGAAAATCTTAAAAACTTTAATTAAAAAAAAAATAAATAAATAAAAAATAAAAAAAATAAAAACTGTACATAACTAAAGAATTGCGATTAAAACAACAAACTCGTATATAAAATGACATACGTTTAGTTTTAAAACTTATCTCCATTAAACACTGTACATAAATATACAATTACGAACTAAATCAGACGCCGCGCATTACTATACGTTAAAACATCCTAATCGAACGGTTTACGAATGAGAAAAGTCGAAAAAAAAAAAAAAAAAAAAAAAAAAAACTTAATAAAAAATAAAAAAAAATCTGTTCATAAATATCAATTGCGATTAAAACAAGAAACTCCTATATAAAATTGACATACGTTTACTTTTAAAAATTATTTTCATTAAAAACTTTACATAAATATACAATTACGAACTAAAAGAGACGCTGCGCACTACTATACGTTGCAACTCATTGAAAGGTTTACGAATGAGAAAAGACGAAATAAAATAAAATAAAAAAAAAAAAAAAAAAAAAAAAAAACAACCGAGGAGTACGTTGAAATCTTCACAAAAACATTGTCGTTTAAAATGCTATATTTACAAAATGGCTAAAACGTCTAAGATATTAATCAATTAAATGAGCCGGTTTCAAATGAACGCTTCTAGCCTAATACAACCACACTCCTTCGCGCGCAAAAATAAATAGATAAAACTAAAAAAATAACAGATAAAAACTAGATAAATCATACGTGTATATATCGTTTTAAATTAGACGATCTTTTTTTTTTTTCCTTCCTTTTTCCCCCCTTCTAATAATCACCTATCTACAACCCCAACTATCCGCCCTTCTGATCCACAGCCAGTTTGTTGCTCTTTCAGCTGCAGTGGTAATATTTTTCAGGGCCTTACGTTTTCCCGCACCTGAAATGCCGATGCTTGACAACGCTTTACTCATCGACCTTGCGTTAAATCCACGACATCCCACTTCGACTGCCTGGCATATTGCCTGCCAACCATTCATTCGACATTGCTCTACTAGCGGCTCATATTTGGCTATCTTTCTTTCGTGTGTGGACTCCATGTTTTCTTCCCATGGGACTGACAATTCCCACATTATCACCTTCTTTGTGGAATTTGAAAACATTACTAAATCTGGTTGGAGCTTTGTCTCCACAATATGCGCTGGAAACTTCGTCTGCCTTTCCACGTCCACCAACAATTGCCAATCTGGCGCCGATGACAACATCGATACATTATTTTTTGTCTGCGGCTGTTTCGAGCTTCCCGCTCTAACAAAAATAACCTTATGTCTTCCAGGACTGAATCTATTCGATTTTAATGCCTCAGATACCACTCCAGCAATAACTTTGAGGACCTGGTCATGTCGCCAGCGATAACGCCCTTCACTCAATGATCTTGGGCATCCAGATAGCAAATGCTGTAGCGATCCTTTACCCCCGCACAACTGACATGCTGGGGTATCATTTTTGCCCCATGTGTGAAGGTTTGATGGGCTAGGGAGAAGATCATAAACTGCCTGGATCTGGAATCTTAGCTGGCTTAAGTCGGCCTTCCACAAGTCCGACCAGGTAATTCGCCGCCGAACATAATTTTCCCATCTGGTCCAGGCACCCTGTTGAGACAGTCCTACCATCTTTGCCAGCCTAGTCTCCTCTATACCTTCTCTTACTTCTTTTTGCAAGAGCGCCCTTCTTTCTTTCCCTCTGGCGTTGTCTATCCTTGGACTCGGATAATATCCCAGGCCTCTTGTCCCACTGGCCACAGTACCGACCATAGCCTTCTGCTGCAATCTCTCTTCCGCAACCTTCAGTTCCCTGACAGCGCTCCACTTCCTTCCTGTGCGGATTTCAATTCCTGCACCTGCTACCTTTAAATCTCTGGAATCTCTATACATAATCGCCTCTCTTGTGCATGTCACCACAAACTCTTCTTTGAGACCCCTGAAAGGAAGTTGGATCGCATTGGAGGTCCCATATAAAGCCGCGCTACTTAGGCACTTTGGCAAACCCAACCATCTCCTTAAATAGCCGCTAATTTTCCTTTCCATTCGTTCTACCGTGGTAATAGCTACCTCGTATAACATGAGTGGCCATAATATCCGCGGCAGAATTGCGTGTTGATACAACCACGCCTTAAACTTGCCGGGCAATCCTGACTTATCTATCTTTCTTAGCCAATCATCAAGGTCGCCCCCTATTCCTTTAATTGCTGCTTGATCCTTAGTACTGCTGTCGAACCACTTGCCAAGACTTTTTACAGGCTTCTCAGTCACTGTTGGTATGAATTCGCCGGCGATTGTGAAACGTGCCGTGCTTTTAATCTTTCCCTTTTGTAGTACTAGGGACCTAGATTTTCCTGGTTTAAACCTCATGCGGGCCCATATTATGAGTTTTTCTAAGCCCCTCACTATCCATTTACAGCCTATGACTGATGATGTTGTCACTGTAATATCGTCCATGTAAGCTCTCAATGGAGGCTGCCGTATCCCGGACTTTACCCTTGGACCCCGACACTCCACTTCCGCTGACTTGATTATCATATTCATCGCAAGGGAGAAGAGAGTGGCTGAGACTGTGCATCCGGTTATAATTCCCCTCTCTAGCCTGTGCCAGTCCGATGTCTTAGTACCCGACGTAACTCTCAGATTGAAGTTATTGTAATAATCTAAGATAAGATTACTGAAGGAACTTGGAACATGATATCTGCGGAGTGTCTCTTCGACCACTTTATGCGGGATTGAACCATACGCGTTTGCCAGGTCTAGCCATAGCACCGTTAAATTTCCATTATTTTCTTTAGCTAAATTGTGTGTTTATAAATAGAACAGTTTAATCATTTAACTGATTGAATCTACAAACTGTGTTTACAAATCATATATTAAATCTGTATGTAAAAACAGGATTCGGTATGAAATAACCAACAATGTTTGATATGCCATAAAATACAACCTAAACCTTATCAGGAAAGCATCGGTCCTTATACATTTCCTGATTTAGGAATTATTTAATAAAAACATTAGATATACTTATTAAGAATTTTGTTCTTATTAAATATCAATTGAAATTAGAAATTTTACCATATAAATATCATTACTAATAAAAAATGTTCATAATTGAATTTTAAAGCTTTAGTTATTCACGTTAAATAGATTTGAATTATTTATATTGATAATTAACGATAACAACAAGATTGAATATTTTGTGTAAATGCCTGAAATGGCATAACTAATAAATAGAAATTAATTTTTCATAAGTGTTCACCTTTTTTCATGTTTTAAATTTAGTAAAATAATTATGATTTCAGTAAAACAATTCAATAATTAATTTCTTTAAAAATATCTCTAATTCATTTAGAAAAAAACGTTATTAACTAATCAATAAGTTTAATATCATATATGATTAAATTATTGTTTAATTTAATTCAATTTGTTAATATAATAGAAATTTCCTCACATGTTGAATGCACACAGATCAGTTTTAGTAGTAGTAGTAGCAGCGGCAGCGACAGTAGTAGCAGTAGTAATGAAATATTTTAAAGAAATCAATTCAAATTATAATTTTAAAATATTTGATTAAGAATATCAGGAAATTTGGGAGTGATGGATTTTGAATGATTTAATTCATTATTCATTACGTAAAATGTTTTTGTGAGTAATTATCAAATAACATATATTTTAACTTAAAAAAGACCCCAAAACAGAAAAGAAGATATTTCTTATATTAATTGAAATGAATAATTGTCCAACAAAAATACTTGAGAGAATAAAAATATCATGCCAAAAAAAAAATATATATATATATATATATATATATATATATATATATATATATATATATATATCAGGGGCGGAGATGGGACAAGTGCTACTCTTGCCCGGCACGACCAATAACTCGGTCAATGTTATTCAAAATCGACTAAAAATCATCCATTAATTTCAAGCAAACATACTTAGCCTGATCTCAATTAAATTACGTATCTATTCAAGTTTCAATAACTAAGTAGCCAAAAGTTCATAAATATATCTGGGAATAATACAACGATGCTGTTTTGAACGGATGATCTTTGTCCGGCCACCGTCAGATTCAATGAACATCCCATAAAATCGGCGATAATGTTGAACACGCGTAATCCGTGCCAAGCATAAGACCCTTATAATAACAGTAATATTAGAGAAATCTCGCTTTTGGCTGTAGCCAATGGCAAAAGCAAGTCAAAATACCGTGTTCAAAAAAATTAGCACAATGTGACTGCTGACGCCTGTCTTGGGAAGAGGGAGAGGGACCGAGAGAGAGAGAGAGAGAGGGGGTGATAGCAGATTATAGCCGTCGCCGACGTCATCATTATCGCTATGGCACATGTTGGTTAAACGGCGTGTTTTAATTCGTTTTTTCACTAACAGATCTCTATTTCTTTAATGAATGTTGCATATATTACATTCTGTAACTAAAATTTGATGCACTATGGCTGAGGGTCGACTTTCGTCTTTAGCCCGAATTTCAATTGAGAAGCAAATGCTTAAAGACTTAAAGCAAAGAAATGACTTGCACAATAAGGTAATAGAAAAATTTGCGGCCAAACCAAGACGCCTGGAGTTTACGCTCAAATGAGATGACCTTCCCAAAAACGCGCTTGACCTGCAGACACGCCTATTCAAAGGCATTTATAGACGAACACTAGCTGTGAAATGATGCAGCAAAAAAATTTACATTCAGAATCTTTATGAAAAAAAATTACAAAAGTATTTACGCACTACTACGGAATTCTACGAAGCTTCCGAGGTTTGAGGGTTTTTCTTACTATTAATATAAAATGACATAGAACCCGTATTTTTCATAGATTTCTATGATTCAAAATTCACGAATAAACCATTCCTTAATAAAAAAAAAAAAAAAACATTGTGAAGTGCTAATAAAAAATCAATCATTAAATTATTTTATAATCCCATGAGACAAATGACCTGGAGAGTTGTGGACTTAATTGCTAACCTGGTTAGTTGTCATTGTCATCAATTTCTTTATTCTAATAAACATATTTTTCTCGTCATAGTAATGAAATCTTCTCTTTTCTTCGATACTTTTGAAAGGAAAAAAAATTATCTTATCTACTGTATTAACAAGACTACAAATTATATAGTATCTTGTTTGTTTACCAAAAAAACCACCATGCAAGGTACGTTAGTCAATGTGTGCTATACAATGGAGAATCACGCAATAGCAACTATGATGACTTACTTTGGGTCCACGGACCACGGGTTGGGAAATGAAGTTGACAGAGGGCGGGGGGGGCACGAGTAGCAAAAATAGGCTAGAGTCGCCACTGATATATATATATATATATATATATATATATATAGGTATTATTAGGTCCAGTTAAACCAGGGTTGTCAGTAATTCTTTCGGGACAAGAAAATCATTCAAAAGCTGAACATTTAAATTTTCCCGGTAGAGAGCTCAATGTAACTAATATTACAGAACAATACTTTCTTTAAGAAAAAACCAAAGACCGGTTAGAGGAGATAACTCTACAACTCTCTTCCCCCACTATATCTATTCTGATTTCATTTATCCAGATGATCTGAAGAAGTCCTGTTATATTTTTCTTCGTGTTCATAGTTTACATCAGAAACACAAAACAGGATGGAAATAAATTTATAATCCTAAAATAACCGGACTTTGTTTTTATTCTTAAAGAATATATATATATATATATATATATATATATATATATATATATATAAACATGATATTTTTGATAAAGAGTGAGAGAGAGGAATATAGAGAAACAAATAGACATATGCCAAAGTGCAAATATAATGAATTTATTGCTCTAAATAGTTCAGATAAAGAATGATAATTGTAATGACTTAAAATATTCGAACTACTGACTTCATGTATATTGTTATACTGACAACGTTTCTGCCGATATGTCCCTCAGCCTCCTTCAGGAGTTTCATGTCCAACTCGGGAGCTTGCACAGAATCTTTAACTGAACCCTTTATTGGAGCCACAGGAGTAAACTTTTCTTAATCTGTTTACTGTGACTGGGCACAAGTATTATGTTAAAGTAAGTATTCCTTTTAATTCTTACCAATTGTTGGGATTGAACCTGTAACCTCCAGATGCCTTATGCAACTGTGGCATCATGAATATATTTATCTTGGTAGAAACAAACCTCCTGATCTGTACATCTCTATTCAAATGCCCACTTGGGGAGGCTGGGAAATCGTCGCAGAAGAATAAGATTTTATTTATTTATTCCGGTTATAACACACAACGTAATTTGGTGTGAGGCCGCAGTTTTGAAGCTCTGGATAGTGTGTTGTATCTCTTCTGTTTCCTATCTTCCAGTTCATACTGACTTGGAGTGATAAACTCATTAGTGTCCAATGTATCTACCAAATAGCAGTGATAGGAAATGATGTCTAATATTTGGGAATAATTGATATCATATAACAGTGTCAAAAACTATAGGAAAATGTAAATGAAAAAGTGCATGTAAAACACATGCAATGCAAATGTAAAAGCTCGCCATTTCCAAAACATAAGAAATAAAAGACAGAAAGATTGAAACGCCGTATTTCCAATCAATCTATCTATCCATATTTACAAATCTCTCCGCTGTGACAGGATATGACACAAGGTCAATTTTTAGCTGCGTTTAACAGGTTTGAATTCAGAGAATTCCTTTTTCTAGACTAGTTACCCTACCAAAACTGAAGGTTGGAAATTTCTTATAAATGAAATTCATTTTCTATTATCATATTTACCAACCCCTCTGCACGGGCAGGATATGACACAAAGTCATTTTTTAAGCGTCGTTTAACAGTTTTGAATTCAGAGTATTCCTTCTCCTAGACTTGTTACCTCACCAAAACTGAAGAACCCAGTCTGTTCTACTATTTACCTCTATCTGGAGGGAGAATAATTGGATTTATACCTTTCCCAAGGGTATCAGTGCTATGTGAAATGCAATCAGTCTCCTCCAGGATTTTAACTCGTGTGGCCGTGTCCATTTCATACGACGATAACCATTACACCAAGGACACCTCCAATCAATCAATCTATCTATCTATCTATCTATCTATTTACAGCAACAGAAAATCATATTGTCATGAATTTATCTTTTTATGCACACACACACACACACACACACACACACACACACACACACACACACACACACACACACACACACACACACACAGAGTTACCGGGTCATTGGTAAAGAGGGTAGAGTGTTCGCCAACAGTCCGGAAGACCTAGGTTAAAGCCCGGGTCGCGTCATACCAAAGACTTTAAAAATGGTACTTAACACTCAGCAATATAAGGTACGTATCAAGGGTAAAGTGGAGCAATCCAGGGAAAAGAGTGGCACCCTTCCCAATACCTTGGTGTAGTAGCTATTAAAAAAGAAGCCTTCTCGCCGTCCTCGACTACGGTCGCCAACTTTACTTTTATATATATATATATGTATATATATATATTGAGAGATATTATGAAAACCTACATAAAGTTAATTTAGATGATCCTAGCACTTTTAAAATTGTTTGAAGTCTGCTGCTTGGTATTTTCATAACTTTGCGTTTATATATATATATATATATATATATATATATATATATATATATTGAGAGAGAGAGAGAGAGAGAGAGAGAGAGTGTGTGAGTGTGTATGTGTACAAATATGTATAATTTTATTTTCAATGCATCTATTTTTCTCTTTTCAGTCTGGCGTTCGTCATGCTCTGTCAAATAATTCTTACGATGACTAAACCAGAAGATGCATTATTGCCTGGATGCACACCTAGATATATTTTTACTACACTAAACGGTAAGTCTTACACTTGAACAACATTAAAGTTTATAAAAAAGTTTAATCCAATACTGTAAAGACAGTATATCATATTCTCGAACCGATTGCTACCCGTGATAAAAAAAAAAAAATCTCAATACCATGAGTTTCAACGTTTTTCTTTCAAATGTAGAATATTTTTAGAATTTATTTCGTTCTAGACGAACTATTTTTTGTTTGCGTTTCTCTTGTTCACAACCTTTTGACCGTGCACCTTACGGTCCCACTTAAGAGTCTTTTTCTTTGTCAAATTGGGAGTGTCTACCTTCCATTGTAAAGTTCCATTACTCATTATGACGTTCCATATACAACACCGGCCTGACGACGGAAATAGACGGTCCCCCAAAAGTTGAATTACAATAGGTCTTGTTCAACTTGATTTGAGGTATTTTATCTAAAAGTAAGATTTCCTGTCAAAGGAAACGTTTTCATTTGGTTTTTTTGTTTTTCATCTTTATTTTCATAAAAAGAAAAAAATAAGAAAAATAAGTCTAGAAAAGATCTAAACTGAAAAAAAAAAATTAAAATCAACAAAATAATGAGAAATCAGTAAACATTATTATGTGACATTTGGGCTGTGTCAGTTAAGACTACCCCGACTATTACGTCTACCCTATTAAGTACACCCTAACTATTAATTGCCCAGTCGGCTAGGGCTGTAGAATACACCGACTGCTTCTCTACAGAGGGGGAATACCCCCCAGCTTAACAAGTGTCCTTGATATGACACTAAACAATCACATGGAGAAGTTCGAGTAATGCTGGAGCTTTGGGTGATGGGGAGTACCCCTTCAATACCATCACTTCCAGGTCTTTTCTGGCCCGGAGTAGTAGCACCTGATAAGGGTCCTATCTATGGGTTAAGTGGAACTAAACCGTGGTTTTTTCACTTTAATATATTTTGCATTTAAACTATACATTTATGCTAAACTGAATTGTTTGAATTAGAACTGTTTGACTAAACTAAATAGCTTGAAATAGAAATGTTTTTGATAATTAAACTGTACTAAAATTTAAACTGAATTGTTTGAAATGGAACTATTTTTTACTTTAAAACTGTGCTTACACTAAACTGAACTGTTTTAGACCTATAACTCTGTGTAAACACAATCTGTACTTATACTAAAATGAATTAGCTGAATTAGCACTGTTTGAATAAACTGAATAGTTTGAAATATCTTTATTCAATTAAACTGTGTAATCATGCTAAACTGAATAGTTTGAAATAAAACTGATTATTTGAATAACAATGGATTTGGCGTTAATAATCTACAAATGTTGATATGACAAAACCCAACCAACCAACCAACCAGTCAATCAACCAACCAAACTATTAAGACTACCTTAAATATATAGTCTACCATATTTATTAAGGTTATCCTAACAATTAAAAGTCAACAGAGGAAATATATAAGAAATTAAAACTGAGTAACTGAGCTCACAGAATGTATACACAAAATAAACCAAAAATATTTCCTGCTTCAGGGTTCCGACACAATTGACTGAACGAGGTTAGTGATATATTATTATGTAGACATTTCGAGAGATATGGTTGCAAAACTTACATATAGTTATTGTAGAAGCTCCTAACACTTTTAAGTGTTCGAATTAAGCTGCTTGGTATTTACTCGATCTTCAGTTTTAAAGTGACATAAGTGTTCTCTTGCTATGACAACTGTCTATGCTTATATCTTTTATTATCAACATTCAACCATCTATCAAAGAAAATCATTCCATTCACGCGATGCTCTTGGAGAAATGTTTATCCTCATATAAAATAGAATATGTGCGTTGTGTTTGAAACATGGACGAATATGTTTGTATTTTATTTCGCGCTAATGACCTTGAAACAGTCATGAATCTATATCTTCAACTTGGTTAGATAAATACATAGATTTAGACATTGTTATTTTGTTTAAAGATGGGGTAGTTAAAGATTAGTTTGTACAATTGTAGTATCCGGTATACCACATTGTTTCTCTTGTATTATGATATCTACTTCTTTTCTTATCTTGTTATATGAAGTCTTAAACATTGCTTCTCAAGTAGTATTCATTCTACCATCTTTTTTTGCATGTCGTATTCCGTCAACTATCCTGTTTTGCATGTCGCATCCAGTCTACTATCTTTTTTCCCATGTTGTATACTATCAACAATCTAGCTTCTCATCTGTATTCACTCTGCCGTCATGTTTCTCTTGTTGTAAGCAAGCTATGTCATTTTTATCCTTTACTATCTTGTTTCTCTCGTAGTATGTTGTCAATGGTATTCTGGTATTCTGTCTTCAACATTATTAGATTTATAGGTCTCTTGTAGTGTGCAGTCCATCACTTCTTTTTCTTGTAGTATCCCGTCAAATATATTTTATGTATTGTAGTGTGTAGTCTACCACATTGCTTCTCTTATGGTAAGTAGTCTACAAACACCTTTCTCTTGCAGAGTGTCTTCTATCTTTCAAATTTTATTTAAGGAATTAACATTTAGTACAAACTAATTTTTGTATAAGATATTTACCTTTATTTAAAATGAGATTTTTATTAAAACAAACGTTAAAACTATTGTTGCAAATGGTTACTGAATAAGAAATAATCAAAAGAGATATTGTAAATTAAACAAACACAAAACTCGCCAAAGCATGAAGAAGGTACCCCCTGCTTGTGGTGATTACTTAGTCTGCAAATTGGTATTTGTTATAGATCCCACCAACCGGACAAGTACGGCACAAGGTCTTTTAAAGGTGGGTCTGATTGCACGGTCGTAGCACAGACACACTCGGCAGCTTCAACAATATCTTGGTCCCCATCACCATTCTCCTTAAATTGTGAACTTCAGGGACCAGGCGGTACACCTAGCCCTACTGAGGAGGTTTAGGGCCTAGGGGAAGATCCTCTGTGAAGAGGGCCGGCTGCGGGACATGAATGCTGGGCTTCCTCGACATCCACATTAGGCAGCCTCGACTGAGTAAGCACTGACTTATTTGGCAAATTACTTTCCCTCACAATAGTGTCCAATATATTCTAAAGGAATGGGGCATAACCATTACTGTTCACTGTTAGGGTATATATACAAAATCTTATCTTCTTTTCCCTTCAATCTAGTTTTAATTCTTGGAAAAAAATAATCTAATACATTCTCTTAAATCAAGGGCCTAAAACAGTTATGTTTATGTAAATATACGGAGAATATATATAGAATTATTCCATTAATTTCGGTTTCGTTTGTTCGTTTTTTCTTCGTTATTTTTTTAATAGCATACCAACCTTCGTGCATTATTCAATGTCAAATACACACTCGTAGATTAACAGTATTGGTTCAATTGGAATAAGTCATAGATAATTTCCCATTTTTAAAAGCAAGTTTTACTAGTCATTTCAAACACCTAAAGTTTTAAACGGAAACCGAATATCCCCTGATTAAAATCTGTGTTCATCGGTGATTCCTATTTCTGTAGTGAAAAGTGCATATCGTTATCTGATCTATAATATGACACCCCTAATATGGAAGAACTGAAAGTGTATATTCGACTTGGACTCTATGTCAATGCGCACGAGACGGGATATATGTGCTTTAATCAAATAGGCGAAAAATCCACACTAAACGGTTGTTCACTGAAACTAGTTGACAAGTCCACCTACCTAGGAAGCAGTGTCTCAACAACTGCGACGAACGTGAATACGCGACTAGCAAAAGCATGGACTTCTAACGATAATCTATCGGTCATATAGAAGTCAGACTTGGCCGATGAAATAAAACGCAGTTTCTTCCAAGCAGCGGTCGTGTCGATACTGTTGTATGGATGCACTAGATGGACGCTAACTAAACGAATGAATAAAAAGCTCGACAGCAAATACACAAAAATGCTGCGATCAATATTGAACAAGTAATGAAGGTTGTACCCCACATAGCAGCAGCTGTACGGCCACCAACCACCCATCAAGAAACCTATCAAAGTTAGACGAACCATATATGCGGGACACTGCTGGAGAAATAAGGACGAGCTCATAAGCGGCGTACTCCTGGGGACCCCTTCACATGGATGAGGAAAGGCAGGACAACCAGCTAAAACCTACATACAGCAGCTCTGTGCCGATGGGGGATGTAACCCTGAAGACCTGCGGGAATCAATGGACGATAGGTAGGAGATGGCGAATGAGGTTTCAGGGAGATTGTGTGACTTGATGATGATGATGATGATGATGATGATGATGATGAAAGTTGTGGAAATTTAAGAATTATGAAATGCAACGGAAACGGATAAGGAAAGTTCCTATGTTTATGGCGAAGGAATCACTACTGACCGCTAAGTACCAAGCTGATTTTTAAGTTTCGTCCAAGCAATAGGTCATTAATAGAAGAATTTAGACAAAGACGTTCATCAGACATTATTTAAGATGCTTTAACGGAATTATTGCAATGCAATACGCGCAAAAATACTTAAAAATTAGCACTTGATATTAATACTTACCAATCTACAATATGCCACCTCTTGAAAACAAAAAAAGAAAAGTGAGCAAGCAGTGTGTTTAGCTTCATCTTATTCGCAGTAAGAAAAATAAAACATGAGGTTCGTATACCTATAGGGACAATCGTCTTTCAAAATTAAGGAATAACCCGTTTTGCAGCAATATCATTACAAGGAATAAGAAAATAGATCTTTTATTAGAATATTTAACGCAAAACATTGTGTATTGAAAGAAAGAATTTGCACAACCTACTCGAAGAGCGGAGCCTCTTAGAAAAAGAAGTTATGCAGTGTATAGGATGATCACAGTAGAATCATTTATTTGGATTTTAAATACATTAAGCAGTCATTAAATGCAAATTTTTATTATCAACAGTTACAATTCGTGCAAAAAATCTTCTAAGAAAACGCAGCGTGGCTCCCCATAGAAGAACCATTGTGTTTCATTATGATAACTCAAGGCCATATTCAACAAAAATTAACACAAGAACAAATTTTGGATTTAGTCTGCTCTGTTCTACCCCATCCACCGTATTAATCAGATTTTTTTCCAAGTGATTTCCATCTTTGTTCTCTAAAAAATTATCTCAAAGAGAAAAAAATGAATCACCGTTAGATTATTCATGAATAAATTATTCTAATAAAACAGAAATTACTTATAACTCAATCTAATATCTAAAAACAATAATACAGTTTAGTACGTCAACCATTCATCGGATATATATATAGTCATCCACAGACAGACTGTTTCGTTCTATCAGAACTCTTCAGTGTGGCCAGACACGCGGGAGGCTCGGGATCGAAACCCGTCCAACTTTACCTTAGACTGTGATTCAGACCTCTCGTCCACCAAGCGGACCACGTTGGATATATATATATATATATATATATATATATATATATATATATATATATATATATATATATATATATATATATATATATATATATATATATATATATATATATATATATATATATATATATATATATATATATATATATATATATATATATATATATATATATATATATATATATATATATATATATATATATATATATATATATATATATATATATATATATATATATATATATATATATATATATATGTGTGTGTGTGTGTGTGTGTGTGTGTGTGTGTGTATGTGTGTGTGTGTGTGTGTGTTTCTTGTGATGCACGGCAACAGCTAAAAGGAAAACTTTAATATAATTTTTAATTGAGCTTAGAACAGGTTAATAATCTTCTTCTTCTTCTTCTTCTTCTTCTTCTTCTTCTTCTTCTTCTTCTTCTTCTTCTTCTTTCAACAAAATTCTTAGACTTTAATCCTTTTACTTAGTATTTCCCTATAATTCTTTTCGCGAACACCATGTATATCTTTACTTTCGTGATTCATGAGTAAGTACTCTTTTTTTCAAGTCATCTAAGTGATCGATGGGGCTGAGTAAATTGGAAAGTAACCTCTATACAGATATGCAGAAGCAATGTATGGAAAATACTTGTGTATTCTTGTGTTTGTGTCATCGGCTCAGTGTGTGTGTGTGTGTGTGTGTGTGTGTACGTGCAAAACGCATGTGGTAGCGACAAGTGACGGAGAAAAAGTGAAAAAAATCAGTTTTCGTAGAATCATTCATTCAGCCATTTGTGAGAAGGATAAATGTAAAAGTTATTATTTGCTTCCAAAGTTTTATTATTTTTTACCTCCAACGCAGACCATCTATTATGTGAGCCAACGAAACCCAGGATCATGTAAATTTCAGTATCAATTATTACATTAATTGGAATTTTATCTCTTCAGTTTAAAAGTAGCAAGAAAAAAACATGGAGATAGGAGGTACACACAAATATACATATATATATATATATATATATATATATATATATATATGCATCCTTGTATGATATATGACAGTGATAATAAAGACCAAAGGGGAAATAAGAAAAGTGTATAGAAAAGCACAAGGCAACAATTAGTAGAGTAGATTTAAATCCTTAAAGTAGCAATATTATATTCTCGCTCTGAGGAGATTTCATGCAGAACGCAATTGTCAGAGAGAAAGAGAAGTAGTAATTTACGAACTGGTTTGCTCAGACATGGCACAAGGTTGTACGAATCAGGCACCTAAAAAGAATCGAGCTCACTCTTGAAGATTTGCTAGTCGAGCTTGCTAACCATTACACCACCAGACATGCCCAAGAGAAAGAGAAGTAAAGTGTTTAGCCAATACAGATATATATATATATATATATAATATATATATATATATATATATATATTGGCTAAACACTTTACTTCTCTTTATATATATATGGAGGTAGTACATTTGGATAAGCATATCTATATCTTTGTGTAAATATATGCTTATATGTGTGAATGTAATCATCGAACGGTTCTACCACGATCAGGATGTGATCTAAGTAGAATTTTCTTGTGGAGTAAAACTGTTTTGAAGTCAAACAATACCTTCCGTCTCCTAGGCTAGTGGACTTACTAAGAGTAAAATACCTGTTTATTTTAATACCTATTAATTGGTAATAGGAGAAAAGATTTATCCATACCTTTCCCAAGCATATTACCCTAAACTAAAACTCAAACAACCTCATCTACGTCATCGATTCTATTTCTCACCCGGATGGAGCGATGTCAGCATGTATGTATGCGTGTATGTAAGCTCGTGTACATATTTTTATGTATGCAGTTCACTGTGTGAATTAGGGAAGGATGATTACCGTGTCGGCAGTGGCTAACGTGTTGGACGGCACCATAGTTTACGAGTTCGAATTCCATTGGCGATATAATGTTCCCTTTCGAATAAAAAAAAAACCTTCGGAAAGCTATGAACCCTCCTTTCCTTTTCCAAAATTTATGGGGAAGATAGGACCATAACTGTACTGATACACGAATAGATTTGGCATTAAGTAACCCACAGAATTTGATAAGTCATAAAAATAAAAAAAAAACTAAACTAAACTTTGGAAGATATATCCAGTTCTTATGGACACTGGGTATAAATCCTTATGTGAATTTAGATATCTTTCCTTAGTGGGACGCATTCATTTTTTTTTTTTATTATTTCATATAACTAGCGGTCGCCATGATGCTTTCGATCTAATAAAAGCCAAACCATAAATAAATGCAATTTGCCAGTAATGCTTGCCGTTTTTGTCTTGTCCTTGTCAGGGTTATTTCTATCTATGTTAAGATATGTTTTGGAATGATGCAGAAAAAGCCATACATTTAGCTACAAGAACAAATGGCTCCATGAATAAAAAGAACAAACACCTTTTAATATTCTACCTCTCGTAAAATGACGCAACCCACATTACTTACTATTTTGTCTAATTGATGTTTTTGTAACATTTAACAGTTTTCTTTTCTGACGTTGGGAATATCTGAATATTATTGAATTACAGAGATATTAATACAATATACAGGTACTCTACTATCAATAAACCAATGAATTATAAGAATTATTTCAGCTATTTTATGTACATTAAAAACTTATGTTTACACACACACAAACACACACACACACACACACACACACACACACACGTATATATATATATATATATATATATATATATATATATATATATATATATATTACATCCTGTTTTTTCTATAGAAGCCCATTTCCTCAATTCACTAATAGCGACCGTGGGAACGCAGGTGGCTGCACAGACCAAATCCAAGTTATGCCATGTATGACACAAGATAAAAGAAAGAATTTGACGTTTACATTAAACAGTGCACTTTCATGTGGCTTCTCAGACCTATAGCTGACCCACACTATTTTTCACAGAACTGACGTGAATGATCTATATATTAATGTGGTAGAACCTGTGTAAAATCAGATAGCAGATTTGGTGTCATGAAATCTCATCTCACTGGCAAGTTAGGCTTATTGCAAATAATACAAACATGTTTATGCTGAAAAGTGTCTTCAGGCAGGGTCAAGTCCTGTTTCAGAAGAGGCAGTGTTTATTATTCCGCATTCCAAATGTTTTACAACCATTGAGGAACACCGATTTTCAAAACAGTTTGATGATCCTACATCTACTCCAAAAGGTTTCTCTATCAACACTATGCGCCCTAAGCTTGTTTTGGACGACATCATTCAAAATATTTTTTTGGTTTATGTTACTGATTTTTACCACAGAAATGCCCGTGAAACAAACACACACACACGCACACACACCGCCGCCACCACCATCCCCCAGTAAGCCACGCCAGTAAAACACGCCGACTACACTTCTGTAGAAGGTAGATACCATCCAACGAGTGCCCTGGATATGACACAAAATCTACTTATCCTGTAGCTCCAATTTCAAAACTGTTGGGAATATGGAGTACCCTTTCATTGTCATTGCTTCCAGTTCCAATCTAACATCTTTCAAGATAGGGAAATAATCTGTTTCTGAGCAATATATTTACAGGGAATGAATAATTGGATCTTATGAGAATATTCCACGCAAAATCTAATGTATTGCAAGGGTTAATCTGCATAACCTACCTGAAGAGCAGAGTTTCATTGAAAAAAGTTATGCCGTAATTTGAATGATCACAGCGGAATTATTCATTTTGATTTAAAAAAAAAACCCACAATTAGACATTTGATGTAGACTTTTGGAGTGGTATTACCTGTTAGGGTTCCATCTATGGGTCTTATAGAACTGTTTGATCATTTAACTGTGTGCAAACAAGTGACTGAAGTAAAAATCAATTGTTAGTATTACGTAACAAGATAAAATTAGGCTGATTTATTAATTATGTTAATTATTCCATTCATTTCGTAAAATTGTAAATTACTTACTTCGAATGTAAGTATAGTTCTTCGCAAAGGTCTAACAGGTGCACAGGTGGCAAACAGGTTTAACTCCTCCCGTCAAATTAACGATGGGGAAGACAGGATGTGGATGATAAACATATCAACGCTTGTCGACCGGCAAGAGGAAATAAGGGTTAGTGACCATGTGATGATTCTAGAAAGAATGATGCAACAAGTAATTATATTAATTATATATTCAAAATGAGATAATTTGAAAATAAGGCCAGTTGAGTTAGGAACTTCAAAGAACATGGTAATATTTGTACGACAGTCGTGATGAGTGGGGTCTATGTTTGCGATGTAGCTGGAGGCGAGATTCGTTGCTGAACTCTTAAAACGTCTTCATCTCTCCAAATGTTTGTGTCGGATTGTAAACAAATATAAAATGTAATCAGACTGAAATAAGCGTTTTCGCATTTAGAATAACAGAGTCTCCTGTTATTTTTGTTTCTAACATTCAAGATGATACCGGAAACGTTACATGTTTCTATCTAGACGTTACAGTAGCACTTCAAAACATGTAATTCTGTGCAAATAAATCAGCTGTGGCTCGTTTTAAAAAAGTTATATTCAAACTAATTGTTTACAAACAATATATTTAATAAATATATGTATGAACAACATTTTGTGATGAATAACCAAAAGTGGGGGTCCTAGTGGTGTAATGGTTAAAGCGATGGACTACGGAATCGTAGTAAGCGAGTTCGTACTCCAGTCGCGCTATTACGTTCACTTTCGGCCAAATACCCTTGGGAAAGGGTATGAACCCCCTTATCCTTACAGCTATGGGTTAAATAGCACCATTACTGTTCTTCTAGGAGAATGGCTTTGGCTTTAAATAACCTACAGAGGTTGATATGCCATTAAACAAAGAAACGAAACCAAACCAAACCAAAAGGTTTGATATGCTATAAAATCCAACCAACGAAACAACTAAAAACGGATGCACATGAATGTATCAATCAATCTATCTTGTTCTGTGTGTTGTATAGCCGTAATACAGATACACATATTTACCCAACCCCTCCGCTCGGGCAGGATATGACACAAGGTCAATTTTTAAGCGGAGTTTAACAGGTTTTAATTCAGAGTTTTCCTTCTAGACTAGTTGCCTCACCAAGGCTGAAGAACCTAATCTGCCCTACTATTTACCCATAGCTGGAGGTAGAATAATTGGATTCATACCTTTCCCAAGGGTATTAGTGTTATGTGAAATGCAGTCTTGTCCAGAATTTGAACTCGTGTCGCCGTGTCCATTTCCTACGACGATAACCATAATACAGATATAAACAGAAACATAATCAAACATATTATACGAACTTCAATGAACGAACGAATACACCTCTTTATAAAAATATATCTCTCACACTTTATTTTCGAAAGGGTGATGTTTGTTGTGTGTGAGAGATGAGCTGGAGACAGGGACAGACTACTACATTGACCCAAGTTCTTCTCGCGACCATAGCAGCACTTCTTCCTAATCTTGGCTGTGGGTACTCGAACCGTCTGTGCATCTGGTTATATTATTGCTTAACGTACATCTGCTTCCGCTCTTCTTTCAAAGAGTTCTTGTCACAAAACTTGTGACAACAATCAATACATAATTCTCTATACAGTTGCTGCTCCCAATCCCAAATATATCGGGTTGAATATACTCATCCACCGCACGGAACTAAATATATATATATATATATATATATATATATATATATATTAGTTATCAGAAAACCAAAATTTATCTTTATTTAATATAATATTTCATCATTTTAATTCTTGCCTTTACTTTACATTCTATTGTCGACTTTCAATTTTTGATGTACATCGTTTAAATAATCAAATTTTGTACTTATCTTTATCGTTTTTAAAATCACATAACAACGAACTTTCCTAAATACGCCGAATACGATGAAAACAAAGAGGACAGTGTAGTTTATTCTTAGTTTTTTTTTTTTTGTGATTAGTATAATTTATAGTTAGTATCTGATAAAAATCAGAAATTCACGAATGTTCCACGAAGAATTTCATCAATATATATATATATCACCAGCAGTATATAGATGTCACTACCACACTTGGTCGCTTTGTGGTAGACCAAATGTGATATAATCTGGACAGTGTACAAAGAAGAAGAAAGAAAATACTTTTCTAACGTAAAAACTCATATGGCCGTACTTTTTCGATTTTTTTCGATTTCTCCAAAATCTCTGTTTTTCTACCTGATGATTGTCGTACAAAGACAGCATGAAATCAGTATTGGCCGATAAGAACCCATGCCATTAAATATATGAATAAACCCATATGTATTTATCCATTATCATATCATATATATATATATATATATATATATATATATATAATATATATATATATATATATATATTATATAATGGCTAACAATAGTCAAGGGCAACTCAAAGGCTCACTTTTCAGTGGCTACTACATCGAGATATAGGGGATGGTGCTACTTCTTTTCCTGGATTGATTCACCTACTCTTGATCTGCACCTTTTACTGCTGAGTGTTTAGCATGGAGGCACTAATTATAATTTTTGAGGCTTTGGTATGAATTTACGTGAGATTGAACCTAGGTCTCCCAAGCACAAATCAATGGGACCTCTAAGACATAATCGTTGATCTTGCTCTTGTTTTAGTACAATTTACAATACGTATAATTTAGATTACATGGATAATTTTAGTTTCAAAGCTCATTTTTATGTTAATCTGAAAACCTGAATGCTGGTAAGTGTTTGCACTGGTGATACTTGGCGTTCTGTTGAAAATGATACATTTATATGATTTATTTTTCCACAGATATTAAATTGAACGAGGTTCAGCACATGTCTAAGTCATTCTTACAATTTTTGAAGTTAACCATTCAATGTAAAATCCACAAAAGAAAACATCATCAAGATGTATGGTAACGCTCTTAAGAATGCAAGCACTCCCAAAGCATAGCTGGTGCTTTAATGATTTGGGCTCGACGTCTTATAATAAAATGACTCTCATCTAATCTTATAATGAATAGTAAAAATAGTGCAGACATAATATAACTAAGTTGAAAAAAAATATTACGGTAAAAATGTTGGGAGTAAAACATTTTAGATTTTTAGATATTTCTATTATCATTATCATTATTTTGAGAATTTTTCACTCAAGCATTTGCCGGCAGTTTTTTACGGGAGTCTGAGTGACAGTAAGTTTCATCTAGTCTCCAGGACTCTTCTTAGTATTCTAGCTGATCTCAACAATAATGTAGTTTGGATAGTCATGATTCGTCCACTTTCTTTCCAAATCCTTCTTTCCATATACCAAAATTTTGTTGACTGTACTTTGCGCGATTGTTACCATTGGTATCACCGTCTCTTTCAGGTTCTTTATCTTTTTTTTTTTTCGCAAGTTCTAGGTACATATCTGTCTCTTTGCTTTTTATACAGTTTAACTTTTTGTCAACCGGAACAGCGAAGTTGACGATTCGGTCGGTATTCTTTTTTTTGTTGACTATCACTATGTGTAGTCGAAAGGCCGAGATTAGGTGATCCGTTTGTGTAATGTTATTTCCCCGACGTGACACTAAAAGAAAATAGGGATGTAACATTATATTACAAGTGGTTCATTTGATTCAGTTTATATATATATATATATATATATATGTGTGTGTGTGTGTGTGTGTATACACATATACATACATACATACACACACAAACACACACACATATATATATATATATATATATATATATATATATATATATATATATATATATGAGTTAGCATTTGATTTTTTCCGTTTCCATCTTGAACTGTTCTGTATTATATGTTTCTTGGTGCTGTTAAAGTAGTTTTTTCCGTCCATAATTCTCTTTAAATTTTATATTTTTTCTCTTGCTCTGCGTTGTTTGGTTGTGTGGTGTTTCTATTTTCAGGAGTTGGTGGTTATTATTATTATTATTATTTACTCCTTTAGAGTTTTTCTCATCAGTGTTACCTGATGGTTTTTCACTGGGGATTGAGTGAAAGCAAGTCTCCTCAAGTCTCCAGGACTCGTCTCAGTATTCTGGCCGTCCTCAGCAATGCTGTTGTTTGCATAGTCTCTACCCGTCCGCCAACTTCCAAGTCCTCCAGGCCCTTTAATAATCCTTTAGTTACTCTGCCTAACGCACCAATCACAATTGGCATAATCGTTACTTTCATGATCCACAGCTTTTTTTAATTTTCTAGCAAGGTCGAGGTACTTATCCTTCTTTTCACTTTCCTTCAGATTTATTCTGTAGTCCGGCGGGACAGCAAAGTCGACAATTTTGCAGATTCTCTTCTTTTTGTTTTTTTAATTATTATGAGGTCTGGTCTTCTGGCCGGGATTAAATGATCCGTTTGCATATTAAAGTCCCATAGGAGTTTATGCGAGTCATTTTCTAGGACAGGTGCTGGGTTGTGAATATACCATTTGTTTGTATGTTCCAAATGAAATTTCTTGCACATTTCCCATTGGATCACATTGCCGACCCAGTCGTGTCTCGCCTTATACTCATTCTGTGCTAGTTTGCTGCATTCACTTATAATGTGATTGATCGTTTCGTCTCTGTCACAGCATAACCTACATTTACCGTTTTGTTGCGTCTTATCTGATATCGCTTTGATATGATTGGTTCTTAAGGCGTTGTCCTGTGCTGCTATTAGGAGGAATTCTGTTTCTCTCTTAAGGTTTCCTTTTCTTAGCCAGGTCCAGGTTTTCTGGTGTGAGATGTTGTTTATTAGACGGCCATAGAGTTGTTTCCCTTCCCATTTTTGTTTCCTAGTCGTTGTCATTCTTTCGTCTATCGTGTTGTCCGTATCGTTTCTTATGGTTGTAATTAGTCCTCGTTCGAGTTTCTCTATGAAGTCTTCGCGTCGTTGTATGGATGAGTCAACGGTGTTTTCGTTGCTGGCAAATCCTCTTCCTCCCTCTTTTCTAGATACATATCGTTTGTCAACGTTGTTTCTGGGATGTAATGCCTTATGCATGGTTCTTTTAGTCAGACATTTTTTTCTTCTGTATCATGTTATTAAAAGGATTTAATCTTTAAGAATTAAATCTATGACAACCAAATACTCACATGGGTTCCTTGTGTGTGTGTGTGTGTGTGTGTGTGTGTGTGTGTGTGTGTGTGTGTGTGTGTGTGTGTGTGTGCGTGTTTATATGTGTGTGTGTGTCTGTATGTGTGTGTGTGTGTGATTGTATTATGAACTCTTTCAGTTTAAAGTATCTGAATCAACATTGTAAAACATAAAATACATCATCGCTATCAAAGTTATTGTTTATGCTAATGATATTTTTATGATTGTTCAGATGAAAAAAAAATAATTCAATACAAATTAGAAGATAGGCTGAAACGGAAACCCTCACCGACAAAATTACAACAGATATATATATATATATATATATATATATATATAGTGGGTAGAGAGAGAAAAATTATACAATTAATTTTACTGGGTGGTTTCATTTTAAGTTTCTAATTAATAATTATCAGTGTCCATGGGTAGGTTTCTAAATGCAGTTCAAATCATTGATGATATGAATAATTTCTCTTAAAGTCTCACGTATAAAGATTTCATTTCCTCTTAACCAGTCAAAACATAAATTTCTGGCCGTTAAGATTATGTTAAAAAAAAAAAGAAAAACATATTCTCTAGCCGATAAAAAAAAAATAGATTTCGAAAGTATTTGCTCATGTATATTAATTACAAATATAAATTATTGAAACAGCAAATATTCGTTGTATGTCTTTCGAGCTAATTGTTAATTTTACCAAGAACACAAGAAACATTTTAGATTTGGAAAAATAACAAGGCCAGAATTCTCTCTTTCTCCTCTTTTATTTCTCTAGTTCACTTTGTGTTTAGCTGGCGGGGTCGACAAGAAAGTGTTCATATTTTGATAAACGGTATAAATCAATAAAAATCGTATAAAAAACCTTAAATGTGTTTCTTTATTTTAACAGGTGACGCGAATACTCGTTGAAATAAATTATTTGCCCTCTGGTTTTTTGATGAGTAACTAAGATTGTATTTTTATTCTTTAGGCACCAATCAAAATGCCACTATAAAAGAAATCCCCTAAAATGCTAAAAAAAATTGTTTATTGCCAGCCAACTGACAAAAGATTTAATTTATTGCTAATTGAAAACAACCAAAAATAATATAATGGTCAAATTTGTGGTAAATAAATGAAGAAAAATTAAAAATGACATTTAAAAGAAAATAAAAAAGTAGAATGAATGTAAATACGATAACACATGTCATTTGAAAAGATAGAAAAATCGGTAAGAACATTAACGTTGTTAATTGCAAATTTGGCCCAGTGTCAACATTCAAACTGATTGAAAATCGAAAATGCTGGAATTTTAGTAAAATTCTAGATGTATAGAGTAATCTAACTCTGGTGAATGTTTTGAAAACATTAATACAATATAATATGCTGACTTAACCCTTCCATGATCTGAACTTTTAAAAAACCTTTAAATACTAAATGCTTCTTAAATATTGGTCATTTAAAAGTTCATCATTATCAACCATGAAATAGAATAGATAAAAGTTATAATAAATCGTAGATTATATGATATAACAGTGCAATATTTTTGTTAATTGGTATATTTAGTTAGTGATTGATTTAAATGTCATATAAACCAGTCTGTATTAGTTTGTACTTAGAAGTTAGGTGACAGCGTATATTGTACACTTATATGTACATTTTTGCTTAGTTTATAAAGATATATTTGACACGCTGATATGATATCAAGTATTCCTTCCAAATACGATTATTTTTTAAACATTCGTATCTAACCCGTGGGTATTATTCAAACAGATTCTACTACTCCGGTTCAGAGGTGATTTGGGAATAATAGCATTGAAAGAATACCCCGACTCTCAGTTTCGTTTCATACGTAGGACAGCCTTTTTTGAAGATTGTTTCTTCCCTCCTGTAGGGGATATAATTAATCTTTCAATACCACCAAGCCTGGCCTTGTTTTGTATGAAATTGTGTTAAATATGTCGTGTAATAATATATAATTTTATTAGTAATCATACTGGCCCATTGACCGATGTGTACAGTGTTTACCAATGGTCCAGGATACCGAGGTTCAATCGCAGGTCGAGTCATACAAAAGACTCAAAAAAATGATGTCTGATGCAATTTAACTTTAGCTTTAGAAGGCATTGATCAAGAGTAAGGTGGACAAATCCAGGGAAAGGAGTGGCGCCGTTCCCTAAACCTCGGTGTAGAAGCTATTGAAAAGGTAGCTTTCGGGTCACCTTCGACTACCCTAGCCGACATTACTTTTGTAATCATATCTGTTTTAAGAAAATGGAGCGTATTTTATATAAACTAAGTATATGTTACGTAGGAAACATGACATTTTCCGCACATGAATCATTGTTTTAGTCAATATTTTGCTTAAAATTCCAATTATCAGATTAAAATAGAATTACTTGGGAATTAAAATCAAATATAGGAAAAGTGTTAGTCTTTGTTTCTTCATCCATCAAATTATAATTTTTTGGTCCTGCTGTGAACTTCCACGAGTTAAATGATAATAAAAACAGTCTGTCAATAAAACTATTCAAACGTATATTTCATGCTATGTCTACAACTATGTATGCGAAATAGATAAGCAATAAGGTTCACTGCTCTACACCCATTACAAAAGAAATCTGCTATAAACCGTGCTACATTAAGATGTCCCGAAACTTCTTTAGTTTTAATCAGATCAGGTTCATTAATATCAAGAAAACTAATCTATGAGACGTTTATCATAATTCTGTTGCTTCGTTTATCACAGAGAAATATATGCTTTTGTTTTTATGAGATATATGCAGTTTGGCTGTATAAATGAGAATAACAGTTAACGACTTAATTGCACGAACTCAACATAGTCGGTGGGGCTTTGAATATGTCGACGGCTGAAAAGTATAAATGATGGGAGTTTCTTGGACATGAATCTAAACTGTATCCATTGCTGAGGCTCTAGTTTTGATGCTTTAAGGGTTGGAGAGTCTCATTCCATTGCTATTGTTTCCAGGTCCTCTCTTATTTAGAATGGTTGTGTCTGTTATAATACCCTACTTGGGGTAAATAAATCAGAAAAAATGTTAGAATAGAATAGGAATACTTTCTGTTGTATAGCCACATAATAAATATGCATATATACACATATAGATGCAGAATACATATTGACGCAATGAATAAAGACGAGCGAAGACTTCTTTAAAATATATATATATATCTCAATTTATTTGAATGGTTTGTGTGTAAGAGGGAGTTGGAGACCGAGCAGAACTGCAACATATTGACCCTCACTGTTATGGCCATCAGCGTTTCTTTTCTGTTCTACAGTGTTGCTCAACCGGAGGCCCGGGGGCCTAGCTCTCTGCTGGATGCTGGCTTTCTCTAACGCATCTTGACACCAACGGGTATGGTCTCCAAACTGGTCTCCAAACTAACTGACTTCCTGTCTTCACCGAGTTATATAATAATTAAATCGCTCAATCAATATCTTTGAAATGGCATGTTTGATCGTCATCAAGCGGAAATAACTGTCATGCAGTTCACAGGTCTCTCTCTTCCGGTGCATCAGTCTATGACTGTACCATGGGATTTCACCTTGTCCCATTTTGTCAGGCACGCGATTTCTTCCCTTAACTGCCATCGGAATGTGTCACTTCCGCTGTCTTTGGAATGGCATATTTGGCCGGGTCAAAGGTTCATATACAATTCTTGCAATCATATAAATGTACAAACAAATAGGTGTTCTGATGGAATGAAAATTGTTGCTTTAAAAGTTACAATTTCCATTGCGTGTTTGTGAATAATTGCTATTAGATTGGAATATTTGATACCATATAATCGAGTAAGAGCAGATATTATTGTTATAGACAAAAACGTGTAAATAAACATTGTTGACAAAAATAGATATGTTTATATTTATTTATTTTTAAATGAATAAAATTCAACCGTATCAAACCTATAAGGGGTTGATATGCCGTTAAATTGACCACAACAAACAATACAAAAAGCCCATTCTATCTTCAAGGTGAGAATAGGTTGTCTGTATTTGCTGAAGAGTGGTAAAATTCAATCCCTTTCTAATTGTGTGTCCTGGATATGACACTAAACCATATCTAATTGTGTTGCTTCGGTTTTGAAGATCTGGTGAGTGAGCAATACAACTCCATTAACATTCCTTAGGGTCAACTCTGACCCTAAGAGGTTGTGCATGTTAGGGAACGACCAACAGGTAAAAAAGATCGATTAAAGATTATTTTAATTGGATCATGTGCAAAATAAAATCCCTGTAGAAATAACCATAAAAAGTGTACATTGCGACATACAATGAATGCGAATGCCACGTCAGCAACCATAAAATTACATGAGATGGGTGGATATGCCGTTAAAGTTAACTCATCAACCAAACCAAACCAGATGGACAGACAGATAACTAAGGTTGTGATATCGATAATAAACGATGTTACAATATTATGACCTCGTTCCTTCATGAACAATATTTGTTAATATGAATTAATTTATATGAAAATAATTTCACCCTGATACTTAATAAATATCCTGAAAATCTATTTAATCGATTCATTGTTATCTTAATAATTCACATGACTTAGTTTGTTTGTTGGGATGCTACTCTTGTTACGTCTTTTAGTGGAATCCCAACCTTTTCAGGTCTACAACTATTTTTTATTCGGTTATCCTTCTCCCAAATCGGTTTTCCCACTACAATAAAGATCCTACTCTTTTCTAATATTTACCAACTGGTCGAAAGAGAATAGATGTATCCAAAGCTTTCCCAATAGTAGTAAGGAAATGTAATCTGCCTCGTTAAGAATTTGAACCCGGTTAGCCGTGTCCACTTCCCATGGTGTTAAACATTAAACCATAAGCACTTTAGTGTGTTTAAGAGCACATTGGATATTTTAATTTGATATCACCGACTTTACGGGATTTTCTACTACTTTAATACCTATACTTTTATTTTTGTACTTTTTCCTCGGTGGATGTCTAATTTCGTACTAGCAAAAAAGGATCTCATATTTTAAGCCATTTTTTTTACCATTTGAACTGAAAAGGCAAATTGCGCTTGAAAACAATAAAACATCAGATTAACACGTAGACGCCTGAGTGTAGAAAATAAATAAACGATGGATAAGATTAAACAAGAGAAACAGCGAAATAATAATGAAAAAAAAAACTGCAATAGAACGTGAATACTCTAAATAAAGATTTCCGCCTTGAATGATGACTTCTGTCAGATGCAAATAGCGGTCACTTGATCTTTGACACATCAACCAGAAAAGGAATAGTAACTCGTTGTTGCCTCTTTGAAATGCTTAGGGAGTATCTTATTTCAATAAATATCATCGATATATTGATTAGCATATAGGTGAAAGTAGTAGAGATTTAAAATTTAAATCCTACCTTCTTTTTCCTTTACTTCAGAATTTATTTTATTTTATTTCGACCTTTTGGCATTGAAGCAAAATAAATATAAGAGTCAGATTATTAATTTCCTTTGTAATGTCCATTTTTTTAAAAAGAGATAAACAAAGAAAACAATCTAAAAGTTTATGAATATGATAACCGACTATAAGCATCATATCAAATAATCTTTATGAACCCACTCAGAGTTACGTATATAAATTTCTTGATAAATTTCACGGACAAATTATATATATATATATAAAAGGAAAACCAATATGTTTCATTGGCATTACATAAAATATACATGTGGTTCGGTAATTATTTCTATATAGATTTCAGGAATTTTTTGATGTATGAATTGCTGCAGTTACTAATTAGGGTTCAACTATAGTATAATTAGGGAGTCTGGTTGACTATTTTGATGGTCAACCAAGGACGGTGGAAAAGAAAGGAACATATATGTCTGCTCTCTCTTTCTCTCTCTCTCCTCATAATACATTATTCATCGAGCTAAAGAGGTCCGATAATTTTTCACATGCTTCCTCTCTCCCCGGACCTTTACTAAAATGTGTACTAGCGAATAACCTAACACTTCGTTTTGCATCTCTTTTTAGTCTATAATAGAAAATATACCCGTGGTGTAATGGTTATCGTTGTAGGAAATGGACACGGCGACACGAGTTCAAATCCTGGATTAGACTGATTGTATTTCACATGGCACTAATACCCTTGGGAAATGTATGAATCAAATTATTCTCCCTCCAGATAAGGGTAAATAGTAGGGCAGACTGACTTCTTCAGCCTCGGTGAGTCAACTAGTCTAGGAGAAGGAAAACTCTGAATTCAAACCCGTTAAACTCCGCTTAAAAAATGACCTTTTGTCATATCCTGTGGAGGGGTTGGTAAATATGATAATAAAAAATACCTTTAATTTATATGGAATTTCCCACCTCCGGTAAATATGGTATGGTTTAGCTTTAGAGCCCAATCAGCCTGTAGCATTTCTTATGGTCCTAAGCTCCCTATAACTTATTTCTAATCCATCAAAATATCACAAGTCCCTCTGTTGACATTGAACGAGTAATTATCTGTCTCGCATGATTATCTGTTTCGCATGATAATCCGTTTCGCTTACCCTAACGGTGATTGAACTTTTCACATGTAACTCCCAGTCACTTCCACCATAATCGGGCGCTGATTGTAGGGACAACCACATTACACGTGGGTACTTTTTTTTAGATGATGATAATACCCGTTGCTGGAAGTGATATAATGAAGAGGTATTAACGGTGTATTGCTTTACGATATAATTTGTTTGGAACGACGTCCACTTTTAGTAAGTACAGTTGATATTACGGACATCAAGTAATAACGACAAGATGAGATGGTTTTTATCAGGAAAAGAATATGCCAGACAGGTGGACACAAAAATGTAGTTCACTTAATTGCCGACATTACAAGTTTCTTCTTTACCGATCTCAAAAACAGGAGGACGTGATATTTTCTTGTCGATCAGAGAAATATCTATTTTTTGACAAATCGTAGTTCACCTCCAACGGTGTAAGATGGGGTGATTTTGCTTTACTACAAAATCTAGTTGCTTTGCCTATTTTCAAAATTTCAAAATCTCGTGTGTAAATGTCTATCGTACCTACAGCGAGTGATTTCGTGATTGATATTTTCTTGTCGGTCACACAGCTGGACACCAGGGTCACTGATGCTAGAAGGCAGCAACTATATTACATTCTGAATGTCAGAGTTCCTATTCTACAGGAAATTTTTAAAGTTTCCTGAGATTCTCAAAAAACCCGTTAATTGAAGAAAATGTCAACTGAAATGTTACGTTTATTAAACCAGGAACAAGGAAACTTCATCTAAATAATCGAACTATTCGCTTTATGTCTTATTATATATTCTGATTATTTCACACATGGTAAGGACAGTTTCTTTTGTCTGCTGCCAATAAGAAAAATTTTTTAGTTGACATCTAGTCGTAAAACAGTAAAATAATATTCTTTATTTTGAGTTGTTTTTTTATAATGAAATGAGTTTCGTGAATATTCTTTATTTTTTCTCTTCGTTTCATTAATCTTTGGTTAAGAAGATACGAACTTGTCACGTTTATATGAAGAAAAAGTTGAAGAATTTTAAATATTTACACAACATTATTCCTGTTGGAATAGATTTGCCTTTCTTATGTGGCGAAGACCAAAAAAATTGTTTTCCGAATTCATTTCCAGTATTGTAAACAATATTTGTTTTTATTCCTGGGAATTAAAAAGAATTGTTTCTAGTGACCAGAGAGGCTTATCTTAAGACCATTATGATTTTAAATTAAGCAGATTTTAATTAGAATTCAAAAAGCATGTCAAAAATCAGTCATACTTCAAACAAACTCACATTGTCCAAACCCTCTGTTTAATTAGATTGGAATAAGATTCAGACATGACACTAACTCATTTCGCTATATTTTCCTCTTCCAATATATCAATCCACACATTATTTTCTTGCTTTGTATGCCTGTCCTCCGACGGATCCAAGAGAAGAGTCCTCATACTATACTGACTTACGTGTTGTACTGCGACTTCATAGAGACTCTAGTCATGCTTTTACATCTGTTGTCGTGTTTCTAATGTTAATAAAGGTATAAACACACGTATTCCCAAGCAACCGCTTAAATAATGCCAATACTGTCATTCAACAAGGAAGAACTGAAGTGGTATTATTTATTACTATTCTACCACAAGGATGGCTTTGGCATTAAAAAATGTCATTAAATATCTCATTAAACAAAAAAGTCAAAAAACAACAGAATTTCCCCAAAGTAGATGAGGACAGTGTTCTCTAGCTGTTGATGGGAAAGTTACTATGGCGCATGTATCATTTAGGAATCATTTTTAGTCAACTTGACACGTTATTATTAGCAGATGCCATATTAGGAGTCTAGCTTAAGGGCTATTTGTTGAATTCCTCAAACGGTTACACTTTACTCACTAGCACCATAAACTGGTGGTGGTTTTATTTTTGCAAAACGCTATAAGAGAAAAAAATAATGCATCATCATATCACCCTGCCAGCACAGATCTCACTGGCTCTCTCGCCACCGGTCTATATCGTCCATTGCTCTTATACTTTATCTGCACAGAACTGTTGTATATAGGTTCTAGCTGGTCGTCCAGCCTTTGCTTGTCCATATGGAAATTTACTAAGCTTTTTGCTTAGATGTGGCACAAGGCCATATGAAAGGGGCACCCAATGAGACTTTGCTTGTCCATATGATTGGCTCCACTGGATTATGTAACTAATGAGTTCGTCCTTACTTCTCCAGCAGTGACCCGCATGTCTGGTTCGTCCTACTTGGATAGTTTTCGTGGTGGATTTTTGGTGGCTGTACAACTGCTATTTTGTGGGGTGTTGCCTCCAGGACTTATTTTATATTGCTCGCAGCATTCTTGTAAAATTGCGCTCAAGTTTTTTCTCCTTACATTTAGTTAGCTTCCATGGTGTGCACCAATATGGCAGTATCGACATGAGCGCTGCATGGAAAAAAATTGCATTTTATTTTTCGGTCAGTTATGACTTCCATATGACCGAAAGCCTATCGATAGCTCTCAGTTCTTTTGCTAGTCGCGTGTTGATGTCTTTCTCGGTTGATGAGAGACTGCTTTCTAGTTAGGCGATCTTGTCCACTAGTGTCAGATAAAAAATAGAAGCAAGTTAATGTGGAAGGACAGGAGATAGAAAAAAATGAAATGATGTTTTCAGAAATAAGGAGAAAAAGTGCATGAAATACGAAGGAACAACAGCAAAAAAAAAATAAATAAATAGAATAAAATAAAAAGAAAGAAAAAACGACGGATGAAGCAATACAAAAGTAATATTACCATGAACAGAAAAAAGGGCGCTTCGTGTAATGTAATGGTTAGTAAGCTCGACTCGCAAAGTTTCACGAGTGAGTTCGAGTCTCCTTGGGTGCCCTATTTATTCGGCTCTGTGCCACATCTAAGCTAAAAGCTTTGTAAATAACTTCCATATGACTTAAGGACGACTCAGGTGGGGTAATGGTTAGCAAGCTAGACTAGCAGACCTTCTGCGGTGATTTCGACTCTCATCGGGTACCCCATTCATATGGTTTTTGCCATATCCAAACAAAAAGCTTTGGAAATTAAAAATAAATGATTGGAGTGAGTATTGGGTGGTGTAATGTTAACCAAGCTAGACGAGCAAAGCTTCACGCGTAAGTTCGAGTCTAATTGGGTGGACAATTCATATGGTGTAATGCCACATCTAAGGAAAAAGCTTTGTAAATTACGAATATATGATCAGAGGTCGCCTCGGGTTTTGTAATTGTTAGCGAGCTAGACTCGCAAACCTTCACGAGGGAGTTCAAGTCTCTTTGGGTACTCCATTGATATGGCCTTGTGGCATATCTAAGAATAAAACATTGTTAATTACTACTACATGACAGGAGGACACAGCCGGGTGGTGTAATGGTTACAAGCAAAACTATCCAACCTTTATTAGTGAGTTCGATTCTCATTGGGTACCCCACTCATATGGTCCTGTACCACATCTAAGGAAGAAGCTTTGTAAATTACTACGACATGAATGGGGGCTTCTTGTGTTGTGTAATGGTTCACAAGCTAGACTATCAGACCTTCACGAGTGAGTTCGACTTTCATTTCGTACCCTAGTGGCATTTCTAAGCAAAAAGCTTCGTAAATTACAAATATATGATTGGAGAGCGCCTCGGATTGTGTAATGGTTAGCCAGGGAGACTCGCAAAACTTCACGAGTGAGTTCGAGTCATATTGGGTGCCCCATTCATATGGTCTTCTACCACATCTTTGCTAAAAGCTTTGTAAATAACTACCACATGACTGGAGGGCACCTCGGATTATGCAATCGTTAGGAAGCTAGACTAGGAAAGATTCACGAGTGAGTTCAAGTCTCATTGGGAACCCCATTCATATGGACTTGAGGCACTTCTAAACACAAAGCTTTGTATATTACATATATATGATTGGAGGGCGCCTCAGGTTGTGTGATGGTTAGCCAGCAAGACTCGCAAAGATTCACGAGTGACTTCGAGTCTCATTGGGTGCCCCATTCATATGGTCTTGCACTACATCTAAGCTAAAAGCTTTGTAAATTACTACCACGTGATTGGAGGCCACCTGATGGTTAGGAAGCTAGACGAGGAAAACTTTATGATTGAGTTGGAGTATCATTCGGTACTCAATTCATTTGGCCTTGTGCCACATCTTTGCAAAATGCTTAGTAAATAACAACTATTGACAGAACTAGTTTTAAAGATAAGAATGGAAGTAAGAATTGGCAAAGAATGATTGTTATTTACAATGAATTGTTCATAGTACTAAAGTTGCTTATTTTATTTCTAGTTCATAACATGAATATCGAGTTACTTTATCTTTGGTTAACTTTGAGGATCTTATCATAAACTGTGCTTTCAGATTGACTTGACAGTAAG
Organism: Sepioteuthis lessoniana; assembly: GCA_963585895.1. NCBI lineage: Eukaryota > Metazoa > Mollusca > Cephalopoda > Myopsida > Loliginidae > Sepioteuthis > Sepioteuthis lessoniana. The sequence continues at coordinate 12,771,987 of OY757930.1, forward strand.
TTGGGAGGAATCCTTGTTATTCGAGTTTTAGAAATTAATTCTTGATTTATTTTTTTCTTTGTTTTCTTATGGAGAATAGGATTTTGTTCTAGTTGTTTACCTTACCAAGATTAAAGAAGTTTGACACTTGAGTTGTAAATTCTAATATCAAATTACGTAAAAATCTCCCGATTCACGCAATTTAATTTTGATTATTTGTAGATGGGGGACATTAGAACATGATATTGAGTGTTACGGCATTTCAACTCGCCTAGGGTTATTCTATGTCAGGAGATTTGATAATCACGCTCATTGTTTGTTTTGATACATGTGTGTAGGGGTTCCTCAAGATTAATATTTGCGGACACTGATATTGTGTCATAAATTTCCATGGAATACAATTAAGTTAGACATAGCTGTATGGTTGCATGTATTCTTCTGTAATACTAACATTTTATCTTCAATCATTTGATTTCAAATGATTTTATCTATTCATTTCTTGCACATAGTTATATGGTTTCAAGTAGATAACAATAATAAGGGAATAGAGAAAAAAACTATGGAACATGAAATTGACAATTATACTAATCGTGATTGGTGCTTTTGGAACAGTCACCAAAGGATTATTAGATGGACTGAAGAACTTTGAAAAATGTGGTTGGGGGCCATCCAAACTACTACATTATTTAGAACGGACATAATACTGAAAAGAGTCTTGCAGACTGAAGGAGACTTACTGTCACTCAAACTCCAGTGAATAACCGTCAGCTAACACTGATGTGAAAAACTTTCACCGAGTAAATAATAATAATAATAATAATAATAATAATAATAATGAGATCGGCCAGAATACTGAGAAGAGTCCTAGACACTGGAGGAGACTTGCTGTCACTCAAACTCCAGTGAAAGGCCAACTAACACTGATGTGAAAAATTCTCAAGAAATAAATAAATAAATAATAATAATAATAATAATAATAATAGCTGTGGAATATGAAAATAACGATCGTGATATTTTAGATTGGTGGTTTAGGCACAATAACTAAAGGATTATTAAAAGACCTGGAGGACTTGGAAGTTGGCGAGAACAGCCAGAATCCTAAGGCGCGTCCTGGAGACTTGAGAAGACTTGCTGTCACTCAGACTCCAGTGAAAAACCATTAGCTAACGCTGATGTGATAAACTCTAATGAGTAAAATAATAATAATAATAATAATAATAATAATAATAATAATAATAAGAAGAAGAAGAAGAAGAAGAAGAAGAAGAAGAAGAAGGTTTGTACAAAGAACAAAAAATCTACTGGTAAATTGTAGATCTGTTGTACTTATTTATTTCGGTTCGCTCACTGTTGAGAATGGTCCTTTTATTGGAGAACCAAGAGGGGATGGATCTGGCTACAATTATCAGAGTGGGGGTTTTCAGCTGGTGTTATGGTTAAAGCGCAGAAATGCGAAATTGTCGTAAGCGAGTTCGAACTCCAGTCGCGCTATTACGTTCACTTTCGGACAAATACCCATGGAGAAAGGTATAAACCCTCTTATCCTCGCAGCTACGGGTTAAATAGTACCACCGCTGTTTTTCTAGAAGGAATGAATTGGCATTAAACAGCCCTCGAAAATTGATATGCCATAAACAACGAAACAAAACAAAACAAAAAAACAAGCAATAATAAGATTAGACTGACATAAGACAAAACTAGTCGAATAACAAGGACCACAATTGATAAGTGAGAAGAGCTTACTATTTATTGCTCTACTATGGGCATTGGAAAAATGTAGCAAAGTGGTCCTTATAAGCGGTTCTCTAACCACTGAACTAGCTGTTACAACCAATATCATTTACACAGTTCAGATTAGATTGTCAAAAGGTCAAATTAATTATACACCGGATGATTTAACTGAGAAAATGAATTTGTGATATAGATTATAATTAAACGACCTTAGACAGTCATTCCTCGACCTGTGGTAGGTAGAGAATTTCTGTATTTCTCTAACTTCATTATCTTGGAATAAAAGAACGACTGTAAAATAGAAAGTATGGATTGAACTCCTTACAACTTGCATAACGTAATAAACTCAATATAATTTTAAAATTTAGAAAGTTTACTTCGGGTAATAGTTATTGACGCTGTAAATGGAATAGTTAAATTCCTGGATGTACTTCCTTGCGCTAATGATTTTAGGAAAGGAATGAATCAAGCCAGTGTTGCTCCAGCTACTGGCAAATTTTGAATATCGCGGATTCTTTAGTCGTCATTAAACAATCTGAGTGGAAGAAGGTTTGGTCGGTTGTTTAGATTTTATGGCATATTAACCTTTGTCAGTTATTTAAAGCCAAAGATATTTATGCAAATAATCAGTTCTATTTCAAACAATTCAGTTTAGCATGATTACACAGTTTAATTGTCAAAAACATTTCGATTTCAAAATATTCAGTATATTCAAACAATTATAGGGGTTGTCTTACCCCACCGCAGAGGTGCAGTCGGTGTAGTCTACATCCCCAGACGACCGGGCAAGTAGAAGAAGAAAAACTTCGAATATGAACAATCTCTACGCTGCTTAAATTTGGCCTTGTGTCACATCCTGCTTATTGTGGAGAGATTCGGTAAAGACATACAATAATTTTACAAAAGTACCGAAATAGAGAGGTCTAGTATAATATCAATCCCCGCAGATTATTTTCCGAGAGGAACCAGTTCATCATTGCAATCTATGGTAGCCCAGTGATGTATATATTTGTAAATATATACGATAGATTTCATTGTATGTACGTTGATAGATGTATTTGATGCACTTTAGGGCACTTTCAACGCGAGGTAAAGTTGTTTTGATTTCCGAGTTCACCTGAAACAATTTGTCGAATTGTTTATCCCTGGATGTTGGTAGGACGTGTGGGTTTGTTATTGATTTCATTTGAGGTAAGTTTTGGTTTCTTTGTTTAATGGCATATCAACTCTTTTTAGGTTATTTAATGCCAAAGCCATTCTCCTAGAAGAACAGTAGTGGTACTATTTAACCCATAGCTGGGAGGATAAGGGGGTTCATACCTTTCCCAAGGGTATCTGGCCGAAAGGGAATGTAATAGCGCGTACGAACTCGCGTATTACGATTCCGCAGTCCATGGCTTTAACCAGTACACCACGACCCCCCCTCATTTGAGGTAAGGAAAATATTTAGTCGAGTACCTACTCATTAAAGACGGAGATTCGCATTGAGCGTGATATATTAACGATAAAAGGAGGGAAAGGTAAGATAAGTTCTTTTACGTAGATATTTAAATTTGATATAAACATAGTATAAATACAAATAGCATTGAAAGGAACACTGAAACGTGTTTCATAGCGAGAACTATGCACATATTCTATTAATAAGTAGTATATTGAACATATAAAAACAGAAAAAAAGGCTTACTTTATGAGTAACATTAAAGCCATGTTGGCATGGAATTCAATAGAGGAGTGCTTACAGTAATGGTTATCGTCGGAATAAAATGACAGCAACCCGAGTTTAAATCCAATAAAAGGTTGTCTATGTTTTGCTTCATCCTAAATGCACTTGAGAAATGCATGAATACATCAATTGTCCTCTTAAGAATTCGTAAGTAATGGAACAGACTCGATCCTATTGTATTCTTTGGGAAACCAATTTAGGAGAAAGAAAACCCTGAGTTCAAACCATCTGTACCCCAATTAACCAACTGATCTTGTTTCACTTGGCGAAAGAGGCTGGGTAAATACATACAGTTAAATGTAAGAGCAAGATGTAACCACTCCACTGTTTTTTTTTGTTTTTTTTTTTTTTAAGAACAGAGGCAATAAAGAGTGAGAATGGTTTTCTGGAGTTTCTTGTGACAATTACTTAATACCCATTTCCAGGACCTTTCCAAAAGGAATCATCGCAAAGTGAAAAGCAAACAGTTCTGTTCAATAAGGTCGTTGAGGCCACTTCTTACGACAATAATGGTCATGTATATCTTCATCGAGAAATTGCTTGTAAAAACTTATATGATTGATCTACTTTTATATAAAGCAATAAATCCACGTCAGTATTTTGACGCTAAGTGCAGAGATAGTAAACCTAACTAGTAAATTATATATAAAGACAAATAGCTACCATGCAAATGACACGGAAACTTAACATTTCACCGGCTCTTTCTCTGAAATATATCATCTTTTAATATAATTCTCATTTATGAATCAATTTATCGTCACAGTAAAAAATAGAAAATTCTATTTTTGTTACATTTTTATTCATAATCCTTTCTTTCAAAATTTTCCAATACGGCTTATTTATTAAACAAAAAATCATTAAGCGTTGTTTTTTTAGACATCATCATCATCATCATGTCGTGCTGGTAGCAGGGATATTCGTGAGCCTCTCTCGCCACTTTTCCCTATCGTTCATCGCCTCTGGCAGGTCTTCTGAGTTACATCCCGTATCCTCACATAGTTGCTGAATGTATGTTCGTGCTGGTCGTCCTGCTTTTGCTCGGCCATTTGTAGGGATCCATAAGAGTACATCTCTTATGAGCTCGTCCCTGCTTCTCCAGCAGTGTCCTGCATGTCTTGTTCGTCTAACTTGGATAGTTTTCGTGATAGAAGGCAGGTGGCCGTACAGTTGGTGTCTTCTGGGGTGTTGCCGCCAGGACTTGTTCAAAATTGCACGCAGCATTATTGTGTAATTGCCGTCTAGCTTCTTCTCCAGCCGTTTTGTTAGAGTCCATGTAGTGCATCCATATAGCAGTATCGATGCGACCGCTACGGGGATAATATCTTACATTTAATTCCTCTCTTTTGAAGGTTCCTTTTTTTTGTATTTTTTCTTTAAAGGATGGCGTCTCTGAGTAAAAAAAATAGCCCTCGAAAGATAACCGCGACTACAATTCAAATACAACCTTCAAGCCGAATAACTCTTTATACGGGTCAACAATTGCTACGTTTTGCTGAGGCCAGAGTTCTGGTCCCAGAGTTCCCAAAAATATCAGCTTTAGAGCCCAAAGCAAAATTACTTAGATGCAAAAACTCTCATTCACCTGCTCCATGTGGACAGTGAATGATGTCTACAGGACTTACCAAGAGTGATGGTGGATAGGGATGGAGGGAGAGAGAAGAAAGAAAATCAAAGAAACCAATGTTGTTGGTAAGTTCTGATTTTAATGATGATGATGAAGATAATGGGGATTTTCTTTTTTTTCTTGTTTGGTTCCGTTTGAAACGAACATACAAAATCCAATCCGTATAAACAGTTTCTAATTAAAAAAAAAAAAGGAACTATTGATTGGTGCTGATTGATTAATTGAATGAATTATTTTTATGGTATTTCCAGCTATCAAAGTGATATCTTATGCCCAGACGTTAAGGAATTGTGTTCATTGTAAGGGTATATTATCTTGAAACAGACTAATAAAATTGATAATTTAAACCCAGCAAGCTCTATCACTCGGGGTCAAAGCGGAAATTAAAATGATGGCAATTTAGGAATTTTCATCAGTTCCAAGATTTCAAGAGTTAGAAATTTACCATCTAAGCTCCAGTATTATCCGGAATTCTTGTACTCGCTACGGTCCAGTATATTGGTCAATTGCTTTAATGGTTAGTTTTCGCCAATGGTCTGAGAGACTGGGGTTCAGTCCCAGATTGAATCGTATCAAAGTCTAAAAAAATGGTACTTGATGTCTCTTTGCTTAACACTCAGCACTATATTGTACATATAAAGTGTAAATTGGAGCAATCCAGGGAAAGGAGTAGCGCACTCCCCTATATCTCGGTGAAGTAGCTATTGAAAAGTAGACTTCGAGTAGGGTTACCAACCTTACTATATTGTTCAAATAGATTTGTTGAAAAAGGGTTCGTATTATATTAGAGAAATTGTTGCAACATGTTAATTAAGAATAGTTTCTTTCAGAAATTAATAAAGAATATTATTAGTTCGGTGAAAACAGCTGTATGTACACAAATGGCTATTATTAAAAAAATACCTGAAACCATGTATTTTATATTAAATAGAAATTTTAGTTAATAGATCAATGATAGTGGAAATTTACTAAGCTTTTTACTTAGATGTGGCACAAGGCCATATGAAAGGGGCATCCAATGAGACTCGGACTCACTCGTGTAGGTTTGCTAGTCGAGCTTGCTAACCATTACCACCAGAGGCGCCTAATAGATCAATGATAGTGAACCAGTTTGATTGACAGCCATTAAACCATTGATCTATAAGAGACGACGAATATGATTGGATGTCTTCAAACCGGTGAAGAAAACGGTTATGGATTTCGAATAAATTGGTAAGTTAGTGCGAAACAATGAATATGAAGTAGAATTTGAACATGAAATTATGGTTGAGTTGTTATTATTGATCTACGAATAAGAACAAGTATAGCAACTCAAATGATACATTAAAACAACCGAGGTGATTGGACGAGGCGACCGGAGAAGAGACTAAGTGAAGAACGAACTGAAGTGAGATGAAGAGATGGGAGGAGACCAATCGAAATCCGAGACCCCCATATGAATATAACATACACCAGGGAACAATCCCATAAAACGGTAATGTAAATGTCTTTATAACAGGAATATTTGAACCTTTCCAACAGCATGCAAATCATTTGTTCTTGTTAGGAATAATTGATATTGTATAACTTTGCGCAAAAACTCTTAAATAGTAATCATACGTAAACATTATATAAAAACAATGAGTTAGATTATCTAAGCACATAGCATTAAATAGCTATAGACGAGGTTGATATGCCCTTAAACTTAATTAATCACCCAATAATACCAAATATGTAAATACACTTTTTTTTTTCTCACAATGAGAGGAACTGCTAGGTACATTAAGTGAAAGTTTATTCTTACCGTATATATTTACTGCATGTGTCAATATATATATCACGCACATGAGTGCGCATAAGCACTCACAAACACGGGTGTATATACCTACCTACTTATCAGTGTAAAATTTTCCTCATGAAGGGAGTAGTGATCTATATTGAGATATACTAAAGAAAAGAAATAATAAAATTCGTCCGGCTTCGAACCTTCCTCACTTGATACCTTATTACTTGTGAAATTATATTCCTCCGTAACCTACTTGCGTTTCTGCCTGTCGAGCTAGCAAAAAACGTATGTACTCTAAGAAATAGAAAATGTATGTATTTACTTAATCCATCTGTCACGGACAGGGTGTTAACCTGGGCCATATTTTAAATACAGTAGAACCGACTGAATTCAGACTTTTCCTTTCCCTATATTGGTTGACTCTCCACTCTGCCCTAGCATTTAGCCTTAGCTGCTATGGATAACATAATTGATTCATACATTTACCTAGATTATTTGCATGGCATTAACCACTATTTCTTTTACAAATATAGAAAACTATGTTATCAATATAACAAGCACACATACAAACACACACACACATACACACACGCACATACATGTGAATGTGCGCGTGATTGTGCGTGTGTGAGTGAATGTATATATATATTTTAAGCCATAAAATTTTATCCAGTTCAGGTAGTTTTTACTCATTCAACCCTTATTAATTTTATTAGCTATATGTATTTTTTTTCTTTAAGAAAGAACCAAAGACCGGTAACTTTAGGATTTTAAATTTATTTCCATCCTGTTTTCAGATGTAAACCAACATTTATTTCCATCCTGGTTTCAGATGTAAACCAAAAAACACGAACAAAAATATAACTGGACTTCTACAGATCTTATGCTCTGTAATATTAATTACATTGAGCTCTCTACCAGGAACATTTAAATGTTCAGTTTTTGAATGATATTCTTTTCCTGAAGGAATTACTCCCAACACTGGTTTAACTGGACCGAATAATACTTATATATATATATATATATATATATATATATATATATATATATATATATATATATATATATATATAATGAGATATATTAGATATTCTTTTAATATTTCCGCGGAAGCAAATATCTTTAAAAATCATTTTTTGTTCATTTCCAATTTATTTAAAATCGTCCGATTTATTTAAAACCGATTGTATATCAAGAACTTCTAATGTCAAACACTAACCACGCACCAAATGAAGCTATACATCTTAATTGTACGTTGTGATCCCTAAGCGATCACCCGTCTATGTATTTATATAATTCGACACTGCTTAACTTATTTCTGATCATACGAGAAAAACTGCTTTGAGCATGAGATCATAAGATATCTAATGCAAATCTATCATTATTTCGCCACGTCGCATGTTGGAAAAACGGTTATTAGATTAAATCAAGTAATGAAACCAATACATTTTACCGCTCATAAGCTCAATCATCCGAAGAGAATCAGAGAACAACACTCCATCTCCATCAACTCCGTTACCTTTCGTGTACAACCAAGCTACAAACTACAGCTGACCTTTTGCCAACTGAACGTAACTCCTGCTAATATGACAGTATTGCTACCACAGGTAATAATGTTTTCGCCTCTGCATGATACTGCAAATGTTAATATAGAATTTGGCCAGCAGGTCTCTTTCCTGCTGTTGAACTTGGTGCTCAACAAAGACCGGATCAGCAGTGGCCATTTGCATTAGAAAAGGCCTCTGGCTTACTGAACCGCTATTTCAAACTGGCATTTATGAATTATTCAGTGGAGACTCAAACCGACATTTAACAAACAGTTACCTAATTGACTGCTCTCAATAAATCATTTCTTTTTGTTCCTCACTCCTGGCACAGATATGAACACTTACTAGCAAAAGTGAAAGGTTTTGTTAGTCGGGTTCAACTCTTTTTTCAAATTCTAGATTCATCATTCAATTAGATTTTCCTTATATGGCATTAGGGAGTTTCAGACTTTTTCTAATATTTTTAACGCGCTGGTTTTTGATGCGTATATCACTTGATCGAAAAATTTCAAGCCGTGAGAAGAACCAGCTGTAGATGATAGTATTGTGATAGTTTGTTCGCTGATAGGTTATGCATAGCTTAACCTCAAGTGTAATTAGAAAGTTACACAGCTGAATATGCAATGTAGTCTAATTTAAGAACTTATAATTTACAAATTCGAACATAGCTTTAACCCCAACAGCGTTTTTCTTACGAAAAGTGAGGAAGCAGTTGATCTCCCAAAAGTAATCAGACTGTTCAAAAACTTGGCTCCTGTTGCAAGAACCTCTATGATCTGAAAAGGTCCCGTTGTCTTAAAAGCGTCGATTTTGAGGCCGTGCTCTGGGTAACTGAAACAAATCAGGCAAGTAGTACTCGGAAAATGTTTGGCAAGTCTGTCAACTTACAGTCCAGTAGGGATGGTCATTTTCATGACCCCTCCAAAAGACTCCGGTGCGGTAGAATTGTGTCTCACGTAATGAAAACATTGCAAAACATGTCGCTCACCGAAGTATAGTAAATAAAATACTAAAATATGTAGATGATACTTTTTATAGATGTGTCAATAGCAAAAGAGTATTGGCATTCTTATTCATTTCTTTATTTATTTTGTCTTGGCTTTTACTGTCCAATGATTATTGCCTTAGAATCAAACGAAGGAATAAACAATACCCATGTATGTAATAATGATCCGAATACGCAAGTGCATGTATTGACAGAAATCCACCGACACAATAGGACTCAATTCGTAAGCGGAATTCAACAGGTTTATTTCAGATAAAACCGATTTCTATTCCAAAGTTAAAGAGTGTATTCTATAATACAATTTACCTGCAACTGGGGGAATTAATAGTTGGATTCATACAATCTCCAAGAATATTAGCCCCATGGGATGTAGGGTCAGATTAAGCCAGGATTTAAACTCGAATCACTTATTCCATTTCCTTCAACGACGACCATTTTGCCATGAGAGCCTTCTTGTTTTACTTTTTATTTTTAATAATGAAAAATTGCATGAGTCGGTATTTACCAAACCATTCTGTCAGGAGAGCGAATTGCGACTAAAGGACACATTTTAAATGAAGTACTGCTGTTTTGAATTCAGCGTTTTCATTATCTTAGAATATTTGCATTACCAAGATTAAATAACTTAGATTTACTTTCTATTTTTGCATGGCTGGAATGAGGGAGAAACGGGTTGATCCATGATTTTTCCAAAGATATCAGCCGGATATGTAAACATCGTCGTCCAGGATTTGATCTCGGATAACCGATTCCTGGTCGTACAACTATAAATGTTACCCTTTGCGAGCTTTTAAATCACAAATTTCTCTACCTAATGCCTCATTATCAACAGAATTCGTAAAATGCTTCCTTCAGCCATTGCAATCGAGATCTCGAAAAATACGTTGGTCTCTCTACTAGGGGATACTGACTGAAAAATATTTGAAAGTGTAATATGCTTTTCACTTGCTTTTAAATAAGAGATTAGACATGTTATAGGCAATCATGAAGTATTCTCCAGGCAGATTTTATGACTTTATACAAATATAGTGAACTAAATTTGTGAAGAATGAAAAAAAAATGGTTTAGTAAAGATTTATTGATAAAATATTCAATTTAAATGTCACATTCACTCAAATTACTAGCACAGACGTAAAAAAGTCATAGCATCTCACCACTCAAAAATAATTGCAACTTAAGTGATATATATGAAAAGCATATAGTGTGTGTGTGTGTGTGTGTGTGTGTGTGTGTGTGTGTGTGTGTGTGTGTGTGTGAGGAAAATACTCATGGAAATGCATTAACGTTTTTTCTTGGTGAGTGTCCAAGGCGTAATAGCTAACATGCTGGCCCCGTAGCAATTTGATTTTCAGGCTAATACCCATGGAAAAGTTAATAACTCTATTATTTCCCTGCCGATGAACTGAATAATATCTCTGGTGTTTTTCAATAAGAAGCAGTTAGGCTTTAAATAATCGCCAAATACTGATATTCCTTAAACCTAACGCTTTTATTTTGTTATAATATGTATTCAACAGATATATCAAATGGAATGTTGGAAATTCCTAGAAACATGAATGATGATTTAAAAAAATGAATATGTGACATGGTTAAGGAAAGTTGAGAAAAATATACCGAGTTGACTTAACAGCTTATTGAAAATGTAGAATAACATGTGTATTTAATGATTCTTCTTTTGACAAGGCCAAGAATTTTCCAACTAATTATGTTATATTCTAATATCATTAAATTCAGTAAACTAAGCACTTGATTAGAAATGCTTATTCTGTTTTTGCTTTACATCTAAATTTATTTATTCATTTATTTTTATGTATTATAAACAGTATACTTGGATCATTGAGTAAGTTTGCAGACTTTTTTTATGAATCCATTTATTGATAGTACACACATGAAACCCCAGTCCCCTTCGAAGTAATCTCCTTCGGCTGCCATGCAATTGTTGTACCGTTACAACAACTTCTGGAACGCCTTATGGATGTTCTTTCCACATGTATATTTGTTCTTTTTGGCTGGCAGCATTTACTTTTACTCTTGCGGTTCTTTTCTTTTTCATCACTTTCTTTACTGTCTACCATCCTATTCATGATTGTCTATTTTCTACGGAACTTCTTATCTTATCAATCTGAATGTATTCTTTTATTTTTAGTCTGGAAACTTATTTAATGATCCTCTTATATAGGGGATCATTAAATAAGTTTCCAGACTTTTTTCGTATGGGCACTTTTATTGAGAGTACACACATGAAACTCTTGTCCCCTTCGTAGTAATCTCCTCCGACTGCAATGCACTTGTTGTACCGTTACAACAACGTCTGGAAAGCCACATGGAAGTCCTCTTGTGTGAGCGTGTCAATGACCTTCGTCACCGCCTCTTTCATCTCCTCAATTGTCTCATAACGACAGCCTCTGAGTTTAAGGAATAAGCAAAAGTCACAGGGAGCAAGGTCTGGACTATAGGGAGGCTGAGGAACTGTCTTGACGCCCATCTTGGTCAAATATTCTGTGACAAGGATGGTATTGTGGACCGGTGCATTGTCCTGGTGGAAATGCCACTGACCAGATTTGAAGAATGCTGGCCTCTTCCGACGGAATCTCTTCCTGAACCCCCTTAGAACCAAAACATAGTAACCCCAACCCTAACCCTTTGGCCAATCAAACTCTGATGTATTGACTCCCTTACTCTTCCCACACCTCTCATCATCTCTCAGATACTCCCTGCCTTCCTTGAATTTCTTATGCCACTCAAAAACCGATGCTCGAATCATGGAAGATGCTCAAAAAGTAGTCTGAAGCATTCCATATGTTTCTTTGGCATTTTTTCCAAGTTTAAAACAGAATTTTATTGCATATCGTTCTTCTAAAGTGTCCTCACGTCCAGATTGCATTTTAAAAATTCATCAGCTGTGACAATCAGGCTTTAGTAGGGTGTATTCCAATTGCTTCCGTAGCTTTTTATTTGAACCTGAAATCATAAAAATCGGTAAGTCATCTCATAATATGTATAGCAATAACAGACTGAATTTTCAAGAGTACGACAATTTTAAATGTCTTTTCAAAAGAAGACTGGTAACTTATTGAATGCACCACGTATTTTGTTAAATAGATTTTTGAACATTACTTCAGTAAGTACTTTACTATAATAGAATATGGTTTTGTTACTTACTGACCTTTGATAGAACGGCTAGTTTTGGATTTCAAAACAAGATGTGTGTCTGCGTTTTAGTAAAGTAAACAAGGAACAGCTGAAATTCTATGTGAATTGCGTAGGAATGATTGCGTAGGCGTCCGAAACAATATATTACGACGAAAAATAGATAGTGACGAAAGTTTTCAACCACTAAGACAGAGAAAATTTAGTTTAGCAGCAGTCAGCCGTAAGCAGTGAGCAGTCTCACAGTTTTGGGCCCTAGTCCGGGGCAGGGTTCAGGTAGCTACAGGTTGAGATCCTATCCTGTATTAGTCTCCCGTGAAAAAAGCACGAAGAAGCAAGTCTCTCTTGAGAGGTACCTCTGCTTAGTGTAAATATGAGGATATCGTATCTGTGGGGGGGGGGAGTATGTAATTTGGTTATTTCAGTAGATTGCTCTCTAAATTATTCCCACCACAAATACAACACAAAACATTACAATCGCGCAAAAGAAATGGAATAGAACACAACGATCATTAAATAACAAACAATTTAATATGCATATAACAGAATATGAAAAACAAAATACATGATGTGTAAGATGTGTAAATGGCCTTTTGGAAAATAAAGTTTGAAGAAGAGAATAATTTTGTTGAAAGATGTGTGTATGTTCATGTTATTAGGGTCCGTAAATAAGTCGTTCTTACTTACATTAAGTTTATGGCGGGTTTTATGATTGTGGCGACAGCGTGTCTCGTTGATGAAAGAAGGTTTGTCGTGTTTTCCTTCTGAATATAATTCTCGGCCATTTGAAAAGACGTCATGAACTTTAGTTGAGGAAGGAAAGGAATTGGTTGGACATAGTATCAGCCACTGGCTTAGTGGCTTGTGTTCGTCTGTGTCTTCGTTTGTGTGTAAGCTTGTGTCTTGTGTGTCTGGCTTCCTAACTCTGTGTTATTTATATCCTACAGGTGGATCAAAGAATCGCCCTAAAATCTTGGCGCGTACACATTTATTGACCAATCAGATTTGTATTTTACTATTTTATTTTCGAGCCTAAATGTTTTCTGTTAGTTCACTTACGATCCTTATTTTCTAGAATGTTTTATTCGATGTTTTTAGCTGATTGGTTGAAAAATATAAAAATGTAATTTAAATGCTAATGCGGGTTTGATCCTAAATTTCTAAAATGTTCTTACGTATGTTTTTATTGCTTATTTTAACACTAGAAGAAATTTGTATCCCATATATCTTAGCAGTTCCCGGTTTATATGACTCTCTCTCTCTCTCTCTCTCTCTCTCTCTCTCTCTCTCCCACTCTCTTTCTCTCACGCAGCCATTTTACCAAGTCTTTCGTAAATAAAAATAGATTTCATATTTTTACACAATAAGTGTTATTGTCACATTGCCCCTGATATACAACAGTTTTACAATACCTTTTTCAAGGGATTTATGTTTTTCAAAATGAAAGCTGATACGCTTAAATACAAAAAAAAAACGTTATATATATATATATATATATAATATTTATCTCTGTCTATATTTCTTGTTGAGGTATCATATACATTATTTACATTTTTCGGACTATTGTCCACATCTTTGTCGCCATGTTTATCACAACGTTTTGGCCGTTGTATTCCCTGGCCTTCTTCAGATTGTTCTCCTTTATCCATGTCTCCCTGAGGACACATGGAACAGTGGATAAAGGCGTTGGTTAGATCCAGTGACATACCCAAAGAGAGTATGAGTTCAATAACCGGTAAAGGCAGTGAAGAACTTTCAGAGGGGGGAATTAACTGGTGATAACTGATAACTGACATCCATTAAACAAGGCTCGTGCAACCAGAACAATCTACTCCGGTGAGAAAAATAAATGGTTAAGTTTGACATTCCAACCACCTAAAGAAGGCCGGAGGGTACAACAGCCGAAACTTTGTGATAAACATGGTGATAAAGATAAGTAGAATAGTCCAAAAATATAAATGAATATTTATCTCACTGAATAAGTCTGAAAATTAAAGGAAAGTAAGGATAGCGTAGACATAGAAAGATTTAGTAAAAGTTTCGGTAAAGTCTGGTCATCTTAGAATGTTGTACAAATTTTACGTAGCACATAAAAACAAATATAATTATAGAGAAGATAATTGATTTTGTTGACATAAAAAGAATGCAAAATGCCTTACTACTGTATAGGTCGAATAAGCTTGCCCATGTCTTGTTCATCTTATTTGCATGGTCTTTGAGATAGGTGGTAAGTGTTCGTACAACTGCTGTTTTGTGGGACGTTGCATTCCAGGATTTGTTGTATATATACTAGCGTTCTTGTGCAACTGACGTCAATTTTTTTTTCTATTTATCTTTAGTCAGCGGCCCAGGAATGCATCTATATCATATTTATCCAACCCCTCCGCTCGGGCAGGATATGACACAAGGTCAATTTTTTAAAGCGGAGTTTAACAGGTTTGAATTAAGATTTTTCCTTCTCCTAGACAAGTTGCCTCACCAAGACTGAAGAACCTAGTATGCCCTTCTATTTACCTGTAGCTGGTGGGGGAATAATTGGATTCATAGCTTTCCCAAGGGTATGAGTCCAATGTGAAATGCAATCAGTCTCGTCCTGTATTTGAACTCGTGTCACCGTGTCCAGGAGTGCATCTATATAGCATTATGGACACGACCACTGTTTGGAAAAATATGCGCTTTATTTCATCGGATAGGTCTCACTTCCATACGAGCAATAACTTTCCGATAGCTGTACATGCCTTCGCTAGACGCGTATTGATGTCGTTTTCCATAAATAAAACGATACTACCGAGGAAGGTGAATTTGTGCGCTAATTTCAGAGAAGAATCATTTAGTGTGGATATATCCCCACTTTGATTAAAGCACATATACTTCGTTTTGTCTGCGTTCACATGAAGGCCTATGTCACCGGCTACCCGCTCCAGAATATGCAGCTGGGTTTCGGCCTGAGCTGGTGTATTTGCCAGAAATGCTATATCATCACCCTTGTCTGCGTCCATAATAGTTCGTGGGGGTTATCATCTGCTTCTTGCCTTTTACAGTATAAAGACATTTTCTTTCATTAAATCAATCCACTTCAGATTAGTGGAAAGAAAATTTCAAGAATCTGCTTGATGAACGAACACATTTCAAGAAAAGAAAATCAAGAATCTTCTTTGAAAGTCCCCTAAAATTACAGATAAACCCATCATGAAAATTATTAATAATTAACTATATATCAAACTTAGACAGTTTATGCAATCAGAATTCAACGTAATACTAGCAAAAACTAAAAACAGGAAAGCTGTCGGTATTCATGAAATACAACCAGATGTATGGAAAACAAGGAAATTCTACGACATACTGCCCTTAACGAGAACACAATAGGAATACTTCTAAAAGGCTATATCCTCACTTTTCACAAGAAAGTGACCTCAGACTTATCAAGAACTACCGGGGTATAATCCCTACTTCCATAGCGGCAAAGATCTACAGTACTTAGCTCCTCAACCACATTGAACCTGAAATTGAGAAAATTCTTAGGAAAAACCAAAATAGCTTTCGTAAAAATCGATTCACAAAAATAAAGATTCTAACAATCCGTTAAATTTTAGAAGTTGTTCGTGCAAAAAACATCGAAGCTACTCTCTTATTCGTAGATATCTCCAAGGTATTTTACTCCATACTCAGGGAAGATGGAGCAAATGCTTTTAGCCTACAGTCTACCTAGGGAGGCCTTTGCAGCCAAAATGATGCTCTATAAAAACACGAAAGTAAAAGTTCACTCACCGGATGGAGACACAAACTTCTTTGATATTGTCACCGGTGGGCTGAAAGTGGAAGCATATACTCCATACCTGTACTTTATTGTTATAAACCAGTAAAAAAAAACAAAATAAATGTACATTAATTAGTTTTTCCTTAAATTGTATTTGACACCATATTTTTTTGCTCACGTAGAAGATTCTAAATTTCAACATGTAATTATTTACTTCGAAGTAAATAAAGGCTACCGTAATAGTCCAAGGATGTTTTCTCCTCAATATTTCATAGGTGAATCATGTTGATATAAGCGCTCTTCGTTGATCTCTCTCTCTCTCTCTCTATATATATATGTATATATCTATATCTATATCTATATATATATATATATATATATATATATATATATATATATATATATATATATATATATATATATATAACAAAAACATTAAGTCACGAACGGTTTGGTTTCGGTTTAATTATTTTGTTTAATGGCATATCAAACTTTTTAGGCAATTTAATGTCAAACACATCCTTCTAGAAGAACAATTATGGTACTTTTTACCCCATAGCAGGGAGGTTAAAGGGGTTTATACCTTTCCCAAGGGTATTTGTCCGAAAGTGACCGTTATAGCATGACAGGAGTTCGAACTCGCTTACTACGATTCCACTGTCCATCGCTTTAACCATTAAACAACGATGACAACCTGCCATATCATGCATAAGATATATTTAGAAAATTGCAGCACTAACACTTGTTATGAAATAAATTCATCCCACACATTTCAATCTAACAGATCCTTCTACCTCGGATCAGTGTGGACCTTGAAGAGATGTCATTGATGGAGTACATTTCACTCCTTAGAGTTTCAGACCTGGAACCTCTCTACCGAATTCAGAATCTTAGACTCATGACACATAAGAAATTGAGCTTAAAAAACATCAATAACATTATTACTTGTTCACCAATTATACTCGTTGCAGTTGTTATTTTTTGTTATTGTTGTTGTCGTCGTCGATGTTGTTGTCACCTTATTTATCGAAAAACAATAAAAAAGAAAATTACGCCAATACCCACGATCACAAAGAACATTATTTGGCAGACCATAAAAATTCAAATAATTCTTATATGTTTTTTGATTGTTTTATGCAATATTCTAAACATCTGAAACGACCATTGAAAAAAATACGAGAAATTTGATGTTAAACATGAACGCAAAATTATATCGATCCAGTAGTGTTTGGATGTTGGAAATCCTCCAAGGCCCTGTCTTAGTGCATAACTTGGGCAGTATCTATGTCATTATTTTAAATATATATATATATATATATATATATATATATATATATATATATATATATATATATATATACGTGTATTTGAAATCTAGAAAGACATTAATTTTAAGAAATAATTGAGTATTAAAATCTAGAAAAAATTTGCAAAGCTACTAATTTCACCAATAAATATTAGTGAGAATCTCCAGGGTAACTTTTCTAATCAACCTATCACAGCCAGACTCCCAAGATGTCTATTATTCATTTAAATTCAATTTGCACTTTAAATCTCGAAACTTATCCTTCTGACCTGCAGGTACTTAACAAATATTGTATCTATGTATGTAATGTGTGCATGCATATAACTGTGTGTTTGTGTAGTTCAATGCGTGTGTGGTATTAGATATTTACCAAATTCCTCAGCTAGGGGCAGTTTGCAAAACAAGATGTTTTTGAGCAGCGTAAAGAAATTATTTCAGGGTTTTCCTTCTCCTTCATGGGTTACCTAGCTAAGTCTTAATAGCCCAGTCTACTAAAATATTTTACTCCGAGCAGAAGGGAGAATAGAATCAATTCTTCTCTTTGGAGGGGTTTAGAATAAAATGAAATGTAAACAGCTTCGTCCGTGATTTAAAGTCTGGTCACTGATTCTATTTACTACGAGGGGGTGTCCTCGTGGTGGAATGGTTTAAGCGATTGACTGCGGAATCGTAGTACGCGAGTTCGTACTCCAGTCGCGCTATTACGTTCACTTTCGGGCAAATACCCTTGGGAAAGGTATGAGCCTCCTTATCTTCCCAGCTATGGGTGAAATAGTACCACAACTGTTCTTCTAGGAGAATGGCTTCGGCATTAAATAACCTAAAAAGAGTTGATATGCCATTAAACAAAGAAACCAAACCAAACCATTTAATACGAAGATAACCGTTATGCTAAACGCTCATCCGAGTTAGTGTGTGTTGTTGTGTGTGCGTGTGCCTGTGCGTGATTTAGTAAAAATCCTAATTGCTGAAGGAAAGTCTGATTTTAAAATAAATGGCAGGATTTTCTCATGCATTCAAAGATTCTTCAAAATCATTTACCCAATCCACTGATGAAATTTATATAGTCTCAGAAGACCAATGAAAGCCGATAGTATAAACTATATGTACAATCGAAGCAAAAACATACCCCTAAGTTTAGTAAAATCTTATAGCCTAATATTAATCACGTTAAAATCTTAACTCCAAAATAATAAAATTAACGTTATATCGAACGGAGAGATGTTTTCTTTTTATCGAGACAGATAATGTATTGAAAAGAGGAAGAGAATTATAATAGGATTTGAGACCAAACCCATTACATACATTGAAATACTTATCATCATCTTAGATAATTTCATAAGTTTTTCTAATCAAATAAAGAAAAATAAAAGATATGTTTTATGATCATTCGTTGGACCTATCGTTATTTTGACGAGTTATTTAAACAGATGTGACTATCTTCCTATTCATAGAGATATATCCGTTTGTAAATTTGCAAGTCTTCCTAAAGACACACATTCTTTTTCTTATAAAAAAATGAGATGGCATCAGTTACTAAAAAAATTAATGTGATTTTCATTTTTAACGACTACAAGGAAATAGAAAATATATTAAGCATTAGACTCTCTCTAACATCGTAGCTTCGGTCACATTTTTTCAGTTTTCTTTTTTACAGTATATATATATATATATATATATATATATATATATATATATATATATACTAAAAAATGTCGCTGATCAGCATGTTTTAGCGCAGCAGTGTCATTATTTTGTGATAAAAAACAGTAAAATCCTATTAAATACATAGAAAAAATTTACTGAGAAATTTTACCGCAGTAGATTGATTCTCAGGTAGTTCCTATGGGCGCTACATATCTATGGACATGTACAACATAAAGCAAGTTCTGGCTTTACAACCCACTCTGTGATAAACTCTCATAGGTTGGAGACGTATATATATATATATATATATACTTATGTTCTATTTAAGGATCATAAACCAAATTTTGAAAATAAATTGCCAACCCACTCTCATGTGTCTACTCTAGTTTTTTTATCTAATTGATCTGATGAAGTCCTGTTAATTTTTTTTCGTGTTTTTGAAAATTTCAAAAATGCGTAACAGGATTGAAATAAATTTATAATCCTTTGTGATTGGTTTCGTTGTTTTTTTCTTAATGAAATTATTGCTCTGTATAATTGATACATTGAGCTCTTTACCAGGAAGATTTAAATATTCACGAATATTTTCTTGTCCTGATGGAATTACTCCTAACTCCGGTTTAACTGGACTAAGTATTCTATATATATATATATATATATATATATATATATATATATATATATATATATATATATATATATACACACACACATATACATGCATATATTTCTTTATTTTGTTTGAAATAGCATATCAAACTTTTGGGATTATTTAATGCAAAGTCACCAATGCAGAAGAACAGCAGTAATAAGATTTAACCCACTCCTGGGTGATATGTCACAATGCATAACATTTCAATTGATAGATAGACAGAGAAATAGAGAGAGAGAGAGAGAGAGAGAGAGAGAGAGAGAGAGAGAGAGAGAGGGAGAGAAAGAGAGAGAGAGAGAGATCTTATGTTTTATGGATTAAACCTTTTGAAAACTTAATCCTTGGCAATTGTTTTTTTTTAGGATACATTTATAGGTTTTAGTGATATAACTACGTAC
Organism: Sepioteuthis lessoniana; assembly: GCA_963585895.1. NCBI lineage: Eukaryota > Metazoa > Mollusca > Cephalopoda > Myopsida > Loliginidae > Sepioteuthis > Sepioteuthis lessoniana. Next base: position 12,792,272 of record OY757930.1, read on the forward strand.
CCAGTTGGCAGGTCTTACAAAACGCTGAATATATCCACTTGAGAATATTAACACCCCTCATTCGTATATCTTCAGTATAAGACTAACGGCATTCTATGTTTTGACTACAGTCCTAGAGATGTAGGGAGCGTGTGATGTCGCTTTTTGTGACATTGATCCTTATCCCACTTTGACCTGAATTGCTAGAAACTTATAAATGGGTCGAATAGATCTGTTTAAAATGTATTCAAATTCCCTAGAACGGCCTGCAAAAGGTCTAGTATAAAACACAAACACACACATGTGAAAATGAACGTACAGTTAGAGCAATTTCCTGACATATACGTATTAAATAGCACTGGATTATTTTAAAGCACCGTTAAAATCAAACAATCTATTTTATTTCTGTAACATATATGTGATGTCTTTTCCGTATAACTGTTACCCTGAAAATAATCTTATTTTAATGGATGGGACCTAATGGACAATCTTTTAAAAGATTTATTAACTGTATTGCTGGAAAATTAGAAGCATTTTGACATATAAAATTGTTTTAAATTAGTGAAATCATGACTGAAAAAATTAAGGCTGATATGAAAGTTTGAGGAAGGGAATATAAGATTTTATTTTCTATTTTAGTCAAGGTATTTAATTATTGTAATTTATGAAGCTCTTTGCTTCGATGTGGGACAAGGCCGATAGAATGGGGCACCCAATGAGACTCGAACTCACTCTTGCAGATTTGCTAGTTAAGCTTGCTAACCATTACACTACCCGAGGTGCCCAAGGCATATCATTATATCTTTTCTATATTGGCGTATTCCTTAATATCATGCCTCTCTATCGCTTAGAAAGAAATTACAGTATTAATTTGCATAATTTTATCTAGTTTGTTAAAGGAATATTCAATAAAACCTTGATGTTCAACTATGAAAGAAAAATATTCGGCTAATCTGTTATTTTTTAATGTACCATGTAGAAAATCTTATTTGTTAGCTAATTCCATAATTTTGCCAGAGGTAAAAGTAAAGTATTTCGACTCAATATTTTGCCCTGCTTATTTGCTTGCAATTATTGCCTGCAAAGTACACAAGAAATGTTAAGTCTTTTCACATGTGACATTAATTGTTCCATGATCTTCTGATAATATTGATTATTTTTTAACTATTTCTCCTGGTTTGGGAAAGTTTTTTTTTTCTTTTAATTGATGTATCTAGTCGATTTTTTCAAATAGAAAGTTTAGTATTCTAGCAAAGAGAGTTGATTTTACGGGTTGCTTTGGGTGTGTAGCTTTTTTTTAGCTGATCATTTAAAGAAAAACTCTCGGGACTTGGACTTTGTGTTTGTTGGCAGATATGAAAATAAGATTAACAAAAGAAATACAGGAAAATTAAAAGCCTATTCAGCTATCATTGTTAAGGTACATCGATATATTTCTACAATTACCTTAAAATTTGTGTTTACTTTTTTTATAACTTTGTTTCGAAATTATTTTTTGTAAAGTGTCTCCTTTATATTCCTTAGATTTACTGCAATGTGAATCAGATAAAGCTTTCTACGTACCAACAAATATTATTATTCAATTCTTCAGAATGTAGTATCTAAAAACAAAGTAAAACACACGTCTAGAAGAAGATTGTTGATTTGTTGATGAGAGAAGGGGAAAACCCCTTGTAGTGGTCAATATCCATGTACTATCATATGTTGATCTAAGTTACCAGAGACTTGACAAAGAATCAATGGTTACTCGCCTAAGTAATCACCAGTCCTTGCGCTCTTAACCTTATTTAGTAATGATCTCATTGGCAAGAAACAGAAAGTATCCAAGGGTCGTTGTATCTCTATCCTAAATTACATCATCATATCTCTCTCCTTCTCTCTCATTATATATATACATATATATATCATGTCGTGCCGCTAGCACGGATATCCCTAACCATCTCTTGCCACTTCTCCCTATCGTTCATAGCCACCGGCAGGTCTTCAGAGCTACATCCCGTATCCTCACATAACTGATGTATGTATGTTCGAGCTGGTCGTGGGGTTCCATAGGAGTACATCACTTATGAGCTTGTCTCTGCTTCTCCAACAGTGTTCTACATACCTGGTTCGTCTAACTTGGATAGTTTTCGTGATGAGAGGCAGGTGGCCGTATAGTTGGTGCCTTGTGGGGTGTTACCGACAGGACTTGTTCAATATTGCTCGCAACATTTTTTGTAATATATATATATATATATATATATATATATAACATTTTTTGTAATATATATATATATATATATATATATATATATATATATATATATATATATTACAAAAAATGTTGCGAGCAATATTGAACAAGTCCTGTCGGTAACACCCCACAAGGCACCAACTATACGGCCACCTGCCTCCCATCACGGAAACTATATGTATATATATATATATATTACAAAAAATGTTGCGAGCAATATTGAACAAGTCCTGTCGGTAACACCCCACAAGACACCAACTATACGGCCACCTGCCTCCCATCACGAAAACTATCCATATAAACTATATATATATCCATATATATAACTATCCATATAAACTATATATATATATATATATAAATGAATCTATACACAAAGATTTTACGCTTAAAAATTATTTATTTAATTATTTCACATGTTTCCATTTTCTTAAATTTTTTTTAGGGAACGTTTAATGAATTTTAGGGTGTGAGTTTTGTTTTGTTGTGGTTCTTGTTTCTTTCAATTCCCTGATAGACTCCTTATAGGATGTGGCTCTCCTTAAGAATAGAAAGAGAGAGCCAACACCTACAAGTAATCTATTACGGAATTAAAAAAAAAAGACAAACATCAAAACAGTGACCATTATATAAACCAAACTACACAGTGGAAAATCATTAAAGGTTCTCTAAAAAGAAGCAAGAAACTGGACACACGTAAAAGAATTAAACAAAAAATTTTAAAAGTATACAATCTTTTTGAGAACCGATTCATATTTAAATGTTAATCTTTTAATCTCTTTGGACCAACAATAAAAGAAAATATATCATGTATACACAAAAAGAATAGGTACAGAATACTGGGTTGAATTATATATATATACGATAGGTTTCCAGCCTTTTTTTCGTATGTGCACTTTTATTGATAGTACACACATGAAACTCTAGTCCCCTTCGAAGTAATCTCCTCCGGCTGCAATGCACTTGATCTACCGTTCCAACAACTTCTAGAAGGCCCCATTGAAGTCCTCTTGTGTGAGCGTATCAATGACCTTCGTCACAGCCTCTTTCTCTCCTCAATTTTCTCATAACGACAGCCTCTGAGCGTAGAGAATAACCAAAAGTCAAAGAGAGCATGGTCTGGACTATAGGGAGGGCGTAGAACTGTCTTGATTCCCATCTTGGTCAAATAGTTTGTGACAAGGATGGAGTTGTGAACTGATGTATTGTCCTGGTGGAAATGTCACTGACCCGACTTGAAGAGTGCTGGCCTCTTCCGAACGGAATCTCTTCTGAACTCCCTTTGGCAAATCATCTCTAGTGTTCTGACTTTCTTACTCCTCCCACACCTCTCATCATCTCGCACAGACTCCTGCCTTCCTTGAACCTCTTATACTACTCAAAAACTGATCCTTGATCCATGCAAGATGGCCCAAAAGCAGTCTTAAGGCTTCCATACGTGTCTGTGGTATTTTTTACAAGTTTTAAACAGAATGTTATTGCATATCGTTCCTTTAAAGTGTCCTCATTGCATTTTTGAAATTCACCAGCTGTGACAATCAGATTTTAGTAGGGTGTATTGCAATTCCTGCTGTAACTGTTCCTTTGAACCTGAAATTATAAAAATTGGTCAGTCATCTCATAAGATGTATAGCAATAACATAGTGAATTTTAAAGAGCCTATGACAATTTTAATGTCTATACGAAAAAAAGGCTGGAAACTTATCACCTGCCCCTCACATGTATATTTATATATATATATATATATAAGATTCAACCCTGCATTATGTACCTTTTCTTTTCATACGTTTTAAAACAAAATTGAGAAATGTTGAGATTTTGGC
>OY757930.1:12801306-12826306 GCA_963585895.1 Sepioteuthis lessoniana
CTCCGAGATTCTAATGCAACTTATTATCTAAATCAGATAGACAGATGGATGAAGGGATGCATTCTCCCTTTTTCTAAAAAGGGCGACCTCAGTTTAGCAAAGAACTATCGAGGTATAACATTTACATCAATAGCAGCCAAAATACACAATGTCCTACTACGCAACCGCATAGAACCCAAAATTGACAACATTCTTAGGAAGAACCAAAATGGCTTCCGAAGAAATAGATCCATGGCCTCACAAATATTGACAACCCGTAGAATCCATGAAGACGTACGGGCAAAAAACCTGCAGGCGACAATACTGTTTGTCGACTTTACCAAGATAAACGTATCCATGCTTATATACAGCCTTTCCATTTTTATAACTCCTGTAGCGTTATTAAAAATCATATTCAAAACATTTAATGGTTATGGCAATGTTAATCTTTAAAAACACATTTTCTAATTAATTTGTGCAATATGTGTATCGCCAATAATCATAATATATATCATCATCATGACGTGGGGCTAGCACGGATATCCCTGACCCTCTCTCTCCACGTCTCCCTATCTTTCATCGCCTTCGGCAGGTCTTCGGGGTTATATCGTGCATCATCACATAGCTGCTGTATGAATGTTCGAGCTAGTCGTCCTGCTTTTGATTGGCCATATGCGGGGGTCCACAGGAGCACATCACTTACGATCTCGTCTTTGCTTCTCCAGCAGTGTCCGGCATGTCTTGTCCGTCTAGCTTGTATAGTTTTCGTGATAGGTGGTAGGTTGCCGTAAATTTGGCACCGTATGGGGTGTTGCTGCCAGGACCTGTTCAATATTGCTCGCAACATTCTGTATAATTGCCGTCGAGCTTCTTCTCCAACCGTTTAGTCAGCGTCCAAGTAGTGCATCCATACAGCAGTATCGACACGACCGCCGCCTGGAAGAAACTGCGTTTCATGTTATCGGTCAGGTTTGATTTCCATATCATCGAAAGCCTATCGATAGCTGTCCATGCCTTCGTTAGCCGTGTGTCGATGCCTTTTTCGGTTGATGAGACGCTGCTTCCTAGGTAGGTGAATTTTCAACCAGTTTCAGGGAGGTTCCGTCTAGTGTGGAGATGTCACTTTTCTGATATATATATATATATATATATATATATATATATATATATATATATATATATATATAAAGCCAACCCTTTTAGACGACCAAGGACCGGCACAAGTTCATTTTTAAGCGGAGTTTTAAAGGGTTAGATTCAGAATTTTCTTTTCAGAAAGATGCCATACCAATGTTAAAGAGCCCACACTACCGAACATTTTACCCTTCAATGAACATAATAGTTTTTAATTCTATGAGAAGAGAAAACATCCTCGTTAAGGTTTAGAAATAGGTTTACTATTCTTATTTACAATGGCGATTGTTATTAGACGATGAATACCGGCAAATAAATGCCTTATTTGGTCTTTGGATAAACCAGTTTCGTCAATTTATTTGCATATCGGGTATACATATGACAGATTTCACTGAATATCTAAAGCAAAGAAAAAGAGCATTTATCGACATTCACTTTACTTCATGTTTTTCGCTCTCTTGAAACTAGTTGTAAGAATTTCAGCTTTCTTTTAAAAGTCTGAACATAAATATTGTTAAGGCAGAAAAAAAAAATGACCAGGAGCGTTTAGGATTTAAAAACGTTTCTAAATATTCTGTGAATTTATTATCATCATTTAAAAGTTTTTTTTTTCTTTTGACTTCCAAAGAGAATATATGTATTTACTAACATACTTCATGTAAGTTTTATACAGATTAATTAGCCATGAATACACTTATATTTGCTTTTATAAATGCCAGTACCAATTTTGAAAATTTCCTATTCGTTAGATTTGTTTATATCTATACTTTATTATTATTATATATATATATATATATGGCCTAGTGGGTCGAATGTTCGTCAATGGTCTGGGAAACCGCGGTTCAATCACAGGTCCAGTTATACAATTTTTTAATGGTACTTGATACATCCTTGCTTAACACTCAGCATTATAAGGCACTGTCAAGGATAAAGTGGAGCAATCCAGGAAAGGAGTAGAACCCTCCCCTACACCTTGGTGTAGTAGCTACTAAAAAGGGAGCCTTTGGGCTATCTTCGACTACAATCACCAACTTTACTTACTATATATATATACATATATATATATATATATATATATATATATATATATATATATGGGGACATTTGTTGTTGTTTTTTTTATAATAATATATGCTTCCCTAAAGGATATGAAATAAAAAATAAAACATGTGCTGATGATGTTAAACTACTCGTTAGACCAAATTAAAATAAAACAATACAGCTGCATATGAATAAAGCATCAGAGTTGAGAGTTTTTGGGAAAGAAAATGTTAATAAAGAAAAATGTAAATTAGTTTATATTAAATTGTTTAAAATGTGAGCCTGGACAAAGCAACAAACAAACCCATAATGCAAATAAGGAATACGATCAAAGATTTGCTTTTATGATGCATTTAATGCAGTTTGTCATATTTAGCGAGCAAAAGTAATGATTGGCAGGTTGGTTTGTAACTTCATATCAAGGGAGGCAAATGATATTTTGATAAATATATAAGACTCTAACACAACTTATTATAGTAAATAATACTCAGGTCTTGACTCCAATGAGAACATCATGGAAATTTGTGTGTAATACTGAGATTGAAGGACATAAAAGTGATAAAATAATAAAAAGACAAAAAGATATTTCCCTGGAAGATTCTTGTATCACTACTTTACTAGAAGGATAAATGAGAGGTGATCTTACTGAAAATTTCAAAATAATTAATAGATTTTCTAAAATCGGTAAATATATTGGATTTTGAGTAATAGATTGATATATTTTCCGATGAAACTGTCTAATCAGACTAAAAAGAAGCAATAGTAAGATTAAATTGGATGGTTTCTGAAAAAATCGAAAGAAAAAGAACTTAAGAGGACATTTTTGGAACTATTAAAATAATTACTTAACATAATTTGACATTTATAGCGATTGTATATATATATATATTTTACATTAACTATAAATAAATAGATACTTTTTATAGAAATGGAGACTTGAGGGGACTTGCTGTCACAGAAACTTCAGTGAAAGACCATCAGCTAACGCTGATGTGAAAAACTCTTTAGATGAAAATAATAATAATAATAATAATAATAATAATAATAATAATAATAATAATAATAATAATAATAATAATAATAATAATAATAATAAGAAGAAGAAGAAGAAGAAGAAGAAGAAGAAGAAGAAGAAGAAATTATGAACAAAAAACGATGGAAGACTCATTACAGCCATCAGAAACGATAATGATAACACGATGGACAACAGAATGACAATACCTAGGGAAAAAAAGGGGAAGGAAAAAACTTTATGGGTGGTTTAAACGACTAATAAACAACATCTCACACGACAAAACTTGGACATAGCTAAGAAAAGGAAACTAAGAGAGAAACAAAATTTCTCGTCATAGCAGCACTAAACAATGCCCTAAGAACCAATCATATCAAAGCGAGAATAGATAAGACGCAACGTAATAGCAAATTTAGGCTATGCAGTGACAGAAATGAAACCATCCATCACATAATAAGTGAATGCAGCAAATTAGTGCAGAAGGAATATAAGACTAGACATGATTGGGTCGGCAAGGTGATACACTGGGAGACGTGCAAGAAATTTAAATTTGACCATACAAACAAATGTTATATGCACAACCCAGTACCTGTCCTAGAAAATAAAACACATGAACTCCTATAGGACTTTGATATACATATGGATTACGTAGTCTCGGCCGGAAGACCAGACCTAATAATAACCAACAAAAAAAAAAAGAGTAAGTGCAAAATAGCCGACTTTGCTGTCCTGACTGACCACAGAATAAAACTGAAACAATGTGAAAAGAAGGATAAGTACCTCTACCTTGCTTGGGAATTGAAAAAAACTATGGAACATGCAGGTGGCGATTATACTAATTGTAATTGGTGCGTTATGAACAGTAACTAAAGAATTATTAAAAGGGACTGGAAGACTGGGACGTTGACGAACGTTGAGGACGAGTAGAGACCGTCCAAACTACAGCGTTATTGAGAACGGCCAGAATACTAAGAAGAGTCCAGAAGACTTGAGGTGACTTGCTGACAATTAGGCCTTCCAAACTAATAATAATAATAATAATAATAATAATAATAATAATAATAATAATAATAAAACGACTTATAAACAGCATGACAAAACCTGGAGGTAGTTAAGAAAATAAACTTTAAGAGAGAAACAGAATCTCTCCTAATAGCAGCACCAATAAACGACATAATAACCATTCATATCAAAGGTAGAATAGATAAGACGAAACAATATAGCAAATGTAGGTTATGAGGTGATGGAGAAAAAAACATCAATCATATCTTAAGCAAATGCTGTAAATTAGCACAGAAGGAGTATAAGACGGGACAGAATTAGTTGGCAAGGTGGTAAATGTGCAAGAAATTTAAATTTGATTATACAAATAAATAGTGAATGCACAACCCAGCAGCTGCCCTAGAGGATAACTCATAAACAACTATGGGACTTTGAATAAAACTGAAAGAATGTTAAAAGATGGATTAGAACGTTGACCTTTCTATGTATGTGAAAAAAAAAACTATGGAACATAAACATGGCCATTATACCAATCGTGATTGGTGCTTTTGGTACAGTAACTAAAAGATTATTGAAGGGAATGGAAGCCTTGGAGGTTGGAGGACGAGTGGAGACCATCCAAACTACAGCGCTATTGAGAACGGCCAGAATATTAAGAAGAATCCGGAAGACTTGAGGTGACTTGCTGTCAATTATGCTCCAGTGAAAGAGCAACGGATAAAGCTGATGTGAAAAACTCTCAACGAGTAAACACTAAGACATTACACCCCAGAGACGACGTTGGAAGATTATATGTTTGAAGAAAAGAGCGAGGAAGAGGACTTGCCAGCATTGAAGACAGCGTTAACGCATCGATACAACGACTCGAAGACTATACACAAAGACACGCTGAAGGACTGATTATGGCCATCAGAAACAATAATGATAACATGATGGACAAAAGAATGACAATAAATAGGAAACAAAAATGGGAAGGAAAAAACTCTATGGACGTTTTAAACGACTTATAAACGACGAATAAACGACAAAACCTGGGCCTGGCTAAGAAAAGGAAACTTTAAGAGAAAAACAGAATCTCTCCGAATAGCAGCAAAAAAAAACAAAAAAAAAACAACGCCATAAGAACTAATCAAATCAAAGCGAGAATAGATAAGACGGAACAAAATAGCAAATGTAGACTATGCTGTGACAGAGATGAAACCATCAATCACATAATAAGCGAATGAAGCAAATTAGCTCAGAAGGAATATAAGACTAGACACGATTGGGCCGGCAAGGTGATCCACAGGGAGATGGACAAGAAACTTAAATTCGACCATAAAAACAAATGGTATATGTATCTGTACCTGTCCTAGAAAATAACACACATAAATTCCAATGGGACTTTGACATACACGCGAATCACCTAATCTCGGCTAGAAGACCAGACTTAATAATAATCAACAAAAAGAAGAGAACAAGCAAAATTGTCGACTTTACTGTCCTGGCTGACCACGGAATAAAACTGAAAGAATGTGAAAGAAGGATAAGTACTTCGACCTTGCTAGGGATTTGAAAAAAAAACTATGAAAAATGCAGGTGACAATTATACCAATTTTAATTGGTGCGTTTTGAACAGTAACAAAAAGATAAGTAAAGGTACTGGAGTACTTTGAAGTTAGCGGAGACGGAGACCATCCAAACAGCTACAATATTGAGAACGGCCAGAATACTGAGAAAAGTCCTGGAGACTTGCTTTCACTCAGACTCCAATGAAAAACCATCAGCTAACGCTGATCTGAAAAACTCTAATGTGTAAATAATAATAATAATAATAATAATAATAAAAAGAAGAAGAAGAAGAAGAAGAAGAAGAATAAGAAGAAGAAGAAGAAGAAGAAGAAGAAGAAGAAGAATTAATAGTAAGCAAAAAAAGAGAACTTGCATAATTGCGGACATTACTCTCCCGACTGACCACAGAGTAAAATTAAAAGAAAGTGAAAAGAAAGAAAATTTCCTAGACCTTCTTAGGGAATTGGAGAAAAATGTAGAACATGAAGGTGACGGTCATACCACTTGTAATTGGCGCACTTGGTACTGTCACCAAAGGATTAGTACAAGGACTGGAGGATTAAGAAATAAGAGGACGGGTAGAGATCATCCAAACTACTACATAATTAAGATTGGTCAGATTTCTGAGAAGAGTCTTTGCTGACTTGAGGAGGCTTGCCGTAACTCGAACTCAGGCGAGAAACAATCGGCTAACGCTGGTGTAAAATGTCGAAAAAGAGTAAAATAATAATCACTTGTAAACATTTAATTCAAGTAAAAACTCATCCTCCTCCTCATCATCATCATGTCACCCTATTAGCACGGTTATCTCTGACTCTCTCTCACCACACTCCTTATCGTCCATTGCTTCCGGTAGGTCCTCAGGGCTACACCCCGTATCGGCACAAAGCTGCTGTATGTAGGTTCGAGCTGGTCGTCCTGCCTTTGCTCGTCCATGGGAAGGGGTCCACAGGAGTGCATCTCTTCACCTGGCTCATTGGCTTCGTGGGGGTATGTTCGCCAATGGTCTGGGAGACCTAGGTTCAATCCCTGTTTGCGTCATACCAGAAACTTTTAAAATGGTACTTGATACCTCCTTGCTTTACACTCAGCAGTATAAGGTACATATCGAGGGTAAAGTGGAGCCATCTCGGTGTAGTAGCTATTGAAAAGGGAGCCTTCTGGTCGCACTCAATAACGTTCGCCAACTTTGATTAAAAAATATTCCTTACAAATACAAATAATTTACGCTCTGTTGTATGGCTTCATGTGTTTCTTTATAAGATTTATAATTATGTTTTCATGTGGTTGTTCCTACTTGTTAATAATTTTATGATTGTCCAGTTATATGGATTCAAATGCCTAAAAATCCTTAGTGAACAATAAGTAACTAGTCTTAATACAAATAATTTACAGTTAATTGAAATCAAGTTTTCATGTATTACTTTTAATACTTTCAAAATAATCTATTTAACTTTTCATTCAGACTTTAGGAGGATCTAGCTGTCAAGGTGAGTGTAGACATGGGAATAGTAGCAATAAATGTGCAGTTCACTCTCCCTCGATCTCATTAAAAAGTCACGTCTTTTTGGAGAGAGACGTCTTCTAAGCATTCAGAAGTGCATTTATCATCTTATACTAAGCACCAGTCGATTAGGTAGAAAGAATATAAGCAATGCAGCCTTACATTTTCTTATGGCTTATTTATACGCCCGACGTTTCTGCTGGGATTAGTTCATGAGCGTTTTCCTGAGATGAAATTGCCGCTGTCCAGCATTCATTCTAGGAGGAGATTTTAATATATGTATCCGTTGAAATGAATAAATATATAAGTAAATAAATCACATAATTTAAAATTAAAATCGAAGTAAAAATAAATCAATTATCTATATATCTATAAGTCAGATTCTCCGTATTTTCTACTTACACTTAACGATGAATTGTATATTTTTCAGTTGCATGTTGGCACACATTTGAATACTAAATTCCTCGAAGCCTATTCAGACACGGCTCTTCACAGAAGTATCAAAGATTGTTTAGTTTTTTTTATTAAATTTATGTTGACTGTCAAGAAGTACCATTACAACAGCAAATGGACATCAATATCCAGCAGGACAAATCTTTGATTTTTGTGAAAAAAATGATTCCATCTGGCTGAATACTCAACGTTTCCAAGCAAACCTGGCAACTAGAGAGTATATTTGGCTCAACTAACCAGTGTTAACAATGTTTATCCGAAATGAAGTTTCCGAAAGTAAACTGCGTTCGCAATTTTTTTTTTCATCATACAACGTGTGAAAGCAAGTGCGATACCCTAGCCTCATCAGCCGCCAACCAGGGTGATAACACAGTTTCGGTAGCTCAAGGCGGTACTGCCACTCCTGGCGCTACCGAGCAGCTTTTGCCACCGGATAGGGTATTTAAAAGAAATATGTATCTATGTATACACAAGATCAACTAAAAGCGGACATTACATTGGACGTTCGTTCATCTTCATTTTGGTGCAGTTTGTGATTTAAAAATTGGTTTACTTACAGCTGTTAAATGTCATAGTAACCGTTTCTTGATTTTGCGTAATTACAGGAGAAAGGTGGTTCCGCGTGTATAACGTTCGTGTTGAAATCCTTTCTATATCCGTTATCTATTCGGTTCGTTTTCTTTCATTTATGCGTTACTGCCCAAAAGCACTCGAGACAAACGTCATATGTAATTCCGCTAAAAGATTTTATTTGTTGATCGATGGGCCCTCAAGATGGTGGTGAGTAAAAAGAAAGCTCCTGGTCTAAGTTTGTCCAGGTAGCTATCTGATTACCCTTGGGCCGCTAAATTCTTGGCTTGCAAAAAATGTCTCCAGGACGCTGATGGTCAGCAATGGGCTCGGGAATACTGTGGGGTTAAACCTGATTTATAGGCCCATCATTCGTTTTACAATCTCCGGCAGGAGAATTACGTTCTTCGCACCAGTGCGCTATGTGGATTCGTGATCCTCGCAAGCTGTTGAATTTTCTGCCGCAATCACACGTTGTACGCGGGTACATATCCAGATTGTTACCGTATGAGCAAGTAAGATGGGTGATATATTCTCCCTCCCCGCTACACACACCCTGAGGGCATTTTCTTTCATGGTATTATACATATTTGTTAAAATTCCTGTCTTTCCAGGATGTCACTCAGACTTTCTGAAGAGTCACTTTGTCTTTCCAAAGAGTCATCTTGCTTTCCAGAGAGTCAAATTATTTCGTTATCTTAAATGGTTATTCATGACTGCAAACAACTATATCTTATGATTGTTACCGTGTGAATTTAGTTTCTCTGAAATGGTCTTTCGGTGAACCTCTTCCTGTAAACTAGATATTTCACAATTTTATGACTGCAAACAACAATATCTTATAGATGAATTATGATTGATATAGCGTGAATTTAATTTTTTCTTCTATATTTCAAAGATTGCGTCCTCAGACTCGATAGAATTAAGCTTTGTGATCCTCAAGCTGAAAATGTTGGTAGAACATATTGGAATATAACTCTGAATACCAAATTGTCTTCTTTTGCAATCTGTAGAATGTCATTCAAAAACATATATCTCCATTTCTCACACTGTCTGTGTGTCATTCTGTCTCTCGCACACGCACGTATGAGTGCTTTTGACTGCAAGCAAGCATGAACGATAGCACACCTACACACACACACAGACACACACACACACACACACGAAAAACTCACATATATTGTAATTTTTACTAGATTGTAAATAAATAAAATATTTTAAACAATACAAGAGTAACGTTTTTAGATAAAAATCTATAAGCGTGACATATGCAGTAAAAATAAATCACTGAATAGATACATAAATAAATAAATAAATGGATGAAATTATTTCTGATACTATGAATTATTCATAATTCAAATTGTTCTGGTTTTAAGACGAGCATGTCGTCTCGAATGCAAACAAAACTTAAACAATTTCCTGTTATGATATAATAGGAAGATATCTTATAAATACTGTTCTTTCTTGTTCGCTTGAGATCGACAGAGATAACTAGACAAGAATAGATCAATATTTTATCAGAAGGAAACGTGTGTCTGCGTATGAGCAGTGCATTAATATTCTTGTTACTTAAAAATTATCAACAGTCAATATCTCTAATCTTTAGTTGAAAACAGTTAGTTTAAGTAAACTCTTTGAATACAAAACGAAATAGAAAAAAATGCGTCTTACTGTATCAATTTATTTTTAGTTAAAAAGTAACTCAAACACACACACACACACACACACACACACACGGATATATATATATATATATATATATATATATATATATATATATATATATATATCGATACACACACACATATATATATATATATATATATATATATATATATATATATATATATATATATATGTCTGTGAGGAGTGAGTGAACGTCTGTGCGTATGTAGGAGTGTGAATGCGTTTGCATGTAAAAATATTTTAAAAAAATATTCAGAGGATGATTTTAGAATAGTTTAATTATTTTCAAACATTAAATGTTTCTGTTTTTTATTAAACATTGATAAGAGCTTTTGAATATCTTTATATATTCTTAATTATATTTATTCATTTATTTAAGTAAGGAAAAAAATTAGGAAGTTATTAACATTCTATTCCCCGTTAGCGGCGTTCAATTTCAAAGATGTTTGAGGTAATCCGCTTTCGAAATTTATTTTAAAAAAAAAAACGTATTTCCTGAACACAAACACTCACTCACTCAATCACTCACTCACTCACTCGGATATATATATATATATATATATATATATATATATATATATATATATATATATATATGTGTGTGTGTGTGTGTGTGTGTTAAAAAAAGCAATTTTAGAAATATTCCATGATAAACTTATTTAGCTAATTAAATTTCGTAAAATGATTTTTAAATGGAAATAAATTTATAATTGAAAACAATTTCTAAATTTCTAGTGTTTTAAACAAAAGATATATTTTGCTCTGTAGTTATATTTTGTATTAAACAGCCGGAGATTAAGCACTCAATCCTTATTTCCTTTATATATATATATATATATATATATATATATATATATATATATATATATATATGTATATATATTTTTTTTTTTTTTTTTTCAATTTATTCTTTTACATGTATTTGCGGATTGGGAAAACCAATCAACATCTGGATTCAATATTTATATATATATATATATATATATATATATATATATATATATATATATACAGAGAGAGAGAGAGAGAGAGAGAGAAAGAGAGAGAGAGAGATAGTCAATTAAACAAAACTATTTCATATAATGGATTTTGTAACTGTTAAACATGAATTTGACTCAATAAGAGAGAAGTTGAAAAAGCGGGATCTTTATTTAATATTGTTGCTGCTAAGAATGAATCTTCATTCAAGAATTTTGCTGAGGTTTGTCATGTATATTTCAATCAAGTAGAAATAAATTTTCATACTGTAAGATGTTTTTAGATAGAACTACGATTTACTAATTATATATGCGTAATAATGTATCCAATTTATATACAACCATATGTTTTAATAACTATTTTCATTCCATAATAATAATTTGTTTGCACCTAATTCTATTGTTGTATTTATGTTTTATAATTCTAATGATAACAAGGAATTGTATGATTCAAAGTAATTATTTCTATTTAATGATAATCGTTTGTTGCTAAACAATTATATCATTTAAAGTAAATGACAATAACGACCCTTAACAAATAATTTTATCTTCAAGTAATTATTCTTACAACAAATGATTCGTACACAGTTATAAGATATGGAGTATTTTCATTACTACAAATCATTATTACAACTCAATTTTGATCAGTTACATTTGACTCATAGATGGAACCATGAGACATATTAACAATCCAGGTCAGAGAAGAGTAGGAAAAAACTGTAATGAATTATTTCTCATCATTTCCATATTCTCAAAGAACTGGAGCCTCACTATCAGATGAACTTTAGTTTCATACACGGTCCACCTTTTTGTTTTTGTTTTCGTTTTTTTTTTTTTTTTTGTTAACTTTCTGCAGGAATAACAATCTGCGTATACGAAACATGGTCGACATGCTGAGTAAAGAAACTGAGAATGCTTTGGAAGTATTTTTCTATTTGACAAAGTTTTATCTCTGCATTCATTGATGCACTTTTATCCACACGTCTTTTAACAATGTGTTCCATATTGCTGACTCAAGAAAGGTTGAAGTTCACGGATATCGACAGAACATCTTCGATGAGCATTTTTCTTCCACTTATTAGGAATTCTGTTTCAGCGTACGCAATGTGTCCTTAAAAATACCTCCGTTGAATGTCAAGTTCTGCATCTACGGACTGAATTAAACGAAAGGAGTCTAGAGGTTGAGTCCTCTCTTGGTGCATAGAATGTCCAATTTCATTAGCCATGGAATAGTCAGAGCTCTTTGCTACGGCCTGTCTTTTTCAGAAATGAACTCCATTTGACATTTAAAATCTCAGACTTAAAATCAGACACGATACAGCATGAGGGAGAGTCTCAATTGAATTTGTTATTTACAAGGAGGTAGTTACATGCGTTCGAAGCAGAATGTAGTTTACAAGTAGATGCTACTAAACATTTATTGGTTTGGTTAAATGATTCCAACAGAAATTGCAGATTGACATATGCGTATTATAGACATTGTTTAAATACTGCTTGGCAGTATATCATAGAATTATACACAGGTATGCAATAATAATATTACAGTCATACAGTCATAGGTATTTGAAAATGTTAATACTTTCTTTTTTTAATTGAAAACCAAGTTATATTTAACTTGCATTGAAAATATAATCTAAAGGGAAGTGTTTATCAGATTGTTTCGAAGACATCGACTCCTAGTTTATGGTAATGGTTCACCTCATAGACTTTTTGCTTGGTTTCTTCTCGATTATCAGTTTCAGGATTATATTCGGCAACCAATTTTCTGTCACTTCAAGGGAAACATCAATATTTTACACGCACACACACGCACACACACATTCTCTCTCTGTCTCTCTCTGTCTCTCTCTCTCTCTCTCTCTCTCTCTCTCTCTCTGTGTATATATATATATATATATATATATATATATATATATATACTCACTGTATTGTCAGAACATATATACTCATTTTAACCAATTTTAATTTGGTTATTGTTTTGTTCAGGCAACAGGCAATCAATTCAGTAGAATTTGGTAATGAATAATATACAATGCACAATAACGCAGGTTTTGGTTGCATGATCTCTCACTGGAAATATTTTTCATAGTGATGATATTAATGTACCTTATATATATGTCGGTGGCTTTCTAAAACATACCTTATACTGAGGAAGAAAGTATTTGAATTTTCTAAAGTTTACATCCAAGCCCCTAAACAGAGACTTATAAAATGTTAAAATCACGTAAACAAGCCCGCTCTGAGGTACTGCCGGACTGGAATTGCTTAATCATAAAAACGAAAACTTTAAAGACATTTTTCAATTAAAGTGATCTCTAGCATGTAACCAAATCAATAACCGCCTCAATACTTCAGCAGGAGAGACTTGCTGCTGGCGAGAAATTACATGCCTCCTTCTAAATAATAATAATAATAATAATAATAATAATAATAATAATGCTGGGACTTTAAGACACAAAGGGATTACCTTATTTCGGCCAAACAACCAGATCTTATTACAATCAACCAAAAAAAGAGAAATTGCAGAATTGTTGACCTTGGTGTCACATCGGGAAACCGAGTAAGTGTAAAAGAATGCTAAAGGAGGGATAAAAAGGATTATTAAATGGAATGGGGAACATGGATGTTGGAGGACAAGTGAAAACCATCCGAACTACTACATAATTGAGATCAGCCAGAATACCGAGAAGAGTCCTGGAGACTTGAGCAGACTTTTAGTCTCTCAAACTCCAGTGAAAAACCATAACTTGACGCTAATATAAAAAATCTCAAGGAGTTACTTAATAATATTAATAATAATGATAATGATAATAATAGAATGACAACGTAAGAAACCACAACCATCAGAGACATAAACGCAAACCATGGACTATGGAAGACAATTCACTACACTGCTATTTTAGTAGCAAACCTTCACAAAGAGGATACAGAAAAAGAATGAGCGAGATTTTACAAGAATGTGCGAACTTTCAGACAACAATCCAAATGCTTCCTGACCAGGTTAGAACAAAAATCAAGAAAGGGTTGGTTTTTTAACCTTGAAATACTAGAAATCCATCGGAAAAGACATAAACAAAACTATTATACAGTAGCAAACACATCAAGAGGTGTCAGACAAAAGCAACCTAACCCAAAGGAACCGTTAACTTCGGAGAATAAAAGCACCACACTACCAAACATTGAACAACCAAACAATCATGAAGAAACATTATCACAAGAACAAAAGATAAATCTAGAAAATGTACAGAGAATCATGAATAGTGAAAAGACTACTCTACTGTCATTAAGAAACATAGAATGGAGAACACTTAATATAGAAACGGAAAAAATAAATCAAATACTACCATACATAGTCGAGGGGGGGGTGACCCGAAGGCTCCCTTTTCGATAGCTACTACACCAAGGTGTAGGGGAGGGCGCTACTCCATTCCCTGGATTGCTCCACTTTACCCTTGAACCGTATCTTATAACGCTGAGTGTTAAGCAAGGTGGTATCAAGTTCCATTTTTAAAGTCTTTGGCATGACTCGACCTGGGATTGAACCCAGGTCTCCCGGGCCATTGGCGAACACTCTAACCGCTGGGCCAATGTCCCGAGCCGAGTTAAATGAACTAATCTATGAAGGAGCAAAATTAGTTTGTAAGAAAATTGTGATGACCTCAAAAAGCACGAAGGAAAAGTCAAAATCAGGAGGGAAATTTTGACTGGAAACGTAAATAAAAAATAAAACTATGGAAACAAACCAGAATGATGAAACAATAGAGAAACGCTGAAATATGCTGGAACAGAAAGGAGAAGGCAACACGAGAAAAAAATAATACTAACAGAAGAAATTAATCAGAAAGCACTAGCGAAAGAAGGGAAATTAAAGACATATCGACAAAGGGTAAAAAAATACAGACAAAACAGGGCTTTCCAAAACAACGAAAGGAAATTTTATCAACCATTAGGAGGGGGTGACATGAAAATATACCAACAAACGAATGTCAAAGAAACCGACCGATTTGGACAAAAATATGGCAACCAAAAAACATAATTAAAGGGCTGGATGGATAAACAATATTACAAGAGAATTAGAAGGAACTAAAGGAACTGCGCCAAACAATTATAGACCGATAATTTGCCTACAAATGATGTGGAAAATACTAACAGCATAAATAAGAGAAAATATTTACTACTCATTGACAAGCCGCGGACGAACAGAAAGGATGTCGGAAAGAATCCAGAGGCACAGTAGAATTACTTTACATAGATCAACACATCCTAAATGAGAGCAAGACCAGACAGAAAACAATCTAGTTATGGCCTGCATCGACTACAAAAGGACATATGACATGGTTCCACGAAGCTGGATATTAAACATCCTCAAAATGTACAAAATATCTCATGAAGTCATAAACTTTATCGAAAAAACCATGAGGACCTGGAGAGTGGAGCTGACAGCAGGAGGAAGAAGCTTAGCTGAATTAAAGATCAAAAGAGGTATTTTCCAAGGAGATGCACGATCACCCTTACTATTCATAGCAGCCATGATGCCACTTAACCACATACTCAGAAAAAGCACAGCCGGATACAAACTTAGCAGATCACAAGAAATGATCAATCATCTAATGTACATGGATGATATCAAACTACTTGCAAAACATGAAAAAGAACTGGAAACTCTCATACACGCCTTTAGAATATACAGTCAATACATAGAAATTGAATTTGGCATTGAAAAATGTGCCATGCTAGTCATGAAAAGTGGCGAACGACATATGACTGACGAAATGGAACTAACAAATCAAGACAAAATTAGAACGCTCGGAGAAAATGAAATCTACAAACAACTTGGGTATCTTCGAGGCTGACACCATCAAACGAGTGGAAATGAAAGACAAAATTCAAAGGGAATATCTCAGGAGACGAGAAAACTACTCGAGACAAAACTTTCGAACAGAAACCTCATCAACGGAATAAATACTTGGGCTATGCCATTCGTAACATATTCAGGACCCTTTTTCAAGTGGACTAGAGCTGAACTTAAACAAATGAATCAAAGAACAAGAAAACTTATAGCCATGCATAAGGCATTACATCGCAGAGACGACGTTGACAGACTATATATAGCTAGAAAATAGGTATGAAGAGGACTTGCCAGCATCGAAGAAAGCGTTGATGCAATCGATACAACGGCTCGACGACTACAGAGAAAAACACGAACGAGGGAAAATTACAGCCATCAGATACGATGCTAACAACACGGCAGACGATAGAATGAAAATAACTAGGAAACAAAATGGATAAAGAAAACAATTCTATGGGTTCTTTAAACAACTAATAAACAACACCCCACACCAGAAAACCTAAACCTTGCTAAGGAAAGGTAACCTTAAGAGAGAAACGGAATCTCTCCTAACAGCACCACAGACCGCCATAAGGACCTGTCATATCAAAGCGAGAATTGATAAGATGCCACAAAATAGCAAATGTAGGCTATGTGGTGACAGAGACGAAACGATCAATCACATAATAAGATAATGCAGCAAATTAGTATAGAAGGAGTGTAAGACCAGACATGCCTGGATAGTCAACGTGATCCACTGGGAAATGTTCAAGAAATTTGAATTTGACCATGCAAACAAATAGTATATGCACAACCCAGCACCTCTCATAGAAAATGACTCCCATAACTCCTATGTGACTTTGACATACACACGGATCACCTAATCTCGGCCAAAAGACCAGACCATATAATAATCAACAAAAAAAACAAGAGAGAATTTGCAAAATTGTCGATTTTGTCTCCTGGCTTACCACAGAATAAAGATGAAAGAATGTTAAAAGAAGGATAAGTACCTCGACCTTGCTAGAGAATTTAAAAAGCTATGGAACATGAAAGTGACGATTGTACCGATTGTGATTGGTGCTTTTGGCACAATCACTAAAGGATTATTTAAAGTACTGGAGGATTTGGAAGTTGGCGGACAGGGAGAGGCGATCCAAATGACAGCATTACTGAGAACCGCCAGAATACTGAGAAGAGTCCTGGAGACTTGAGGAGACTTGCTGTCACTCAAAACCCAGTGAAAAACCATCAGCTAATACTGATATGAAAAATCTTAAAGGAGTAAGCTATAATAACAATAATAAAACCTGCTATGGAACTAAATAACATTATGGAATATATAAATGACGGTGAAGCCACGTTTAATGATGTTCTCGGTACATTTATCAAATGCTTGGTACAGGGACTGGAGGACTTGAAAATAAGAGGGCGAGTGGAGACTATCCAAACTACAACATTATTATGATCGTCCAGAATTCTGAGAAGAGTCCTGGGGACTTGAGGTGATTGCCGTTACTCAAACTCAAGTGAAAAACCAACAGGTAAGGCTCATGTCAAAAATCTTAAAAGAGTAAAATGATAATTAATCTCACAAGAAAAAAAAACTTCCTGCATATATTGATGATATGAAAACATTTGTCAAAAGGATAAAGAATAAGAAACCCATTTTTTTTCATCACACAACTTGTGAAAGCACGTGCGATAACCAGCCCTCATTAGTCGCCAACCAGGGGTAATAACAAAGTTTCGGTAGCACAAGGCACTACTGCTACTTCTGGCGCTACCAAACAGCTTTTGCCACTGAAATGGGGATTAAAAATAATTATATATATTCATATATATATATATATATATATATATACGGAGAAAAATATATTGGATATATTGGAAGCGGACATTATCAAGTGTAAGTTGAAGAAAAAAATTTTTAAAAGTGTTTATAAGAATAAGAAAAAATCTTAAAACTAAACTCTGTATGACGAACCAGATGAAAGAAATATATAGATGAGTCCTGGGTCGTTCCTCTTTTAAAATACTCAGAACATTTTTTTCAACGGATAAGAGGAGACCTTTGACAAATGGGTGAAAAAACTAGGAAACTGATGATAACGCATAAGACCTTACACATAAGAGATGGTATAAACTAAATGTGTCTGAAAGAAGAATGTAGTGGACTCACTAGCATTGAAGATAGCGTTAATGCAATAATTAAACTACTTGAGGAAAACAAAGAAAAAAGAACAAAGAATGACTTTACAACAGGCAATAACCTCAATGTCAGCATCAAGACAAACAGCAATCGAATGAAATCTAAAAAACATTGATGAAAAAAAAAATTAATGGATATTTTTTTTGTGTCAAACAGGGGAGATTGCAAAAAACATGTCTTGGATATGTGTAAGAAAGTGTATCCTCTAGAGAGAAATTGAATCTCTTTTAATACCACACAAATTAATATTATAAGGAGCCATCATTTCAAGGAGAAAATTGAAAATACACA
Source organism: Sepioteuthis lessoniana (assembly GCA_963585895.1). Classification (NCBI taxonomy): domain Eukaryota; kingdom Metazoa; phylum Mollusca; class Cephalopoda; order Myopsida; family Loliginidae; genus Sepioteuthis; species Sepioteuthis lessoniana. Next base: position 12,819,547 of record OY757930.1, read on the forward strand.
ACAGAATAATAAGTGTAGGTTGTGAGGCGACGGAGAGGATACGGTTAATTGTAAAATGTTTGAATGCTGCAAACTGGTGAAAAAAGAATACGAAACTATGCATGACAGGTTACACAATCTGATTTAGTGGAAATTGTGCTAGTGATTAAAATTTCAGTTATTGTATTAAATGGTGTACGCATAAACCAGGATCCACCACGGAGAATGAGACATGAATTATCTGGGATTCTGAGATACAAACAGATTCTCGATTTCCAGCCTGAGGTCCAGTGTTAATTTCTGCGAAAAAGAAAACTTGTCAGGAAGTAGATTTTGCTTTTCTTGCGGATCACATAAAGTTAATTGAAAGAGAGCCAAAAGATGGACAGATACTTGAATCTAGCCGGAGAATAAAAAAACGAGATTATGAAAGTGACAGTGGTACTAATAGTTATTGGAGCACTTGGAACGGTCTATAAGTGTTAGGTAAAAAGACTGAAGGAAATGGTAAGCAGAATATCCAGACCATTGCATTGGTGAGATAGGCAAGAATACGCTGACGAGATCTGGAGACGAGTGTTATTCCCATCCGCCCGCGTTAGCTGGATTAAAAAAACACAAAGAGGTCAATAATGATAATACAAACAAAATCCATCAGGATGTTGGGATAGAAACGGATCAGAAAATCCTGACCAGACGACGGGATTTAGTTTTAGATAAAGAAAAGAAATTAACCTGCGGGTCCATTAGATCACAGCCTTATAGAAAACAAAGCCAAAAACTTTATAAATGCCTTAAACTTGCCAAATAGTTTCAAAAGTCATTGATGATTAAAATGATAGTGTGAGAATACCCACCTCTGCAGCTCGTTGTATAAGTTACTAACCCCACATCGAGAACTTATGTATGGCCGGATCGAGCGAGAGGCAGGTTCACAGGGAAAAGAACAAAAACACAACAACTTTGTGGTTAAAACGTCAAGGGAAGATGGAGAGCGTGTAACACTTTGTGGATAATTAGTTCTAGTTTGAGTTTCGGCTGGCAAAAGATTATCTTAACTAACTGGGTCCGGCTGGTAATGTCGTTGTTCGTTGTTCTTTGTTCCGACCTAATCAACTTTCCTCGAACCCAAACCAAGTCTCACTGCTAGGACCCAAAAGGCAGCTGTATGTATACAGAATGTTTCATTATTATTTCCGGCCAAGGGACACCTACGAATAAACCCATAACTTTTGAGGGGCCATTCCTCTCTTTAAAAACTGGACATAAAAATATTTACTAGCCTGGCCGTCTCCGATACAAGGACATTAAATTCAGAATCTTTTAAGTTTTTGACCAGTACCCGACAAGTACTTAACACTTACCCACACCCGTGGCCATATGTATGAACATTTTCTCATCTAGATTTCCTTAATCTAATTAATGGGTTTTCCTAACATCTGGAATTTGATACCCTGGCCGAATCTAACTCATCTTGCCACATATACATATGTGTGTGTGTGGGTGTGTGCACACATGTTCGTGAACGTATATATATATACACACACACGCACACATATGTGGGTGCACACACTTACGTGTGTATATATGTGTGTGCATATATCCAACTCATAGTATCACAAAAGTAATATTGATAATAGAGTCCATAAAACAAACTCCCTAGAAATTAAAATAGATTTGAATAACTAGAAATCTGAGGAAGAGCAGAAACTTTCCAGACCAATGCACTGATAAAATCTGCTAGAATACTGACAATTGTCATGGAGTGCTGAAGGGATTTAATGTAACTTTTACTTCAATAAAAATGTACAATTTAGTAATAAGGTGAAAAACTTACAAGTAGTTAAACAATACAATGAAGAGAATATACTGTGCAAGATACTCAAAGGAACAACCATAACAAATGTATTCAGTAAAACAATGAGAATTCATTCAAGATATATTTATACTATCATAAGATATGAATGAAATTAGCATAAGACTAAATGTGTGTAAAATACATTTGATATACAGTAATAATATTGTTTAGCAAAATGAACAGCAGAAAAAATATGAACTATTATATCGGATCATTCTTGATGTGGTGAGTTCAATCCCAACCAGCTGTCTCTAATTTTGAACTGCTTACAAAATATTAAAAATATTCTGCTACATATAGTCAGTAAACTTGTTTCATTGACCAGTAGTATTACTTAAACGATATTTATCCGATTTCTGTGTCAATGTCTTTAGATAACAGACTCATATATTTGATTTTACACTGTACTGATATATTATACTGTTTTGTTATAGTATGTATTGTACGTGACACAGCAATAACAACAGAAACAGTTATTCTCATCTAGTTTAGTCTTGGTATTTTAAATTGTCCGTTCTTCATTTTCTTTATTCTCTACTTGTTGATTTTTCTTCTCTTAATTTGTAAGTTGTCTGCATATTAATATCTAACTTTACTTGTCTCGTAAAATGATTGAGTCGTATAGTCACTACTCATGCAGCAAGTCTTGAGCAGGATTCGCCTGGCAAAAACATCACTGTCTGACTCAATTACTGATTAGAATTAAGTTTTATCTCTGCAAGACCGGGGTTATCATACAAGGAACACACACACACATTCCCACTATTTACGCATAGCTGGAGAGAAACATTGTCGGATTCATACTTTTCGAAAACGCTATGGGAAATATAAACAGACTCGTTCAGCCGAATGCACTAACTATGATAATAACCTTTAGGTTACGTGTGCATATTTGCTATAGATTTCTTATTACAATAATACATTGATACATAGTTTCATAGATATTGATTAATTGCGGGTTTAACAATTGGACTTAACAAATAATGGGTGTAAAATAGTAAATCATTGTAAAATATTTTTTTCATAGATGATGGTTTGATCTCGGGCTCAAAATATTGACACGACCTAGAATAGGAGACTAAAAGAAAATATCAAACCTACTTTTTCCATAGATATTAATCCCTTAATTTCGAGTTCCACGGCTAAACTTGAACGAGGAATGGGTTCAATTGTTAAGTGTAATCTGGTTTTGTTTTTGTTTTTTTTCGAAGATAATGACCTTATTTCGAATTCAATCTTGAATTCCATCTTTTGTTTTTTTCGAAGATAATGACCTTATTTCGAATTCCCTATTGAATTCCAGCTTTTGTTTTTTTCGAAGATAACGACCTTATTTCGAATTCCATCTTGAATAGGAGCAAAACGGAAAATGTTTTCAAGCACTTTTATACTAATAAATGACCATTTGTTCCTATCATTTCTTTAAACATACTGTTATTAGATATGATTCATAGTTTCAAGTGATTTGCCATTTAGTTTCTGCTCAGTCAATCTTTTTAACCTATTTACTGATACGACAAAATTATGTGCTAAATATAATGCAATTGATGGAACAAATGAATTTATCAGCTTACTGAAAATTCTCCTAACCAGTTGCAAATATACTTTTTACTGTATCTTTTCGGCATCATTACTCCCTTATAATTATTTTTTCGTTACGTTCTATGTCATTTTATTCATCCGTCATTAGAACCATTATTGCGACCATTTGCTGTTAATAATGTGACGCATTTTATTAAACACTTCAAACTAATCTCTTGCCATAGGTTTATCTTTATGTGTCACTAATTCCTCTGTATAATTAAATTCTTGAAACCATTAACGGCTTTACGGATTTTAAAAATTTGCGATAATGTAAATATGTGAGGGAAAAGTAGTGCAGCTTGTAGCAATTTTATTCTTTTTTAAATATCTTCCACTTCTTTATCATTTACTTGTGATTCAACATCTATTTGATTTTATTATTCATATATTATGTCTTCTCTCGTTCTGTCTGTCTCCCTCTATTGTTCTTTCTTTCATTTTCTCTGTCTCTCTTTATATATATATATATAGTCATCCACAGACAGATCTGTTTCGTTCTATCAGAACTCATCAGTGTGGCTAGACAGTAAGTCCCCGTAGCTGGGATCGAAACCCGGTTGACTCAAACGGCAAGCCAAAGCTTATAACCATTAAGGCAACTAGGAGATATTAGCTACGAAGTACATTTTAAACGGTTATGAATCACAATTACTGTTGTTTACATACATCTGTTCAACGGCCGCCGAGATCTCAATTCAAATATATATATTCAATTTCATATATATATATATATTCCTATATATATATTCATATGTATATATATATATATATATATATATATATATATATATATATATATATATATATATAATTCATATATATATAATTCATATATATATATATATATATATATATAATTCAAATTTATATATATATATATATATATATATCATTTACTTGTGATTCATCTATTTGATTTATAATTCTCATATTATATTTTCTCTCTTTCTCTTTCTCTCTCTCTCTCTTTCTCTTTCTCTCTCTTTCTCTCTCTCTCAATTGTTCTTTCTTTCATTCTCTCTCTCTTTCTCTCTCTTTATATATATATATATATATATATATATATATATATATATATATATATATATATATATATAATGTCGTTTGACAGAAATACCTCTCATATTTCGAACTGATACCCCTGTGGTGTCACTGAACGTAGGCAAGTATTAATGATAAGTATATGCCGATGATGCTTATTATTTTATCACATATGATCAGATACATCCTTGAGGTGAATCTGTCATGTTTTTTAAATGTTGACGAAAGGCCAAGACACGTCTCGCTCTATTTCTGACATTTTTGTTGAATAATATCCTTTAATACTGCCATGGGGATTTCATTTAATCGATGAACTGAGATAACGGAATTTCCAATCAATAACAATAACGATTTTCAATCAAGAATTGCATCATTCTAATGTAAAATGATATGAGCTCGTAAAGCTGTACCTCTCGTAATTAGAAATTCACCAATCTTAAAGAGAAACGTTTCAACAGCACACGCACAGTGTGCATCGGTGGAAGCTGACGTATAGAAGGAAAAATGGTAAGATTTTAGGTAAGAAGAAATAGTTTTGCTCCTAGGGAAAGTTTTTATATCACTCAAAAAACAATTTAAAATGTTCGTAGTATTTTTGACTCACTTCGTCCATTTTATCTTTATTTATATTCTCTATATATTTTATCTCTCTCTCTCTCTCTCTCTCTTTCTCTCTCTCTCTCACTAACCATCTATATATCTATATCATTTTCTGTGTGTCTCTGTCTGCTGTCTCACTGTTTGCCAGTCTGTCTGTCTGTCTCTCTCTCTATATATATATAGATATGTCTTAAGGTAATCTTCTGGGAAAAGTTTAATGAAGAATAAGAAAATAGAAAGTTTTGTGAATAATTTTTGCAAATGTTGATATTCTATAAAAGAAGCAGCGAGAAATGAATGCGCGTATACCGTATCAATTCGTTAAATAAATTTCTATTTTGGCATCCAAATGCCTTAACTATCCAGTATCTGATCTCTGCTGTCATAGATATCTGCCACTGAACCCTCTATATAACACTAGCAGGAGGCACAAAAATTAATTTTAAACGGGGTCTCACAAGTTTGAACTTAGAGTGCTATGACTTGAAGCGACCAAATATATATATATATATATATATATATATATATATATATATATATATGGTCCCTTCAAGGTCATAGAGTTTAGCCAGAGTTTTGGAGTTACTGAATTTCCTCAAAAGAAATGTTATCATATTGTTCCCCTATATGGATGTTCTCTGCTTAATGACGTCATTGTGGAATAAATTGTGACCAATTTTTTTCAATTCAATACGCAGGTGAAAGCCTGCTGGGAACAAATCATATTATTAGGGAAGATATTCGCAAAGCTAGGAGTCAAATCTCAAATAGCAGCAAGGATTATAGTTGATTTGTTAGTTGCCACGTTTTTCTGATGCAAAAGCACCTCTCCCTCTGCTCCTAAAACCTATTTTTCTTAATTTTCTTCCGTAGTTGCCTCAAACGTGATAGATTGACCCTTTTTTTTGCTAATTCTCGAACAGAACCCCTTCAGTAGAAGCTATCAACTTCCGAGGTGAAAACTCTGACTTGGTTTTCTTGGGAACGAGAGATGATGCGAGTTTCCAATGTTTTTACAGTTGATTAGTCTCCGGATGAAAGTGATGGACTAAAGTCTAATCCACGGTTATAAATTATCTTAGAAATCCTTTTGGATCAGCGTTAAAAATCGCGTTAAAATCCGCGATATTTTTCTCTTAACATGTCTGACTTGCATCTGATCAAGCTGAAGAAGGAACCCAACGAAGTGAAACCGTTGTCACGACCAGAAAATAATTGGTCTAACACGTTTCTTCAAGTTACACTTCTCTTTGAAATTTCATGGTTATTTAATGGAGTTCCCAGAATTCGGCCTTGATGTAATCGATTTCAGACTCAAGAAGCATTTTTACATTTACTTTTGAACTCTCGCCACTTGAAAAAGGTATGAACTCTCTTCTTAACTTGCTATTGGTTAAATCGTATCACTGCTATTCTTCTAGAGAGATATCCTTGGTATCAAAAACCTTGAATATGGATATGTCATGAATGAAAAGAAAAATCAAATTAAAACTTCATAGTTAGTTATCTATCGGTCAGTCTCAGATAATGCGTTTTGTTAACGATTTCTTGAGGCAAGGCTTTTTCACGGTTTCTTTTTAGAAGCTTTCCAACCTATCAAGAATAAGGCTTCTAACTTCTTAACAATGCTCCGGTAAGTGAGCACTGTATTCTTAGTATAGTCACCACGACTTTATGAAAATGTTTTGGGGTTAGCCC
>OY757930.1:12828806-12883590 GCA_963585895.1 Sepioteuthis lessoniana
TCAATTAAGTACACAATGTGTTTACCAATCATATAATTATTATATTTGTAAAAATTTGATTTTTTCATTAAATTACAAACAATGGCTGCTATGACAGAAAACCAGAAAGCGAAGCATAGTCTGAAGGTGAGAAGCTTCATAAAGTTTAAGCGTGTGATAATCCAAGAAGCGAACGTATTAGCGAAACTTGACTTCAAACTGGTTTACTATGATGCTTCAGGTAAATACATTACAGGTATCCCCCACTAAGCCACAATATTGTATTACGATGTCTTTCCAAAAGAAGCAGTTAACTCTTGCTTTCTCAGACATGCAAACCACGTGTTTTTTTTTACAAAATATCCTCGCGAATAACCAATTTTACCTAATATGTAAAGCCAAAATGAATTGGCAAATCATAATGTGTTCATAATAGGTTCCAAAGAGACCTTTTTTAAGCAATCTCCATAAAGATATGTTGTAAAACGTATCTGAAAATATTACCCAGTTTTCCCTGATCTAAATACTGGCCAAAAATAGGATTAAAGTTTTAAATCGTGCAAATTACATTTATTCTTACTCTGCCTGTCTGTCATTATGTTTCTGACTCTGTCTTTGTATATCATCCAAGCGTGCGCACACATTGACACATAAAAACACCAGCACACATACACACATATATACATACACACATACATACATATATACATATATATATATATATATAGATTGTTCTTTTAACTTAATTACATGGTTCCAAATGTCCTTTTCACATGAATTACTTGGTTAACTTACGTAAAATAAGTAGAGATGAGTTCATTGCATGATTCCAGTGGCACCCCACAAGTAGAATGCCGAGGAGATCAAGAATTTTTTGCCACAGAATACGTATGAATCATGATTTGTGCGAAGAATCCCTCAACAAAATTATTTCAGGTCAATGCTAACTTACTGGTTAGTTGGAAATATCACACACACACACACACACACATATATATATAATATATATATATATATATATATATATATATATATATATATATATATATATATATTCTTCCATATGAAAAAATGCTTTAAAATTTACGCATAATATTTATTTCAGAGGACTCAATATAATTTTAAAATGTTAGATCTGCATCTTCAGAAAAAGATGTATGAAGATCTAGAACTAACATTTTAAAAAAAGATAGTGACTGCTTAAATAATCATTATCACAAATTTTATGGGCAATTTTAAAGGTTTTTCTTTTATAAGGAACTATTGGCTCTTTATTTTGATCAATAATCATTTTATTTTGAGTTCCTTTTGAATTTTGCATTACATGGATATAATAGAAAGAAAATCAGAAAATAGTATCGTTCCCACCATCGGCTTTCTTGGAGTTGGATAATATATATATATATATATATATATATATATATATATTGGGAGAAAGATTAAGACCTTGATTTTAACAGTATTCACCTGATTTCGCAAATATCCTAAATTAAAATAATATCAAAACAGAAAATGGATAAAAAATTTAAACAAAAATCCTATACAATTTTTTTCCTCCATATTTAAATTTTATGTTTCCTCCATATTTAAATTTTATTTTTCATTAGATATTCCAATGTATTCCAAAAAAATTGTCGAAATAGGTTGTGCCTGGATCTTCACAACTACCATCTCAGCATGCATGTCATCATTTCCCCTTTTACTTCTATTCTATTCCTCCCTCTCAAGACCTTCCTTATCCTCATATTATCACTCTTTTTCTCACAGAAACTAAGTCAAATCCAACAACCAATACGACCACCACTCAATCCTCGACCTATTCCCTTTTCTCTGATTCTGTCTTTTGTCTTAAGACCCTACTCACTTTCAAATTCACATTTATACACTCTTATCTGTTTCCACTTTTTCTAAAACTTAGAAAAAATATTTTTCTCGGTTGAAATATACGAGGATCATTAAATAATTTTAAAGACTTTGTTGGTTGGGGCACTTTTATATGTAGTACACACATGAACCTGTAGTCGCCTTCGAAGTAAACTTCGCCAGCTGCTATACACTTGTTGTACCGTTCCAACAACTTCTGGAAGACCCCAGGGAAGTCCTCTTGTGTGAGCATGTCAATGACCTTCGTCACAGCCTCTTTAATATTCTCAATTGTCTCATGACAGCCTCTGAGTTAGGGAATAACCAAAAGTCACAGGGAGCAAGGTTTGGAATATAGGGAGGGTGTGGAACTATGTTGATGCCCATTTTGGTCAAATAGTCTGTAACAAGGATAGAGTTGTTGATTAGTGCATTGTCCTCGTGGAAATGCCACTGACCCGATTTGAAGAGTGCTGGCTTCTTCACTAGGAATCTCTTGCTGAACTCCCTTAAAACCTCAACATAGAAACCCTACCCCTAATCCTAACCCTTTAGCCAATTAACACCTCTCATCATCCCTCACAGACTCTTTGCCTTCCTATAATCTCATATGCAACTGAAAAACTGATTCTCGATCCTGGCAAGATGCTCCAAAAGCAGTCTGAAGCATTCCATATGCTTCTGTGGCATTTTCTCCAAGTTTAAAGCAGAATTTTATTGGATATCGTTTTTCTAAATTGTCCTCACGTCCAGATTGCATTTTTGAAATTCAACAGCTATGGCAATCAGTAGGCTGTATTCCAATTACTGCTGTAGCAGTTCATTTGAAGCTAAAATCAGAAAAGTCGGTCAGTCATTTCATAAGTTGTATAGCAATAACATACTGAATTTTTAAGAGTCTACAACAATTTTAAATTCCTGTACAAAAAAGTCAGGAAACTTATTGAAAGCACCACGAAATATATATATATTCACACACACACACACACACACACACACACACACACACACACATATATATATATATATATATATATATAAATTTACATATGTGAACGTTTTTTGGTTCCTTGCCAATTTTCCTTTCGGCGCTAATTGGTTTCTTTTTGGTTTCATTTTTGAAGTCTAAAATGAACAATTTATCAAACTTCCTGTACTCTTCTACGTCTTCTTTAGACTTTTGCAATTCTGTCGTTTGTATGGATTTGATTCTACCTATAACGTCCAGGCCTCATAGTCTCTATTCTATTTTATTGGGGTATTTTCTACGATCTCCTCCTATGATTGGGGTCAACGTTACTTTATATTCAGGAACATTTTCAACTTTGGAATGGTGTTGGCATCCTAAAATTTTTAAACATTTTTCACTTTTACTTTTTGTTCAGCTGAAAGTTCATTAGACATCATTATTTACTTCTAGTTAATTGTTTTTAGTTCTTGTCTTCTAGCGTAGATTGAGTAATATTTATGTATTGGAAATTCCTAGAATGTTTCATATATAAATCAAGGATTAACTGTTTCATAATAGTTATCATATGCCTTGGATTTGTTATTTTCTGATTGTTATCAATTTTTGCTTTGGCGTAATTACTATTTATCGAACTGGTTTTTGCTGCTAATGATTGAGAGTTTCTCTCTTTGTTTTCTTACAAGCATTTTCCAAATTTTCAAAGGATATTTAAACACCCAAAAAGACTTAACAAATCTAGCTTGTACTTATTTTTTAACCATGACAAGGTAATGCCATGTTTAAATCCCTTCCGTTTAAAATACGTGGTTTTCTACCCATTTTTCTTTTTAGATTTAGAGCTATTGCTTTCCGATATGAATATAATTTTTTTTATAAGCACACGCGAGTGTGCGTGCGTGTGTGTGTGTGTGTGTGTGTGTGTGTGTTTGAGTGGTTAGATAGAGGGGGGAATCCAAAGAAAGACACACACACACGTATGCATGTACAAAATTGTGTGTATATGACAGAAACTGAAAGATAAAGGGAAAGACACAAGCATTTATACATACATATATATATATATATATATATATATATATATATACATATATATATATGTGTGTGTGTGTGTGTGTGTGTGTGTGTGTGTGTGTGTGTGTGTGTGTGTGTGAGCGCGCGTGCCACCGTGTGTGTGTGCGTGTGTGTGTGTTTGTGTAAAAGAGAGAAGGAGAGTAATAGAGAGATGGATAGAGATTGTCTGTTTCATTGAAACATTTGAGTGGAATGTTTATACTTATTAATAAATATCTTATTGGATGCCTGAAACGAGTCCTTCATCTTGAAAGTAAATTTAGTAAATAATGCAACTTTTATAGATCTTTTTATTTGTTTTCAGTTGTATAATTTATCTCTGAAATTTATTATATGTGTCTCTGGCAAGCCTCCGGCTATTTTTCTTTTTTTTTTTTCGTTTGCTAACTCCTTTCGTGCAGAATCATAGGAAGTATTCTTCTTTCTTTATTCAATGTGCCGAAGTTAAATTCATTTTCTCATATCTTGGCAATAATCCCTAAAAGAAAACTTTTTATCAGCGCGAAAATCAAGAATAATTTTTGTTCTAATTCTGGTTGTTTCTTGATGACAATAACTTGCATCGCCAATAGAATGATTTAAGCGTATATAACAATGTAATTAAGATATCTGAAGAAAGTTTATGCATTTGAATATTGGCATAAAGTTACCAACGGACAAAGCCTTATAAATTTTGTGACGGCGAAATGAGAACTGAAACATAGGTTGTCTGCATTATAATGGCTTTGCACTCATTATTTAGATATATTTACCTGGTATATTTGAAATTATAAATGGTTCTACGAAATGAATGATCTCTCATTTTGATTGCTAACAAAATATTCTCTGATCATACAGTTAGATTTTCCAACAATTATCAATGAGACATTTGTCTCTGGAATATTTGGTGCTATATTTTCGTGATTAAAATTTTGCACAATATATCGATCATATGGAAATCTAATCTTTCTAATGAAATAATAAAATGGGGATTCTTTCAACATTTAATGGTTTTACTACTGATTATGTTTTTACCACTTGGTCTTCAATGAAATGATTTGAGAAAAAGCTAGATTGGTACTACAGAAGGATGTTGCGTGTTGTTTAAACAAATCCTCGAAGAAGCACCATACAATCACCATCGGTGCGTCTATTCATATCCCATCTCACAAACCATCCAAGAAGAAAGAAAAAAAGCAGAGTTTTTTCTCAAGCTCCTTCATATTGAAAAACCAGTGTTAGCATGTCTGTAAAAAGTTATATTCTTAATCTCTGTATTCCGAAAGTGGATGTCGTCTAGAGGGCTTGTAAAGAGTGGTGACAATTGGGACCGATAGCAGGAGTCATTTAGGCTAATCCATGTTGTCAGCTTGCTTTGTTGTTGGCAATGATTATGATATCACGTCCAATTTTTTATAATTTTCATAAGCTAATTTGAAGTAAAGAGTGTCCTAATCTTTGACGTTCATTTTAAGAATGTGTGTGTAGGATACTGTGTGCCTTGCTAATGTTCAAATGGTTACATTCTAGTGCTTTTGCCTATCATCAGAGCACAACAGATTGGTCGTTCTGAGAATTAATTTTTATTTATTGCGGACTTTTTGTCCCCATCTTGGTATTTTTTTGTGTTGTTTCTTCTTTCACTATGTTTCGGCCAAATTTCACCTCTGGCCTTCTTCAGCTGATTTTACCGCGAAAAAAACAAACCTACTAAGTAAGTTAGCGACCATAGTCGAGGGTGACCCGAAGGCTCCCTTTTCGATAGCTACTACACCAAGGTGTTGGGGAGGGCGCTACTCCATTCCCTGGATAACCTACTAAGATGAGGACAAATTAATTCTCAGATTAAGAAGCCTCATCTCAAAATGATCCAATTAAAGACAATTACAGATTGGTCGTTGTCTGGGAAGAAAAAAATAAAATGTATCTATCATTTTCAATTTTGTTTTCGTCTTTGGGCTATTTTTATGAGACTTTTATCGAACTCTCCGGTTCCGGGATAGCATCTTACGTGGAAGTCTTTGTTGTATAGCCATAATCATAACATTGATTTACGAACTTCAATGAACGAACAAGCACACTTCTTTGTAAAAATATCTCTCTCACATGACTTAAATTGGAATCATTTTGAGATGAGGCTTCTTAATCTGAGAATTAATTTTTTATTTATTGCGGACTTTTTATCCTCATCTTGGTAGGGTTTTTTTTGTTGTTGTTGTTTCTTCTTTCACTACGTTTTGGCCAAATTTCACCTCTGGCCTTCTTCAGGTGATTTACCGCGACCTCGGATAGGAATGCTGGGTATCCCCAGTAATTACTGCCTTTCATAGTTGTTGTCTATCGCACCACGTTCATCTCCCTCACAGTTTATTCTCGAAAGGGTTGATGTTGCTGTGGTGTGTGCGAGATGGGTGTAGAGACATATACTCAGAGATATGACTTCTTCTTCCCATATCTTCTTCCAGGAGCCAGGGGATGCCAGCACATGCACCCTCTTGCAAGCTTGTCAGAGACGACCTGATCGGCTGCGTGTCTCTCGCTCGACTGCGATTCTCTGCACTCTGTCTAAATCTGACCGCGTGGTTCTCATCACGTGGTCTCCTTCCGGTTACACACCTGCTGTACCCGAGTGCTCTGATCGCACTGCTGTTTACTAATCAAAATGTGACAGCTTGGCAAAGCACACGGGTCACTAGGAAGGAACCGAAAATCCATGTCATATGTTATATAACATTTGTAAAAGTCAGACACCTGCTTGATATTAATCCGGTGAACTGGGCAGTATTTTTTGGTTCACAACTTACGTGAGTTGAACCCAATGCTAAAGCAATTATTATATTCTATCACCGTGAGAAGACAGCGTTTATATCAATGTTCCTGTTGGTTTTGGCTTTTCTGCTATGTTCTCATTTTAGGAATATTATGGCTCATTAGAAAGATAAGTTGAGTTCCTTCTATGTTTTATAATTATTTAGGATTAACATCATTACCCCTGGCGAAGAGAACAAATTTCTTCATCACAAGAAGTCATCAACGATTTAATCAATCTATCTATCATTTGATAGATTTTTCACATCAGCGTTAGGAGCTGGTTTCTCACTGGAGTTTAAGTGACATCAAGTCACCTCAAGTTTCCAGGAATCTTCTCAGTATTCTGACCAATCTTAATAATATTGTTGTCTGAATGGTATCGACTTATCCAAGTATTTCGATGTTTTCAACTCCCTTTAACAAACCTTTTAGGGATTATTCCAAGTACACCAACCAAAACTGGTATCAATCAGACCGTTATGTTCCATAGCTTTTTTTAGTTTTTTAGTAAGATTTAGATACTTATCTCTTTTCGCTTTCTTTTATTTTCTCCCAGCTTTTTGGCTGGACGGAAAAGTCAACTATTCCGCAGGTTCTCTTTGTTTTTTGTTAACTGTGAATAGTACTGATTGTTTGGTGGTCCGTTTAGGACGGATTTTGGGTTGTGCATATACCACTTATTCGTACGGTCAAATTAATATTTTTAGCACAATTCCCACTGGATTACCATCCCGGAAAGTCGTATTTAACTTTATAATTTTTACGCTAATTTATGGCACTAGCTTATTATTGATTGATCGTTTCTTCTCTATCAATACATAGTCTACATTTACTATTTTGTTATGCCTTGTCTAATTTTGCTTTAACATTCTTGGTCCTTATGACGTTCTTTTATGCTGCTTTTAAAATACATTCAGTTTCTCTCTAGTGGTTTTCCTTTCTTAGTTATGTCCGAGTCAGCTGGTGTGAGATTTCGCTTGTTTGTCACTTGAAATGTCCATAAGATTATTCTTCTTCCCATTTTTGGTTATGTAGTTATTGTTATTCTGTTGATTCTTGAGTTATTTCATGTCATTATATTCAGTTTTTCTTTGCTATTTTTATGTAGCCTTGAGTTGTCTTATCGATGTATCAGCGCCATCTTAAATGCTGGCAAGTCTTCTTCTTCTTCTTCTTCTTCTTCGTCTTCTTCTTCTTCTTCTTCTTCTTCTTCTTCTTCTTCTTCTTCTGTTTTTCAAATAAGCGTTAGTTGTTTGTCTTTCTATGTTGTCTGAGTGACAGCAAGTCTCTTTAAATCTCCTGGATTTTTCTTAGTATTCTTGTCGACCTCAATAATGTTGCAGTTTTAATGGTCTTTGCTTGTTCTCCAAATTCCACTTCTTCCAGCCCTTTAGCCCTTTAGCAAATTTAGGTTGATGGTTCAAAGTGCACCAATTACGTTTAGTAGGGTTTATGTTCAACGGTATATTATTATTATTTACTCATTACAGTTTTTCAAATCAACGTTAGCTTATAGTCTTTCACTGAAGTTTTAGTGACAGCAAGTCTCCTCAATTCTCTAGGACTATTATTATTATTATTAATATTATTATTTGCAAGTTTTTTGTACTGTCGTTTGCCCTTGGACTTGAAATTTGTGTGTCAGCAAGTTTCATTGTGTTTAGGAATGTTGTAAGTATTCAGCCCTTCAAGCTGCACTTGAGTTTGTACCTAAAAATCCATGACATTTTTCTGAGTTTCCTTCTCTATAATGAATTTGGATGTATGTATATATCATTTGGTAATATGACATAAAACTATTAATAGTAGTGTTATCATTTTTACTCTTTTGAGAGTTATTTGCACTAGTATTAGCTGATGGTTATCCGCCTGAGTCCGAATGACAAGACTCCAGGACTCCTCGTATTATTCTAGCTGATCTTTACAATGCTATAGTTTGAATGGTCTCCACTCGTCTTATTATTTCCAACTCTTCTAGACCTTCTACTAAGCCTTTGGTGACTGTACAAGAGCACCAATTATAGTTGATATAACCGTCACTTTCATGTTCTATAGTTTTTCAGTTCTCATACAAGGTCTTGATACTTATCTCTTTTTACAATCTTTTTCAGTTTTATCCTGAGATCAGCTGGAATGACAAAGTTCTCTATTCTTCAAGCTCTTTTTTGTTGACTAACACTCAGTCTGGACCTCTGCCTGAGATTAGATGATACGTTGCTATCTCAGCATCCCGGATAATTGTGTACGTCTCATTTTCTCGGACTGATTCTGGGTTGCGAACATACTATTTGTTCATATTGTCATATTTAAACTTATTCTAGTGGATCACATCCCCCACCAAGTGGTGTCTAGTCGTGTACTCTTTTTGCGTTAATTTTTTGCATCCATAAATTCTTTTCCAGTTTTTCACACCAGCTTTACTCGATGGCTTCTCATTGGTGTCTTAGAGACAGCAAGTCTCCTTACGTTTCCAGAACAGTTCTCAGTATTCTGGCCGATCTCAATGGTGCAGTAGTTCGAATGGCCTCAACTCGTCCTCTTAGTTCCAAGTTCTCTATAACTTGTACCAATCCTCTGTTTACTCTACCAACAGGACCAATTACAGTTGGTATCACCGTCACTTTCATGTTCTACAATTATTCCATTTCCCTAGCAAGGTCCAGGTCCTTATCTTTCTTTCCGTTTTTTTTTTCAGCTTTACTGGGTGGTAAGCTTGGGCAGTAAAGTCGACAGTTTGGGAAGTTCTTTTTTTTTTTTTTTGGTTTATTTTTATTTAGTCTGTTCCACTGGCCGAATTTAGGGGATCGGTTTATTCGTCAAAATCTCATTGGAGGCTGCGCGTTTAATACTCCAGAACGGATTCTGGGTTGTGCATATTCCATTTGTTCATATGCTCAAATTTCAATTTCTTGCACATTCCCAACCCAGTTTCGTTTGGTCTTATACTCTTTCTGTGCTATTTTGCTGTTTTTGGTTATTATGTGAATGATCGTTTTGTTGTCTGTCATCACATAACCTAAAAGTATCAAAAGTGATAATGCATCTCCCAAAAATATACCTCTTTAAACGCTTTTCTCAGCTAAGCTTCTTTCACCTGCTGTTAATACAACTCCTCAGTTTTCCACGGTTTTCTCGATAAATTTTATATTTTCGTCAGTCTAGTTTGTATATCTTAAAATAGTTTCTTTTCCTGCTATAGAGACCATATCATGCTTTTTTGTATTCAATCCATGCCATAGCAAGCTTTTTTTATGTCCTCTTGCACTCGTTTCGGACTTCATGATCAATATAGAGAAACTTTCCTGTGTCTCTGTATCCTTTGCAGCATCCCATCTCTTCCTTGGCTCACAATCTACAGCTTGTTAACGAGTCGTAAATCTCTTCCCTTATTGGTGCCATTAGTATTTTCCATTGGTAGGAACTTTATTGGTCAATAGTGTTTTGGGGGCAGTTCCTTTGAGGGGTTATTTTCTGGATCAATATGGTCATTCTTTTGGTCATCCATTCTTGTACCTCTACTTATTGTAAGCATATGTTCATTTAAAAAGCTAGTCTATCATAGATGGAACTGAAACTAAATTCTGTGTATGCCATCATGGCACGGAATTATCTAGTTTGGTATTTTTTGAGTGTCGCTCTGAGTGTATAGATGGGTATTTTCACCTTCGATCCTTCTTTCAGTAATTTTAACTCTTTTCCCATGTTCCAAATCCATTCGACTTTTTGTGTTATATTCTCTTCGTTGCCATGTATCTCCCAAATTGTATTTTCCTTGGAATCTGGTTGTTGATATGTTTTCCTGCAATCTCCCCCTACTTGTTGATAGATTTTTTTTCATATTTTGGAATTACTTATTTTTCCTGAATTTATTTCAGATTTATTTCCTCGAGTTGTATTGTTTATTTTACTCCCGTTTTTTTTTTTTTTTGCTGTTTTTTTTTCTTTTCGTTCCAATATGTTCCAGCATTTATCCTTTGTCTTATCATTTTTGCTTGATGTCGTAGATTTCTTATCTGCGTTTCCAGTCGAAATTCCCAACTATGTTTTGAGTTTATGTTAGTAGTTTTAGTGAACCCCAATTTTTTTCACAGACTAATTTCATTCCCGCATAGACAAGTTCGTTTAATTCTGCAATGCTTTTCGTTGAGATATGTGTTAATAATTCGTATTTTTTTAGTTTTGGCCTTAACTGTTATCTCGTCTTGATTTTTAGTGATGGTAATCTAATCTTCTTTGCATACATAATTCTCTGTACATTTTCAAATTTCATTTCTTCCTGTATTAGTTTTTGTTCTGCGTTGTTCGGGTGGGTGATGTCTCAATTGTTATTAATTTGCTGTTCATTTCGGTTGAGTGTTCTTGATTTTCGGTATTTGATGTGTCAGTTATAGTAGTGAAGTCTTGTCTCGGTTCTCTACTTATTTCCTAGCATATTTCTAGTATTTCAAAGTCAGAGAACAAACTATTGTTTATAACCATCCAAACTTGGTGAACGAATCTTTGAAACCTTTACCTTCTCAGTATTTGATTACTCCTAAAATAACAGTAAGTGCAAGTTTGTTATCTTCGCTAGTCCATGTTTTGCGTTGGGGTCTCGGGTTAATGAGGTTACATCAGTCATCATTCGTGTATGTGAAAAAAGAACAGCCAATATTTATAGGATGGGCACTGGTTCCCCCTGTCGATTATGACACCCAGAGCTGTTCCTTGATCCAACGTTGCGTTAAAGTCATATTTGACATTTTTCTGATTGGTCGTATATCGGTGCAATACCAGACCTTGGGGTTGCTTTATATCTGCGCACATGTCACAGATGTGACTAAGTACTCTTTATTACGAGCTCACAAGCCGGTCACAAAAACATTAATTTGTCTATTTTCCTTCATCTATAGACGCCACTTTTATCTATGCATGGGTAGCAGTAGTTTTCTGACTGAAATATTGGATCCTGGTTGTTTAGTAATCACGTCCTTCCATCCAGCATCTAGTGGGGTTCGCCATTAATCAAGCTTTGCATTCATTTGCATTACTTTACATATACCCTGGTGCTCTCCATGGCTTTTTAGTGATCTGTATCTAGTTAATTTTCCCCTCTTCTTTCCATTTTCCCTCATTTTTGGATTGGTTAAGTCCAGCTGATCATCTATTTTTTTTCAAAGGGCAATAAAGTGTCACGAATTATAGAATTTAGCTTTTGCGTATCATGGCAGTGATTATTAGGTTTAAAAGGTACTTGTTAAACATTATATTAAGCAATTCTTGTCCTTATATATCTAAACAGCCAAAATTATTGACGATGTATCTAAGCATGGCCTCCATGTCAACGCACACAAAACGGAATACATGTATTTTAATCAAACAGGCGACATTTCCACACTAGACGGAAGCTCTCTGAAACTAGTAGACAAGTTCACCTACCTTGGAAGCAGTGTCTCATCAACCAAAAAAAAGACATCGACACGCGGCTTACGAAGGCATTAAAAGCTATCGATAAGCTATCGATCATATGGTAGTCAAACCTGTCCGATAAAATGAAACGCAGTTTCTTCCAAGCAGCGGTCGTATCGACACTGCTATATGGATGAACTACTTGGACGCTAACTAAAGGTATGGAGAAAAAGCTCGACGGCAATTACACAAGAATGCTGCGAGCAATATTGAAGAAGTCCTGGAGACAACACCCCACAAATCACCAACTATACAGCCACCTACCCCCATTACAAAAACTATCAAAGTTAGACGAACCTGACATGCAGGACTCTGTTGGAGAAACAGGGACGAGTTCATAAGTGATGTACTCCTATGGACCCCCACATATGATTGTACATAGACATTTGTGAAGCTACACAAACTTGCTTTTATTTATATATATATACATATATATACTTTCATTTTTTGCCTTATTTTGGGCTATATGAATTTCATAAAAAATTACTTGTCACTGAGCCCA
Organism: Sepioteuthis lessoniana; assembly: GCA_963585895.1. Classification (NCBI taxonomy): domain Eukaryota; kingdom Metazoa; phylum Mollusca; class Cephalopoda; order Myopsida; family Loliginidae; genus Sepioteuthis; species Sepioteuthis lessoniana. The sequence goes on from OY757930.1 coordinate 12,841,430, forward strand.
GTTCGAATAGAGCTGAGAAAAAAATATCGGATGGTTATTAGAACTAGTATGATACTCTCGAACCGATCCCCTAAACGTGTATTTTTGTCTTGGAGGCGCTACTCGTGTAGCATGTTTAGGATAAAAATACCCAGTCGGATCCCTTCTCTTTCTACAAGATTCAAACGAATTCACATTCTTCTGCATCCTTGACCGGCCGCCAGGCCAAGATTAAAAAACCAAGTATGTCCTAATATTTACACGTATGTGTAGAAAATATTTTGGATCCATAACGTAACACCCGGAGAGTATGCATCTACTAATCAGTGTATTCCTTTCATTGTAAATCTGGTTTAACCATTATAAACAAAAATTGGATCAATATTACATTTCAGATACTTGTAGGAATGTTTTGTGTTCAATATGACCCTTTTTTCTTATAAAGTAAGACCTGGATTATAGCCATCATCCCATACAAGATAACTTAGTATTCTTGGTACTTTAACTATTTCCTATCTCATGATAAATTTATTATTAAATGATATCAAGAGTGCAACTTGCTAATCATACCGCCAGATTATATTTGGGATTGATAGATTGATTTTAACGGCATTTCAACAGATTAAGGATAATTTTATACCTAAATGTTTAATAATTGCGTCTATTCAACGTTCATAGCTACATTTTTTTTAAAGTTGTTTCTTCCGAGTTTTTTTTTCACATGACAAGGTCGAATACGGATAATTTTAACCAAATTTAATTGACCCATATATAGGACAAACAGGTTCTACCACTCCACGACAGAGTGAATGTTGTTGTAATGGCAATGAAGACTACTCCAAAACCATCATATTTTTAGAAATGTTGTCTCAATATCATATGTATAATAGTGAAATATTAGGAACACCCCTTTTGTTTTACATTTTTTTGCTCTTAATTTTCTGCACGGGATAAAATCAATATATTTTAAAAACTTTTCATAATATGAAGAAGATACTTAAGGTATGTTTTATCATATATCTAATAAAATGACGGTACCAAGTTTAAAATAAACGATTAATTTCGTTTGCTAAATATATATCATTCTAAAAATCTCGGCAAACAGAAAATGTGAAACATTTTTTACATACTTTTAAGACAGAGAACCAAATAATTTTTAGACGCTAAAAATTCGTTTGATTCTATCCAACACAGATGAACAAAAAATTCACTTTCATGAAAAAAAAAATTATTTGCCAGTATTCTCCAAAAGCCTGAAGACATAATATTTGTGTTTTTCGATCCGACTTCCAATATTTTGGCATCAGTAAAAAAAAAATTGTGTCTATAAAATACATCGTACTCGAGAAAAAATATATACACGAAAAAAAGTGGAGAGGCAGAGGGTAATTTTTCTTTTTTTTTTCTTTGTATTTTATTGATCAGCTACGTTTTCTGGCTTTTCAACTCGTCAGATGAGGTATGTTTTTCTTATGTTGAAAAAGCAAAATTTTGCTATTCTAAGAATGTTTAATTTTCCTTTTTTTGTTTAAAAGAATTTTCAACGAAGATTTCTATACACACACACACATGAATGAATGAATGAATGAAGAATAATAATAATAATAATAATAATAATAATAATAATAATAATAATAATAATAATAATAATAATCTGCTGGACTTTTAGATACAAACAAATAACTCAAAACTGGTCAGAAAAAAAGACCCAGATTTAATTAACAAAACAATGTCGTGCCAAGAGACGACAGACGGATAGGGAAGGCCATAAAAATGGGTAAAAAACCAGAACCTTGCCATTGAGCCTAAAAGATATGGAATATGAAGGTGACCATGGGAACAATAGTCGTTAGAATTATCCCGAAGAATATGGAAAATTGATTGGATCAACTGAAGATTAAAAGAATGACTGAAACCATTTCCACCACAAAATAATTAAGATCTGTGAGAAGACTTAAAAGATTCCTGTAGGGATCAGGAGATTTGCTGTAACTGAAATTTAGTGGAGAACAAGAAAATAGAGAGTTTTTTCACACTAGCGTTAGAAGATGGTTTTTGACTGGAGTTTGACTAAAAGCCAATCTCCTTAAATCTCCTGGACATTTCTCAGTATTCTGACCGATATTTACAATACTGTAGTTTAAATGGTCTCCATTTGTCTTCTTAATTTCCAAATCCTCTAGTCCCTGTGAAACATAATTGAACGCCTAATAGGAAATCGAATAAATAAATAAAGCAGACTGTTGTTGCTGAATAACAAAGCCGAAAATGAATATGGAAAACTGGAGGTTCGAAATATCATGCGCATGCCCGAGGGCAAGTGGATGTTTCTGCTCCTGACACGACAGGCGGAAATGAGGGGATAACTTGTGTGATTTTCGGGAATCGGCGGCGAGACATAAGAAGGTGAAGAATCAGTAGAAGACCAGCGATGAATATGTAATGATCAAAAGTTTACGAGCCCTAATTTTTTTCCAAAGGGGGCGTTAGACTACGTGACAAAGCGGACAAGCATGTTAGAATCAGGAAAAAAATTCAAGTTCTGTATCTGTTCATATCCTTTTCTGACAATGTTGTTTTTCTTGTAATTGTCTTTTTGACGTGGTTGTCACATGTTTTCATAGTTACTTTCTATCTCTTGGCAACTGCTAACAACGTAGTTGTAAATAAACCTTGGTCAAAAGTATCTTTAGTACAGCAAATGTACATGAACATATTTTGGTGCTGTACCAGTCCATGACTTCATGGCGAAGTTATTTCAAAGGGGAAAATAGAAGAAGACAAGAATAAAACGAAACTGAGAAAATTTAACGGAAAAACCAAATAAATAAATAAACAAAGGAAAATCGACAAAAGAGAGAAAAAAACAGAAAAGGAAAGAGAAAATAAAGAGAGAGAAGAAAAAGAGAGTGATAAGGTCGCTCAGGAGAAGAGCAATATTATGAAAGAAAAAGACAGTTTGAAAATACAAGGAAGAAGAGAAAAATGCAAGACGAAGAAAAGGAGACAAAGAAAAATGAGAAATATATGCAGTTGGACGACAAAGAAATATAATGTAAACAACACTAGTGTTTGTAGACGAAGGTAGACAGAAAAGGAGCGGGACTCGTCAAAATAAATGAAATAAATATAAAAATAAATAAAATAACCTGAATAACAACAGAAAAGGCAAAAAAGGGGAAAAACATGAGGAAGCAACATGAAATGTGAAAACAAAGGAAAAAAGACACAAGACCGCGTGTTGAAGAAAAGATAGGAATAAGAAAAAGTTTAGAAAACCCAAAGGTAAAGAAGATACAGTTACGCGAGTTAGTAAAAAAAAAAAGAAAGAGTCGTAAAACGGGAAGGGATAGAAATAAAATACCATTTGTTGAAAAAAAAAACAACAACAGAATAACAAGATAATAATGTTAAAAAATAAAAGACTATGTATTAAAGACAGGATAGAAAAAAAAGGGAAGATCATAATGAAACGAAAGAAATACAAGACCATGTGTTGGAAGAAAAAAAGATGGACAAGGTAAAAACTCCACCAATTAGATTTAGGTAATTGCCTTCTAGGTTTCTTAATTTTCCTTTGGTTAATTCAAGCCCTGTTGTCCAGGCATCTGATTTAAAATAAGAAAAGATAAACGAAGTATGAAGAGGGCGAAAATTAAAGTCGACAGAGGAAAAGGTAGGAAATGTAATCTTTTCAAATGTGTTAGTCACCTTGCTTTTTCTTCGTTCAGTCTAGTCTAATTTCGAGCCTGACGATCCAAGTTTTAATCCACTTTGTGTTGGGGATTGTTTTGGACATACGGTAAAGAAAGGGTTTTATAGGAAAACCCACCGTTTCATATTTTAAATCCTCGATGTGAGATATGTCTCACTGAAGTAGAGCAAAACAATGGTTCTCGTAAGGCTTTGAAGCTTGTATTTTCCATTTTCCAACGAAATAAAGCGAAAAATGACACCTGTTGAGATAGTATGAAAGGAGTGACAGTTTTGAAGTTGGGGAGTTAAAATTGTGAGTTATTTCTCCGGGATTTTTTGTCTCGGATGATGTCTTGGATTCGTGCGTTAGCATTGAGGTGAATAAATGGATTGAGGAAGTAGAAGCCTCTATATTGACAGGGAAATGCCCCCAAACAAATATCTCATGGACTGGTGTGTAGATAGCGGGTCTTTAAAAGACAAACAAAGAAAAGATCATTTTATGAAAATTCCTAATTCTGGAAGCTGGCAGAGATTTGGGTTTATACGGATAATTGTTAAATGTATTATAAACTTACAGCGTAAATATTGAGCTTGAAGAAACGGAGAAGGAAAGAGGGGACGAAAAGAGATAGAGAAAGAAAGAAAAGTCAGAGGAAGTAATTCACGAGAACAAAAAAAAGTGAAAAAAGAATTATGTTTAGCGAAGAAAGAAATACATTGATTAAAAAAAGAAAACAAACGTGGTCTTGGAAAAAAATGGAAGATTGTATTGACTTTAGTAACAAGGAAAAAAGAAAAAAGAACTAACGTTCATGAACTGTGAACTATTTAACGTGTTGCATTTTCCTTTATGCATTTTGTTTTCTTGAATTGTATTTTGTTCTATTTTTTGTATGTTGTGTTCAATATATTGTTGTGGTCATTGAAGAGAAATGACGGAGGTATCTGTTGAGTAGGATTACTGAGATAAGCCCAAATTAAAAATAGACGATAAATGATAATGGTTAAAAAAATTACTTATATTGGTGAGCCAACAATGCTAGGAACTTTGTTTTTAAAGCTTTTACACCTAAAAATTTTAGAATTATCGTGAGAAAAATATGTAACGTAAGGAAATTAAATGACTACTTGATAAATAAAAAAATAAATAAATAAAGCAGACAGCATATGCTGAATAAGAAAGCCAGAAATTACTATGGAAAACTGGAGGTTTATAATCTCGTGCGCATGTTCGAGCGGAAGTAGATGTTTCTGCTTTTGACAGGACAGGCGGAAGTGAGGGGACAGCTTGTGCCCTTTTTGGAAGTCGGCGGCGTGACAGAAAAAGGGAAAGACGTCAGTAGATCACCAGCGAAAAAGATAAAATGTTTAAGAACCCTAATTTGGGGGATATTCCAAAGGGGGCGATAGACTATGTGACGCAGCGGACAAGCATGTTAGAACCAGAAAGAATTTGAAGGTCTGTGCTAGCTCATTTTTTTCTGACAATGGTGTGTTTCTTATAATTTTCTTATAGACGTGTCACATGTTTCCATAGTTACTTTCTTTCTCTTGACAGCTGCTAACTACCTAGTGGTAAATAAACTTTGATATATGTTTAACCATTTCACGTTCATAACCTTGTAACCACAGCGAAGTCACAACGAGGGTGTAAAGTCTCTTTAGTACAGCAATGGTACAATTGTATCAATCATTTGGTGACTGTATCAAAAGCGCCAATTATAACTAGCATCACCGTCACTTTCGTATTATTATTATTATTATTATTATTATTCATTAAAGTTTTCACATCAGTGTAAGCTGATGGTCTTTAACTGGAGATGGAGTGACAGCAGGTCTCCTCAAGTCTCCAGGACTCTTCTCAGTATTCTGGCTGTTTTCCATAATGCTGTTGTTTTGATGGTCTCCACTCGGCCGCCAACTTCCAAATCTTTCAGGCCCTTTAATAACCCTTTACTTGCCGTGTCAAAAGCACCAATCACAATCGGCATAATTGTCACCCTCATTACAATTATTATTTCGTGAGTTTTTCTCACCGGCGTTAGTTAATGGTGTTTCACTGAAGTCTAAGTGATAGAACGTCTCTGTAGGTCTTCAGGACTCTCCTAAGTATTCCTGCTAATCTCAAAAATGTTGTAGTTTTATCTTGTCTTCGAATTACCAACTCTTTCAGTCCCTTTAGCCCGCCTTTGAGTTTGGTTCCGGACGGACCAATTGCAATTGCTCTCAACCTCCCTCAGCTTCAAGCTCCATAGTTTTCTTTAGTTCTCTATCAAGGCCTAAGAACTAGTCTCTTTTTTTCGTTTTCTTTGATTTTCGCTCTCTGATCTAGCGGGAAGGCAAAGTTAACTTTTCAACATTATTTTTTTTTTTAGTCTTGTCTTCGGTGTGAGATTTGGTGATATCTTGGTAACTCAAAATCCCAGAGAATCTTACGCGTAACATTCTCCAAGACGTATTCCAGTTTGTGCATATATCATTGTTCTTATGATTATATTTAAGTTTATTGCTCAATTCCCTGTGAATCATCTTCCCACACCAGTCACCTCATGTCTAGTACTCTTTTTTCGGCTTTCACATTGCATGTGATTTATCGTTTCATTTCTGTCACAACACAACCTAAACTTGCTATTCTGTTGTGATTTATCTACGTTCATTTTATTGTAGTTTGCCCTAATGGCGTTGTTTTGTGTTGCCATCTTAAGAGATTTTGTCTCTCTTTTAATATTTCCCTTTATTAGTCATGTGTATATCTTCGCGTGTGAGATTCATATTTTTGTCGCTTGAAATATCCATACAGTTGTTTTTCTTCCCATTTCTATTTCCAAGTTAGTGTTGTTCCGTTGATTTTTACGTTTCTTGTACTGTTTCTGGTCTCCGTGATTAGTATTTCTTTGCTCTTATTAATGTATTCTTCGTGTCTTAATGTTGATTTACGACACAATCTTCAGTGCCGGCGAATTTTCTTCCCCCTTCTTCATATGGTACATAGAGTCTGTCAATGTAATCTCTCGGGTATAATGCCTTAGGCATTGTCATTAGCATTCTTGTCCTCTGGTCCATTTCGTGAAACACTTCATTCGTCCATTTAAAAATGGCACCAAATATAATACAAAGGGGACACCCTAGGTATTTTCTATTTTGATGGGATTCTTGCTGCAGAGCTTGATTTCGAGATTTTTTTCTTTCTCTTAAGATACGCTTTTAATTTTTTTTTTTCATCTCTGCTTGTTTAATTGTGTCTACTTCCAATATTCCTATTCGTATGTTCTTCTTATGCAAGCCTTCTTATATTTTCTTGATCAGACAATCCTATAACTTCTGGTTTTATTTTTTATTTGTTACTGTTTTCATTTTGACCATTGCGCATTTTTCTATGCTAAATGCCATCTTTTTTTATCCAATGAGAATAGTTATTGTTAGAGTTATATTTTCAGATGCTTTTAAGTTTTTGTTAACAGTTTGATGTCGTCCATGTAACTTTGGTGTTTGATTATTATTATTTACTCCTTTAGAGTTGTTTTCATCTCCGTTAGCTGATGGTCTTTCACTGGAGTTTCAATGACTGCATGTTGTCCTCAAGTTTCCAGGACTCTACTCAGTATTCTGGCTGTTCTCTATAATGCTGTTGTTTGGATGGTCTCCAATCGTCCGCCAAAATATTATTTTTTTACTCCATGAAATTTTTTCATACCATTGTTAGCTGATTGTTTTCACAGGTACTTGAGTGACAGTAAGCTTCCTCCTATCTCTAGGTCTATTTGCATAATTCTGGTCAATCTTAACAATGCTGTAGTTTGGATGGTCTCAATTAATCCTCCGATTTCCAATACTAACAAGCCTTTAGGGACGGTTTCCCGCGCAGAAATCACTATAACTATCACCATCACCCTCATCCTCATGAGCTGTTTATATATATATATATATATATATATATATATATATATATATATATATATATATATATATATATATATTGTTGTGTTCTGGTTAGTGAACACAAGTAGTAGTAAAAATAAGACAAACCACGATATGTGAGGTAAAATAGTTATAATTAGAGGAAAGAGTATTTACCAGAGAGAGACTGTTAGTAATAAGAACAAGGGATTAGTGATAGAGTAATGATATACTTCAACAATAGGAAAGGCTCTTCTCGTCTGACTCGTAGGCTTATTGCCAGATTGATCTCCACCACTGCCATATATGGCAGATGGAACGGTTCATTATGCTGAAAGTGTAGGTGATACCCAACACACACACACACACACACATATATATATATATATATATATATATATATATATTATAACATTTGGTTGTCACAAAATCACTTTGTAGGTACAAAGTGCAATATAATATGGAGAGTGCTCAATATCTAAGGTAGAACTGTCATAAAATACTAATAAATAAATAAATAAATATATATATATATATATGTGTGTGTGTGTGTGTGTGTGTGTGTGTGTGTGTGTGTGTGTGTGTGTGTGTGTGTGTTGATATTTTCATATTTTCATTTACTTATTTTATTGAAATGAAATGCCATTAAACATATTTTCATATGATCAGCAACAAAAAAATGGTAAAACTTTTGTTCTCAAACTAAATGGCCATGTTTAGATTTACTTCTACGACGTTCCTAGCCTGGAGTAGATAGAGGATATCTCGCATGTTGGGCTAACGTTCGCATGATCATCTTAAAAGCCACCCGGTATGTTGCTCTCTGGGAGACCATCATTCTGAAGTTGACTGTGTCCAGCAGATATATTTTGCTGGCTATATAGATCTTGAATAGAAATCTTGACGCCATCTACACAATTATGAAAGTGACACAAAGATTTGGTGAACAATTTGATATATTAAATTTGGTTCTGTCTAGATCAGTGACTAATACGTAAAAGACACTTGTCTTTCTTAAATTTTGGATGAATAGATTTCATAAAACTATTTATATTTTTGCATGTTATATTTGAGCATGTGCATGCGTATGACGATATGTGTTTCTACATCCGGTAGCAATCGAGTAGTTGTCGGTAACACAGAAAGAGCAGGTAACATTTTCCGAATCAGTGTACATGTTTTTTTTAAATTTTATTTTGGTTGTTTTGTCTCATTTCTCTTGGACATTTTTTTCAATCTTCTATTCCTATAACTGAAGAAATGTTGTCCATGTTGAAAAGAAGAGATAATTCATATAAAAAAAAAGTAACCGTTAGAAATCTCTTCTTCCAATCTCTCGGTGCGTATAATACTGCAGAGACGTAAACGAAATTACTCCGAAAAGGTAATATGACCCGTATCCCAAAAATCTAAGAGACTCCACTGCACGAAGTTTAGTTTTATACTCAGGACACTTTAATGGTCGAGGTTTTACTTGGATATTAAACCACTGCCACAAATACTGCTCATCAAAGCATTCAAGGTGCGTAGGAAGATCGGACATGAAAATATGTTAAATAAGAAGATAAGAATACATATCGGACAAGAAAATATATTAAATAACTATGTATTAATTTATTATATATATATATATATATATATATATATATATATATATATATATATATATATATATATATATATATACGTTTTCTGTGAGTATGTCTATGTCCGTCCGTTTTTGTTTTTTTTGTAAAGGCAGAGCTTTATAATTTTTTTTTTTTAATTTTTTTTTATAATGTTAGACATTTGATAGCACTATTTAGTTTAGTTCGTTCATTTTATTCAAAGACACACTAATCAATTGACATTGATTAACATTTCTCTGGCAGATTTTATGTGCATACAAATTCATTCACTACTTCAAATATCAGTGTTATTCAATGCAATATTTTTTTTTTTTTTTTCAGTTTAGTTGTTCGTTGAAACATCTGCTCGCCACTGGAGACGGTAAATACACTAAAACTTGCTGAACTAGTTGAGAGTGGTTTTGTGGGGAAGGTGTAATTATTATACCTAACATTCTTAAAAAAAACAACATTTAGGTCCCAACACAGATTACAGACAGGCAGACGCACTCACAAACACGCACGCTCATACGCACGTGCGCGCACACACACTCCCACAAACATGTACAACAAAAGCATACACATGCGGGCATGTCTGTGTGTCTGTGTGATATTCAAACTTTAATATATTAATAAACTATTTGTGGCTGGATATTCGACATATTTAAATAAATAATGCATGCAATTATTTCATTAAATGGAATACCTTAATCTTATCACTAATGCAAATTCCTATCAACTTTGATTTTAATTTTAATTATTTGCCAAAGTTTCTGCTTTAAATTTCAAACTTCATCAGAGTGTTTGAACATATGAATTTGTATCTGCTGAATCTTATCTAAAGTAAATTTTAGATTTGTTTAATTAAAGGAAAAGCAGAGTGGTTTCACAGAACCAACACGTCCGTATTTTAAATAAGATAATTTTTTCAACACCTTGCGTGTGTGTGTGTGTGTGTGTGTGTGTGTGTACGCGTATGCATGTATGTATGTATGAATGTATGTGTGACTTTTCACATATTTGCACATTTTCATACAGACTGATTTAATTCCAGTTATATATATATATATATATATATATATATATATATATATATATATATATATATGTATATGTGTGTGTGTGTGTGTGTGTGTGTGTGTGTGTGTGTGTGTGTGTGTGTGTGTGTGTGTGTGTGTGTGTGTGATGAAAACTTTTACCCCAAAAAAAAAAAAAAAAAAAAAAAAGACAAAGGTAAATTCTAACAATCAATTACTTTTGATTATTTCAATAGTCTTTATTCAGATATCTTTACTTTTTTGACTTATTTTTGGGTTTCACATCCTTTGCAACAAGAAATATAAAGTATCTATAAACACAAACTAAATCGAATGTTCAAATCATTCAGATTTAGTTTACACTTTATTCTCACGTGAAACCAATTCTGAGAGAGTCAGAGCACTCTTCTTGAAATATAATCAGTCATGAAAATGACGATGGCCCAAAATTCAAAATAAATCTCTATTAACATATACACAGACATATATATATATATATATATATATATATATATATATATATATATATATATATATGTATATGTATATATATATATTATCATTATTATTATAATATATATATATATTATTATTATAATATATATATATATATTATAGTAGTAGTAGTAGTAGTAGTAGTAGTAGTAGTAGTAGTAGTAGTAGAGTTGTGACAAAATATGTCATTATTGTTTAATTAAAAAGGCTTAAATAAAAGTCTTCTGCCCAACTACACATATTTTGAAATACATGAACCTGCGCCTCATCACTATACTGACACCAAAATGTATCGCTGTCGTCTTGTAAAAAGACAAATTATCTAAAATAAAGAAAAAAATAAACACCCTAAATACTGAAACCCATTATATTCTTAACAAATTAAAAAAAACATATCTCTTATTTCAACTATTATAAGCTGAAGCAAACTCTGATGATGGCCTATGAAAGGTCTGAAAACGCTGGGGACAATTTTGATAAATTCATCCACCAATTCTAACCTGAAACGCAGACACTTATCCGAAAACTTTAAAGGATCCTTATTTAATCATATAGACAAAATGTGTCTTTATTATTTAATCAACCACACACACACGCACACACACACATGCATATATATATATATATATATATATATATATATATATATATATATATATATATATATATACATACATATATATATATATATACATATATATACATATATATATATATATATATATATACATATATATACATACATATATATATACATATATATATATATATATATATATATATATATATATATATATATATATATATATATATATATATATATATATATATATATATATATGGGGTGCGCCTGTCTGCATGTGAGGAAATGTAACAAACGAGCATTGTTTATTCATTCAATCTATTTTTTTAAAGATGTTTTTTTTTTTAATTCAAGATACGTGGATCCGGGTATTTAAGAATTTCACATATTCCTCTAATGAAGAATTAATACCGTCAGAATAAAGAAAATGGAGTTTTTCATCATGTGCTGGCAATGTTATGTTCCACAAGTTTAGCATTTGACCAGCTTTCAGTTTTTCACAGTTATTCTGTCCTGTCAAATTGACTCTTTCTAAAACATACAATTATCATGGCGTTATTCTTTTTTGTAATTTGTAAATTAATATCTAGATCCTTTCAAACGTTTTTATCGTAAGATGATGAATGTAATATTAATAATTAATCGTGAAAATAGCAATATATGCTAAATACTTGTTAAAATTAATAAATTAAAAATGTTGATGATAATGCAAATAAGAAACGAAATTATGTCCTATCATTTCTAGTAAGCATTATATATATATATATATATATATATATATATATTTATATATATATATATATATATATATATCAACGTTGGGGTCTGTCTACTCCAATTGCCTTACTCAATTATCAGCAGAATTCGATAATGCTTTTTGAACATTGTTCTGTATTTGATCCTAAAATGTACGATGCCATGTCTGATACCAACACATCTATATTATTCCGCTATTTTCGCCCATGACTCAGTCTTTTTTTGGCGGGGGGAGCTAAAACTCAGAATACGATATATGCTCTTTATTATGCTTTCAATTAATAAGTCAAATCTGTCTATTAATTTTAGAATAGCAACTGATTGATCCGAAACATGTCAAAAATAATCAATCTATAATACCTACATCAGTCCGTGCCTAAAATTAAAAAAAATACTGAACAACGTTTTAAAAACAGAAAATATATATCTTTTGTGATACATTGAATGTGTTAGATTTCACAATGTTCGTCTTTTTAAACATTTTACGAAACTTTTTTTAGAACGTCGTATATTCAGCATATACATTAAATTTGTGCAATACCATTTAGGTTAGAATTTTTTAATAAAAGAATATTTTCTTTATCCAGTGTTTTGTTTAAAAAATGAGTATATTTGGGAAAACTTGCACGAACATATACATAGATATAATCATATAGGACCTTTTCAAAGGGTCATCCTAAAAAGGCATGGCGCATTATACTTCAAATTTTACCTTCCTGGGAGGAAACCTAAGACTTGAAGTGGAGTGAAAATCTCTGAATTAATCTATCTATTTATCTATCTATCTATCTATCTATCTATCTATCTATCTATCTATCAAATGAGAGAGAGAGAGAGAGAGAGAGAGAGAGAGAGCATCTGCGTGTGCGCGTGTGTGCCAGAGAGACTATGTGTGCGTGTGTGTAAGAGGGGGAGCATGTATGTGAGGGAGAGAGAAAGAGAATGAATGGATGTCTGCAAGAATGAGAGGGAAAGAGAGAGAGAGTGTGTGTGAGAGAGCGTACAAGAGAGTGATAGAGAGAGGGATGCAAGGAGAGGCTAAGACAAAGACAGATAGAAAGAATATAGATAAATAGAAAAATATATTTGCTGTTATTTTTCCTTTTTTCTCAACTATTTTCGAACTTCGGTTATCATCGGTAAAAAAGTTTTTTGCAAAGAAAAGATTTTTTAAAGAAGTTTTATAGATAGATTTTTAAGAGGCCATGTTCCATTCCACAAAAGAAGCAACGAAAGCTGAACTAGTAACGTAAATATCTATTTATTGAGGCTGTCTTTTGTTTCCATGGTCGTCATCTTCTCAAAAACATTAGTCAATGAACTCTCTCTCACAGTATATATATATATATATATATATATATATATATATATATATATATATATATATATATATATATATATATATATATATATAATTTGTGAGCATCAGCATCGCATAAATTCCCATTAAGTGTAAAAATATTTTGTACTGTTTGTAAGGGATTTGAGTAATTTCTTAACGTGTTAATTACATATTTGATTTTTTTGGGTTTAACCTTAGGTCTACAAGAAAAAAATTACATATTACTCTTGCAACCACCAAACGTTGCAATTGATAAATGCGTTGGTATAGGTTTTATTATTTTGATTGACAAATTCTTAGCAGAGTTGCTGTTGATCTTTGTCATCAACAAAAATTTCCCTATCACCTCTCTCCTTCACTCTCTCCCTCTCACTGACTCACTCACTCTCTCTGTCTCTATATATGTCTCTCTCTCTCTCTATATATATATATATATATATATATATATATACTCTTTTCTGTCCTTCTGTTTATCAGTTTCTGTTGCTGTCTCTTTTTTGCTGCCTCTTTCAAATTCTTCTTTATCTATTTTTATCTTCACCTCACTCCCAATCCATCTGATTTCTTTTAAATGAAATCTGTCTGGTATATCGACCCATGTTGAGATCACCTTGTGTTTCCTGTTTCTTGGCACGAAACCGTTTCCCCTCGATGCTGAAATGAAACCAGCTGTATAAAGATTCGTTCACAGTGTGCGTCTGGGTCTGTCGGGAACCTTTAATTACGAAGTTTGATATATATGTCTTGTCCAGTGTATATTCTTTAGGCTGGAGAACGTGGTTAGTATTCTGTAAAGCTAATTTAGTTTCCTCTCAAATAATCTTTTTTTTTTCACTTTCGTTTTATCATCGGCGACAGAATAAAAAAGGATGCTCTAAATATTCAGATCATTTTTATGTGCTGATATTTTTACCAATGCCTCATAAGAAAATAAGTTTTACAGCCTATATTCTCTTGAAAAGTTTTGATTCAAATAAGATTAATTTTTTATCAATTTTCTGTCGAGAGATTTTCTTTTTTTAGCCCTGGAGGAAAAACAATATATAACTTTTCTGACCTCAGACACTCGTGTTTACGCTGTGTTTTTAAAAGCTTTTTCTAACAGTCATGTTTCATCTCAAATCTCAGAGATTTAGAATTCAGTGTGGGAAATTAAGATAAAATAAAATAAGAAAATATAATAATAATAATGATAATAATAATAAAGAATCACAACAAAACTAATGTATATACATCGTTCCCATGAGGCTATAAATTGAAGAACCTGAAAAAGGTTTTTGATCCGCCCATTTTTATAACCCTAAGTTAGTAAGGCAGAAGAAAGCTTTCTTTTTTCTTCTCAAAGGGAAATCCAATCGAAAAACTATGAATAAGCGCATCTTATTTTTCTAACTAATCACAAAGCTGACTGGATGTTGACCATGATTCCTATTAGTATTATCATAAACTATTTTCTGATTTTTCGTGTAAACAAAAAAGCAAAAAATAGATAACACACCTGCAGAAAAGTTAATGAGACATTTGTTCCCAAGAGATTTCAATATAAAGAATAAATAAACTGTCCATGGTAAAAACTTGAGGGTCGTTGCTTCTTTATTCTATCATTGTTTTCTACGTGAACGCGCACAGACACCTACTCAAGCATTTTTCGAGAACCCTAATCAGCATTTTCTTTTTGATACAAATTTTACATCAAAGGTAATTACTATGTGGTCAGCAAATGAATATCGATTGTAGTGCAGATACAGACTCTTAACAAAGGTCTCTAATAAATGTATCCTGGTCAAATGCGTATTGAAATGTCATTGAGTTTATTTATCGGCTGAGGCGGAAAACAAAAAAAAAAAAAAAAGGAAAAATCAACTCGACTTTTAGTGTTGAGGATTTTCGTTGTTTTATTCTTACTCTATTTAGTCTCTAAAGTTGTGGAAGCAGGATGAAATGGACAACAAACACCACAAAGGAGCATCTTTGTTATTCTGGGAAGAGTCTTTTCTTGGATCTCTGGTTCTTCGTTTTGTGTTCAGGCTCTGCCCCACCAAAAAAAAAAGTAAAAAACAGATCTCTCTCTCTCTCTCTCTCTCTCTGACATTCTGTCTGTCTGTCTGTCTGTCTCTCTCTTTCTCTTCCCCTCTCTCTGTCTCTCTCTCTCTCTATATATATATAATTTAATGTCATGTCAACCTTCGTTAATTATTTAATGAAAAAAGCCATCCTTGTAGAAACCCAGCAGTAATATTATTAAAACTATTGCAAGGAGATAATGGAATGCTTCCCTTTCTTAATGGTATTACTCCAAATGTAAGAGTAATTAGGTGATTGAGGTTCTTTCTTGTCATTTCAAGGCTGCACTCAAGCATATAAGCCAAGAAGCCACGGATACTGCATCATGCTACCGCAAGCACAGTAGAAGAAATACAGGGCACTCTTAACTCGTCCATCAGGAACTATACCCTATTAATTCGATATCATTCAGGTATTCATCTGAATAGAATGACTCCACATTGAGGAGAATATTCTTTGCATAATGTCTAATGTGGTGGACTAAAATATTGTAGTAATCGAGTTCGAACTCCAGTCGTACTACCACACTCAGTTTCGGAAAAGTAAGACACACTATTTAGAAAAAAGTTGGAAGCACTATAACTTCAAACTAACCGGATATTGGTATGCTTGTTAGAGTGTTTGCCAATAGCACGGGAGAACTGCTATGGGTAAATAGTTGGGCAGACTGATTTCTTCAGCCTTGGTGAAGTATCTAGTCTAGGAGAAGGAAAACTCTGAATTCAAACCGGTTAAAACTCTGCTGAAAAATTGACCTTGTATCATATCCTGCCCGAGCGGAGGGGTTGGTAAATATGATTTTGGAAGAGATTTGTGCTTCAAAGATATCATATCCGAGATAAGTTTCACTAACAAATGGGAGTTATTGATCGATTTTCATAAATTCTTCGATGAGCAAAAAGAAAGAGAAACGAAGCAAAAATGTACCGCTGATATTTCCCGATGATACCCGATACGGTTGAAACGTTGTATGTGGTAAGCTCAGAAATAGTCACCCTTCTCTTTGAAATTGGTTCAAGGACTAATAGAAAGTGAAACAGTATATGTTCTAACTTCCAAAAAGGGATTTATGCTTTTTGAATGAATTAAATTTTTAATGTACCGATTATTATATTCTAAATAGCTGAGTAGAAGAGAAAAAGTTTTTTGAATAATTCTTTAAAAACCTTTTTTCTCTTCTGTACACTATGTTTTCGGATTTAATAGATACCTTTTCTTTCAGTTAAGTGAGGCCAAAATGAAAGGATAAATGGAGTTTGGACTTGCATTTAATTTAGATTTGAAATTGTGTTTATATATATATATATATATACCTACACCGAACATTGGCCTAGAGGTTAGAGTGTTCGCCAATGGCCCGGGAGACCTGGGTTCAATCCCAGATCGAGTCATACCAAAGAATCAAAAAATGGTACTTGATGCCTCCTTGCTTAACACTCAGCATTATAAGGTACGGATCAAGGGTAAAGTGGAGCAATCCAGGGAAAGGAGTAGCGCCCTCCCCTACACCTTGGTGTAGTAAGCTATCGAAAAGGGAGCCTTTGGGTCACCCTCGACTATGGTCGCCAACTTTACTTACTTTTATATATATACCAGGTTAATTTGGAAAATTGAAGGTGGATATAGAATTACAATACATACTGTTAACTCTAATAAAGAATAAACTCAAGTTTAGCAGCTAAGAAGCTACCTTTATTCTTACTTTGGAAAATATGCCCAAAAAGAGGTACAAGTCACGCATTTTGGGGGATAATAAAGACATTAATGAAATGAAGTACGGTAACAAGACAAAAATGCTGTGCGCTGTTATGAGGAGATCCAGAAAGCTGCTCTCTACAAGACAGCAGCTGTTTAACCTCATCTCCCAACTCACAAACCTTCGGGATTAGAGGAGACAAACGTGCTAGACTCTAATAGAGAAAATTGGCCTAGCGGTTAGAGTGTTCGCCAATGGCCCGGGAGACCTGGGTTCAATCCCAGGTCGAGTCATACCAAAGACTCAAAAAATGGTACTTGATGCCTCCTTGCTTAACACTCAGCATTATAAGGTACAGATCAAGAGTAAAGTGAAGCAATCGAGGGAAGGAGTAGCGCCCTCCCCTACACCTTGGTGTAGTAGCTATCGAAAAGGGAGCCTTCGGGTCACCCTCGACTATGGTCGCCAACTTTACTTTTTACTTCATTTATACTGGACAATGGCATAATGGTTAGAGTGTTCGCCAATGGCCCGGGAGAACTGAGTTCAATCCCAGTTTGAGTCATACTAAAGTCTCAAAAAATGGTACCTTTATGCTAACTTGCTTAACATTCAGCATTATAAGGTACAGATCAAGGGTAAAGTGGAGTAATCTTGGGAAAGGAGTAGCGCCCTCCCCTACACCTTGGTGTAGTAGCGATCGAAAAGGGAGCTCTGGGGTCATCCTTGACTACGGTCACCAAATTTACTAACTTACTCATTTGTTACGTTCTCCAATTGACTCCTTTACATGGGCACACTTAGTGCCGTCTAGAGGACTTATCAATGAAACATAGGGATGTATGGTGAGAAAGAGACGGGGAAAGAGACAGAAAAAGTGAGAGAGAATCCATGTTGTGGGCTGCCTGTATCAAAACAATATTGATGATGATAATGATGATGAAGATGCTGATGGTGATGATACATTTTTAAATAAATCTTAAAACTCTTAGCATACAAGAACAGAAGTGACGAAAAATGAATGGATATGAATAATGTGAATTTGTAAAATGTAAATTAATTTTTAGTATAAAACTGCCTTGACCTAAGCTTATATGACCTCTGCTATTGGAAAGCTTTGGCAGGGAGATCTTTCCTTGAAAGACACTGTGTTAAACGTTTGGGTCTTAGTGAAACTATATATAACAAAATCCGAATTCTGATATCTACAAAGCTGCTCATTTTATTTGAAAAATCACTCCAATGATTTTTGATCTCGTAAATTCAACTTGTTAAATAAAATTGATCAATGTATTCATGCCAGGGGTGTATGGGAAAACTCCTATCATTTTTAATTGTTTTTTAACCATTTTGTATAATCTCTCTGTCTCTCTCTGTCTCTCTGTCTCTCTTCCAATCTCTGTTTCTCTGTGTCTCTATCTCTGTTTGTCTGTCTCTATGTCACTCTCTCAATTTATATATAAACTCCAGATAGATACACAGACACATCTGAGTGTGTGTAGGTGTGTGCGCGCGCGCGCGCGTGTGTGTGTGTGTGTGTGTGTGTGTGTGTGCTTGAAAGAATAACTCAAGAGACCGTCATTTTGCTATTATAAATCTACTTCAGCAAGCAACCTAGTTCTTTAGATAGCGGTAACAAAAGGGATAAGGAAATGAACAAACATGACTCAAAAAATGAAAATAAAAATGAAAAAAAGAGAAAACCAACCTTAAAGAGAAGGAGATAAAACGAAACCTGGTTAGACATTGTCACCCATCCAATAACTTTGATTTCATCTCGGTGTTGTTCTTCTTTTTTTAGTTCTTTTTAACTACGGATATTTAGGTTTGCCGCTGGAATCATTTTACCTATTTAGCCTTTTCTATTTTAAGAAAATATCTATCAATCTATTCTTTTCCTTATTTATATCTTTATTAGAGATTTTAAGAGATAAAGCATTCCTAATTCCTGAGTTTTCATTTACTAAAAGGATAACCCCAAGTGTTATTAATTTTTTTGGATGACTTTTGAAGTTTATTCTTTCCTTAATTTGTGTATCACATTTTTTAATATTTACTTACGACTGCTGCCAATTTTAAATCAAGTAGATCCTATTGTTAATTTTGGACAATACACAACCCTGAGGTCTTTTCGAAACAAAAACTTCGGAAGCAGACTCCGTAAAGTAAAAATTAAAAAATAAAATCCAACAAGCTCTAAATAAGTTCTCATTGCTTGCAGGAGGTATATATATATATATATATATATATATATATATATAAGCGCATGCGTGCGTGCGGGTGTGTGTATGTCTCTCTGTGTGTGTACGTGCGTGTGTAGGGGTTGGGGTGTGTTATTCCTGTGAAAGAAAAAGACGCCTAGCAATATTGAATTTTAGCAAGTTTTGGAAAAAAATACCCAAAGAATTGTTCATCATGAAGAAAATATTAGGTAACCAGGATAAAGTGCGGGCTGTCTCAAAGCCCTTGCACTAATTGATGGATACCTTAATATATATTAGGCATGATAACCCCCAAAATATATCAGGGATTCTCATTTGCGAAGTTATCTGTAAAAATAATTTCCTCTTTGAATTTGGTGTTGCTGATTTCTGTTGGTTTAATTAATAAAATTCAAAACCAAGATGATCCTTGTCCCAAATCAACAACTTAATTCTGTCAAACTGATATGTAACACATCCATTTGAATCTTGACCGCAGAGGAAGTCAACTTGAAGAACGCTGGTGCCACTCAAGAAGATTATGTTTTCTTTACTTGAATTCATGCCGGCGGTGATTCTGGCATGAGTGATGAAAACCCAACAATAGATATGTCTTTTTATTACTCCAAATTCTACTGATAATGTTATAAAGAAAGTGAATATAGTTCAGAAAATAATTTATGATGATCCTTTAGCATCAGCAACCAAAGTTGTGACAGCAGGAAATAGTTCTGCTCTACTGAGCTTCACAGCTTAAAAATGAAGTTATTTAAGAACTTAAAAACTGCATAATTACATGTTACATCTTGAACAGAACAAGTGAAAATGAGAAGAAACTAGGGAAAAAAAATCTTTTCCGGATCTATCATTAAATTACTTTGTTCAGCTCTTATGTTCTTACGTTATTTCATAAACTATGAAGAAAATTAAAAATCGAATGAACACGTAAGCACTTCTTCATATTTACCAACCCCTCCGCTCGGGCAGGATATGACACAAGGTCGATTTTTAAGCGGAGTTAAACAGGATTGAATTCAGAGTTTTCCTTCTCTTAGACTAGTTGCCTCACCAAGGCTAAAGGACCCAGTCTGTCCTATAATTTGCCTATAGCTGGAGGGAGAATAATTGGATTCATACCTTTCTGAAGTGTATTAGTGCTAAGTGAAATGCATTCAGTCTCGTCGTAAGCACGTCTTGGTTCACGAAATTATAGACAATGTGGAAACCTCGGACTGAATTCATATTGTGTCATTTACCATTTTTAATTCAATAGTTATCCTCCCATTTTCAAGTTTGAACAGGCCTCATATATATATATATATATATATATATATATATGCTTTGTTTGTGATTCTCACGGGGACTTTTATGTTAACTCATTACTTTATATCAAAATAACAACTTATTGGAATCTTTTATCACTTTTTTCCATCCAGTATTTGTGCGATCAAGACGAAGACTAAAGTAACGGATTTATAATGTTTGCAATTTTATATTTTTGGGGTTTATACCTGTTCTGTTGTAATCGTATTCAGGCTTTTTTCTTGCATTATTTACATTTTAATTGTGTATATATATATATATATATGGAGATGTAATTGTTTACATTTTCATTATATATATATATATATATATATATATATATATATATATATATATATATATATATATATATATATGGAGATCTAATTGTTTGGAAAAATCCGATGAGATGTGAAAGAAAGAAATAGAAAAGTGGATAAATCAAATATTTCGTCTTTATTTCATAGAAGACTTCTTCAGAATGTTGGTTATTTTGTAGTGGTTCGCAATTAGAGGAAACAGATAAAAAACAAGGGAGAGATTTCAAGAAGGAGAGGAAGAGAAAGAAAAAAGAGGAAGAAAGGAAAAGATATAAATATAAATCTGTGTCGAAAGAGCGTGGTAACAGTAGTAATTTTTGGCACATTTTTTAAACATCTGGACAACGGGTAAGCAGATAGATGATACTCAACATTTAGTCATTTCTTTTATCAAGACGTAACCATCAGAACAAAATATCAAAATGAAAAATCATCAAGAAGTATGGAAGTGTGGTAGAGGAAATAAACATCTTTATGATAAAGAAATCCTTACCATCGTCAATTTTGATATCATGCTCCGTAAATATAATGTAGGGTGAAATATGAAAAAGCTAAGGCGTTTGATGAGATTGGAATGAGAGATGATAGCAGATTCAAGGAATTTCTTCAATGTTGCTTACGCTACAAAATAACCAACATTCCGAAGAAGTATTTTTGGCACTCCCTACATAAATACACGCCATAAATACACGTCAACGAGAGCGTCAGACAAAATGTACCAATCATCATTTTGATGCAACTCTCCATTTATTGGGTCACACATCGGCCAGCCGTGTTGTGCACTGCAATGTTCTGGTCGGGTGTGCCTCATCACTAGAAATGCCTCTGGCCTCAGGCGGCGTCCCCGCAGGCTTTAACCCTCTTCGGAGGGCGTTAGGTTCCTCGCCTGTCGCCTGAGGCACCCCTTTTAAGGGGAATACCGACGGAGCCCGATGTAGTTTAGGACTGCTGGACGTGTCTGGGCTACGGCCCTGCAACAAAACCCATCTTATAACAGGCCTTGTGCCACACACGTACACTTGGTGGGGTGTATGTCAAATACCTGTACACCAATTAGCGTAGCACAATCACGTGTTATACCATTTGCATAGTGGACAAATAGTCACTACCACACTGGACTCTCAGCTTTCTACCAAGTAACCACTGTTTAACCAGGTTCACTTATATCTTGTTTCTGTTACTTGAATATATATGTTTTTTTCTATCAAACCTTTTGTGTTCCCTGTGTCTTTCTTTGGTCAGCATCACAACAGTATTCAATGAAATAAAAATGAAATATTTATCTGAATCTGCTGTCTTAGTTTTAGTTTATCCTCTTATCCATTTATTTTTTTCATATATCTATCTATTCATATTATACATTTCACTCTTGATATTTTCAATGAAGTTTCCAAGGTTTAACTTCACAAGGACTCACACGCATTAACTTTTTCAATATTTTGTTTTGTACTTTACAAATAAAGAGAGCAGAACGTGGTTTTAATTAGACAATGAAAATATTTACAGGAAATACATTTACTTATTTGTGATTGTCCAACAATGTAACCCTTGAGAAATTTCTTTTGTTGAGCTAGTTTAATCTGGCACTCTGCTGGATATTGATTAAAGCTCATAAATGCTGATAAAAACAAACACATTTTATACACATCGGATAAGGTAAAAACAACATATTTCGTTACACTCCACAACAGACTGCCAACGGGAATCAGTTGTACGAACGTTACTATTGTTTTAATTGACAGTTCATTATTAAGAGCTGTGTTTACTGTCAATCAACCGTTTGTTAAAGTAGGCAAAAACTGTCTTTTGACTGTATACCGATTTGCATATCGAAGTTTCAGTTGATATTTTTTCCTGAAAACAAATTAATGATCATTCCATCATTTTTCCTCAATATTGGTTTTTCATTTAGTTTCCGTGGCATGGCTTAAAAATACCATTAATATTGAAAATGCCATTCTTTTGAGTAATATATAACAAAGCCAGGATGCTCATCTATTAAATAATCAGTGTTTTGATTCTTTTGTCATTAGTATATTCATTGAATGACTGTTAATCTCTTTCTGGTTCACATTCTGGATGTAAGTCTTACAGAGATTCAAACTATAGACTCTGGAATGAATGTAACGGCAGTATTTGTGTCCCGCTTACTTGTTTATTTTGTTGAATAAAACGAAATGTTACCTTTTCAAGAATTATTTCCTGACTATATTTTAAAGAATCCCGTTCATTGTGAGTTGATATTTGTATTATTGTGTAGTTTTTGCAGAGGGATTTTGGGACACGGTTTTATCTAGTACAAGTCATTTTTAACAAATATATTTGACCAGTAGAGGTGAACTTAACAGGCAACACCATGTGGGATCAGAAAAGATTTGGGAATAATATCAATGAAGAAGTAATCCGCAATCCTCAGATTTCGGGATATGAAGATTTATGATCAGATTTATTTTTGTCATCTCCGAGATACCACCGTTTATGTGTAGTCTTAAAGATGAAGTCGTCAGTTCTACGCCGTATCAACTGGGCTATAATTGACTAGGATAGTCTTGTCCGAGTATTGGATTCGATAATGAAACAAGGCTGTTGTTAGAAAGTAATGAATTCTGAGTAAGAAATGATTATTCCGACTGGGATGATGCAATATTTTAGGGGGAAACTATTTGTTCTTCTCGCTCTAGCATTCAATATAGTTCGATCTTAAAAACCTGAAGGTGGTAATGGATTGTCTGAAAGCAATGTTGTCCAGTAATGGCCAATAAAAATATTTCGCCGAAATGATATAAAAGAAAATAATTAGTCTTAACTGTTTAGGGTGAGTGAAGTCACTAACTACATCCTACATGACAATAAAACTAATCTACTTCATTCCACATTCTTTTGAAAATATTCTATTATCAAAATAGACTGTCGTACTGAGACAATATTCTAATTTCCTTTAAATTCAACAGGTTTTCTCATTTCATCTGGGACCCTGAAACGTAGTTTTACATTTTATATAGTCAAATAATAAACTTAAGAATCAGAGCTGAATTTACATGTAAATACCTGTTGAACGTAATGTGATTATTTTGATTAATGTTGGCATTTTATGAAGAAGTTATTCACCTAGAATAATTTAACGTCTGGTAGATGATTAAATTTTAGCCGATAGTTTAAAGTTATGTAATTTCATCTTTTAATCACGGTCTTTTAAGGTCTCGAGTTATTTAGATATCTTTGCTACATTTTCTGATTTACATTAGCCGGAATAAAGATAAATAACGCATAAACAAATGTACCTATATCAGATTTTTAATTATTCACTTCATCTGTATAGTGTTATGTATACTTGTGACATTTCACATGTTAGTAGCCAACGGACAAACCGGAAGAAGATTAGTGGGGGGTTGTTGTTGACCGGAAGGCCCTGGAGTAAAAAGAATGAGATTCCTTTTGCCGACTGGCGTGCATTGGAAGACGGGGGATGGTTAGTTTGAAACGAGTGAGTTGATCAGAGAACCGCGGCATAAACGGTCGGAAAAGAGAATTGTAATATAAACAGCTGAAAAAGGAAAAGCAGCGGAGGCATTCAGGAAGAAAAGGCATGACCACGTGCGGAAAAATGGACATCAAAGAAAAAGTTTAATAGAACACAATTTTCTATTATGTTTCTATATCAGGTATTCGCATTAAATACCATTCCTTAGATAAGTCCTTGCCCAGTCGGCTGGGGCTGTAGAATACACTGACAGCACCTCTGCAAAGGGGTAAGACCCCTACCAACGAGTGTCCTAGATATGACACTAAACAGTTTGATGGTGAGGTCCCAGTAATGCTGAGGCCTTGGGGAATACGGAGCACCCCTTCATTGCCATTGCTCCCGGCGTGGTAGCACCCGATAGGGTCCTATCTAAGGGTTAAATAGAACTAACGGCATACTTATTTCAATCTGAATATCTTGAAATAGAAATGTTTTATGACAATTGAACCGTGCTTACATTTGAACTGCGTGCTTGTGCTAAACTGAATTATTTCAAATAGAACTGTTTTTTGACATTGAAACACTACTAACTCTAAACTGAATTGTTTAACATAGAACTGTTCTGAAATGTAACTGTGTGTAAACAAAATCTGTACATTTACTAAATTGAATTAGCTGAAGTAGAATTGCTTAACTAAACTGAATTCCTCGAAATAGAAATTTTTTTTTTACAATTAGACTGAACTTACATTTATACTCTGTACTTTTACTAAACTGAATTGTTTTAAATTGAACTATTTTTGACATTGACACTGTACTTACACTAAACTGAATTGCTATATATAACTGCTTGAATAGTTTGAAATAGAAATATTTTTGACAATTAAACTGAGTACTCATGCTAAACTGAATTGGTTTAAATAGAACTGATTATTTACATAAAAATGGATTTGGTGTTAAATATCCTACAAAGGTTGATATGCCATAAAACCAAACGAAACCAATCAGATAAGTCCTATCTGCATATCTTTTGAAACTAAGTATGAGTTTTTATTATTTGGTTTGTTGAATTCTAACGGAATAAATGTATTTTTTATGTTGCTGAAATTGTAGTTGTGATTGCGAGTAATTCTGACATGTTGTTTCCGAGCTATAATTCCTTAACCTGTTGTCGGTACCTTTATTTTTATTATCCGTAAAACATACATTACAAGCTAGCTCAAAAAATAGGTCGAATTACGATTTTTTTATTCATTTACTTACCCCATTGGAGACGTGTCCGGGACAAGGAATATCAAAATATTTAGAATGTCATCCCGACACAAGAGTAGTACATAACAATATATAAGTAAGTAAAGTTAGCGACCGTAGTCGAGGAAGACCCGAAGCCTCCCATTTCAAAAACTATTACACCGAGGTGTATGGGAGGACCCCACTCTTTTCCCTGGATTGATCCACTTTACCCTTGATACGTACCTTATATTGCTGAGTGTTAAGCAAGGAGGTATCAAGTACCATTTTTAAAATCTTTGGTATGACACGACATGGGATTGAACCCAGGTCTCCCAGACCATTGGTGAACACTCTACTCACTAGGCCAATGAGCTGGTTACAACAATATATATACACACACACACACACACACACACACACACACACACACACACACACACACACATATATATATATATATATATATATATATATATATATAGAGAGAGAGAGAGAGAGCTTCAAATAGAAGTTTGTAATGTTAATGCACCAAATAAGACATTGTTCTGTTACCTACCAAGTGTTTGTTTGGAAACTAACCGAGGGAAAGTTTACGAACACACAAAACTCTGTCAAGGTTCTCTAACACAAATTTTATTAAGTTGTCGTTGGGAGAAACAAAGTACTTGAAAGCTGAGTCGACCGCGTTAGCTAGACAAAGGGAGACGACATGTCAAGAGGAGAGAGAGAGAGAGTGAGAGAGCAGACACAGACCTTGAATTTTCTTTCTAGATTTTTGTTGTGGTTCTAACGTACAGTTCGTTTGTTTCGTCTCCGTAACTGCACGTCTGGTGTGATACCCTTTTTCGGAGCTCATCCGAAAATGGGGGCCACAATATTCCACTATCTTTACATTGTCCTAGCTGGTGTTCACTCTTGTCTTTACCTCGTCACATCTTCGAGTCAACTAACTTTTAGACTAACCTTCTGCATGATGTCAACGGGCAGAACATATCTGTTCCTGTGCAGAAGATTTGGGATATCCGTTTTTTCTAGTCATTTTCAATTATTGTACTCATTCATCCCTCACAGGCTGATCTAAAACGAGTCTGACTCATCTGAGGTCAGCTGGCTGGTCTGTAGACTCTCCGTCTGCTTTTTCTTATTTTTTTTCATCTCTATTTCCTTCCCCAGAAATTAGCTTCCCGTTCTTTTCATAACTTGGACCTACCATAAGCCGATCAATAACTTTTTAAAAACAAAATGAAAGAGTACCATATCTTAGCAGAAGATAATCTCCTTGTACCACACATATAACCATGGGTACATGTATGACTCTTCAAGTGGACAAAAACATTTGCAAGTTCTCTCAGACGTGTTCAGATCAAGGTAGTAAACTTTCCTGTTGATATTTCCTCTTTGTATTCTCACGTGACTTCAGGAACCTGCAGTGGAAATACATACATTGTCACAGAAAGGAAACGGGACAGGTGAAGTTTGAAGTAATAGGTATTGTGTAAAATGAATCACCGATAGCTTGCAGTTTTAAAATCTCATATGACTTGCAAGATCGACTGTGGATAAATTAAGCCAACAACTGACGTTAAAATATGTTCGGACAGAAAATTGTCATCGACCAAGATCACGTCATGCTTCCGGCGTTCTTGTTTCAGTTTATTTCAAACGCTTTTTGCCACCGTAGATCACTTTTTCTAAGTTGATAGATTTTTCGTCATATTTTTCTTTTCCCTAACATCTAAACCGAGCAACAAGTATGTTTATGACAACATTAAAGCCTTTCTTGAGTGTTATCTTAGATGTCTACTGTGTTGCAACTCACCATAAAACAGTAGCGTGGGTAACATAATATATTCCATCCTAAAAAAATGTCTAGCCTATTGCATCTGATTACTTATTACGATAATATCATGATTAGATTATTGGCTTACGGTAAAAATAGTATCTTGTTACAAAATGCCATACGTTGTTTATGATCGTCTTCATATAGATTTGACAGAAACTTTGCAAGGTTGTAAACTGACAGCTGTTAGTAGTGTCAAGAATCAAAGCGTGCAAAATATCATAAAAGATACACGCTTAATAGATATTAAGCTTGGTTTTTATAGAGGTACATGCGTCAGACAACTCGATGCATTCAAGCGTTCTGAAGTGCATGCTGTCTTTTTTCTACTTCGATCTATTTCAATCAGAGTGTTTCATTTCTAACACATCATACGAGGATCATTAAATAAGTTTCCAGACTTTTTTTTCATATGGGCACTTTTATTGATAATACACACATGCAACTCTAGTCCCCTTTGAAGTAATCTCTTCCGGCTGCAATATACTTGTTGTACCGTTCCAAAGACTTCTGGAAGGTCCCATGGAAGTCCTCTTGTGTGAGTGTGTCAATGACCTTCTTCACAGCCTCTTTCATCTCCTCAATTGTCTGATAATGACAACCTCTGAGCTTAACAGAAAGAAGGGTCTTGATTATAGGGATGCTGAGGAACTGTTTTGATGCCCATCTTGGTCAAATTGTTTGTGACAAGTATGGAGTTGTGGACTGGTGTATTGTCCTGGTGGAAATGCCACTGACCCGATTTGAAGAGTGCTGTCATCTTCCGACGGAATCTCTTCCTGGAGTCCCTTAAAACCTCAACATAGTAAGCCTAACCCTAACCCTAACCGTTAGGCCAATCAACTCTGGTGTATTGACTTCCTTACTCCTCCCACAACTCTCATCATCCCTCACTGACCCCCCACATCCTTTGAATCTCTACTGCCACTTAAAAACTGATGCTCGATTCATGCAAGATGGTGGAAGCATTCCATGCGATTCTATGTCATTTCTTCCAAGTTTAAAACAGAATTTTATTGCATCCTCACGTCCATATTGCATTTTTGAAATTCACCAGCTGTAACAATCAGGCTTCAGTTGGGTGTGTTCCAATTCCTGCTGTAGCTGTTCATTTGAATCTGAAATCATAAAAATTAGTCAGTCATCTCATACGATGTATAGCAATAACATACTGAATTTTCAAGAGTCTACGCCATTTTTATTTCCTGTACAAAAAAAAGTCAGGAAACCTATTGAATGTACCACTTATCTCGACACTTCTACATACAGTTGGCTTGGAGGTTTTGAGAAAATAGCATTCATTGTTTCACACTGATAGCGATCCCAGATGTAGATCATACTGTGAAGAATAAACCCGTTACAGTTTACATCGCCTGTAGACATGGAGTCCCGAACGAGGGTACAGAATGTGTTCGATTTTGCATGGAAGCGTGTGACATCAAACACTTTACTGTTGGTACTGAAGTGAACGAAAACACTGAAGTCAGAGTGTTGGAGAGCGTACGAGATAACAACAGCAAATAATAACACTATATGGAAAAACGGTAAGGGCACGAACGTCGCCTTGTTTAACCCCGTTATTGATCGAGATAAATTCAGAAAATTAAATATTGAAAGGCATTTACATACATATTCAAATATATGTAAGTACATCTGTAAGCATGCATATACGTATATATATCATCATCATCATCCCTGACCCTCTCTCTCCAATTCTTCCTATCGTTCATCGCCGCTGGCAGGTCTTCAGGGCTACATCCCGTATCCTCACAGAGCTGCTGTATGGATGTTCCAGCAGGTCGTCCTGTTTTTGCTCGGTCATATGTGGGGGTTCATAGGAGTACATCACTTATGAGCTCGTCCCTGCTTATCCAGCAGCGTCCTGCATGTCTGGTTCGTCTAACGTGGATAGTTTTCGTGATAGGAGACAGGTCGCCGTATAGTTGGTGCCTTGTGGGATGTTGCCGCCAGGACTTGTTCAATACTGCTCGCAACATTTTTGTGTAATTGGTGTCTAGCTTCTTCTTCAGCCGTTTTGTTAGCGTCCAAGTAGTGCATCAATACAGCAGTATCGACACGACCGCTGCCTGGAAGAAACTGCGTTTTATGTATATATTACCCAACCCCTCCACATGAGTAGAGTGTGACACAAGGTCAATTTTAAGTAGACTTTAACAGGTTTTAATTCTGAGGTTTTCATTTTCTCGGTCGATTGTCATAACAAGGTAAAAGAGTTTAGTCTGTTGTAATATTTACCCATTGTGGGAGGTAGACGAATTGGATAAAAACTTTTCTAAAGTTATTAGCGCCATATGAAATACAAACAGCCTTGTTCAGGATTTGAATTCATGATTCCGCGTCTGTTTCCGAAGATGTTAACCATTACACGACGGACACCGACTACTACTGAAAGAGATGTAGACATAACCACGTATGCATACACACATAATCCCATACGCAAACACATACGCAAATACATACACACATACACATTGTTACGAACCGGCTTTCACTGGGACTGTGATACCTGGCACGTATCGAGAAAAGAAAAAAAAATAAAATAGCGAGAATGTCCCAAGGTTCGATGAAAAAAAAGGGCGAACCATGGGAAGGGAATTTCTCCAATCGAAGACTCTCGGTAAATCACTGCGGAATAAGCGACAAGCATTGACAAAACCAACATAACACAATTTGAAGATTTAATAACAAAATTTATTCCAAAATTAACAACGTAATAAGAAGAAAATAAGAATTAAAAAAGGTTTAAGAATGAAAGGGGATGGAAAACTAACGATACTATTTGTATATAAAATCCGAGACGAATCACAACTTAAACAGATTTGCAAGGTAGACACATAAAGGCAAAAGAAATATGAAACTCACTTTGGGTTTAGGGCTTGTTAACAATCTTCTTTTCTTTCGTTCTTTTTTTCTTTAAGAGGCTTGAATTTAATTGCCACGAGGAGTTGTTCGGTTTCCGTTATCTATTTCTTGGTCATATTCCGGGTGGATTGGAACGGAGCTCCTGAATGGATGTCAACGCCTCAAAGTCAGAACTGCTACCCTCTTGTCACTTTTCGAATGCGCCGAAAAAGGGTCTCTCCACTCGGACACGTGGCTGGTAAGGTCACCAAGAGTTCACTCCAAGAGTTCAAGGCTTGCTGAGATGGGTAAATAGTGGAAAGGGGTTGACTTGCAATTCCATTTTTTGCCGTCTTCTCTTTTTTTCTTTTCTCTTCCTCTTTTAGCCTCGTAAACTACCGAGCAAATCATGCGTGATGAGAAAGGGTTGGCTTGGCGCCTCTCCTTCTCAACTATATTTTTCTTCTCGGAATAATAAGGACAAATAAAACACATTTGTTAAGTACATAAAAAATATATCTCTCCTTATTAATCTATTTTCTACCCAACGTAACAACATGTAAATACACATCCATACACATACATAACAATAGATACACGCATACATACATTAACATAGGAGCATACATACACAAACATATATGCAATCATATAAAAATTCATACATATAAATATATATTTGTGCATACACATTTTTCCTTCCGTGAAAAAGTTTTAGTCGAAAAGAGGTATGCAAAGGTTACGAGCTCTGAAGCGTTGAGGGGATTTAACCAGTCAAAATTCTGTTGCCACTAAAATTTAAACTCGTTGTCAGTCAATGCAATATAAGTAAAAGTAAAGTTGACGACCGTAGTCGAGTGCGACCCAAAGACTCCCTTTTCAATAGCTACTACACCGAGGTGTAGTGTAGAGCGCTCCACTTTACTCTTGAAACGTACCTTATAATGCTGGGTGTTAAGCAACGAGGTATCAAGTACCATTTTTTAAGATTTCTTCGGTATGACTCGACATGGGAATGAGCCCCGGTCTCCCGGATCATTGGCGAACACTCTACCCACTGGGCCAATGAGCCAGTAACTATGCAATATAAGAGGTCGAATGTCTGTATATCAGTTTTTATTGTAGATTAAAACGATCGTGTCGTGTGTACAAAGAGATCAGTACTTTCAGTTTCTGTACATCGTATGATTAATTGTTTAGAACCATGGGTTACATGTATAATAGTTGAAACTTAATCAGATATTCTAAGTGAACCAGAAAGTTGGGGAGTCTGGTAATGAGGACTTATATTCAAGAATGTAGATGATCTTTTTCTTCAAGTTTATTTGTTGTATAATGTTAAACAATACGTTAGTTTTCAGTAATGCGCCATGGTTATATTTTGCGAAGTAAAAAATAGTTAAATTTATGCTTAAATGGAAAACCTTTTGTTGATTTTCCTTAATATTCAATCAATAAGTCACACATTTCTGTAAATCTTTTCTAAACACCCTTGCTAATTATCAAAAACCAAAAAAACCAAAAAACAAAAACTAATAAATTTCAGTTCAAGCTGTAGAATAATTAAAGTATCAATATATTCAAGTAATGTATAGATAATTGTTTTTTCTTGAATCAAGATTCATAAACTATTATTATTAAAAAAAACTTTATAAATTACAGTAATACGGAAATATATCTCAAATCATAAAAATACATAAAAAAATGCAAGAAACTATCGTCCGGAGAAAGATTTACTTGTGCCATTTGTTTGGTTCGTATGTTGCTGTTAGTCGCAGTTATTGTTTTTGTGGTCTATGGTTATTGAATCTGGATATAACTTATCTTACTCTATTGTTCTTCTTACCCCCGCCTAAAGGAAGGAAGGAAGAAAGGAAGGAAAGGGACAAAAATATCTTTTAAATCAAAACTTTTTTTCTGAGTTTAAAACAGGTATTCTGTAACGTGAAATATTTTCCTGGACTCGTAGAAATATCTCACGTTTCCAAGACAAATTGCTAAAAATATATTAAGAGTCATTTTCGGGGTTTTTATGAAGTTAAAGATTGTGGTATATCCCGTAAAAGTTTTCAGTAGTGGCTGCTGCTAGAAGTGATGCAACCTGCACCCACCAACTTCGAGATTTTGATGTACACGTATGTTAGCTGCCAGCAGTTAAGGGGAAAAAGTTCCGTAAAGTATCAAGGGTAAAGCTGAAATGAGAGATTTTTATCTTCAATGCCCGGAAGCATCTTTCTTTTGGCATGCGCCGTTCTTGCTTCCTGTCAGAGGTTTTAGGAGAACTGCTGCACTTTTTGAACTTATTTTATTTTATTTCTATTTTTTTTAGATATCTTATTCAATCCCTGAAAACATAGAGAAAAGAATCCTACCAGTAAATCGAAACTTCAATATCTTGAAGAGGAATCCTCGTGGTAGGGTAGCTTACGGGCTGAATGCAAAATCGCAGCAAGTGATGTAGAACTCCGGTCGCTCTATAACGTTCAGAATTGGCTGAATATCATTGGTTAATGTATAAACTCCTTTATAACTCCATTTATGGGTTAAATAGTAACGCTACTGTCTTTTATCAAAAATGGCTTCGACATTTAATTCATTATAGTGGTTGATGTGCTATAAAATATGGAATCCATACGAAACAGATTTTTGGAAGTTAATTATTCAACAAAAATTTGTATGCCCCAAAGTATCATCATATTTAATGAATATGAATAATATATTTTATATCAGTTCTATAGGACCTGGAAACAAAGGATAAATATTATAAACTGAACTAATGGCGCTGACTCGGTTACATAAAGCAAATGATCTAACTTTTTAAAGCATTCTAAAACTCTCTCTCTCTCTCTCTCTCTCTCTATATATATATATATATATATATATATGCATATATATATATATATAATATATATATATATATATATATATATATATATATATATATACGCTGTGATTGGAATAACCTTGATTTATAATATCGGATGACAAATTGCAGAAAAGGTGAAATCACTCTTGGTAGCTGTTTATGTTAATGCATGTCTAGCTCAAAAAAAGAAAAAAAAAAAAAGAATTCAAATCAAATGAGGATTTTTGGATGATCATTGACGACAAAAAGAATTCGACAGAAATTGATTTGCGAGAGAAACTGCAGAAGTTATGAACGAAATCCACTCTGAAAAAGAAAAGCAAAAGATGAAGCGGTGAAAATATGTTGGAGCAAAAGTAATTACAAAGTTTTACCTACATACATCGTATTAAACCTTTCTGAAAGCATTTAAAAATTGATGTTATAAATCTAATTTACGTTTACATAGGAGGTGCTTACGATAAGTTTCCAGACTTTTTCTTATGGGCATTTAAAATTGAATCCCTATTAATCTCTCTTTCTCACTTTCTCGCTGTATCGTTTCCTTTCACTCTCCCAGTCGGCAGAAACACACTGTTGATTGTATATATATATATATATATATATATATATATATATAGTGTAATAGAGACATATTGAAAGCGATAGAATCAATTGGATTGCTAGATATCTAGATATCAATATCCATGTATCTAACTGTCTATCTACGATGGAGAGGTATACATACATACATATATGTGTGTGCTTATCTATATATATATATATATATATATATATATATATATATATATGTGTGTGTGTGTGTGTGTGTGTATCTCCATCGACCGTAGATAGATAGATAGATAGATAATTATATCTTCCTGTCTAGCTATCCAATAGATTCTATAACTATCTCCCTCTATTACAGTATATATATATATATATATATATATATATATATATATATATATATATATATATATATATATATAGATGCTCATATGCTCAAACATATATGTATGTATGTACGTAGTCCTATCCAGGGATTGTAGATAGATAGATAGATAGATCTAGCTATCTAACCCTCCAATAGATTCCTTATATATATATATATATATATATATATATATATATATATATATATATATGCATGTGTGTGTGCGTGTGTGTGTGTGTGTGTGTGTGTGTGTGTGTGTGTGTGCGTGTGTGCGTGTGTGTGCGTGCGCGCGCGCGTGTGTACGTGTGTGTACCTCTCCAGCTACTGATGATAGATAGATACCTATATCAAGCTATACGATAGATTCTATTGCTACATCACTCTATTATATATATATATATATATATATATATATATATATATATATATATATATATATATATATACCCATATGCCCTCATATATATGTATGTACGTATGTATCCCTCTCCAGGGATCGTAGATAGATTAATTGATTGATTGATAGATAGATAGATAGATAGATAGATCTATCTGGCTAACTCTCCAGCAGATACCTTATATATATATATATATATATATATATATATATATATATATATATATATATATATATATATATATATATATACGCACATGCACATATATGTATGTAAGTATGTATGTATGTATGTATAGATGTATAGCGCACGTTGATAGATAGATAGATAGATAGATAGATAGATAGATAGATAGATAGATAGATTTATATCTAGCTATAGAGCTATCAAATAGATTCTATCTCTATCTCTCTCTTTATCTATTACAGTATATATATATATATATATATATATATATATATATATATATATATATATATATATGAGCAAGTGTGTACTTCTGGAGACACAGAGAGAGAAAGAAAGTGATGGAGCGAGAAAGTGAGAAGGGCAGATGAATAAGCGTGCACACATTTCTGCTTGCAGGAATACACACATTCACACACATTCCTCCCATACATCCATGTATATATATATATATATATATATATATATATATATATATATATATATATATGCCTGTGTGTGTGTGTGTGTGTGTGTGTGTGTGTGTGTGTGTGTGTGTGTGTGTGTGTGTGTGTTGCATGTATATATGTGACCCCATGCTGGTGTGTGTGTATATGTATGTATATTTGTAAGGTATATTTGTAGAATGAAATATAAAACATAGATAGCCCACGTGAGTCTGAGAATAACATTAAATTGATTCCAGAAATCTGTATTAGGCCGACCAAGAATTTTCTCTGGCTAGAAATGAATCATTCGAAATTTGTATATTATTGTATTTTCAAAAGCAATCTATATCTAAGCATAGACGTAAGCATATATTTATAATTAAATTGTGTTGCTAAGTTGTATATTTGCCGATTTCTACTGTATTTATGTTTTTTACATCACATTTCTTTAAAATATTTGACCACAAATGCCATCAAATGACTCAGTTATGGATTTGTTTCATTCAACGATAAAGATTCATTTTTTATTATTATTTCTCTTGCCTGAAGGCATTTCCGTGGCTTTCCCGACAATAAATTTTCAGTTAATTGGTTGTTTAGAATTTTCTCTTTGTTTGTTTGTTTTTTTAATCACCATTTTCTTTCTTTTTACGTGATTTATAATTACGCTTTCTCGTTATTTTCTATTACGTACGAAATCTCCTAATTATTCATAAAATGCTTCGAGCCATTGACTATAAGTTCATTAAAGCTAGTCACAGACTCCATCATTGCAGCACGCTGAACGGAATATCCTGATTAGGCATCAAAGAACATTTTACTAAACATTCTCTTAATTGTTAGAAATTCAACCGAAGATAATTATTGCTTGCTTATTTTATTATAGACTACAAGTTTATGTAAACATATATGGTAACACATTATATAATAAACTGGGATGTTGCGGAAGAGCCCCCAAGATGTAGTGGCTTAGCTACTACATCATAAGAAAAAGAATTTAAACTTCATTTGTATCACGATGCTCATTTTTGGATAAATGCCCTAAGGAAAGGTATAAACTTTCTTACTCTCCACTAACTGGTTAAAGTGTACTACTATTGTCTTTTTACAAGAATGCTTTTGGCATTAAATAACTTGGAAAGTTTATGTGCCATTAAACAAATTAAGAAATAAAACCAAACTAAACAGATGTATATATAATGTCATCCACAGACAGATCTGTTTCGGTCTATCAGAAATCATCAATGTGGCTAAACAGGCTAGATTCCCGAAGCTGGGATCGAAAACCGGTTAACTCAAATGCGAATCCAAGATTCTACCACTCAGCCACGAGGAAGACAGTGTCAGCGAAATAAATTCAAACGGATAAGAATCACAATTAATATATATATATATATATATATATATATATATATATATATTTTTTTTTTTTCATCATACAACGTGTGAAAGCACGTGCTATACCATATCCTCATCAGCCGCCATCCAGGGGTAATAACACAGTTTCGGTAGCTCAAGGCGGTACTGCCACCCCCGGCGCTACCAAGCAGCTTTTGCTACCAGACAGGGTATTAAGAGAATCATATATATATAATATATATATATATATATATATATATATATATATATATATATATATATGCCAGATCCATTAAATGCAGAGACTACATTGGACGGTAATCTTCATTTTCTGAGTGCAGTTTGTGATTTAAAAAAAAAAAACGCGTTTACTTTCGGCGGTTGATGTTATTACGCGTTTACAGTAACCGTTTCTTACGTAATCACACGGGAAAGGTGATTCCTCGTGTATTACCTTCATGCTGAAAACTTTCTCGCTTTCGACCAAATCCAACTTGATGCATATCGCGCCGTGTTCTGAAGACGATTCGAGGCAACTTTCAAACTGCGGCCAGTGATTCCTATTTTTGAAAGAAACGAAATGACCGAGTGTCCTATAAAACCACGACAACCAACCTCAATAGGAATCACATGGCATATCCAACCCTTTTCCACGCAGTCGGCACGCAGTGACTCGTAGCGGTTTTTCTTCCGCTCGTGTGCTTCCTCCCGGTTTTCTTCTCAAGGGACAGTCAATTCTATGAGGAGGACACTCTTCTTTGAATCGGACCATGCTACAATGTCCGGCCGCTTTTCCGTTTGAATAATGTGAACTGGAAATTGTAGAGATGTCTTGAGATCTGCTGAAACTTTCCAGTCACTAGCTCCGTTCAGTAGCTTCGTGTTAGAATTTTTTTGTTTCCTCACAGGACATTCACCTTCCTTGAGAAACTGAATTATGGGTTCCTTGGCTGTTATTGATTGCTGATTTGCTGTCTCACATTGTGTTCTTAACAATTCTATTATCACTTCTAATACCTTGTTATGTCGCCATGTGTACATTTGAAGTGAGTGTGGACATGCAGATAAGACGTGGCGCAAGGTACCCCGATCACTTTTACACGACAAGCACAAGTCCGAATTGGTATATCCCCATAATTTTAGGTTGGTCACATTTGGTAAGAGATCATAAGTAGAGCGAAGAAGGAATGATATTGCCAGTGGTTCCATTGCAATTAAGGATTTCCACGATAATTTAATTGGTTCGATATCATTCCATTTTGTCCAAGCACATTGTTTGGCCTGAGTAACAGCACTGGCTTTTCTTTGCTCTTCCTCAAACATCCTGACTTCTTCGCTCACCATGTCTCTTTTTCCTTTTGGGTCCATTTTGAAGAATACCTTTTTGCTCGTGCTACCCAACCCAGCTCGATTGGTTTGAGTGACGCCTATGATGTCTTTGATTCGTAGGCTGCATTCCGCCTCCTGGGCGGTTTTAACGGCCGACCACTTCGTACCTGATTTTATTTCTGGATACGCCTTCCGAATGATCTCGTCGGCTGAGATATATATATATATATATATATATATATATATATATATATATATCATCTTGACAAAATAATACATGAAGTGTCACCAATAATTTTTCAATATCATTTCCCTTGACTAATAATACTTATTGAACCACTTTTTCTCCATTGAGTTTATGGGAATGATGAAATGTTGTTTATTGCATATTGTTGTTGGGAAAACTGACTCCTTTTCTTCTTATTAACCATTTACTTCTTTTTGTCTGTCGAAGAAGTAAAGGAAAAAGGAAGGAAGGAAGGAAGGAAATAGACAATGATACTTTTAAACTCAGATATTATTTTGAGGTCTTAAGACTTTTCTGTGGTGTGAAATGTTTTCTCGGACCAAAAGGAACAGTAGCGCTCCCCGAGACAAGACGTTGAAGTTTGTTATGGACTTGTCTTCAGAGAGTTTTAAGTTTCAGGGTCCGTCTTGTTTTTGCTGCTTCTAGCAGGAAACGCAGCGTGACGCTAGGCTCTGGGACTTAACCAGCCCGTGTGCCCCATACAAGTAGTCGAGAGAAAAATATTCGGTCGTCTTAGCTGAGGTGATAAACGTTTATCAGAGAGAGTTTCTTTTTGACGCCAAATAGCCGATCTTTTTAGACTCGTATTGACTTTGCTTTCTTTTAGATGTCTCCCGGAAAACTATAACTTTACATGTTATTTCTTTTTAATGCCCAGTAGTTTTGATTAGAGCAACATTTTTTTGCTTATGTTTAAACAGTTTTCTTGCTTTGCTTCTTGAATATACATATGATTATAATGCTAATATTTTGATTGTCAACGTCCTTGGAAATGTACGTGGTGACCGGAGTGCAAAGCTTAGAAAACGTGGTTTGCAATTCACATCGTGTTAATAACCTCAGGAAAAATATGAATCTAAATACTCTCCTTCCAGCTAGAGGCCAATAGGAAAATGAACTAAGATCTTTAACCTTGGTTGGCTCAATCGGCGGGGACTGTAGAATACACTGTCTGCATCTCAGCAGAGGGATAAGTCTTCCCTAACGAATGTCCCGGATATGGCACTAAAGAATCTCATAGTGAGGCTCCAGAAATGCAGGAGCTTTTGGGAATGTAGAGTACTCCTTTATTACCATCGTTCCCAGTTCTGCTCTAACTCGGAGTGGGACCATCTGATAGGGTTTTATCTACGGTTAAAAAAAAATAGACTGCGTACTTTTGCTAAACACAATTGTTTGAAATAGATTTTTTTGTATGCTAAAATGAATTGTTTGAAATAGAACTGTTTGGGCATTTTACTGTGTCAACAAAAATTATACTTATACTTAAGTGAATTGTTTGAAACTTCTATCAAAATGACTTTATCCGGCGATAAAATACTAGAAAGAGTTGATACATCGAAAATCAAAACAACCAGCCAACTTTAACTTTGCTTCCATAACCGGTCTTGGAGATGGAAAAAAAAAGACTTATTGACTCCGCTCAAAAAATTGACCTTGAGTCACATTCGTTTCGTGCTCAGGGTTTCGTAAAATCAATACGAGTAATTATTATTTCTATGAAAATATCTTAAGCTTAAATTTGGTTGGCATAAAATCAGAATATATAAACTTAACTTAGATTTTGAACAAGTTTTAATTATAGTTAGGATCAAATTATATAAGATCGAGATCATTATCCATTAGAATTTGTATACAGTTTCTTTCCTAGCAATGCACTGTTCTCGTTATTATTGTTGCTATTTTAAAATTATTGGTAAATTCCTCGTATGCTGGACTTATAATAATTCATCGCTCGTGAATTTATTGTATCTGATTTATTGCTAAGAAAAAATGGTTTTCCTAGCTCAAACCCTTACCATTAAGCTCTTTAGACTAAATTCTTAAAGATTGGATTAAATTCCGAATTGAGCCACACATAATTTACCTGCGATAAATTGACCATACAATAAATTTACGGCACGTAGTATTTACCGTCGATGAATTAACAGCCATGAATTTACTGGACACACTATTTTTAGAAATAATGTTTTCTGCAATTGTTTCCATTCTTTCTCAATTTCCTTATTCTTCCTGTAAAACACTAGAAAAATGAGGAAATTGAGAAAACTGAGACTATTCGCAGAGATATTATTTGGGGAAATATGCAGAGCTGGCACTAGGAAGACCTGGATGAGGGAAAGAAAATTGTTAGTGGGTCCGTAATAGTCTCATTTAAAGGTCTGCAGTGTGCTTCCAAATTTCAACTTTTTGTATGTTCTGGAAGTATTTATTTTTTCATCATTGTGGCCTCACTAAGGCGTGTGTGCGTGTTACGGTCTGAACAAATCTGTCTTATTGCCTTTGAACGGGCTCTGAAAATAGGTATAGTATTATGGAGAAGGACGCTTATCATTTTGGAATTCATTAGATTAGAAAGTTCCAGTTTGCTTAAATATGGAAGTAAATAAAACTATAATGTAAAAGGCAACAAAAAGATTAAAAATTTAGCATTCCATATCTTTACATCGGTCAGCCAGTAAATGTTTTCCCAGAGGATTGATTTCAATATTTCAGTAGCCTTTGTTCTTTGCCCTAAATACTTAGTATCAGGTTTTGTTATTAAAAATGTATAATTCCCAAATGATAAAGTAGAACACGTGTTCAAACTAATTGTAGGCTTGATTTCAAATAAAATCAGAAAGGAAAGCTCTGAGTGTATATGTAAAATATTCACATCAAATATATTTGGTTCAAACCATTGCCAACGATTCATTATTAACTTACAAACCAATTATTATCAAATGTGTTATAAACGTAGCGAGTATTCTGTCAAAATTAATTGGTTAAAATCAAAGCTTTGATATATGCTAATTTTCCGTGCTTAGATCGCTTGATGGAAAAGTTCAAACTGCAAAATGTAACCGCTGTGGTTGGTAGTTTCGTGGTAGTTTGTACAACGACGACATGTGCATTTTTTTCATTCCGTGCATGATTCAGAAACCACGTAGATGCACTGGCATGGTAATCTAATATGGAAAGTTGTGGTTTAGGAGGTTGAACTTGGCCATAAAGCGACGGAAGCAACCCCAAAAAATAATCATGCGAAAGGTGAAGGTGCATTTGACCATTCGACTGTGACCAAACCCTTGAACAAAGTTTGCTCGAGTTGAATGAACCTTGATTATTATGTAAGATAAGATAGGTCTAAAAATTTGTTTTAGTGGCCGAGCTCCAACCCATAAAGGCAAATCTCGAAAATAGCATCCAGAGAAAATTACCTCAGTTCACACTACAGTGTGGGTTATCATATTCACGACCGCGGCAAAAGCATCCGGAATCGTTGATGTGTACCTCACGTTTCCAAAACTGTGAAAAATATTTGACTCACCCTAGTGTAGTTATAGTAATACGAGATATTACTCGATATAACTTTCTGGGAGTACTGTAGACTGGTACTGCACTTCTGTGGATGGGTAAAATACCGCACACGAATTTCCTCGATATGACACTAAAACGTTTGATGGTGAGACTCCAGCGCTGGATTTTTTAGAATGAAGAGTACCAATTCATTGCTCAGGTCTACACTGACCCGGAGTGGTAGCGCCTGAAAGGGTCCTATTTGCGGGTCAAATCAAACTGTTCGCCAATCTTACCATATTTACCCAACCCCTCCGCTCGTGCAGGATATGACACAAGGTCAATTTTAAGAGGAGTTTCACAGGTTTGATTTCAGAGTTTTCCTTCTCCTAGACTAGTTGCCTCACCAAGGCTGAAGAACCTAGTCTGCCCTACTATTTACCCATAGCTGGAGAGAGAATAATTGGATTCATACCTTTCCCAAGGGTATTAGTGCTATGTGAAATGCAAACATTCTCGTCTAGGATTTGAACTCGTGTCACCGTGTCCATTTCCTACGACGATAATCATTACACCACGGGTACCTCGTAAGCAATTTTACTGAGCGTAAACAGATGACTAATTTTTAAGGGAATTGTTTGTGATAGATCACAATACTTAGAACCATTTGACTGTGTGCAAATAAAAGTATAGGTGTGAAATAATTGAAACTATTTGCCTTAATACAAACTAGAATTATTGGTATTACATTGTAATATTTTGAACCATTTGACTGTG